>JAOQGH010000051.1:17028395-17135054 GCA_025769975.1 Gallinago jamesoni
TTGTGGTTGGACTCGATGATCTCTGAGGTCCCTTCCAACCACCACAATTCTGTGATTCTGTGATTCTGTGAAATACACACACAAGCCAAGAGCCTGTAGTTTTTCTTTCTCTTAAATAAAGCATACTAGCCAGTGATCCACATCAAAAAAGTATAAACCTTTCAAATTTGTTCAGTGGAAGTGAAAAACTGTACCTTACTCCCATTAAAAAAAAAAAAAAAGCCTCTAGTACAGAAATTAAGCACAGTAACACAAGCATTAGTTTATCACTAAGAGAATCCAGAGGCTGGTATCTACTCTTCTGACAAAGCAAGGGCCAACCCAACAGTTCCTAAAATCTGTTTCCTCAAAGATGAGAGGATGGAATACATAAAGTAGAACTGATTGAAACTACTATACTCTCACACATGGCCCAAATGAAATCTACTAAATTAAACGGGAGAGTGAAATATAGACTGCATAATTATTATGTAGGATATTATAAATTGTCACAGAAAACTTTTCCATTCTCACAATATTCATTATTTGTATCAAAATAGTATTTTGTAACAGTTAATTCAGTTTTCTATCCTAGTTCTCAACAGGTATCAGACAGTAGAGAAACATTCAAAGGGGACGCCTTACAGAAACAAATTCTTCAAAATTGATTCTCCCATCCTTGTTGCTATCTGTCACCGCAATGATTTTTTCCACAATTTCCCGAACTTTGTAACCAGGCAAGGGGAGACTTGCTTCTTTAAAAAGGTCTTGAAGCTCATAGTCACTGACATACCCACTGTTGTCAATATCTGTAAAATGAAAGCACAAGTTGTTTTCATACTTATGTAAAAAACCAAGTAGAATAAGTGTTGAGAATAAATAAAGCCTGAGAAATACAATTCTAGGAGATGAGTACTTCTTCTGACATCGATACTTAAGTATGAAGGAATGCTCGTGGGTTAGACACAGGCCTGACTAGCAATTGTGCCACCTTGTTACGTATTTTCTCAGAAACTCTCTTATAATCCCAAAGTACAGCTATAACAAGATGGAAAACTCGTAAATAGCAAATTTTAAGGTTTTTTTAAGACTCCCAACAAAATTGTCCATAAACTTTCAAGTAAAAAGATTAATTATTATATTCCTAGTGTCCTATTAAACCATTTGCAGTCAGTAATCCCAAATCTGGTGCAAGTTGTTATTAGAAGAGCATACTTACACAAGAAAAACTACTTACACAAGAACTCTACCTGACTCTGCATTTTGTTTCTTATCCTAGTATCTGATAGACATTTTCTGATCTTCAAAACTTTTGATGTGGTTAGACTTATCTGTGAATACACAGATCCAGGAAGATCTGTTTAATAAAGGTGACCTTCCTTAGTCTATTAACCAGCTGTGTTGGGAACGATTTGTACTGCCACTTTCACTTACACTTGGCTCCCACCACATGTCAGGAATATCCATGTACAGCAAAGCATCAAAATGATTTTTATTTTTTTTCATAAAGAGGTGAGTATATAGCTCCACAATTGTGGACAGAAACGAATGGCTGTATCGCATAAAAATAAAGATAAATGCAGTATAATTCGTGACACTCATGGTGAGTAACAGAGCAGCACAGAAGAAATCATAAAATTACCTTTTGTACTTCTACCTTAGGCCAATCTGAGTGTAGAAAGCTGTTGTGAATTCTTGTTTCAGTATAATAAAGCACCATTATATAAACCTATAATATATTTTTATGCAACATAATACATAAATGAATCAAATATATTAACTGTTCCTAGTTTTTTTTTATATCAATGCATATTTCCCTATATATGTATGCACATATCTATACAAGCATTAAAATAGTTTTACCTGCAGTGCAACATCTAGGCAATTGGGAGAAGTACTTCTAAAAGCAGAAATGCTATACACAGTATAAAGGAAGCTCAATCAAATACAAGAAATCATAGCCAACGTAACTACTGCTGGATATAATGCCCACACTTAATATATTTTATGCTAATATTTTCCATGTTTGACAATAATTTTCCATCTCTTTCATGATCACATTAAAACTCTTGAAAAATATGAATTAATAGTATTTTCCCAGTTCTACAAATGATGCATCTTTTAAAAATAAGTAATTTAAGAAAATACAATTAGTCAGAAACAGAAGCAAGATGATGTGGCCACTTATCTGATTTGTTAAGGTGCTCCTGCTTTTGTTTTTGTTTCATTTACTAGTTAAAAGGCTTCTCTTCATATTGTCTCTAGTGTCAGAACTCAGCGAATAATACCAGAGCAGATGAATACGTATCACATTACAGAAGGGCAAGCAGAGAAACATGCTTTCATCTCTAGACATAATTGATTGCTGTACAGTAATTTCCCTGTAATCCATACTACACTATGTAGCTTGCATACAGCTTTATGAGAAAGCCACATTGCACTGCTGGCAAAAGGCTAAAAACACCTGTTAAAAAAACATCTCTTTGTGCTTTCAATACTACCAGCAATTCACAAATCACAACAGACAAACTTTATGTCTGCATATGTATTAATCCAATCCACTGTCCACCTTGCAGACATGTAACAGCACACACAATAACAGGGACAGCCTAAAAAGCAGAGGATGCACTCACAAGCTCACTCAGATTACCAGCTATTTTATTTCTCTAGGTTCATCTTTCACTGAGGGCAAGTTTCCATGATGAGAGTTAAATGCATGCCTTTTCTCTCAGTTTACCAGCATAGCTGCAAGTAATTTATTCATAAAGATATTAAAAATGTAAAAATGAATAAGAAAAAGCTAAACGATGCTTAATTTTTATGTTTTACAGAAAGCACAATACAATAAGGAAGAAAATGTTTTTCAGAGAGTAGGAGCAGTCTTAGAGCAGAAATGTGAAAACACACAGAAGGGAAAGAGAGAAAAAGAAAGAATGCAGATAGTGAAAACCAAACAGAAAAACAGACAACAGCAGTGAGTATCTACCTATCCTAACACCTCCCAGTTATATATACACAGTGCTCTTTTCTTTGGTCTGGCTTTCCAGCTCCCACAGGCTGTAGACTTCATGAACTACAGAATACATCAAGATGATTGTTTAACAGCAATTCATTAATTACCTTCCATAGACGCATACTTTATTCCTTTAGCTTTTCCACTCTTTTTTGGTCTCAACATCATCCCAAGTCAATGAATTTATGGTTTTATTATTTATCATGAACACAAGTTACTTCTTTTTATTTTAAGTTTTCTGACTCTCTACTGGGCATCACCTGTCTTGACAGAAACCAAGTAACTCTCTCTTCACCCTTTTCATCTACTACTCATGGTCTTACAGATTTCTAACATACAGCTACCCAACAGTCTCTTCACCAAGCTGGAGACTCCTAGTATTTAAGACTTCTTCCCTAAAGTGACCCTGTTCTGCCATTATGAACGATGACATATGTTTTATTTGTTGAAGTGCCCAGATACACTTTCCTCCCTCAGAACTGCAGCAAACAAGAAATAAAGGAAATATGAACTTTAACATTCACAACAGTATTGTACTGCAATATGGAAATAAGGGTTAATTGCTATAAAATTTCTCACTCTGTTTACTCTCCGATTGATCTGCAAACATCCTGTCAAGAATACAAAATTGTAGTTATTTATTAACATCTGCTAGCTACAAAAGCAAGTCCAAAAAACTCTCCAAGTTCAGTTTACTTAAAATGTAAAACCCAATACAATAAAAAAAAAAAGGAGTTACTTGTTCACCAAGCACGCAATTAAGGCAAAACCAAAGTGTCTGTAATCTAACATGAAAATACATTTAACAATTGAAGTTTATTTTTTTTTAACTTCTTACATCTGAAAAAAATTAACTTTGAGACCTACCACTCTGCAGATACAGTGGCACAAATAATACTACTGCCCAGCAAGAAAATGCATCTATTTTCATTGATGAAGTTGAAAGAAATGAATAAACACACATAGTTTCAGTGAAAATGAAGGAGGTTATGTAAACACTTATTTTCTTAGATATTACAGGCAACATAGAAGGAAAACATGGCCCTATCAAAACAAAGTGATTCATAAAGATTTCTTCCACAAATCCTATACGGCTTTGCAATGTTAATGGCATCCCATTATTTTCTATTTAAAACATACCTATTTTATCGAATGCTTCTCTCAGTTCTTCAAGCTCTTCACGAGAAATAGTTGTTGTGTTGTTTTCCATCTCTGGACAGCAAGAAGTGTTGTCCTCAATTGATAATACCTAATAATAATAAATGGGAAATATATAAGGCTTTAATTCCAAGCACACACAAGTTACTGATCTTTTCAATACAAGGTTCCTTACCTGAATGACATTTCCAGGCCTGGCACACTTAAAACGTTACAAACAACACCTTAAAGTACATCTAACACCTAGTAATTCTTTTCACTGTAACAGTGACTGAGAGTTCACAATAGCAGCACCTGTTTTCGTTGACTTGATGTTTTCATTTGCATAGAATAAGCACTGACCAACAACCTGCCTCCATTGTGTGAGGGGTTTTCCAACATTAAAATCATTGCCTTACATTTCAACAAAAAATGTTTAGAAAAATTAATTTCTGAGTGCAATATCATTGCCAATTGGTGGTTAGTACTAGGATCAAGTTCTGCAAAGCACTGCCCACTCCAACACTTGCACAGCAGTAGATCTCAGTGGGACACTTTCAGGTACCTGCCTACAGTCAGTGGGGGAACACCAATGAGCCTTTCCACCGCTGTTACAGGAGGCACCACCTCCTATGAAGCCTGTTGTCTCATGACACTGTCAAAGAGCCAAATAAAGGCTTTCACTGGGGCCAAAGATCGCAGTCTCAGTGTGAATCTACTTTCTCTGCTCAACTCCATAAAAAAAGCAACATGAAACAGAACGCACCTTCGTAGGGCTGATACACTCCTATGCCAGATCCTTGCCCGTTTCCTCTTATTGAAGCTTTATCATGACAAGATGATTGAGCCCCTTGTGAGCAAGTATGAGTTTTTAGAGAAGTCACACACAATTGTCTCAATTCGCAAGCTTAAATTTGCATTTGCCATTTTTCCACCGTGCCCGTGCCGTTGGCACACGAGGTAACCGGCACATCTGTGAGCCTGCGGCGTCACCCAGCTGTGTCTGCCAAGCTCTGAGCAGCACTTGGCTGCAGAGAGCACAGGGTGCTACAGATGGTGCCGTGCCTACCAGAAAGCACAAGTTTTGTCTTGGTTTTTACTTCATAAGCCATAAGTGACAAAACCCCACCCTTCATTAGTGTTTTCAAAGTTGTCCTTCACTTCGTGTATGTTTTCGCTTTCTGTTTAGTTTCTTCTGGTTTAGTGCTTTTGCTTTAGAGCAAGAAAGATATTCTTGTAACAGCTAAGTCATTATTTGCTTATAATAATAATATTCAGATCTGCTATATGCAGTTGCTTCTTCCCCCCCCCCCCCCAAAAAAAATAATCAAGCATATCTACAGAATTTTACTATTACCCACTGGACAAGACACAGGGAGGAGAAACTGAACTCCTGAATTCAACAACTGGTTTTACCATGGACCCACTGGATGCCCTTGGGCAAGACTGTACCATTGTACATCCTAATTAATCAGGTTACAGACCTTCCCAGTGCAGGGACTGCCCCATAACTAGGTGTTTGTACAATGCCTGTGACAAGAGAATCCTTCTCAGGTCTGCTGTAGGACTGTAATAATTGAATCAGAATTTGGTTAATAATAAAGGAGTTGGGTAATGTTCAATCTGAATTTGCGTTCGAAAAAATTCCTTCCCCATTCTGGCTGTGTCAGTTTTCTTTCAGTCCTTCACAATCTGACAACAAGAATAAGTACAAACACAGCAATTGCACAGCTCATCAGCACATAAGAGAAGAGGCAGCAGGGCATGCCAGCAGCTGTGGTTTGCTGGGAGATTACTGTGCTAAGAAGAGTCAGAGATTTCCTAGAGCTTTCCTGAAGATTCCCAAGGAATACATACAGTACTGCTGATGAGGGTTGCACCTACTCTACTGCAAAAAAAAAAATTTTTAATACAAAATAAATTGGCTGTGGTTGGCCACAAACAGATGTAGCACTGCCTCACTACATTAACCACTAAAGTGTCTCCTAAATTCAAAATTGTAAGTGGTGACCTCACGACGGATATTATTAAACTGAGAAAAGTATCACACTTCTCTATTAGTGATGACACAGATTGACATACTCTGCAACTGGGTGGAACATTTGTTTAGCACAAATTGGCTCTCCCTGCCTACCTATGAAATGAGAAGCACAGCACAAGCTGTGGTTTGCATGGCATTCACACGTTGTCCCCCTTTGCTTGGAGAATGAAGAGCACAGGGTCAGCCTTTCTTTCTCCAGTAGCCACCCAATACCTAAGGTTACCAATATTCTACTGTCCTCCTATTTAAACAGTATCTTTCAGGAGAAAAAGGAGATGTAATACAACAAAAAAATAAAGCCAAAAAAGAAAAAACATCTGGATTAAAAATTGACTTGCAAATATTAAGTTGTTAAGAAGCCTAGTTATTCAACACATTTGGATACTATGTTGTAAAAAACATTGTTGGATCAAGATTTCAGGTACCCAGAAATTAGAAATTGACTAGGATACTATTAACCAACACTTTTCCTCAAATCTGCCAATCCAAACCTATGTATTATGGCATTCCTCCTCATATTATTTTGCCTATTGTTGAACCTGGAACGATAAACTTTTCATCATTTATATTCTTCTGTATCAGTAAGAGTTAAGTGAAAAACTGAGATTATTAGACATCTCTTAACTGTGGTTATACACACGTTTAGATTACTAAGCACTTTTCAACGGGACGGTTTTAAGTCCTTCAATAACATTTTCATAAATGTAAAGAAAATTTTAATCTTTGATTTTATAATACAAGAGGCAATGAGACAATCTTTTTGCTACTGTTTTTACTGCTGGTAAGAAAACTCTGTATGAGAAAGAATGAAGTATAATATACTATGATGTACTCACTAAGAATGCTCAATCTGTGTGTAATGAAAAAGATACTCTGCAGGAAATGCTGGTAAGGTCTCTGAAGCTAAAACAACAAATGCTGAACAGGGTATCCTACATGTGAGTAAACCTGTGTGTGTAGTGACACAAGCAATGCTCGTGAGCTAGCAATAAGTAGCCCCCAACCTTTTTCAAAATACTATTTTTAAATAAACAAAGCAACTCTTGGTTCAAAATGCTATAAAGTACTGTGATATTGTTTTAAAGAACGTTTTTCGCACTCTTTATTTTTCCTCTTGATTTTTTTCTTTTTTAGTCTCTGTGGTTTATGTTTTGAAGTTTCTGCTTATTTGAAACCATCAGTTAGACATTTCCTTCAAAAAGAAAATGACTTGGAAGTTAAGATTTTCATGTAATTTCAACCGGTGGTCAGGGTTTTAAAGCAAACAAATAGGAGATGTGGTGAAACCTTTTAAGATAGCAACTGTATTGCCAGACCATTCAAGAAAACACAAGAAAATTTGTGTCACAATAGTATGTGACTGTTGCCTCAAAGTACAACAGCAAAAATAATTTTTTGGGTCCCAGCTGCAGCACCAGAATTTATTTACCTGTACTGACACTGCCATGTAAGAAAGAAAAATCACGTTATGTGCACTATGTAACTGATTCTTATCTCAGCAAATGTTTCTGCTTAAGGTTGTAGTTTGCTATAAAAAGTTGCCAGAGTAATTTGTTTTTTTTCCGTGATGCTATATAAAAAGACTTCTTAAACAACAGTGGGTTATTTTAATGAGATCCTATCTACTTTACTTGGGTTAGTATTTTCTCTGTCTTCACTTGGACTGTTCCTGTGGGTCACACAGGATATGGCCTTGAGTGTGGGTGGCAAGTTAAGTATTTTTCCTCCGTGTCACTCAATCTTGATTAAGTACTAGATTTAAAATCCTACTCATCCATTTTGCTAAGCTTACTAGCAGCATGTAGCAGTCTTCACACACAAAAGAAAAAGAACAGTGAAATCTTCAGGAAAAGGTGGCCTTACACACAGACATGTCTGGAAGTACAAGTACCTTGACTGGAAACCTGATGTAGCAATTAAAAATAAAGCAATAATGAACTATGGAAAAACTGGGGAAAACCCCCAAACATTTAAATCTAAATTACTAAGGAAATGTAAATGACTCTGAAGCTGTAAAAAGACAGCAGACAGTCCTCTGAAATACAGAAACAGCATGTCAAAGAATAAGTAAAATATTTAGCCAAAGACAACACCACTTCTGTCATACTGTTAATATTTTTAATTTTTTATTATTACCATTATCAAAAACAATTTCTGCAAGGTTGCACTGCAATTATTTTAATTCCTCCCCTTTTATGATTCATAATTTAGATTTTCCATCATATTCTATCTCTGGAAGTCAAAGATTGCTGTTTTCTAAGATGCTGATTATTTCAGTAACATAGTAGAAACATCTGTTCTTGAATTAAGCAGATAAATACAGCTAATACCTCTGGTCTAAAGAGACAGTCTTAAATACCCTATTATATAGGAACAGGGTAAATTAGCTGGTCAATTAAATGGCAGAAGTGCTGCAGTCATGGTTCTGGCATGCAGGAGAGATCCAGTCTGAGCAAAGACACCACCTAAACCAGTCAGACATTTCAGACAATATTGATATGGAAATAGGGACCTTCTATCTAAGCTAATAAATATCTTGCACACGCAGGTTTATTACCACCCCAGATCCACAGGCAATTCTGAGGAGATTTTATGTTAAGCATCCAAAGTTATGTGTCTATTTAAACTATATTGACCTGCTGAAAGATATATTAATTTACAGAGCACATATTTCTCTGTACTCTGGTCATGTTCATATGACACTTAGATTTTCTGTAGTCTATGCTTACATGAAACCATCTCCTGCTGCCCCAGGACAGGGTAGGCACAAACACACTTTTTACGCTGAGAATGTACCTTTAATCCTTATGTAAATCCTCACCAATATGTTTAACGTGAATTAGCAATACTCATCTATCCCTAGCCTGCCTTCTACACCTGGAAGGCTTTTTTGTATCTAAAAACAAGTTCCTGCCACTTTTTGACCTATTATCAAAGCTGTCAAAAAAACAGTGCAGTTAATTGGCAATCAGGCCCAATAGTTTTCTCCATCCATGCAGGCAATTAACAATTTCTTTACCAGCTCTTCATTTCAAATGCTATTTTCCTTCATTCCAGGCGCAGCTGCCTCCATAAGACAATGGACATTACAAATGCTGACTCAAGAGCTCATTTTCTTTCATTTCTGTTATTTTTGTCTGGCATTAGGGACACACCTCCTCTGTCCCTGGTGCAAGTATCACTCTAATGCTGCATCATCCCTAGATCTGTTGTTTCTAATGACAGCCAAGCTAGCATCATTTGCAAATACAGGCTGTGCTTTTATTGTTATTAACACTGCTTTTATGTCAACAATCAGCTGGTTATTAGCATGTACTATCTATGATTACAAAATATTAAAATTTTGCTTCTGTTTTTGGGATCTAAATCGACATGCTATAGATTTTAATAAAAGAAAAAAAAAAAACACAAAACCAACCCCACAAATCCCTTAGTTTAACCTATAGCATTCCTGTGTTAGTTTATCTGGGATTCTTTACCTGTGGGAACAAGGTAGCTTTCATGCACCATTAGTCTCTTTTAAGCTCTCACCAGATTAAACTAGGAGTTCTATCCTGTCTCAGAGAAAAAAGCATTCATTATAAGGTATAAGACATAGAAAAAGAAATTTAAATTAAAGCTATGCATCAGATGTTCCATTTAATCAGTACGGAAAGAAAATGCTGCTGTATTTTAACGAGGAAATGCTAATAAAACATTAGTGAAAAGACAAGACTTGGATATTATAAAAATTTGAGCAATGGAGCTAGCTGTCATTCATATACAGAATGTTAGCCTTAGATGAATACACACACAGAGGTTTCTGTTTTCTTTTCAGGAAGATAAAGCTTCCCAAGGCTTTGTTTCCTGTTTGTTTGGGGTTTTTTCTCCCCCAGTTTACACCAAAAGAAGTTTTAACTCAAGCCAGGATTATTCTTGGCCCCCAAATATAAAGATGAGGGGACAACCACATCAGCTCTTTAGCTATGTGAAAGGACAAATTATTTTAGGTGTTTCACTAGTTATCTGTAATAACATAGCAGCAGTGATAAATTCTTTTCCCTTTTTTAATTTACTGGAGATTAACTTTTTAACATACTGTGGCCTTTTAATTTTTATGACAAAATGATTAATCAACAGGGTTCAGTGAATTTATAATTTTTTTATTATTACAGTTTACACTGGTATAGCATATGGAAAAATATCTTATCTTTCCCATATAGTTGAAAGCTGCAAAATACTTAAATAGGATTGGATAACATGAAGTATAATTCTAAGTGAAAGAAGTCTTGATTGCAGAATACAGTCCTCTAAATGTAGAAAGAATTAATCTAATACACTTGTTGAATGATGAGCACTGGGTCTCATAAAGAAAGAAGATACAAAAATAGATCTACTCTTAATGCAGCAAAGAGGATGCCTGTAAACCTTTAAAACAGGAAAGCACCAAAAGGTCAAAGTAATTAGCTATATAAATACATATACTTGTATATATAAAAAGATTTTTAAAAAAAGATATTGCAACTGTTGAAGCACATAGCTAATTTTTGAAGGAACAGGCAGGGTATAATTATGTTATCAGGTACAGTTATTAACAGAGTAGTACAAAGTAGAAAGTTCTTTAAATATAATACAGTCAGTCTGAAGCATCCCTACCTGAAAGAGTCAAAAGGTATGTTTCTCAACCTGAGCTCAACAACATGGCTGGATACATTTATGACCATCAAAAGTATTTGATTACTAGAAGTTAGAGGATAACAATGTAGAATTGTTATGCTTACAACATAAACTGATAATCCATGGAATTTTCCTCAGTCTTCTACATACAGGATTACATAGTGAACAAGGTACAATTTAAGAGGGAAAAATATAGTTGTTAACTTTTTCCAAAAATATATGCACTGATCTTTGCTAGAGGAAGACTGGCAAACCAGCCAGTGATACATTTTGTGCCCATGCAATACGTATCTTTTGTAAGAAGATCAACATTGAAGTTAATTATTCACTCTATAGGAATTTATTCAACATAGTACAGTAACTCTGGTGAATAGTAAAATCAACATTTTCTACTATGCCTTTAAAAAAAACATGGGTGCCTCAAGAATAAACCGTAAAACAACAAGCTGAGATCCCTAACTGTTAGGCTGGTCATGGGCCTGATAAAACTTCACTTACTATGTATAAATACAGAATAATTTCATGAGGGGTAAGTCAGGATGGAGAGCAACTCTATTACAAAAGCAGATACACATTAACTTTAGAAAGATACCTTTTCATCCAAACAAAATGCCTCCAGTTTCCTTTGGCTGCTGCCATGCAAATTCATCAACAGTATCAGTTTCACCCAGTTTCCTTCACATGCATCATTCAAGAGGATCTCAGACTGCCTGAGCTTTATATTGTTACATTCACCACTCCTAAGAAAAAACATCAATGGAAACCTTACCTATGCCAGAAGGACCACTTCTAGGAAAGTAATTTTGAAAAAATACTATTGCATGCAGAGCTCATAGAAGCACCTTTCCTGATACATTCTGCAAACCTAACCTGTTTGCAGTTCAGCTACACCAACACTTTAGGCTGAATTTGCCCAAACTACGTTCACAGCCTCTGCGTGACCTGTTCTGATCTGGTTACTTTGTTATTTTTCTAAGAGTTCTACAAGTTTCACCTGCCTCCAGCAGAGGGCTAAAGTGTTTTGTCCCCTCTATTCTGAACTGGGACATAAATCTGTCCCATATCCACAGGCAAAGCGATGACAAATGATCCCTGGTTTATAAAAGCCAAAAATCCTTCTTGAACCTGTTGTGTCAAGGATTCTTTGAGGTTGTACTCCTTCCTTTTCTTCGCACATGCTGTACTCTAGAACAGTCATTAAGAGCAAATCTGAAACAGTGACATTATCTGTGAAAACAGGATGCTGAAGTGATACAAGTCAGCACCACTGGCCCCGCAGAGCTGTATGCACAAGTTTCTGAACTATCTGCATATGTAATTTAAATATAACATATTAGCTTTCCAATGAATTAGGGATTACAGAATCAAAGCATACAATATAAAATACTAAATAGCTGTGCTGTAAGAAGCAACAAATTAAAGGACACAAAAATAAAGTTTCCCTATGGAATCTATAACTTGGGTAAATTCAAAAGAACTCTGATCCAAAGTAAAGGTTGGAAATAATGAATCTGCTAAAGTGTCACTTGCTCTTGGTTTTATTATGCACAACCTTTGCCTTGGTGAAAGTTCAATAACAGCACACACACAGTATCCAAGCTCTGTCAAGAGAAGTGCAGACACATACAGAAAATGAAAGCACAGAAGGAATTTGAATACACTCAAACCATAAATCTCAGCATCTTTCATTATCAAATATTTTAAATACTTGTTTAATTCCTCAACAATATTAAATCAGGAAAAAAGAACACAAAAGGCATAAGGATTTAATGTTTAACATAAACAAATTAACTATCTACTAACAAGAGACTGTTTCCACTAAAAAGTGTTTCAGAACTTCTTGTGAATAAAAGAAGCTCACGTTCTCACAGAAATGAAATAAACACGAATAGAGTGAGTTGCTGCAATCTACAGCAGAAAAGGATGGTCTCATTCTGCCCTTTAAAGAAAACCTATTGGCCAGCAAACAGCTTAGAGACAGAGCTAAAGGTGCACAAGTTCAAATGCCTGGATGACGTCTGAAGCTAGGAGGATGTATCACCAACATATGGCAATTCAGCTCTGAAACACCCTAATCAAGACTTACAGTTGGTCCAAAGGAGATTGGTTATTTTTGCATTCAGGTACAGAACATCTTCCAGAGACTCACAATGCAACTTAGCAGATATTACCACAGCAAACATATGAGAGTTATCAAGGACTATTTTTTCAGCAACTTCAACTAGAGTCAGCTGACTCTGTGGATTTTCAGCCATAAATGAACTAGTGAAAAACTTTGGAAACAAGCAACTCAAATGTAATGCAACTTCAATGATACTCCTTCCAAAAGAGAGAAAAGCAGCCCATGCTTACCGATGCTAAAGAAGTGCAAGTGTTAGCATAAACAGAAAGGTTCCTCAAGGTCCCAGTTCCACAGTTCATTACACACACGGAAAGTCATAGACATATTTGCTAACTTCTTAATTTTGTAATAAGAAACTCCCGTATCCAGCAATAAAACCTGCATGTTGTTAATGCTACACAAGGACGGGAAAGAATAGCAAAAAAAGTGGCAGGAGAAATGGGACAAGGGAATTCCCCTGGGAGACATAAGATCATGGAGAAAACCTTCCCTTTTTTGAACCCTAGAATAAGTGTCTCTCTAGCCTAAATGTACATTTATAGAAACCACTAGGATTGCAATAGATGTAATCTGCGGATGTGGCATTAACCTTCCCAATGTAAATCATTTTAGTGTTCAGCTTCCAACATGCTGTCCAAAGTCTAGAGTAAATCTTACTCATACAGTTAAACCTAGTGCTCACAAAGGAAACTCACAAGTCCTGGTATAAAAGTCACAAAACTTGCAGCCCATTTCTGAGACGTGTGTGGCTTACAATGGTGGCCCATTTTCATCTCTGTGCTTCAGATACATAATGTAGTTACAATCAAGTCTGTCACAACTTAAGTCTCATGTGTTTGCAAGGAAGAATTTTGTTCATGTTAGGCATTAACTTATTTTCCTCAGACAGCTCAAGAACACTATCAAGCCTGCCCACTCTAACTAAAAATAATAATGGTAACAGAAGCAAAACAACCCCACCATCTCATCTTTTTAATTAAGAACCTGAAGTTAAGTTTTTGAATATAAATTAAACATTTAAAGGCACTGTTCTGAAAGTAAAAATCTTGCTTTTCCATTTTACACATAGGTCTAGAGTCAAGTACCCCATGATTGCAGAGTTACATTCCGATTAATTAGCAAGGTATTAACAGTTAGGATGGGACTCAGGTCAGATTAAGGTGACTTGATGGTAAAAACTTCCTTACAGTCATAATGTTTGCACTGGTCCAGAAGCATTTGACTGAGCCTTGAACAGAAACCACCAGATTTGCCTTTCTATCAACAAGTTCAACCAACTTAATATACTGTTTCATTTTATATGACTCTTTTTTTCTCCTCTCACGGGCAATGTCATTTGATACTCTCCAAACATCAGTTTACTATACTGAAACCTGTTTCCCATGCTGACTACTCATTTGGTTTTCCTGTACGCAAATGCGCTAGACCCTCCTTCCTGAGAACTTCTGTAAGAGCCCATCAAGCACCTCTTCCACTCTTCCTATCCTACAAATTTACCCTTGCCTCACTGACTTGTCCCCATATCCACCTTCTTTACCCATATGTCTTTGCCTGCATATCTCTTCTGGATGCACCTACCCAGTGATCAGGCTGTCTCTAGAAGCTGGTATGCTGCCACCAAAAGCAAAGAAAAAAAACAACAGGCTGAACCAACATCACAGCCACCGTAACACAGGGTGCCAAACCCAGAAATCATGGCAAGATGAATGCCTACAAAGGTCAAAGCATCATAGCAGTTTTCCCATGTAAATGCACATCAGATGGAGAGAGTCTAGCATTAACATGCAGAAAATTTGATGAGAAACCAGGAAATAGTTTGTTATAAAACCCATTTGGTTACCAGCCACTGCTCTGAAGAACATTTTTTTTTTTTAACTCCAAACTTGGTTTCTCTGACATTTCATTAAAGCAAACCACACTAAAATATAAATGGAAAAGCTATGCTAATAAAAGCAAGTTCATTTGGCACTCCATCCTCAAGTTATTCTTTTGTGCCTAGGCTGACATTACATATCAAGTTTACAACAGCAAAAGGGAGCGAGTTAAAAGACACATCAGCAAATGATACTTAATCTCTTTCTTTCTCTGTCTAGGTTTTTGCACATACAGCTTTTGTTGGAATGTAATAAATTTAAAAAGCATTATTTTTCTAAGAATTCCCCATATAACTATTCTCTGATATATACCTTAATTAGGAAAAAAATACTGAAATTCTTATTGAAAACATTTGCACCAGTAAGAACTTTGTACACACAGCAAAATTCATGCTCAGAGGTCATGATGACAGAGGGGCTTTCTGGCTGTCCCAGTACTTTACAAATAATATTCAGAATTTGGGGGTTATGCTTTACTTATTCTTGTACTTCTTTATTAAACTATAGCACTGTGAGTTACTAAACAGAAGAGCTAACCACAAGCAATAGTAATAACCAAAACTTTTCAAAAACAATCACAAGTCAAGCCCTAATCAATTAAAAAAAAAAAGTCAAAGGGTTTTAAAATTAGTCATATGAATTGACATCTGCCTTCTCTTTTCAGATACTTCATGTTATTCTCTGGTTAACTTTTCAAGCTTCTCTCTGTTGCTGGAAAGACTGAAAATGTTTTAAAATTCAACAGATCCTCACATAAATTCTCAACTTCACAAACTGACTTTTGAGAGCATCTTTAATTTTCATGGAAAGCTCAGTCAAATTATGAGAAATGATGATATCCTAGAAGTCACTGACTCACCAGGTCTGCCTCTAAATTACAATTTAAGTCATATGTTTCTAAAAGTGATAGTGCTATTAAAGTTCACTAGTTGCAATGTTATCTCCAGCTCAGTATTTATAGTAAGGAAACAAAAGTAATCAGAAACGTTAAAATGGCGCAAATATCACAGCTTTTTGCTATCTACTAGCTTATAGCACAGCAATGTTATTCTCAATTTCACAGTGAAAATTGTGCTGTTGCTATTAGCAAATTTCATGTTACATGCTTCACTGTTTTTCAGAGTTTGCTGGATTTTGCATTTCATCTGCTACAATCAAAGTATACTCACCTTCAGCTGTCTAATCTCTTACAACATTACTGATATATTTACAGTATCTTCTGGAAGGCTCTCTTTTTTACCCCAAGCCTCTATTTCTTCCAGATTCGGTGCTGCGTGAGAGGTAGGACATACCACACTCGGTGTTCCTTGGTAAGGAATTATCCTCCTATGGCACTCATAACGTCAGAAAATTACCTTTTTCTTAACCCAACTGGAACATTATAAACCATTTTTCTCTTCTCCAAGCATAAAAATATTTAGTTAGCATATCACTTAAAAATCCAAACTATGAACAAAGCTATCAGTGAACAAGCAGACTTAGGAGGTAGAAGGGGAGGGAGATTTTAAAACAGCACAACTGCAACACTCCAGAAAATTACTGCCTTAATCTTTCTGTGCACCTGCTCTCTCCTAGTCTGAAGTAGTAAACCTCCAGTTGCTACAAATACTAAAACTCCAGCAGAGCACCACAGACTGACTACTACTAATGAACTAAGTTTTAAGGTCACCCCAGAAGTTAATTATGTGAAGATCATTAAGAATAACAATAGAAATGCACATTCATTCTCCTACTCTCAGCAATTCAATATATATATCCACATATTCTTCATATTCTAGCTAATTGCAATTACTAAATAGGACAAAATAGATGCATGTTGCCAGACCATTTTTCAGTTTTCATTAATTATCAGATGGCAGTATGGCCTTCTGTCACCTACTAATTCCTCGTTCAACTCTACATGGTTCAAAAGATTATTAGAAGATTAGACTGATCAGCTACTATACTACAAGCAAGCCAGGATTTTCTGTCATGGAAAATTCATAGGTTATTTTTGTTTTTTTTTTCTTCATTGGTCAAGATAGAGGAAAAAGGAGGGCCTTCTACAATACACGGCAAAAGCAGCTGGCAACATTTCAAAGCCATCCTGTCTCTGAGTCCACCGATGCATAAATGCTACTCACCTGCCTGTTCATAGCCCTAATATCCTATGTTTGCTCAAGTGTTGAGAGTAAAAAGAGCACATTGGTAAATCCAAGTAACCAATAGATTAGTCTTCTAAATTAGAAGCTAGGAACAATATCTGGGACACACATAAAGTTCATTTGCTGGTACTGTAGTTCTTAATAACTAGGCCAGAAGTAAACATCTACAGTTGTTGTTGCCAACTGTCATTTCTAATCACATTTTGCAGAGGAAAAAGAACAAAACTTCTAAGCAAATTTTCTTTTGTAACTACTAAATTATTCAAAACTTCAGCCGTAGGATTAATATGATTAAGAGAGAGTTTTCATTTAAGAATATGTAATTATTTTTGATGCTTAGATGCAAACTGTACCATCTTTCTTAAAAATATCAGAAATCAAAATCAATAAAAAACTTTACAAAAATCTGGGGTTTAGACACATTCTTTGGTTTGGTGGTTCTTTTTAATAGTCTGAGCTGGAAACATGAGCAGACATCCTTAAGCATTTAAATCATTCAATTCAACTATGCAAAACAATGCATAAAGATGTGCATGATTTTATTAACTAAAAATACTCTTTCATTTTCCAAGTATTATAAAAAAACTTACAAATCATCTTACAAAATCTTACAAATCTTACAAATCATCTTACAAATCATCTTACAAAACAGTGCTAAGTTAGTAACAACCCTTACAAACCTAAAAAAGATAGTTTAAAAAAATTACTTGTTGCTTTAAAATTAATGTTCCGAAGTCCTATTAAGTGAGAGATAAATGCTTATGCAGTTATCTACAGTCTAGTAACTATACAGCATACTACTTAGTACACAGAAAAATCCTGTAAACTGGTCATGCAGATTACCTTTTAAGGAGTCTTTTTGCTCAGTTAAACATGAATTATGAGTATTCTTAAGTTTAATATGTGTTTATACTGGCTTTGTGTAGGAATTTTAAAATGTCCCATAGTAATGTGACAATTATTTGGTCCCATAGCTTGCATTAAATGCCACTGTCTTCCAAAAATTGCCAGATAACAGTCCAAAGTCTTTCCAAACTGTGACAATTTCAAAAAGAAGCATTAATATTTCTTATACCACTTGTAAGTCCTAGTACTTGCTAGGACCTTGGGAGCAGATTTCCGCAGGTTCAGCAAGTGAAATACGTAACTAAAAACTGCCTCTTCCATTATGAAGTGATGAAGTGTGATCAATTATCAGAAAAATCAGCTTGTTGATAAACCCTCTCTTTTACAAGGGCAAAATTGTCTCTGGAGAATATCTTAGAAGATACATGTTTTATTTCACATAATATTTCAACTAAACAATCAAACATTTTGGATTTTAAGTTAACTACAAGTCTGTACCAAGGGGCTCATCCTCCTCCCGCTGATCTTCACAAAAACTGAATAACCCTGTCATGTTGTTCACTGTCACTTTACACAGTGACAACTCATAAAAAATAACTTCTATTTCTATTGTACTAAAGTAAGGCTCTTGAGCATTAAACAGTAATCTATATTTAAATCCCCAGTCTTAAATTTCTAAACATGGCACAGAAATACCTATTGTGGTATCAAGCCAACACTATGCTTACTTTCCATTATTTCATTCCCATTCTTACTGGTCTATCTCCCTCTGGTTGAAGAATCCAGCTGAAAACATTACAACTGAAGTGACATCTTGATGGAGCACTTCTTAGGTAGCACAGAGACTATAGTTGCACCTAATTACTCACCCAACATATGCTTATTTGGTTGAGAAGAACTGATATGGATTAATCCTATTGAGTTTAAATGCCTTGATCTTAATTTACTTAGTAAAAAGCAGAATGACACCTTAAATTATATGACAGAAGAATTTGTTCCACAAATTAACCACCACAAAAATTATTTCAGGAGGGAAAGCATGCAGAAATTTTGGAATGCAACATAAATACATGCATCTATTACTATAGATCATTTCATAATTTCTACTTTCCCCAAGACAGTCTATCAGACAAAACTTCATTAAAAAGCCCAGCATGGCTGACCCAGTAGCTGTCTTTCAGCACAACAGGAGGGCAGCCACTTTAGAGTGCAAGCCACCCCATGAAAACAAACATAACACGGCGTGCCAAAAGTAGGGATTTGCTCTGGCAGGACAAACAACTAGCCTCGTGTTGCTATCAAGCCTCCCTCGGGAACAGCTTTAGTAGGACCCGATCAAACCACTTTGCCCATGCTGAAGAAGCCAACCACGAGGTTTAAAAATCAGGATGAATGGATGCTCTCAAAGATTCTGGTACATTTAGAAGTACCAAAACAAATAACAGAGCATATAATAAGGTCATGACTGAAATTTAGTATTTCCTGCACATGACCAGCTGAATCAAAGCTGGAATCATGTAATTAGCAATTTTACCACAAACATAATACACTGGAGAATAGAGAAGTCACCCTTACTGTCTCAGCTTGCAGCCTCTTTTTAAAAGGTGTAGCAACAGCGATGCTTAAAAATCCCTTAATGAAATGGCAGTACATGACTGTAATGCAGAATCAGTTCTACCAGGAACCTAGAACTCCTGATCCATATTGAACTTGATCTGTTGTTTTCATTGTTAATACCCCTTTGTGTATCAGATGTCAACTGTTTGCTCAGTTGTTTGAATGTCAAAGCTGAAACAGGCTAGTGAGACATCATCTTACACAGAATAGCTTAAAACCTGGGTTTCAGATTCAAAATCATTTGGAGTTGCTTAGCTGGGTATCTTTTCCCAGCACAACATTTACAATTTATTGTTTCCTTATTATTTGGTACAGTACAGTGGAGCCTTTTCCAGTAATAAACTTGCTTGCTAGAATCAGATCCTTTTACTCCCTCTTACTCCTGTTCTACATTTGTTTAACCCATTTATATAGGACTAGTGATTTTTGGTGTTTTTACAGCAATAGTTATCCCAGATGTGAAGTATTTCACACATAGTGGTGAATGCTGTGAAAATATTTTATTTAATTAATTAATGCAAAAAGAATGGTGATAATTAATCATTACACACAGACATTATATGAAGTGTTAAATATAAGGGTACTGGTATAATCTTTTTAGTTTAGGTACTTCCATATTACATGCTGTTAAGGTGATGTCCATTTGATTGACATAATCTTCACAGAGTAGTGAAAGCTCCAAGTACTGGGAGAACACTCACCAAGGAACTTGTACTCCTCTAAAAGATAATGAAAACTGTTCCAACATATATAGATTTAATTTATTTGATTTCTAAAAAAAAAAAGAGAGTAAAAGGACAAAAATCATTAATCCTCTTTCTCCCTTCTCCATTGCATTGGTTTCTATAGTAAGCCATAGAATGAGCAAAGTTGATGTTTAGCAGAACTTTCATCAATATTCCCATGCATTAACTCTATTCTAATCTTAATCAGAATGGAACACAGAACCAGATGGAAAATTATTTCTCCTCACATGAAAATTCTCTCAGAAAACAACAATCTTCCACTATGAAAATTGTGGCTAGTACGGTTATTCAGATTTTCATTGAACTATTTTAATTAAAGAATCCATGTAATTACAACAGCCAGAACTTTCAAATGGATTCTAAATTAAAACACCACACAATTTTCTTCTAGCATGATTAGTACAGAGCTTTGCATTTTATTAAGGAATTTTTTAAGCATCCTTATAGTTACAAGTTGGTTTTCATTAAATAAGAAGTAATTTCCAGAGCCAATTAAACCATTGAATGTACATACTCTGCTTTTAGGTTGCTGGCTTGCCTGTGATCCTTACCACCATTTGCCACCTGTTTCAATTTCTCACCTTTATTTTTTTAAAATCATCAAAACAATATTCAGGACAAGGTATAATTTTAATCTGTGCCCCTTCACTCCAGTCAAGTTGACTAAGCAATTTAGAAATAGATAAAAGCAGAGCATACTGGAATACACGTTTTTATGGTGTACAGGAACAAGTCAACGTGTTCAAAGGTCAGGCAACTACTCTGACAACCACTTTCGTGACTATATATGGAAATTAGTCCTCAAGTAATCATACAGACTATCAGGTATTATTACAGCAGCTGTGCCAGTGATAAGCCATAAGCACCCTGATACTACATGAAACTACTTAGTACCGTTCAGAGGACCTCCATGCACCATCCTGGCTGCTGGCCAGCATATCAACCTGAATAATGTTCATATTTCACAGTTCATGAAGGTATCAAGGAATACACATGTGCATTCAAATGCCTTTATCATCACCTGTGCTTACTTGTAGAACACAGCTGAGATTTAACTGTGGTCACACTAACCACATGGGGGAACACCTCCTACACATCCACAGAGTAGATGAGCCCCAAGAAAAACACTAATTCTACCTCTGAATTATCAACAGCAGTGGGAAGTACAATTTACCTGCTCTTGTGCTCTGTGACTTGCTGGTCCAAGGCAAAGTCACTCAGTCTCTTAAAATAAACACATTGACCTGCCAAGGTGTATGGTAAGTAAGCAATGGAAGCCAAAGAAGAAAGAGGCCTGGGTGTGGAAGAATCATGCACCTATAAAGCAAGAGGACTACCCAAGTCAGGAGGAAAGTAATGTCAGCTTTAGCAGAAATCTTGGTACTGCCACACACGCTGGATGTGATACTCAGCTCTATTTGTCTGTATTAATTTCTCCCTGAGTTCTGTCTGCAAGCTCTGCACACCTAAAACTCACTTCACCAGTATGAATTCTGCATTAGAAAAGAAAGAATGGTCTCAAGGCACACTGATTTCATTAGCAGTGAGTCACTCTCTCCAGGTGGATGACAATACACCTGCTCCTCCTCCTGAGACTCACAAGACATAAAAGTATAAGATAATGGGATGAGGAAGAAACAAGGAAATGAATTAAGAGTTTATTATTATCATGTGTTCAAGAAAAGCAAGGAACAAAGATGGGTGTTTCAGTTGGTGTTCCTTTGGAGGGTTTGGGAAGGGCTAGGTTTTGTGAGTGCCCATAAAAATGTTTTTATCTACATGACTTCTTACATCCTCACAGCACAATAAAGTTGTTATTATGGCAGTCTTATAGATCTACTGTAGCAGGAAGAACTTGATGATATGGTCAGAAGGCAGCAGATGGGGCTTTACAACTGGAAACGAACCTAACTTCACTCCCAGTGAGCAGGGATCAGAAGACCTCTCCAGTGATTTGCTGTAATCACCAAAAAAAACCCTGACTTACTTGCTTGATAGACGCTTAAAGAAACTGAACCACAAATTTATACAGCATTCTACCTATGAAAATAGAAGCACTTATACAATACCTATATTAATTTGAACTCACTGTTGACTCAGGAGACTTCCAGGCAGAAGCACTTTTTTTTTTTATTTTTTTATCACTTTGTGTGCTCCACTTATGCTTTGCCAACAACAAAAAAAGTCACCCTATGATTCAATAAGTTTATTTCTTAGTATTGAAAGCCAAGGAATAATATAGCCTGCTCAAACTCTCCTAAGACCCCAATAGATATTATTAGGGATGACTCAGGAATTTCAACTCTACACCAAATATAGCAAGTAGTGCAATTTACACCTTTCTTAATGCGATCATTGTCTCAAACTTGAAAGTTTACTTTCAGAATATTGTTGCTGCAATAAATAGATCTTTTTTTAATTGAAATTGTGCATAAAATTTTGTGTTCAAAATAACACTGATAACAAAATCCAGACATACTTGCTCTTCCTGGACCATTGAAGTTCTACTTAACAACACGTGTAAAGCTACACAGTTTCTTCTTTCTCTCTAGGAATGACTCTTGAAAGACTAATATTTTATAAAGTCAGCCAGTAGAAAACATTGCAATATACGTTGCCAAACAAATTTCAATTAAACCCTGTTATGTTTTGTAAAGTTTCTCAAAGCATTCCAGGTCCTTCCCATGTCAGCAACCTTTAAAAGGTCAGCAAAATTTTTCATGAAAAGGCACACGTGTATTTTGCAGGGAAAAAAAAAATAACCATCCAAGAATGAAACGTTAGTAATGGGTTCCCCGAAAGCACCCATCTGAAATGAATCAGTAATTAGAATACACACATTTTGCGGACTCTTTTACATGCAAGAGACATAGCCCTGGCACAGTGGAAACAGGCAACAGAATTGGAACCCTCCGAGAGGATTTTTTTTCAGCCCAGAAACACCACTAAGACAAAGTCCATAAACAACCGCAGAAGGAGTTACACCTCCTAATGAGAAAAACAAAGCTCAGACTTCAGTTTCCCCGCGCTCCCCCTGCTATTCCTACCTACACACGAACCCCCTTATTCTATCCTTTTACACTCCGAAGCCTTGCAAACTCGGTACACAGGTACCCCAGGCTCGGGCTCACCCGCCCGGCTCTAACGCGCACCCTCCGCTCTGGCGGAACTCCCCGCGCGCGGCGGGATGCTGAAGCGGCCCTTCAGCTTCTTTCTCAAAACCTTTCTTACTTTATGCATCTAAACGCGCTCACTCCCTTGAAAGGACGGAAACAGAAAGCAGCATACACTAAAAGGTTTTTTTAAAGAAATACCAATAACGGCAATATTTGAAATATTCTTTAAGTCCGCTCCTCACCGCTACCTACAGGGAGAGGCACGGAGCCCCCCGCCGCCGCCGCCACCAAAACGCGCCCTCCCGCCCGCTGAGGGAGCCGGGCCCCCCGCTCACCACCCCCACACCGCGAACAGGCCGATGAGGCGACATCGGCAACCGGCGCCAGCGCCCCACTTGCCCCCCTACTTGCCCACTAGCACCTCGCTCGCTCGCTCGCTCCCTACCTGTCCGCCGGCCACCACCTCCCTCACTGCCGCACCGCCCGCCGGGGCCGCCGCCACCTGCTGCCTGCGGGGCGGGGAGGGAGGGGCGGGCTGATGGGCAGCAGCGGCGGCCAATGACAGGGCGGCAGGTCCGGGTCGAGGCGGGGCCCAGTCTGTGGGGCCCGAGGGACCCGCCCTCACTGAGGAGAGGGTCGCAGTGTGCGGGCTAGGTGTCCGTCAGCTGCGGGGAGCGCTGTAGCGGGGTCTCTCAGCCAGCATTGAGGGTTCCTCCTCGCCGCCCCGCAGACCGCGGCTGCTCCCCGCCTCGCTTTAAGTCCCCCTCCAAATCGTGGCTCTTCCCTCCCGCGCTGTGCCCTGCGGGTCCCCTGGAGCCGCGGTCCGCGCCCTGTCGATGCACCTGTCGTGGCTGAGCTCCGGCTGGCCCTCCCGGCAGGCCCTCAGTGTTTGTGCTGGGAAACGGCTGCGGCTCAGCCCTTGCTCGGTTGTCACCTATCTGTGCGCTGCTTCGCGAAGGAGAGCCCTGCGGGGGGCGGCGAGGCACCCGCGGGCGGCCATCGGAAACCGGGCGCTGAGCCGCCGTGGCCGCTCTCGTCTCTGGTGGCGAAGCGGTTAAAGCTGGGCCGCGCCACTGAGGGGCGCAGCCGCCCGCAGGACGGTGGAGGAGTTTTGGGTCCTGCTGGACGCCGTCGCCTCGTTCCCGCCTCAGCGGCGCGCGGCCTGTTTCAAAGCGGGAGCCATGGCTGAGCAGGGCCTGGAGATGGCTTCTATGATCCCGGCGCTGCGGGAGCTGGCCAGGTAGGACCGATCCATCCCCTCTGTGGGTGTGGGGTAACTGTCGCTGGCTTCCGCATCAGTATGTGGCGTTGGGAGGTGAAAAGTGGGTTCCTTCCCCACTGCTGTGCGAGATTCTCTGGGGCTGGGCCTATGACTTCCCCTCATCTTGATCGCTTTCTTTTCCCGCCACCTGCCTGGGTTGTTCCTTCCCTCTTTTCTCTCCCTTTCGCTCCTTTTCCCCATCATGGGGGACGCTGAGAGAACCTGGTGGGAGAGGTGTGTTGGTCTATGTTGCACCCTGCATCCTGGGAACTTTCCTTGCGTTTGTAATGTGGTGTTGGGTAAGCGACCCCACTTTTGGGACAACAGAATCAAAAGTCCTTGAAAAGCTTTGATTATAAAGTTTTAACGGATGCATCAACGCTGCAGCTTTGCTTTGTGGTAGGCAGCTGGAGGTACAATTGTGTGTTAAAAGATTTGACCTGACTAGGTATCTGTCATCTTAGTCACCTGAGAAGTTGATATCGTCACCTCGTATGCAGGGTATTGGTAGTTAATTCCAAAAGTGGAGCGAGTTCTTAATTAATTTATTTTTGTTGCACCAAAGCTGGTTTGTAGCATGTGTATAAATCCCTTAATCTGCCAGATGTAGGTTTAATGTATATCAAACATAATTGCATAACAAAATTAAATGATCTTCAGCGCTCCGTGAAACTTTGTACTTCTGAAGAATAAGGAGAAAGAGGAACAGGCAATATGCTGGTCACTAAAACAAGAAATAAATTTATATTTCTTTTTAAAGACTTCTAAAAGAAAAAAAAGTGTCTAACATTATGTTGTTCAGATAAACTTCAAATAATTATTTGAAGTCTAAAATGGATTATGTCAAAATAATGTACTTTTAATTTTAGTGCCAGTCCAGAAGAATACAATACAGCTGTGCGCAAACCAAGACAAATACTCTGCCAGTTCATTGACAGAATTCTTACAGATGTAGATGTTGGTAAGTATACATCCCTATATTTTAAAATTGTTGTCTGCTTTATGCTTTTAGTAATTTCTGCCAAAAAAAAAAATTACAACTCTCATTTCAACAAAAATTTAGTAGTTGAATACAATACTTTTTATAACTTATTTATAAATAAATTCTAGGATGAAGTATTTGCTGTTATGATATGAAGTAACTTAAGTTAGTTGTAGGAATATAAATGCTTGCAACTTGGAAAATCAGTTGTATCATGTAATATGACTGTTCATTGAGATAGCTTGCAAGTCATAATACTCACAGAGTCTTTCAGAATTAGAAATACTTTGATGTAAACAGCTTTATTTTCCATTTTAGAATTCTAACAAAGTCTTGTTTTAGTACTCCTTAAATCACGTTAAGGTTTCAGTCACTACAGTACTTTAACAAGAGTTTTGTTATTATAAAATCTGTGTAGTACAAAACTATAATTTGTAGTTATCTGTACATTTACATCAAGGAGAATCACGGTACGGGTAACTTACTGTTTCCAAGGTTTCATGTAGCTGTCTTAGTAAGACTGATATTTTGTCTAGTGAATTGTTCAAGTATCATACTCCTGTTGCTCTCCAAATGATGGAGTGTTGTAGTCTTGAAAGGGACAATTGTGTGTTTAAAAATGAAAATGTTAACTATTTGTTATTCTTCACTCATCAAACCACTATATATAATACTAACTAAATGTTAATGCATGTACTCTTATGAATAATATTTAAGCTGACTAATTTATATTTTTCTTTGTACAGTTTGGTGTCACACAGCAGGTTTATAATATGCTCAAAATCATTATAATGAATTAATAAAGCACACTCCTGATTGCTAATTATACAGTTTTAATACAATATCACAGTATTTTACACTCTTTAGGTGTGAACTAAATTTGTGAAGTTGATTTATTGCCATGCTAATTCAGAAACATGTCTCGTTTTCTTTTAAAGTTGCTTTGGAACTGATTAAAAAATCAGACTCTCAGCCAAGTTCTGTGATGTTGCTTGATTTTATTCAACATATCATGAAATCTTCCCCACTTATGTTTGTAAGTGTGGATGGAAATCAGGAGGAAACCGAATGCAGTTGCATTGGTGAGTTTGTTGAAAATGTTTATGTTGAAGCTTGATATTTTCAGGATTTAATTTTGTTTTGACAACGGGATCATACAAAAGAACAAAAATAGGAAAAGGGCAGATTCATAAGTTCAGCATTACGTATTTGTAAGTGAATATTGTCATGAACTTTTAATATTGTGAATTTATTTGCATTTGTGATAATGAAAATTTATCAGGACAGAGTTTGACCTTATTAATTACCATTGCTTTGTGGTATTTCCTGGTTCATGTTGGTGACATACCTTGTACACGTAATCATTGCCTAAGGGTGTTTCTGACAGGGGAAAAATGTTTGGAACTACCCAGAATAAAATGTCTGTCCTTTTTCCCGTGTCCCATCCCCTGGCATGCATGCCATTTTCTTCTTCAACCTTTCCTTTTCTTCTTTTTCAATAATGTCTGCTGAAGAAACGTCCCTGTGAAGGCTTTCTGTTTACTAAGCCTACATGTGTTTATCTAAAGGAATTTTCTTTTGTTTTACTGATGAGCAACCTGCTCTCAAAGAGGTGCTTGTAATAGGAAGTTTTGGTTTTTATATTAATGCTTTTCTGTTTGCTGTTTCTTTTCTTTCTTTTTTTTTTTCCTAGAATTCAGTAACTGGATCATAACAAGGCTTCTCCGAATTGCTGCAACTCCAAACTGCAACACGTTGCACAAAAACATCTGTGATGTCATTTGCTCTTTACTTTTTCTGTTTAAAATGAAGAATTGCTCCATTTTTGAAGTACTAACAGAAGACTTGCTACTGTTTTTCCAAGACTTAATCTTCCTGCATGAAAGAGATGCACAAAAGCATCTTCGGGGAGATGTACTGGTCTGGCCAGTTACTGTAAAGAGATTTTCAAGCAATACAAGTGACAATGTGGGATATTTAAGATTGGCACCATTACAGCTGATGGGTATGCCCAATGTAGAATGTTTGGAAGTTATATTAATGTCTATTCTGACAGATATTGTTGCAGATGTGTTTTTTGTAAGACAAGATATTATTCTCTGGGGGATAGGCTGCTCCCTGTTGGAGTATGGCAGTCCAAAAGTTAAAGTTTTGGCAGTGAAGTTTTTAGTAAAATTAATTCATTTAGGAGGGCCTCCAGAACAGTTGGCCAGTGTTTTCTTCACAGTCTTTTTTGCAATTCTACAGTCAGTATTTGAAATGGATACTGAAGAATCAGAACTGTTTGGAGAACCATTCTTACAGTTGGTGAGGGCATTGTTGCCTTTTGAAGCAGATTCTTATAAAAATATTGAACCTGTCTACTTGAACATGCTACTGGAGAAGCTCTGTGCATTGTTTGAAGATGATGTGTTTAGGTGTCTTCAGTCTGAAAAGCTGAAAGCTGCTTTTTGCCATATGCTGCAATATTTTCTGGAGTTTGTTCCCACTGGCTATGAATCAGCCTTACAAGTAAGAAAAGTCCGTATCAGTACCATATGTGGAATTTTTGTGAATGTTCTTGGAACTCAGATAGAACAAGAGGTAGGTTAATTTTAAAAGCTGTATTTGCCATGTGAATAGATAACAATCAAAATCCTACATCTATACAAAGAAGAAAATCTAGAAAATACTATTTTTATTTGCATAATTACATTGATACTCCTTGTTTCTCAGCTATTTCACATATTTGTAGAAGTCAGAGTTCTTTAATTAGTAGATGTAGCTGGACCCTATGTTTTCCAGGTGTATTAATCTGTTGAGAAGCTATGCAGGTACAAGGGTCTGTCTGTAATCAGAGTATAAAATGTGGGTAAGGCACAGTGTACACTCATATAAGGGCAACTTTACAAGTAATTTCCCTTCACCCAAGCTGCTATTAATTTCTAACCGTATGCTTTTAGTCATATTTTTGGGGCACAGACAGACAGGTTTGAGTTAAAATAGTCATGGAATAGTTTGGGTTGGAAGGGACCTTTTAATGGTCATCTAGTTCACCCCCTGCAATGAGCAGGGACACTGTCGTCTAGATCTGGCTGCTCAGTGCCCCATCCAACGTGACCTTGAAAGTTCCCAGAGATAGGGTGTCTACCACCTCTCTGGGCAACCTGTGTTTCACCACCCTCGTTGTAAAAATTTTTTTCTGTATGCCCAATCTAAATTACTCTATTTTAATTTAAAGCTGCAATCAGGTGTTAATAATGATGTGTTGCTATGCTGAGTATTCCCCATACACTCACATGCATATCATATGTATTGTCTTTTAAACGTTGCATGTCTGTCTTGGTGGCTTTGCTGGCAAAGTGTTATTGCAAGAACTGGGAAACAGCTGTACAAGCTGCATTCTCTTTGGTAGGAACACAGGAAACTTCATTGCTTATGAGGATTTTTATCTTATAATTAAGATTTTTGAACAGAAAAGTTTTTAAGAATGTTGTTACCATAATATTTTGAATTTTTATATTTTAAGTCAGAAACAGTAGTGTCATGACTTTGAGAAGTAAAGCATAGTATACATCATGGTACCTCTGCTGTTGTTCCATCCCAGTATCTGGTGAGTCCACTTTATACAGCATTAAAAACACATACGGAAGAAATCTTTCAGGAGCTTCATCAGAACCAGCTAGATACTTCTGATACTGATGGGTGGAGCAGCAGCAGTGATGAAGTTCCAGAGAAAAAGCGACGGCTAAGCCTACAAACAAAGCATCCAAAGAAATCACCTATACCAGTAATGTATGACACTTATTCAATAACTACTTTTATAATAATTTGGCTAGTGAATAATAACAAATGACAGCTTTTTTGAGGCAGTTTCTTCATACCATCCGCATTGAAAGATCTTCTAGGAAAAGTTCTAAATGGTATTTTGAAGAATCAAAATCTACAGATAATTTCTAAGTCAAACTTCAGATAAAGAGACTATATTTTTAATAAGTTCAATGCAAATTATTTTCATTTTTACACACTAAAACCAGAAATACTGAGAGAATACGTACAGAAAGATGGAATACGTATGTGGCTATGCAGTTGCCCTGGACATGCTTAAAGCAGGTCTAGTTAAGTCAGGTCATCCTCTGATAATCAAAGCCAGCTCTCTCAGCCTCTGGTTGTGCTGTGTTTCAGCTCCCTGATTATCTTGGACTTGCTCCAAAATGTTGATCTCTTTCTTCTATTTGGGCACACAAAACCGACTCCAGCATGCTGTACTGCAGGTGTGGGCTCATGATCAGCCTTTGCTCTTGATAATACAGCCCAGTATGTAGTTGATCTTTGCAACAAGGTCACACTGCTCTTAAATTCAGCTTTTCGACAGGTCCATTGGGTCATTTTCTCCAAAGCTATTTGTTAGCCAGTGAGCTCTCAGCCTGTTGTTGCATGGGGTTTTTTGCTCTAGGTGCAGGACTCTTCATAAGTCTCTGACTTTTATGAGGTTTTTGTCAGCCCAGTTTTCCAGCCAGTTGAGGTCCTTCACATAAGCAGCATTGCTATCATCCATAGAGCTACCTGTGTCATTGTAGAAAGGAATTAAGTTAGTCTGGCATGATTTGCCCTTGGTAAATACGTGATGGCTTTTCCCAGTTGCCTTCTTAGCCCTTATGTAGCTAGAAATGAGTTTAAGGAAGACTTTTCCACAACATTCCCAGGGACTGAGGTTAGGCTAGCAGCCCTATAGTTCCTTGAATCCTCTTTTTTTGCCTTTCTTGAAGATTGGTGTAACGTTTGCCTTTTTATAGTGATTAGGAGCCACCCTGGTCACCATGACCTTCCAAGGATTGTAGAGTTATACCTTTCTAGCCGTTCAGATAAATCTGATTTGTGTCATACTTAACTTCAGAGTTAGTGTCTTGTTCTCCCTAAGAGCATGATTAAGCTAAAGCTTTGTTTGGTATTTTCCTAATCCTGTATCCAGCATGGATTAGCTCAGTTTTTGCTGTGGTGATTTATCTTTTCTTTTAAAAAAAAAAAAAAAGTATGTGTTGGAAAATAATTGCTATGGTCAATTACAGACTTAGTCCCGTAAACATGAAATTGAAGAGCACTCTATGGAATGCCATCGTAAAGAAAGCTGCATCCTTAATACTTATCCTTGAGAAAGAAATTCTGTCAGCAGATGTTCTTCAGACTGTAGAAGGGATTGCTGTAATTCTGCGACTAGCTGCTTTGTGCATAGTTCATTGCTCCCCTCCAACAAGTTCTACCAGGTAAAGGTACCAAGGTGAAACTGTGATATCAGTGGTTTCTTGTAACTTTGTGTATGATTTGTGTGGATTACTTTAATGCTTGCCCATGTATCAGGACAAGTATTGCATAAGTCCTGTATATTTTGAAGTTGTACATTTTCATAGTAATTTTGCTTACAAGCAATACAATATTAGATGACTATAATCTGATGCATTGATCATGTGACTTTTATTTTAACAGACTAGATCATAAAGTAACTCATCTGTGTAACTCTGACACATGTAAGAATACTCCAAACTGCTCAGACTCAGTGGTGAATATACAGTTCACATGGATTTCCTCTGATTTTATCGCAAGAGTAGTAGAAGCCTGCGGAAACCTGTTAGAGGCTGCTACACAGATTGTTAACCTAGAACAAGTGATGGACAGAATAGTCAAGATCTTTGATGCTTTGCTGTATGCACAAGGTGAGAAATCCTTTTAACTAACATGTCTTTTATTTGATTTGTAAATTAGGAATGCATCTGACTGAATTGGTCTGTTGTGGTAGAGGTACTGAAATGATAGATCTTGTGTTAGAACTCCAATTCCTGTACAAAAAGGGTTAAATTTAAAAAAAAGCTTCTCTGTTTAGAGAGCTTCCTTTGTATTCCTTTTTGAACATGATTTACTAATTGTTGTCTGTACTTCTGTTGATTTTTATCTGAACAAGAGACTACAGGGGGATAGTGAATATGCACAAGAACAAAATGAACTTTTAGCAGTTTTCTTATTAAAACACACAGAGGCAGCATGCCTCGCTCTTTCGGTTTCACTCAAAGATTTCAAAGCTTCTGACCAGCTTCAGCAAATATGGCATGTAGTGTATGGCGTGTACCAAAAATATTAAGTACTTGTATGTTTCTTTTTAAAGTCATTAATAGGATGGAGGACAGACTCTACTAAGAGTAAAGCGTTATTATGAGTTCAACTTGCTCACCATCCCAAAGTCCACTTAAGAGTCTTTGATATCCAGAGATACCAAAGTTGTATTCATTCTGCTGCTCGTATATTACATGCTGTCAGTTATTTAATGAAATTTCAACGTTATTTTGATGTACCACTACATCATTGATTATTACATGTCGTAAATGCAGGATATGAACATATGGGAATAGTGATACTAATCTTTGTTGATAGCAAAAATACCATTTTGTGGCAAATTAGGAGCATAAGATATGTATCTGTTTTATAAACTATACAGAACTGTAAAAGTATCAATTTTTTGTTGATTTGACTTTTGTTTCTTCCCCCTAGTGAAAATTCCTCTGAGTGATCGGATTCTTGATAACTTGTGTGGATTGCTGTCTCTGCCCTGGATTTACACCCATGCTGAAGATTTTTCTTTCAAGCTATCTGCTTCTGAGTTTGATCCTGTAGTTTTAAGCAAAAAAACTGCACAGAGCTTCTGTGAGTATGCTGAAGTATATAAAACCTAACATCTCTGGAATGATTGTTGTAAAGTAAAATTTTCTTTGCCCTCTTAAGATGATTGATGATATTCAAAGTTTAAATCAAGTTTATTTTGTTTTTTTCTCTTTAGCACTGCAAACTCAGTCACACTGTGTGTTCCTTCTGTCTCTCTTCCCAAGAAAGATTCATCTGGATTGGAGAAAGTCTGTTTATCATTGGGCTCTACAAAGTCCCCATGAAGTAATTCGGGCTACTTGTGTTAAAGGATTCTCTCTCCTGCTTCAGCCACAAAGTGTGCAGTCCTGCAGTATGATTCCCAAAGTTCTTTTGTATGTATTAACACTGCTTTTCCGTTTTCATGCAAGAAAAAGGGCCAAATAAGGGCCCCGCTCTACTTCAAACCTTTAATAGAACTTGAGGGTAATCTGAACAGAAAAAAGATAATTTAGTGAGAAAGATCCTTAAATTATCTTAACACTGCTTTCAGTGTAGTTAGAGAATTCAGGCAATGTACAAATGGAGACTTATAGGTAAATGATCTATTAAAATGGGTTCATTTTTGTTTCCATTTCAGAAATCAAATCAAAGATGAGTCTGAGCTAGTCAAGGAAGCTTGTGCTGCTATAGTTGGGAAGTTATCTTGCTGTCTTTCTGGTACATTCAGTGTACAACCGTCCTTAGCAGACTCTGCTATTAAGCATGTTACTTGCGATATTTTATGTAGCAGCCTTACTGTGACGTCTGCTCATGAAAAAACTGGTTCTGTGCAAGCCTGTGTTTTCAAGCCATTTCTTATTCTCCTTGAGAACAAAGTATCCAGTTCAGTAAAGCTAGGTATGTGACTTTGTTAACATTTTGCAATTCTGTATGAGGTACTAAGTCACTACTTCTGTACCTTTCTCTGTTCCCTTTTTTCTATATGGCTTTTTCTATAGCTATAAAGATGTTTGAAATGTTGTATTAAGGTTGATATCGCTGCTAATGTTTGATGTTGTTGTTCATAATTCTTTTTAAACTACCTTGGTGTAATTTTGGTCTATAGCTATATCTAGATATGTAATACTTGAAGAAATCAGATTTTTAAATGGCTTGTCTGGTTTGACAATATATTACTTTATTGATTTAAAAAAAAAAATACTTACTTTATGGCGTACTTGCATCATTGCCTGGTACACTTCAGTAGTTTTTTTTAAAAGCATTAAAAATATTTTTTTCTTTCCTCCTCCAACCCATGCCACCCAGCATTTATAGAAAATATACCGCATCTTTGCAAACATCTGGATTTTAACACTGATGAATCCAGTGTGAAGATTCTTGTTGAGTCTTTATTAAATCTAATGGAAGATCCAGACAAAGATGTAAGAGTGGCTTTCAGTGACTGCATAAAGAACATACTAGAATCCTTAGGCTCTGAGGAAGGATTCATAAAAGAGGTGAATTGATATTTATTTGGGGTTATTTTTACTAACTTACTATGGTTTTTGTTTCACTAATGTCAGACACTTTAAAATTATTTGGTTTGTTTTCATGTGTTCCAGCTGTTTGTTTCAAGAATGAAAGAAGCCTATACAAATGCGAAAATATCAAGAAATAATGAGCTTAAAGATACTTTGATTCTTACAACAGGAGATATTGGAAGGTATTTTCAGTAGTATCTTTAAAATTGCTATGTAGGGTTAGTTTGTGATGCAAAGTAACGTTTTGTTCAAGTGTAAATGTAAGATGAAATTACTTATTTGAAGGTTAGCCTTTGTCCAGAGTCCTTTGCAACTATAGTAAGCTATTGATTCGTATGGTATGTTTCTCATTTTCTTCTGCTCTGTCACAGCAAATGACATAGGATAAGATACTCAAATACGATTATGAGTCATTTTGCACTGTGGTAATTGAAGATTCTTAAGTCATTTTATTGATGTAATGATACTTTTTTCCTTTTTAATTCTTTTTCTTCTGGTTACTTTGTAAGGGCATCAAAAGGAGATTTGGTACCATTTGCCCTCTTGCATTTGTTACACTGTTTATTGTCCAAGTCAGCTTCTGTGGCTGGAGCAGCGTACACAGAGATTCGATCCCTGGCAGCAGCTAAGTCCATAAAACTGCAAGCTTTTTTCAGTCAGTACAAGAAGCCTATCTGTCAGGTAAAAAAAAAAAAGAGTTTGTGGTTTAGAAAGGAATGTGTTTGGGTCCTTTTTGTGTATTTTGAAAATGTTATTAAAGGTAAAAGAGTATTTTACAAGGTGAAATCTCGTAGGACAAGAAAGAGATGATTTAAAAATCAAAACACACACCACCACCACATGGCCTCCCCCCCCTCTCCCCCCCCCCCCCTCCGTATTCAAAAGGAATGGAAAAATCTTTAACTTCCTCATGATGATCTCCTCTCAACAGTATTGCTTTTCTTTTTTTATTTCCCTAGATGCTGTCATTCTGAAATGGAAACTATATAGTTTCTTGCGTTGTGTGGTACCATTGCCACAAGAGGCTATGATTTAAAATTGGAATTGAAGTCTATGTTTTATAGCCATATGACTAATTAATTTGTTCTGTTATTATAGCTATTACCTAAAGACAGAAGTGCGCTTTAAAAGAAAATTATCAAAAGCAAAGTTTTCTAATTTTCAATATTTTTTTCAATAATGCCATGTCTGAATCCAGAGTTACAAAAGTGTATGATAATTAAGTTCTATCACAAAGTAATAATCACAGATCTATGTGCAATAAATGAGAAGGAAAACCAGATGCATAGAAAGAGTGAAAAAATTGTGTTTATTTTTAGGGAGCAAAAAAAGGGGGAAATAATACTGAACTTCTTCATGCTTAGTTTCTAGTAGAATCCCTGCACTCCAGCCAGATGGCAGTATTGAGCGCTCCTTGCCAGGGTAATGAGCTACAGAACCAAACAGCTGCTCACCAGAGAGAAATGGCTCTGGACATGTTATCTGAGATTGCCAATGTATTTGATTTTCCAGATCTAAATCGCTTTCTTTCAGTAAGTTGGTTAGACTTCTTTTTACTTTTGATAGCTGCTTTTTCGTTTGTGTGTGTGCTTGTGGATTTTTATTTTAGTCCACAATTTTTCTGTGGAGGTTACAGATCTGATTCTTTTCTTTCCTCAAGTTGCTGTTGTTTGTTGTAGTATAGAATACTTTGGGATTGCTGCAACTGGGAGCTCAAATACAGAGGAAAAGTTTTATGAATTTACAATGATGGATACAGTGCTAATTCAAGTATGATAGATGATAAACTAACTTGGGTCTAGAGTATTCATTGAGTATATCTGTATTAATGATTTAGTGCACTTGCAGGGATGCTTTGTAAGGTGCGATTTTTGCACGGTGTCTGCTTTCTTTCAAATGGGGAAAGCTGTTGTTCTGTGGGTAGAGCTGTTCTTGATCTGGTTAGATATTTGTTTTACTTGAATCCTAAGTAGCTTTGTAGTTGTATTGTGCTGTTGGTAAATGGGAAATGCAAAACTGTTAAGTAAGCAGTGTTCTAGTTGAATGGTAGGTTGGGGAATGTTGATGTGGGGGGGGTGTTGGGGTTTTTTTTCTTTTAAGATTTCCTTTTGTGGAGAATCTGGATGGAGGGTTTTTATTTGTTTGGGGTTTTTCTAACAAGTGTTGTTTTTAATTTGCCAGCGGACCCTACAAGTTTTGCTTCCTGACCTTGCAGCCAAAGCTAGTCCTGCAGCCTCCGCACTTATTCGAACCATAGCAAAACAGTTGAATGTAAACCGAAGAGAGATTTTAATCAATAACTTCAAATATATCTTCTCTCATTTGGTCTGTTCCTGCTCTAAGGATGAGCTTGAGCGAGCGCTTCATTACCTTAAGGTAAATTGGCATTTGCGCTATTATATGTGCAGATTAGGAGCAACAATTGATGAATAATGAGGTTTCTGCTTTATTTACAGTATTGTAAATCATAAATGGAAATTGTATATGCAGAAGTTTTGTTGTTATTTATAATCTGTTTCTTTGGCTCTGAGGAACTGTTGTAAGATATTTTGGGAACTTAAAAACTCTAAAAACACTGAGTGGATTTGGAACCTTTTCCTTGATTTCTGTGGTAAATCAAGCAGACTCCAGTGCCTCCTCTCTCTGTGTGTTGGTCTCATTGTAATGAAATGAAGACTTGGTTTCTGTTTGCTATTTGATTATAGAATGAGACTGAGATAGAGCTGGGCAGCTTGCTGAGGCAAGACTACCAGGGACTGCATAATGAATTATTGCTGCGTATAGGAGAACACTATCAACAAGTCTTCAATGGTTTGTCAATATTGGCTTCATTTGCATCTCATGATGATCCCTATCAGGGTCCTAGAGAAATAACATCACCTGAACAAATGGTAAGGATAGCAAAATATTTGTGTTCGGTTTTGTTCAATTTTTTTTCTCCAGTTCGGGAGTGAAGACAATTTGACATTCTTTGAACATCATGTATTTGAGGCACAAAGTGAAGGAAAGGCAGGCATTTCGTATTCCTGTAATAAGGAGATATGTACTGAGTATGCATTAAAAAAAAACAAACTAAAAAACCCCCACAAACAACACCCCACCACCCTTCCCCTTCCAAAACTGCAAAGTCTTACCAAAACAAAAAAACTTCACATCCTGACACGGATGTCTTTAATTAACACTGATATTTCTTAAGAAGCAGCATTTTTATTGGGGATTCTTTTAGTTTGTCTTTCAGAATTAGCATTTCATACTTGCTTTTTAACTTCTTAGGCTTAGAAATGTGTTAATAGTAAGATTATTTGGGTTTTTAACTTACTTTTGTTTCCTCCTCCACAGGCTGATTATCTGCAACCTAAATTGCTTGGTATCTTGGCATTTTTTAACATGCAGTTACTGAGTTCCAGTGTTGGCATTGAGGATAAAAAAATGGTGCGTGAACTTAATTTTTAATATTCCAGTATTACTTATGTGATTGAGCAATTGTCAGTGAAGTCTCAAAGATACTGAAGTTCTAACACGATTATTTAAAACTGATGGTCTCACTCTGGATAGGACTTCTGTGTAACCTCAGAAGTTCCTGTTTTGTTTTTTTAATGGTCACCTAATGTACATATTTCAGTCAGACGTGTTATATGTAACAAGCCAATGAACCAGAGGAAGAATCCAAGCATACGTTTTATATACCGGAAAGAAAAGTGGAAGATGAGGGGATACAGTAAAAAACTGGAGTTACTGCAGGGAACAGGGTTATAAGGCCATGAAAGGGTGAAGGTAAAGAAAATAAGATGCAAATCCACAATAAATTTGGCTTTATTGGTTTTGCTCCTGTCAGCTTTATGGTAGAGAGCATTTAGAGAATTAGAGCTCACAACTTGAGACAAAGTCTGAAAATTCTGCTCTGCTGAGGTAGTGCTTCTAACCACAAACCAAGTATTTTAGTGACCTTACAGATGTAATGCAGGTGGTTTGTGCAGGGAATTTTTCAGTGGTAGACTGTATATAACTTTGCATTGATGGACTGCATTTTCTCTGATGTTCTGTCAAGCTTTTTGCTTCTCAGGTATTCATGTTGAGATGCTCTTGTTTTCATAGCCCCATGTCTTCATGCTTTCTGAATTTCTTCCTTTGTAGAGCATGTCTCCTGCTGCACCTGCTATTGCTTTTATCTTTTCTTGTTCTGTTGTTTGTTCTTGGCGAGTAAGTTTCTTTGTGCCACTGATCTGTTATGCTGGGCATTGTGCTACCTTGTTTGGTACAGTGTTACTGTGACTGAAATATCTCCTGCTTTTTCTGCATCTCAGTATTTCTCTTCTGTCTTTCATCAGCCAATTGACAACTGAGCTATTACCTGGTCCCTGAAGGTTATCAGTCACTTCTGCCAGAAGTTGTATGTCAATTCTGTTGTTGGTGTGGTGTTATCTTGTCTTTGGCTTGCTGTTGTTTTGGGTTTTTTTTATATGCAAGTTTGTTTGTTTTCTCTGTATTTCCAAAACCTGCTCTTTTCAGCTTCCAGAACTTTGGACGTATAGGCAATTGTCTCTCTCTTGTAACTTCCAAATTCTTTATTGGAACATCAAACTGCATTTGGTGTCTAATCGGGTATGATTGCTTAAGCCGGTGTAGCCTGATTTTATTAGAAAATATGGTTTGTATGTGTTTTACTGAGTATCTAATACTCTGAAATTACTTTTCTCCATGTCTAGGCTTTAAACAGTCTTATGTCTTTAATGAAGCTCATGGGTCCCAAACACACCAGTTCAGTAAGAGTGAAAATGATGACTACACTGAGAACAGCTCTAAGATACAAGGATGACTTTCCAGAACTGTGTTGCAGGTGAACTGATAGTGCACCCAAACAGTAACATGCCAGCTGTTTCTGTCCTTTAATACACTGAGGTCATTTTTTTCAGACAATAATCTAAACCACATAGCTGATATAACTGAATTTAAAATACTTCTCATGACTCACTTAAAATGTCTTTATGCAGAGAAAAATCATTGATTACGATTGTTTTGTTGTCTTTTCTTTAGAGCCTGGGATTGTTTTGTTCGAAGCCTGGACCATTCATACCTTGGCTCCTTGCTTAGTCATGTGATAGTAGCATTATTGCCCCTTATACATATCCAGCCAAAGGAAACTACAGCAGTATTTTACTTTCTCATAGTTGAGAACAGGTACCGTACAAAGAATTTTCAGTTACATGGGTTAAATCCTGTAATAGCAATGGGAATAACCCGAAATTAAACAAGTTTGGCACTGAGATAAGAGAACTTGTTCTTCAGCAAAACAGTATGTTGTTCTTGTTCTATAGAAGTCCGACTTCTCTAAACTGCAACGAGATTTTGAAATTTGAGAGACGATAGCCTCATCTGAAAAGTTGTTTTTATATTGTCCTTACAAAAATATATGACGCTATGGCCAAGTTACAACCCATTCAGGCACTTTCCCCTGCCAGGTTTTCCAACTCTGCGTTTTTTCTGCTGGTATAGGAAATGACTTCCCTCTATAGGGCACACAGACAGAATAACAATGATTGCTCACATTTGCTTTAAGCTAGAGAGAAGAGAACACAATTGGAAATGGGGAGGAAAGTTCTTTATTTCAATAATTACAGTTATACTTATGAATTGCACAGAACTTAATATTCAGTAAGATTTCATACATCTTCTTTGCAAGTGGTCACACCAATTGAAAATAACACGTCTAATACAAGAGAGTTAAATTTTTATGACTTAACCTTTTTGAAGACAATGTCAAGTCTTCTGTTTCATCTTATGTTTTGTAGCTTAAAATTACTATTTTTTTTAGCAATGATGATAGTTAGTATCTTGATCACTTTTGTTGGGTTTTCATTTTTCTTCCCTGTATCATACCAACAGTATTCAAAATAAAAAGCGACAATAGAATAATAAGGCTCTTGTAGAAGCCCATAGTAGCAAAATTGAAAGAGATTCGTTTATTTTAGGAACACACAATTCTTTTTTGGTTATGTGTTTTCTTCACTGATGAGGAAAACTGTAACTGGATTCACATCAAATGGGATTATTCTCACCCTTTGGCCAGTGTCCAAAATAAGGAGAGCCAAAGAAGTGAATGGCAACTCTGAAAGCTTTGGAAAAAACTGCCTTTAAAAAAGAAAATAATTTAAGGTATAGAAGAATAACTGTGCCTTAGTTTAGTAACAAGAAAAACAAACTATTTCATACGTATACTTAATTAGATTTTCATCTAATTTCATCTAAAATTCATGTAATTTACTTTTTTCTGCTTTTTGAGCCTCTGTTCTTCTAGTCACTACACTTAAGTAGTTTCTTTTGATGGGTTTTTAAAATTTTCCTGGTCCAACTAATGTTTGCAATGTACTTTGCGTTATTTTTTTGGTAACTATCAGGGATGCAGTGCAAGACTTTTTACATGAAATATACTTTCTGCCTGACCTTCCAGAACTAAAAGAAATTCAGGTCGTCCTTCAGGAATACCGAAAGGTACAGCTTCTTTTATTTATTTGTTTGTTTTTAATGCATCTAATAAATTCACAACAAGCGAGGAAAACAGGTAAAGTTATTGTTATGCTGAAATACTATTTATCTGCCTCCACAACAAAACAGAATTTGTTTATCGTGGGAATATTTCCAAGCAGGTTCTGATTCTTCTTTAGGAGTGAAATATGCTCACGTTTAACATGCTTGTTTGTGTAGCATCTGACTTTTCACTGACTTTTCATCTTTTTGAGATTAAAGAAAATATATCATTAAAAGTCAGCAATATTAGCTACAGCAGTGAATGTGTTACAAGAGAAGCTTGATCCCCTTTCTATATTCTCCTTAAAGGTAATGAGGATTGTCTGTTCAAGGAGTACTATATGGTCTGTTTCTTTTCCTTGCCCTCAGAAGGGTTTGGTAATAGGTGGGAAGTAGCAATTTAGTGGGAATGAGGTAACAACTGTAAAAATTCATTTGAGTTTAGATAATGAGGTATGCGAAGCAAAGCATTTTGTTCTGAGTTAGTCATTTTTATTTACACCATTATATGTAAACAAACATGGAAATACAGCACCTTTTTGAGGAAAACATTTTTTAAAATAAACAGACAGACAGTGGTATATGGATATAGGTAAGAATGTTTGTATATGTTCTAGCTTACGGCCTTTGAGATGCTGCTTAAACACGTTCCTGTTATATTTAACTTGAACTTCTTGTGCCATGTTTTGTTCAGGAATCCTCCAAAAGCACTGACTTGCAGACAACACTGCAGCTGTCGATGAGAGCTATTCAGCATGAGAATGTGGATGTTCGCATTCATGCACTTACCAGCTTGAAAGAAACATTATATAGAAATCAGGTATAAAAAACCTCTTTTGGTAGAATTAAATGTATATCAAAGTAGCATCTGGATGAACAGTCTAAAATTCCTTACTGTACTGAGTGTTCACATGAACTGTGTTATTGTCCGCAATTTATTAAGCTAGCTGTTTTTTAATATAATGAGGAAAATTGTTTCTTTTTCATCATGTCTCCTTGTAAAAGGACTTTCAAATCCTTATCTGTGTGATGCTGATTCAGTAAGACTAGTGGTATATTTCTTATCTTTCTCGACTCTGAGGAAAGCTGTATCTAAGAAGTCCATTTCAGCAATCTCTTGTGTGGTCTTGTCCATGTGTATGGTTTTTGCATCAGGAGATTGGTATATCAAAGGGAACACTTTTTGTGAGTGTAATATCTGAAAGAATTAAGATGTGTGTTACCATCTCATGCGCTTGATTTTTTTTTTTCCTCTTCCTCTGTCTTCCGCCCTCAAAAATTGGAATCCATTGATCATATTCAAATAAATTTTATAGCCATGTACAAGTTCCAAAGATAACACTTTACACATCTGTGTGTTTATTAGCCCAGAGGGGTCTATGTGACCTATTAAAAAAAAAAAAAAAATCTGTGTCCTTAGGTAGCTATAAAAGATTGTGGGATGCTTGTCAGTCAAAAATTAAAAAAAAAAAAAAAATCCTAGTTAAAAAAAACAATCAATCATTGTGTATATTCCTGCCCAATCAGTAATTCTTGCAGCTCAGGTCAGCAAAATCTTGCCATGTTTTGCTTAGTTAGAAGTCTGGCAAAATAATTGAGGCAAATCAAACTTAATTAGTTCCACAGCTTATGGAACTATGTGCTCTGCTATGTTGGCTGGGGTTTCAGCTTTCATTAAACATAACAGTGGCAAGCATCTTCACATTATTAAGAGAAACTTTTTTCTGTATTTGGACTAAACATGGAGCTGGGGAATAAAAGCTAGGCAAAAATTAAAAAGAAAAATCCAATTAACAAGATGGGTATTGATTAAAAGACTTGAAACTCTGGGCTTTGTAGGACTGAGAGTGAAGAAATGGCCAACAGTAGGAAATAAGGATACACGTGGCAGCCAAACCAAAAGGTATGACAACAGCTGCGTGAAAGGAATTGAGATAAAATATCAGAACATATAAAGAAAAGAGATAGATAAGTGAGAAAGATAAGTGTAGAAAAGAAGTTCTTGGTAAGATAAGCAAAGAAAATTAAGTTAGTAGACAGGTGTATGATAATGAAATAAAATATTAATCATGGCAGCATTGAGGCCCAAATCCCTCATGCTTATTCATTTGTTTAGCCCTTCCTAGGGTAACAAGCAATTTAGGGCAATTGGGCTATAGTTACAAGATGATGGTATTTGAATCACAAATTTCATTTACCATTGGTAAATGAAATACGAAGTAAGAATGAGTTGCAGATGGAAAATTTCTGAGAGTATTTACCATAAACATGGTGTAGAATAATTCATCATAATTTGTCTTTATTTTTCAACTTCATAGGAAAAATTGATAAAGTATGTAACAGACAGTGAAACTGTGGAGCCAGTTATCTCCCAGTTGGTAACTGTACTTCTGATTGGCTGCCAGGATGCAAATTCTCAAGCCCGACTACTTTGTGGAGAATGTTTAGGTGAACTGGGAGCCATAGATCCCGGCAGGCTTGATTTTTCAACAAGTGAAACTCAAGGAAAACGCTTTACATTTGTGGTAAGATATGTTACTGTAGTGTTTTGTTTAGCATTAAGGGTTTCTCAAAAGTGCTTGAGAGTAGGGAACATCTTATCTTTAGACTCTTTGAACATCTGTACTTGCTTTCTAATCTCAAACAGTTTAGAGTCAGGCTTCAAAGTGATCATTTGGAGATTAGAGATACAGCTATTACTCTGTTTGTTTTAATTAAACTGACATGTTTTTTTTGTGATTGAGGCTGGTGTGGAGGATCAAAATTTTGCCTATGGGCTATTAATGGAACTGACCAGAGCATTCCTTGCTCATGCTGATAATGTTCGTGCTCAGGATTCTGCAGCATATGCAATTCAGGTAAGATACATGGTTAGATCCTATTTTTTCTTCACAAATTATTTCCTATTACACTGAACACAGAATTATGCAGTAGACATGTTAGTTATTTGAAATCACGACTGCCTAGTAATAGTGAGTTAACAATGCTGGATGAAAGTTTTTTGTAATGAAACATTCTGAAGTTCTGTTTCATGACTTCTGTATATACAGAAGTTTTTGTATCTACTGTGGTCATGAAATATTTTCAGTGCTAACCTTGGTCACGTAAACCATGCCTTTTCAGGAGTTATTGTCGATCTATGACTGTAGAGAGACAAACATGGACTGCCCAGGCTCCAGGCTTTGGAGGAGGTTTCCTGAGCATGTGCAGGAGATACTGGAACCTCACTTAAATACACGGTATATGACAACTTAAGTAATTGCTTTCCATTCAAAACCTTGGTTTTGTTCTCCAGGCTAGCAAAAACTTCACTTGGTTTTGTGATTTGTTACTTTTCTGTGAAGAGTGATATGTGTCTATACAAATTCAAATAAGGCCTTTCTATGTAAAGTTGAATTAGCACTTCCTCGAATGTAATTTGAGATAAATCTAACAAGCAAAATTCTGAGCTCATACTTTGCCCAGATCTGTGTGTTTATCCTTAGAGCATTGTCTTAAAAAATGTTTTGAAGCATTTATTTCTGTTTTCTGTTGTCTCTACAAATTCTCACTGGATTAGAGTTTGTAGTCAAATCCATTAATATCCCTTTACTGCTACCATTTTCAGAAGCAGGAGGAGCTCGTTGGCTTTTAATTTAAGTTTTTATTTAATTGAGTTAAAGATAAAAACAATGTGAAGAAAACTTCAAGTGAAGTATGCACCTTAATTTGAAATAATCAGCACTGTTTCCTTTTTGTTTCCTCATGAAGACCATCACACTTGTCTGGGATAAATTTTACCTTTTTAGAAAACATACTTTTTGGCATTTCTTGGCTTATATATATGTTCTGGGTTTTTCCTGTCAAAAACATAATACTCAGTATTTATCAAACTGCATTTCTTAAAACTGATTTGAACAGCACTTTGAAGTATACTTAAAAATTCTGGTAACATTTTAGCTCGTTTGTGTTTCCTGTTTTAAGCTCTAGAATAAAATATGCTGACTATTGAAAGTATTTTCATAATTCTTTTTTAAAAGATTCAGAAGATGAAACCCAATATGATTCCAGTTAGGGAGCTTCATAACTAAAAATGTGCTGCTGATTTATATTAAATTAAAAAGTTAGTTTTATTAAATGGATATTTTAAAATTACAGGTACAAGAGTTACCAAAAGGCTGTGAATTGGTCTAAGATGAAGAAGCCAATTTATTTAAGCAAATTAGGTGATAATTTTGCAGAATGGTCAGCAACTTGGGCAGGTTATCTCATAACAAAGGTAAGAGAATAACACATTTTGGCTTCTGAAAGTCAGGGGAGGATGGGGGAATATGTCAATTTTCTATAGGCCTGCTAAAGCACATACCTGAAGACTTCTTGCATGATTGATGTAGCCATGCACCTTCCCTTCCCCAGCGTTGTTGCTTTTTGGCCAGGTTTCACGGTGTCAAAGGCCAAATGTCTGGGACTCTTGACCTTAAGGTTTTTTCTATGGCCAGTGCAAGTTCACAATGGTAATGAAAACACAGAGAAATGGAATATTGTAAGCAATGCTTGCCTGTCTTTTTGTGAAATTGGCAATTGATACGTGTAATAGCAGCTGCCATTTGGAATCCCTGTTGCAGATTTAGATCTGATGAACCTTCTGTAGGACACAAGTAACTTAAAATTTTGTTCGATGGAATAGTATTTGTATTTGTCAATAAAAACAAACCTATTGATTGTTCAGGCATTTGCGCTTTTGTAATGATGCTTTTCCTGGAAATAATATTTTCCTATAGGTGAGACATGATCTTGCCAGAAAAGTTTTCGATTGCTGCAGTATTATGATGAAGAATGACTATAAAGTGACAATTTATCTGCTTCCACACATCCTTGTCTATGTTTTGTTGGGATGCAGTCAAGAGGATCAACAAGAGGTGAGATGTAGAAGAAGGTAGTGATTTCATAGGAATGTTCATAGGCTGCTGTCTATAAAAGTTGTTCAGTTCTGCAGAATTACTGTAGAGCTACATGAACAAATCATACAGGTGTTAGACTCCTGTTCCTGTATTAATAATATAAATTTTCTACTGGGGTTTTGAATATATTCATAAAAGTTTGTATTGAACTGCTTTTCTGTGGATTTCTGTGTATTTCTTCAGTAGGGCCTAGGATGAGATATTAGGCAGTTAATTATGACTGCAGTAACATCAAGATCTGGAGTTACACAAAGAGGAAGAGAGTTCAACACAAACAAGGAGTAAATGAAACTTGTATAGTATGAGGAAGGCAGACCCATAAATTTTTTGTCCCTTGCATACACTTAAAATTTAAGTGGAAAAATTATTTAGCTGCAAGATTCATGCAGAGCAGGGTTCGTAGATGTCTTGTAGCAAAGCAAGGGTAGGAGCAAAAAGAATCATCTAGTCTGCTTTCTTTCACTTCGCTTTAGCAGAAGTTGAGAGATTGAAAAACGGAATTTATATTCTATTAATTTGAAATATCACAGCTAAGATACCTGTGTTTAAATGTTGTGGGTGTGTAGAGGTGTGTGATGATTTTTCTTGTGTGAACAAGTACATCCACAGTAAGCATCTGTTATATATGTTAACTCATATTCTATTGACTGAAACACGCAGCAGGTTTTTCAGCATATTTATTTAAATATAAGCAGGAAGTAGATCTGTGATCAAGTAGATAACTTGACTTCCATCAAACTTGGAAGTATTGTATTTGCAGCACAAGTGCAGTAGCATTCACTGTGTTTCGAAACCTAAAATTCTAGTAATTGTGATGGTTGTTCTGAATCCAAGGGTTTGATTTTTAAAGTCTCCTGACAACAGCTGCTACTTGGTCTGCCATTTCTTCTTCCTAAGATTGTGGGACAAACAGAGCTTGCAAATAAGCCCAAAATGATTAAAATACGTGATTAAAATATCTAGTATTTTAGTTTGATTTTTTTGTTAGTTGCTGTTTCCTACTATTTTGATGCCTCTATGGCACTTCTGTCTTTCATCATATTAATGTTTGTGTAGGTTTATGTGGAGATTATGGCTGTTCTGAAACATGATGACCAGTCTGCTAGGAGGCTTGAAGACAGTGCCTCTGATCTTAGTCAGCTGAGCACACAGACGGTGTTCTCCATGCTCGATCATCTCACTCAGTGGGCTAGGCATAAGTTTCAAGTGCTTATTGCTGAGAAAAATACTGGCAAGTCAAGCAAAGAGAAAGGTGATCTAAAACGTGAGTGTTACTTATTTTACTTAAAGTGGCACTTACATTCTTCAAATAAGTATTTAAATCTTCCACATCACATTATCACCACTTAAGAATGCAATATTACTATGGTAGTCTGCTTTATGATTTCATACTGTCATATTGTGATTTCTACTTCCTCCCACCCCAAATCTATTGCTTTGAATGCCTGTTGTAAGAATACGGATTCAAAATTTTAAAAAGTGATGTTAATTTCTCGGTAGTTTTCTAAAGGTTCAGTTTAGCATATTATGTGCTATCTTTCAAGATATAGAAAGTACACCAGTATTGTATTAAATAAATTATTTTTGAGAGAAGAGAAAGAAGTTTTCTTAAATTAATCAGATTATTTCACTAAATTGTGAAATGAGTTAGCTGAATCTTGATGTATAAGTTAATTCTTATAAATGAAACCTCAATGGACAGTCTTCTTAAAATGTTTTTTTTTATTATTTTTCTATAGCATCCAGTGAGGACTATGGAGAATATCAAAACGTGACACGTTTTCTGGACCTCATACCTCAGGATGCACTAGCTGTGGCTTCCTTTCGCTCTAAGGCTTACACAAGGGCTCTGATGCACTTTGAATCATTCATCACAGAGAAGAAACAAAATATTCAGGAGCATCTTGGATTTCTTCAGGTTCTGAAGTTCTTGTTTTTTTGTTTGTTTTATTTAAATTTAAAATAGATATAGATGAATAATGCTTTGTCAGATTCTTCTTCGAGATGGGAAGAAGAAAAGATATATTTAGGCTCTTGCTTTTGGATACAAGGGTTTAGTTGTCTGTCTTTTGAGCGGTATTTAGTACTTCCCTTTCCTTGGTGTGCTTCTTATATGAAAAAGGAGGAGTAGCTTTCTAGTGTATAGATAGAGAAAATCCTGAAATGTGTTTTTGTTGTAAGTACAGTATTTATTGCTTTTAGTTAACTCTGCCTTTTGTCAGACAAAACACAGCCAACTATAATAACAAAAAAAAAGCAGCCAAAAAACACATTTGAAGGAAAGCTAAATGGCTTATTCTGAAGTAGAGAAAGAGCTAATGCTAAGGGTGATTAAAATTATTTAAATTATTTTCAAGACGTATTTTAACTAGTGGGATGAGCCTGTTTATGGTTCCTTATGGTTTGTATTCCTCAGTGATGTTTCGGATTTGATAAACTTTGTATTTTGCTTTTCCACCTTAAGTAATATGCAGTTTCATATTATACAACTTTATCACATAATAATATTTTGCCTTTTGTCATTTATTTTGCCTTTTGTACAGATTGTTATTCTTTCTTATTCTTGCTATAGTATGAGATGAGAAGTATTGCAGTATGCTAAGCAAAAGTAGGGCTAAACTTCCAAAGGAGAGCAGCAAAACTGATATATTTTATGAAAGCTTTATGCCAAGAAGTCCTCCTGAGTAGTTTGGTCTCCATTTTCAACAAGATGTGTGATTCTGAGCATATTATATATGAAGTATCTTCTTGTCTCAGAGTTGTTTTTAATGTCTGTTTCCACTTCTATTTGAATGAAGAAATTGTACGCTGCTATGCATGAGCCAGATGGAGTAGCTGGCGTAAGCGCAATTCGGAAAGCGGAACCATCTCTCAAAGAACAAATCCTTGAACATGAAAGTATTGGCTTGTTAAGAGACGCAACAGCCTGTTATGATAGGGCTATCCAACTGGAACCTGACCAGGTAAATATAAGATAAATTTTAACTTTTTTTTTTTTTTAAAAAAATATATATATATTACAATTTAAAATATATTTATCTTTATTTGATTTCTTCAATATATTTAAGTGAAACAGGAACATAAGAGTTTACTTTGGCAGTTGCTGAATAATTATTACTATTGAAAGCGTCTTATGAACTGAAACCTCTCTCACTTGGTTTAGAGTGAAATTTGCAGGCTCAGCTTGATAGTTGGGTGCTTATGCCCAGGCCTTTGCTTGGTAAGGCTTGGAACTGGATTGCTTAAGTATCAATCAGTACTGATACATGCCAAAAGTACTAGGAGAGTAAGTTACTATAGATTTCATTGAAAGAAATTCTGACTTAGTGTTTCTGATTATTGACTTCCAGGGAAAATGTTCATAATAAAAGAACAATTGGAAATTGACTAAAGAAAACTTAGAAATATTGGTCTTGCATTCCCCTTTCCCTTCCTGTATTTGGAACATATAAGGTAGCAGTACTGGAAAACCATCATGCTTTTCATATGCTAAAGTGAATATCCGGAGATAGAACGATAAATGCAAAAAGCAAGCTGAAGACATGTATTATGCTTTCTGTATTTCAAATATTCTTCTAATGGGAACGAACTGGTAAAAAGTATTCCAAGCACAAGTATTCCTGTGGTTTCTTGCACTTCCCTGTGCAGCAGAGGTTATCTAGCCCAGCTGATAACAGGCATAGTAACAAGTGTGTTTTGATGGCCCTACTTCATTTCCAGAGTACGGGAAACATTTTTATTATGACTGAAACTGCTTTGGGGTTACTTTCTTCCTGTGATGTTTTTCTTCTTATTGTTTTTTATTTCTTTAAATCAAATTTTTATTCACAGCTCTAATATGGGGATTAATAAATCATTAAACTACTTTTGTGGTGATGCACATTTCAAAAATTGCCTATGGTGATTTCAGTTCTTTGGTAATCATAGGCTCTTAAAATTTTGAGTAATTCGTTTAGCTTATGATGCAAATGGCTGTGCCTTTTCATGTTATAGAAACCATTCAAATGGATATATTTTCTGCTTCAGACTTCCATGAATTTCATGAATGTATACATGTTGTTCTTTCCATTTGTTGCCGGTTTTTATTTTTTTTTCTCTCTTTTAGATTATTCATTATCATGGTGTAGTGAAGTCCATGTTAGGCCTTGGTCAATTATCTACTGTAATTACTCAGGTCAATGGAGTGCTGGCAAACAGGTACTATAAGCACCTAATAAAACATTTGAGTAATATGAAGCTCTTGTGTTACACCTGTGCCTCAGTAGCCATTTTTGTGCTTTATCAAGCATTTGAGGCTTGTCAAGTGTATCCAGTTAGCAATGGGAAGCTGGAAAAAAAGTGCTTTGTCTACAAATGCATTTCAGAACTTCCGGAAATGTTAGTACTTCTTGTCTGCACTGTGTGCAATGTTGATATGTGCTTCAATTTGTTAAATACAATCTTTCATTCATTGTTTTGCATGCTACTTGTTCCATAGCTATTCTGTAGCTTAACAGGATAAATGTACCACAGCAGTTAAATACACTAGTTGGAAACTGAATTTGTGGGATCTGGTTGTACAGCTCTTATTTGTATATTGTACATTGTATATTTTTCGGTTTTACTGATTTTTTATTAGGAGCAGGCTTACCTTGCTTCTTTTCAAGTAAAAGAAGTTTTATATAAAGAATATTTGCTAATACATTATAGAACTAACATACTGAGGGGGGAAAAATTGAGTTTCAGCACAGGCTTTTTTTGCCCTTGCTTTCTTTTAACAGGTCTGAATGGATTTCTGAATTGAACACTTACAGAGTGGAAGCAGCCTGGAAACTGTCACAATGGGATTTACTGGAAAATTATTTGGCTTCAGGTAAGTTATTGTGATATCAAAATATGAATATTTCTTGCATTTATGAACAAGGGTATGTTTTAATCAAATCATCTTGACTTAAAGGGCAGCTATTGTAGCTTTTTAGTCTTGGGTTTTACTGGGGGGTGGTGATGGTAGTTCTGGCAGTCTTCTAAATTTTTTGTAAATGTATTAGATTGTAAACTGTATAGTCTTTGAGTAAAAATTTCTAGTCAAAGGCCAAATTTCTTCTGGCTCTGTTTGGGGGGTGGATTGGGGGGTGGAATTATACAGTATTTCTAAAATTCGGTTCTGAGAAAAACTTATTTTTCCAGCAGTATGTTAAGAGAAATTAGCATGTTCAGATTAAGCTGCTTAAAGAAACAGAGTTTGAGAACCTTTTTTTCTCCTCCCCAAAGATGTGAAGTCCACTACTTGGAGTGTCAGACTAGGACACTTACTATTATCAGCCAAGAAGAAAAATGAAGCAGATTTTTATGAAACACTCAAGGTTGTTCGAGCAGAACAGATTGTACCCCTTTCAGCCGCAAGCTTTGACAGAGGATCCTATCAGCGAGGATACGAACATATTATCAGGTTTCTGACTTTCATGTCGCTATTTACAAATCCAGAAATCACATTACCAAGTATGCAACAGCAAGAATTTTCCATCTCCCTAATAAATGATCCTGATGTGTGTTTTCTGTCACCTCTTTTTGTTATACTTGGTCAACTGGAAACCTTTAATTAATTCGGAATTTTTATTTATTCTTCATGGGAAATATTCACAATGAAACTGTTTGGTATAGTCTTTCAAAATCATCAAGCAAGTTTCAACAATTTAATTCCATGCTTAAAGTAGTACATGTAGGCCAGTAACTCCATTAATTTAAGAACATTGCTTTTTATCTGTATGATGGCCTAAAAGCACTCCCTTCTTTTATCAACAAAAAAAAACTGTAAAGATTGAAACCCCATCCCTTTCAGGAGTTTTCCTTATTCTTTTTTAATAAATTTTAAAGTTGGCTGTAGAAGACTAACAAGCAAGTAGCCTTTTTTAGTGAAAAAGGCTTAATACTTCCTCTGCAGTGTAAATGTATCATTGTAGCAAAATATTGAATAGCAAGAAAATAATTAATTGATTCACAAATCCTTGATTTTGTGTGTTTGGTTTAGCTGTATTTTTGCTTTTAGAAGTTGTACTGTTTGAAATTTCTTACAAATTTTAGAAAGAAAATCGCAAAAGCTGTGTAAAACTTGCATGTGTCTTAAACAGCAACCAATTTCCAACAATTTTTTGCTTTTATTTTGCTGACACAGGTTGCATATGCTGTGTGAGTTGGAACATAGTATTGGACCAATGTTTCAGCAACCAAATGGTGACCATGGTAGAGATTCCCTGAATTGGTGTGCTCGTATTGAAATGACCCAAAACTCCTACAGAGCAAAAGAACCCATTTTAGCACTGAGAAGAGCTTTGCTTAGTCTCAGTAAAAGGTGAGAACACTTCTTGTCTGTCTGTGTTGTGTTCTCAGTAATATTCTGGTTTTCCATGTGCGTGTTAGAAGGAAAAAGATACAACTGAAATTTATATTGTAGACAAAAGCAGTCCTCTCCAGTATTACATACTGCCAATATAGAATGAAAAAGTGATGTCTGTAGGAAATATAAGGGAGAAACAAGGGGCGAGAGTATTTGTTTCTAGGCCTAAATCAAAGAAGATGAAACAGGTGTATTACAAATAATGTAAATAATTGCTATGTATTATATAGATTATTGAGAAATTTTATTTCTCTTTCAACACATTGTGATATTTACTTCAGACTGCATTCATAACTGAAATTTTTCATTTTTTCCAAAAATACTTCTGCAGCCCGGATTACAGTGAGCTTGTTGGTCAGTGTTGGCTCCAGAGTGCCAGAGTTGCAAGAAAAGCCGGTCATCACCAGACTGCATATAATGCTCTTCTGAATGCTGGGGAATCTACGCTCTCGGAACTTTATATAGAAAGAGCAAAGTGGCTGTGGTCCAAGGTAAAGAAAATAAAAATGGAACTTATTTTCTTACATGCAAGACAACAATCTTCAGTTTTCTTCAGGAAGAAAAGGTGCACAATCAGTATACGTAAAACAAAATATGTCACTTAGGACTATCAACACATTCTGATTGCAGTTGAGCCACAGGAAGTTTTTACCTCCAACTGCTAGTCAGCCCTTTTCTGTATCTGTTGACTTTTCTGGCAGCTATGTATAAAACTGGTGGATTACCTGCCTCTGTCAAAGCAGCCCAGGCAAACTTAAACTACCTTAATTTTCCTTAATTTGTATCCTTTTAACTAATAGAGGTGGGCAGCAATTACTGTGGTAAATAAACGCGAAGGGACAGCAGTGCAGAGATAGCAAGGGAACATAAGAAGTATTTGAAGTCAGTAGTATTCAGTTACCACAGCCAGAATAGTCTAGAAAATGCTCAGGGACATAGTTTTGCCTGAATAACAACTGTAAGATGGATGTTTTACATCTCTCTTATTTGAAGTATATAAAATGTTTTCCGCTTTCGCTCAGGGTGAAGTTCATCAAGCGCTCATTGTTCTCCAGAAGGGGGTTGAGTTGTGTTTCCCTGAAAATAAAGCACCGTGCAGTACCAAAAATCAGCTCATCCATGGTCGGGCACTGCTGCTAGTGGGCAGGTTTATGGAAGAAACTGCAAACTTCGAAAGCAATGCAGTTATGAAAAAGTATAAGGTAATTTAATGTAGTATTGTTAACAAGACAGTAGTTTTGAATAATAATAATATATCCCTCAAGTATGCTATCATCATGCTCCTGATGGTGTCAACCAAGGATAACATCAATGGGATTAAATGATACCAATGTGTAGGAGGGGAGTAGTTGTTCTTGTAATTATTTAACTATCTGAATTAGCTTTAACATAACATGTCAATACAGGGACAGGGAGGTCTACAGGTTTTAACAGCAGGAGCTAAGAACACCCAATATAACTCTCTTAAAGTAAAAAAACAAAACAAAAAAAAACAACAAAAAAAAAAACCAAACTACAGGAGCACGGCTTTTTTTCTTATGCATGCACAAATTAGAATTCCTCACTAAAATGTCGGCTAAGTAGACTGTGAGATTAACTTGATGACACATTACACTACTCTTCAGTGTTGTTTCTCTCTCTGGTAGTAACTTAAAACTATGCTTTAAATATGCTACCAGTCTTTGAAGAACTAGGAAAAAAAGCACTACACTGCTTCATCTTGCTATGCCAGTGAAATACTTGTTTGGCATGGATTAATGCTACTAAACTAGTATCAGGTGCATATATTTGTACTTCCTTAGAATTAGTATGTCTCCAAGTTTTGGCATTTGATACTGGTAATACTTACTGCTGCTTACTAAAGTATCTCTGTACTAGTCATTTAGAGTAAAATATAACAGATGTATGAAATAATGAAATTTCGATGGATAATATTAAAATACCTTTAGAATTCTCTATTGTCTAAATATTGGCACTGGAAACAAGCCAGTGTTATTAGAGAATGGATGTGCCACTTGCTAAGTTTTTTATTTTCTGATATATGTCCCACTTTTTTTTTTTTTTTTTTAACATCATGCTTTTAGAAGGAAAACAAAAATGTGAAAAACATCCTGCTGTTTAACTTTTCAAAAAGCTAAAAGAAACCCAGTACTGAGTTTATCAGGAGCAGGAACTTGATTACAATATTTTTAATGAAACTATAATCTTTTCTAGTTGAGGAATGCTTTATCATCCTGTCTTAAATTATCTTGCTGTCTCCAAATCCAAAAGGTATTTCAAGAACAGACTTCTAGTTTGTACAAGCATTTATCTTGGGGCAAAACTGCAATTTTGGAGTTACATAGTTACAATTAATACTTTTCTGCATGTACTTTACACTAAGGTCACTAGGAAAAGTTTCTTGAGAATTTTTTTTATTATTTTTAGTTTTTAATTTTAAATTTAGCATCCTCTCAAAAGTGATTATCTGTTTTTCATTTTGTTGCAGGATGTTACAATCTTCTTGCCAGAATGGGAAGATGGACATTTTTATCTTGCTAAATATTACGATAAATTAATGCCAATGATAACTGACAACAAGATGGAAAAACAAGGAGATCTCATTAGATACATAGTTCATCATTTTGGGAGGTTAGACCCTGGGAGAACTTTGCTTAGTTTCTATAGAAGGATAACTATTATACTTAAAAAGCATTTTATAGGAATTTATTGTCTTTCAGCAATTCACCTGATTCAAATTTTTATGCAGTATTGTAAAGCTTGGTTCCGTTTTTGTTAATTTTACTTCTGACTAAGCAATTGTTGTCTTTCTTGTGTAAGACAGTGAATTATTTCATCTGCTGTTTTGGTTTATAAAAACAAAACCTTTGTATGTTAGCTGTTACAGATGCATTAAAAGGCTGAACATAACTTTCTGGTCCAGAATGGAATATGAAACAATTATGGATGTAAAGTTTCTGATGCTTCTAAAATATATCATTAACATGCTGTGATTTGAACATGTAATCATAGGTCTCTACAATATGGAAACCAATTCATCTATCAGTCCATGCCGCGAATGCTGTCTTTATGGCTGGATTTCGGAGCAAAAGCATATGAATGTGATAAAGGTAGAACTGTTTTCCCTAATGCATACTTCCTATGTCATACTTGTGAAGAATATTTAGAGTTCTTTGTTAAGACTTATTGCCTGAGATTATATGGAAACACGAAAGTATTATTATTCTTTTAAATTACAGGATGTTAATACAGGAGAGTATTAAGTATTTTAATTAAACCTTTCAGAACTTTTAAAAAATATATAATGAGATAGCATTGTTCCTCAGCTAACTAAAGTCAATAAACAGATTTAGGGAAAATCCCTACATGTCACCTGTCATCTCTTTTAAGTTGCCTCCAGAGTAATGAGCAGTGGCTTTGTATACACCTGCTCCAGTGCAGTGTTAGGTTTTGGGGCTTTTTGCCAGTTTATCTTGGTTCCAGTTGTTGAAGGAATCTTACTGAACTTTAAAAGGGGGGTTGGTGTCTGTGGAAGATCCCGTGGGCAGCATCAAGGCATGCGAATGAACTGCCATATATGCATTTTGGGTGGGAGATCTTTGTACAAATGAAAACTGCAAACGTTAACTGCAGGTCTGGAGTGAAGCAGACAGTTGTGGCTCCTTGATCTTGACCTGGTTCTATACGCTTAGGTCAACTGAATTTGGCTGCAGGCCCATCAGATGTCTGCTTTCTCTGTTGTTGATGTGCTCGTTATGCTGGGTACTCAGATGCAGGGGTGGAGTTAGGAGCAGATGTGCTAATTTCATCCCTTGTAAAGACTTTACTCATTTCCTTTCCACTAGAGAACATGGGAATCCCTTTACTGGGAAAATACATGGAGTGTTTTTGTTTTGTTGTATGCCATTGTATTACTTCAGAGGAGCAATAGAAGTTTTATTTTAAGAGTGTAAGGAGAGCTTTTCCAGTATTGTCTGTAACATGTTCCTGCTGTCTGTACTTGTTTATTTCCTGTTATTCTGGTTAGTTAAATATCTTATCTATTAAGTCATTGTATCCTATATTTAAAAGAGCTTTACAGTAAGAGCTTTTACTTTACCCTGAGGGGTTTTTTTTTGGCTTATGAAAATAACCAAAAAAACTTGGTTTAAATGACTGTATATTTCCGATGGAAAAAAGGAACATAATTTTGTCCTTTTGTGTTTTTCAGCTAGTCGTCCAGAACGTGTACAAATGAAAAATGATTTAGCTAAAATAAATAAGGTGATTACAGAGCACACAAATCACCTTGCACCTTACCAGTTTCTGACAGCTTTTTCTCAGTTAATCTCCCGAATCTGCCATTCCCATGGTGAAGTCTTTGCAGTTCTGATGGTGATTGTTGCTAAAGTGTTTTTAGCCTATCCACAGCAAGCGATGTGGATGATGACTGCTGTGTCCAAGGTACCTTGATAAGTATAGCTACACCTTTATAAAGTTTGTAAAACTGTTTTCATCAGAGAGAAATGCAAACATAATCTATTTTACTTTAAGATGATAAGGAGCAGTTCAGAGTTTCAGTTGATGAGATGGTGTTGTGGAACAGGGTATCAATGCCATCACTGCAAAAGATTTTATTGTAGTCTAAAGTTGAGATACTGCAGTTTAAATGATCCAAATTAGAATGCTAACATGCATCATGGTTTGTACAATGTATTAGGAAAGGAAATTTGAATAACAAATAGCTGATGAATGGGGTAGTTATGGACAACAGATTTTGTTGTTATTCGTAATTGTAATAGTAGTACCAGTTTCATAATCAAATAATCAGCTACTGTGCCTTGATTAAAATGAGATGGATACACTACTTAGTCATAATACTTACCTATAGTAAGGTCATTCCAAAGCAAATTGGAAAGCATGGTGCCTTTAAGGCTGGTGAAATAATGTTCAGGATGCACTGGCACGTTTGTGAATATTGATCTTTATCTTGTGGGGCTCCCAAGAATGGTTTCACAAAGTAATAACCGCACACACACAGCCCCCCCAACTGTACCACTTCACTATTTGTTCAGGTACCAGATTTCAGTCGGACAGCCTCCAGCTCCAGATATTAAACATGACAAGCAATAAGTAGAGAAAAGAATTATATTAATTATTCTGTGTGTGTTAGGATTCTTTAATTGATTTCACTGTTGTTTAATAAATTTTAACTTTTCTCTCCTTTTTCAGTCCTCTTACCCTACACGTGTCAATAGATGTAAGGAAATTCTGAACAAAGCTATTCACATGAAGGAATCCTTAGGAAAATTTATTGGAGATGCAACACGCCTCACAGACAAGCTACTAGAACTATGCAACAAACCGGTACTTACAAAAGTAAACAAATAATTGCATGTAATAAGATTATTTTAAAATGTTATACAAGAGCTGCTTCTAAGAGCTTTCATTAGCCAATTCATTACATTACTGCAATTTAACAGAATCTATACTATGGTAACTTGTAAAAAAACCTTTTTTTTTACTTTTTCACAGTAAAAATATTTAAAAAAAATAGAAAAGAGCTCTAAATCGAGCATATTGCAAAATATTTCAGTACATAACAGTACATTGCTTTTTGCTTTCACATGATTCTTGCCCAGTAACTTTCACAGTTTTACTATAAGAATAAAAATGTATTTTCATGGACAAATGAATTTGTTAATAAAGGTAAGACTAAATAAATTTTTTCATTATTCTGTATTTACGTTGAGTGAAAAATACATGTGCCATAAGGGCCACAGATATTTACTTTTGACTACTCCCATTTAATTTGAAATGTGTTTTGCCATTTTTCTTATTATTGTAGGCATTTATTGTTGTTCTATTCAGTAGTTGATATGAAATAGCAGTAATATTTTAAATGTCTGTTGATATTTTTTTCAACGGCTTGTTTTGTTTTTTCCAAGGTTGATGGAAACAGCTCAACGTTAAGCATGAATATTCATTTCAAAACACTTAAGAGATTAGTAGAAGAGCACACGTTTAGTGAAATTCTCATTCCCTTACAATCTGTAATGATACCAACTCTTCCGTCAATTCCTGGTACACATGCTAACCATGACCCTTTTCCTGGGTGCTGGGCCTACATTGCAGGCTTTGATGACACGGTAAGCCTCCAGTTGGCACCTCATTTTAAGCTTCATGTTAAATAAATGTAGCTGCAAATGCACCTTAGTTCTCTAGAAATGGAGGAGTGAGTAGGAAACTTCATAATTACTTTTGTGGAAACTGATTAGCAGCTGTCATGACCATCTGAGACAGGTGTGACCTCTTGGTACTTAAAGTTTTGGTTTCGGGTTAATGTGCTGTAGCACCGTGGAAAAGGAAATGTTAATGTAACTGCATCAAGTGATTTATTACAGTTAGTTTTTGCATGATCTGATACAGGTGTTAATGGAATAAATTTTCTCCTTAGGTGGAAATTCTTGCCTCACTTCAAAAGCCAAAAAAGATCACCTTAAAAGGTTCAGATGGGAAATCTTACATTATGATGTGTAAGCCAAAAGATGACCTAAGAAAAGACTGTCGGCTCATGGAATTCAACTCCCTTATCAATAAGGTTTGATTTAGACAATGAGATGCATTATATTTATTGACCAGAACAAAATGCTGTATATCTAACAAAAAAAATCCACTTACCTTGAGATAAGACTTACTGGAAGAAAAGTAAACTGTTGCAAAATATCTTATTTCAGCTGAATTCAATAGCAATTGATACTTTATAACTTCTTATGGACTTGTGAAAACAATAACAAAATACAACATTTTGCCAAAAAAAATTCTTATCCCAGCAAAAATATACAGGAGAGGTTATTTACAGTAAGCAGATAACGGCAACCTTTTTGCTGTCAAGCTTCCCATTTCTTCTTATTCAGAATTTTCTAGTACTTTTAATGAGAAATAAGTAAATTCATCTTTTCATGCTAAAAGTGTTGCCATGCGTATTTTAGTTACGTTTTGCTTCTCAGCAATACGTTTAAGGTTAAGGTACCATGTTTTCTCTGATGTTAAAGCAAATGATAACATCTCTGAAACACTAAAAAACCTATTCCAAATACTGCTTTTAAGGGATTTAAGCCAAGTACAAGTTAAGCAGTTTGACTGTTTAATTGCAAAATTCTCTCTTCAATTTACTTCGCATTTTACTTGCATTTGACCTACTGCAGACAGTGAAGCTTAGAACTTTAAATTCTAGATTGTGTGATTGAAGAATTGACATAGATAGAATGGTTAATGTTACTGATAGATTTTGATGTTATCTGTGTTATCTGTTAATCTCACTTTTCTTTTGTGAATAGTGCTTAAGAAAAGATGCAGAGTCACGTAGGCGAGAACTTCATATTCGAACCTACGCAGTTATTCCATTAAATGATGAATGTGGCATCATTGAATGGGTGAACAATACTGCTGGTTTAAGAAATATCCTGATAAAACTTTATAAGGAGAAAGGTAAAGAAATATACTAGACTATAGTGATATTTATTTTTTTTTAGAAGGGCTTGTGTCTGTATTAGTAAATGAGAGAAATGGCAAGGATCAGACTAAATTCTAGGAAGATGCAGTCATGTGTATTTTTAACTATCTGCAATGTATTTTTTATTCATATGTGTGGTCAACTTTTCCTTTCAAATGGTAGAGAACTGGCGCTTGCAATAAACAAGTTCCGTATGAGAACTAATACCACAATCATCTTAATGCATTCTTTTATTCAGTGATGTCAGTCGTTTCAGCAGCAGTGCCAGCAGCACAGGAATGTATGTGCAGCACTGAAAAATAGAAAAGACTCTGGACTTTTTCTTCGGATTTGATCTGTTGTTTATCATTTGTGTTACATTTGTGTGAGATAATGAAGATAATTTATAACTGAATCAAGGTTAAGGGTGCAGCAGCTTCCTGGGGAAAAGATGAGATTTCTTTGGAATTTTTTGTTAACAAAGCAGCTTTCTGGTCAGTGCAATAAAATTTTGGGGGGAGATTTCTCCCATTATCTGGGTGTGTGCAGCCATCTGGAAGTTAGGAATGCCAGACATCTCAGCTGACTATCATGAATGGCTTTGTAGGTGTGGGGGTTTTGTTTATGTGTGTTCCCCCCTACTCCACCTCATGGTTACTGGTAAAACTGGTGGCTTTTTTGCCAGGTGTTCTGTTTCACTTATCATTATGATATTTTAATTGTACTACTCTATTGTAGTAGTACATATAAAGCTTTATGTTTGGGGATTTCTTTTGTTTAATTGACGAAGTCTATTACAGGTATCTATATGACTGGAAAAGAATTGCGGCAGCATATGCTTCCAAAGTCAGCACCTTTGGCTGAAAAGCTGAAAATGTTCAAAGAAGTCCTTCTGCCTCGTCATCCTCCTCTCTTTCATGAATGGTTTCTTAGGACGTTTCCTGATCCTACTTCATGGTGAGTAACTGGGACTGGGCTAGCTCAAGAATATCTACTTTATTCAGTAGCAGTATTAATGTTTAGTGAAATACACAAAGACAGATAACCCAAGGAAGTGACTTAGACGTATCTGATTCTTATTTCCACAGGTACAATAGCAGGTCAGCCTACTGTCGTTCTGTTGCAGTGATGTCAATGGTAGGTTACATACTTGGTCTAGGGGACCGTCATGGTGAAAACATCCTGTTTGATTCTTTGACTGGCGAATGTGTGCATGTGGATTTCAACTGCCTTTTCAATAAGGTGAGAAATGCCATTTGCTGAACTCGCTCTTTATTGTACATGCATGTAAGTTATAAATTTCTATTGCCTTGATGTTTTTTTTCACTTTTTTACTTAATGTATCTGTTCTGTTATCTCCCTCACTTTGTTTTCTATTTATACCCGACAGTCTGGGATATGTAAAGAGTATGTGATTGTTCTGTATATTGCATTAATGAAAGCCAGCTTTTTGATTTAGCCAACATCAGATAAGCTGATATGGATACACTGAAATACCCCACATTTTAGAGCGTTTGTATTTTGTGACCCTCTACTACCACCCTCCAAACAAAGCTGTAATTACCACATTCAGAAGTCTATTGCTGTGAAGAGTTTGTTTTTCGCACACAATTTCATCACAAAAATTCCAGTGGTTCTGTAAAAGTAAACAGCAGAAATTGTGGCCAGAGTGGGATTTGGGATTTTAGTGTTTCTTTTGAAAGATGCATTTGGTGTGGGACACGCGCCCTTTTGAATTCAAATAAATGAGGTAGAGATGTTGTTAGTGTATTGTTCCTGTTTTCTTTTTATTAAGCCTAAATGGTCCTACATAACCCTTATATAAAAAAAAAGAAATTATTTTAAGCTAACTTGCATATCGTAAAAGAAAAGTTAGCATTTTGCATGAGACTACAGAGCAGCAAAATATGTTTAAAATAGAATTGTATATTCTGTATTAGTGTATTGAAACAGGGGAAAAGGGGTTATTTGGACACTGGTATCCTTTATTCACTGTAATTTCCCTTTAGCAGCTGAGGACTGTGATCTAAGCAAACATCTCTTGTCAGCTAGGAAACTGCCACTGACAAAGATGGGGAAAAAATACAGAAAACACTTAAAATAGTTATGGCATACTCTTTTTTTCTTTTTCTTTTTTTTTTTTTTGTAATCAATGTAAAGGGAGAAACTTTTGAAGTTCCAGAAATCGTTCCTTTTCGTCTCACTCACAACATGGTTAATGGAATGGGTCCAATGGGAACAGAAGGTCTCTTCCGAAGAGCTTGTGAGGTCACAATGAGGCTTATGCGTGATCAAAGAGAGCCTCTAATGAGGTACAGCACAGGTTTTGCTACAAACTCTGAAAAAAGCTGTCTGTAGTCTAAACATCTGAAACAGTAACTGCTGTGGAATGAACGTGCCAGTTCGAGCATATGCCTATCACAGAGCTCAGTCTTACTATGACATGCAGTTAAATATAAATCAATATAAATATTCAGTGCCAACTTTAGACTCATGGCAGTGTTCTTGTTTTGGAAATTAAATGTATCTCATGTATCTTAGCCTTTTCTTTTTTTTTTTTTAACTTATTTAGTGTCTTAAAGACTTTTCTTCATGATCCTCTCGTGGAATGGAGTAAACCTGTTAAAGGGAATACAAAAGCACAGGTGAATGAAACTGGAGAAGTTGTCAACGAAAAGGTTAGTTGAAAACAAGCATAGCATAAGGTAATCAAATGTCCATCATGGTTGCAAGTTATATGTTTTCTAACTGAAAGCTTAACTTTCTTGGGTTTTCTTTCATTTAAAACTCAGGTTGTTTCTTCTTGATTATGTCTATGTTCATAATTTTTATCCATAAAGAGACTATTTTTATTGATATGAAATGTAATTTATCTAATAAAGAACCAAACAAAACAAAGCCTATAATTCGCTTATTAGTGTTACTAAATCAAGACAACATCAACAGAGGCAATGGGATACGTGAGACTCGTGCTTCTCCTCACTCTGTCACACAGTCTTCCTGTTCTAGAGTGATGGTAACATCTGGAGTCTTTTCCGTGCATATCTTTCTGCTTTTCATGAGTGGATGTTTATTATTGAATGAATACGTGCCTTGTTACGTGTCAACAGTTTGTTAAAATTAGGATTTCGTATGTGCTGTTTCTTTTGTAGCTGCTGATAAATACTGTATTGTTCATCCAAAATATTGCTTGCACAACCTGCAATATTTATTCTCCTTTCCCTTTGCAAAAATTCTGCTTTATCTCTTCTTGCTTTAAAAGAAATATTTAGTGAAAATAATACATATAATAGCAGATAATACTTAGGGAGCACAGATAAACATGGCAACTAAGACAAGGAAAACCACAGTACTGAAGCTGTATTACAACAAAGAACTGAGCTATTTGAGCACAGGAAAACCTCCTGGTCTTCAAGTAATTACAAACCAGGCTGTGTCTACATAACCTTTCTTTTAGTTACAGGACCACCCAAATAGTCGTATCTGTTAACTGCTTTTTCTGGATAGATGCCAACATTGTGTTTGAGCTTTAAAAGAAAAAGTGTGAGTATAATAGGTATGAACTGGCTGCTTTAGTGGGCCTTGGAATGGAATAGCTCATTTTCAGTTGATCAGCATAACCTGTTATTAGACTTCTTCATTTTCAGTTGCCAATAATTTTGGCCTGAATTTTTGCAGACTAGGCCTCCTCAATTTTAACCACAATTCTAAGGAAAAGGCTGGAGAAATTTTGCACTTATTTGAAAGTAATTGCATGAAATGAGGCTTTCTAATACTTTCAAATACATTTGTATAGCTTTTTCAGTCTTCTCTGGTTAATTTTATCTGTTAAAGTGTAAGGCAAAAGTTATAACTTGTCCAATAATCTATCCATTTTAAAGACTGTTAAAAAAATCCTTTATTTTCAGAGTAACTGGTGTAGTCATCTGGGGTTTGTATTAAATTAGCATACAGATTTCAAACACATTCTAATAAATACTTTTTATTTTAAGAAGTGGAAGTTGATGGATAGTAGCAATACTCATTTTTTTCCTTTTTCTTTGTTTCCAGGCCAAAACCCATGTCCTTGATATAGAACAACGGCTGCAAGGTGTCATTAAGACTAGAAACAGAATAAAAGGATTACCTTTATCTATTGAAGGACATGTTCATTACCTTATTCAAGAAGCAAGTGATGACAACCTGCTCTGCCAGATGTACATGGGCTGGGCTCCATATATGTGAGATTTGTTCCCTTTAGAAAATACCATCCATAAGTGATGGAGCTTGAGAAGGTATTAATCACTGATAACTGGTTACTTCCGTTGATTTCTGATTGTAAGCAGCAGAACAGTCCTATGATCGATTTGAAATCTATGTAAAATGTATAGTGCACTTGCAAGTATGTCATGAACACACTTGCAGATGTGTAAGGTGTTACAACTTATGTTTTTTATGCCTTTAAAAGGCAGTGCATACGAACTGCTTAAAAATTAGTCTGTGCAAGTCAGCAAGTTTCTTATGTATGTAACTACCCTGACTATATGAAAAAATTTCACAATGTTGAAAGAATGCCCTCTAACTTTGTAAAAGTACTGTATGATTTTGTAAAATTTTTCTCCTTCAGCTTACTGAAAATCTGACATTAAAGCTTTCTATTCACACAAAGTGGTTCTTCCACCTTTTTCTACTCATAGTTCAGAAGGGCTTTCTAAAAACAAGTATTTCTTCTCAGCAATAGTCCTTGAATTTTGGTTTCCTTTGACTTTCTTCCCTAAGTCCTGGCTATGTCTGGAAAAGCATTTGGGATCTTCAGTCTTACCATGAAGAAACTGGTAAAAAGTTACAATATTTTAACAGTTTCCTTAGCTCTTGCCTGCTGTGCTAAGAAACCCTGGTGAAGGGAATGAGACATAGCTGGATTTGTGAGGGTTCTGGTGAGGCCTCTCTTCCCTCCCTTGTAAAAAGTGTGGCCACAGAGAGCGTTCTTCAGGTTCCATTTCAGGAATAAGTGTTTTGACACAGGCAAGAGCAGACTGTGTTCAGAAGGCATATACTGACACTAGACATCCAAACTGGAGGGAGAGGGGAGAAAAATGAGACTTTTTTTTCCCCTGTAGGATATCATTAGAACTTCTCTGTGGTGTTTTTTTGTCTCTGCCCTTGAGAGACACGTTAGTTTTTGATTGCAGTGATGCTGTGTCATGAGACAAGTTTTAAGTCATTGTAATACAGACAGCTTGGAGAGTAAATTTAAATAATGGGTTTTACCAAGTTATGGTGGTTTTGTTTCTCTGGGGAGGTACTGGGTAATATTATAATACTGGGTGTTGTCACAGTCTCATAATTCTGACAGTTATTCCAAGCACGATCTCTGAACCTGCTGTGATCTCTTCTGCTGAGGTGCGAGAGCGCTGGGATTGCGTTACCTTTCACAAATTCTATCGTTACACCCGGGCCCAGAGTCCGTACCGGGAGCTACCGAGCTCAGCCGGTTACCCAGATCCCCAGCCCACAGCGGGCCAGGCTCGAGGGCACCGAGTGGCGTCCCGGGAGCTCCTGCGTGGGCTGGCCGGGGCGGGGGCGCAAGGCGACGCGTCACGGGCCTAACGCTACCTGGGGGCGGGGTTAAACCCGGGAGAGCTCGTCCCGCCCCGCCGCTCTATCCGCCGCTCTCTATGGTCGGCGCGGGGCGCTCTATGACGCGGGCGGCCCGGCTGTCAGCGCGCGCGCCGGAAGGGAGGAGGAGCGCGGCCCGTTGTTGTTTGGGTCCGGTGGGGCTGTGAGGGCGGCGGGACCGGTGGCCATGGGGGTCCCCAAGTTCTACCGGTGGATCTCGGAGCGGTACCCCTGCCTCAGCCAGGTGCTGAAGGAGCATCAGGTGAGCTGGGAGCGGAGCGCCGCTGCCTGCCAAGGCGGGGAGGAAGGCGGGGGGTCCTGACTGGCCCCTCGGAGCGGGCCTGGTCCCCTCCTGGGCTTGCGATGCCGAGGCCGGCTCGCCCATAGAGACTCGCAGCTCGAAGGGGTGGAAAGCTGGGGGATGGCTGTCGTGCTGTCGCCAGGAAGCGGGCGAGTCGTTCAGAGCCCCCCGGAAAGCCTGATGTCCGGCGCCCCACGATCGGGCTCTCATCTCCCGCTCGTCTCCCCGGCCCGGCCGGAGCTCGGCGGCGCTTCTCCCGCGGGGAGCGCTCGGTCGGAGCTTCCTCCTTCCCGGGCTCAGTAAAAGTTCCTGCTGCTGACGAGTAATGGAACAGTAATGATGAGGGACAGACAGGTTTTACAGCTCCGCCGCGGCTTTTCCTCGTGACGTGTGTTGGACAGTTCGTATTGATAGAAAAAATGAGAAGGAAGTTAAAGTCTGAAATGCGAAAGCAAATAATACTTTTATCAGTCAGGCAAAAAGAGGCTTGCTTTCAGAGAAACCTTGTTTGGCATCTGTTAGACACAAGCTCTTAGCTTGTTATTATTTTTAACTGGCATTCTGGATGTGCTTTTATTATCTGAATAAGGATGTTCTGAGACGAATTGGGTGGTGATTCCAGGCATGTTTGAGTGTTAATAAATCTTTCCTAAACAGATAGCATTTTAAAAGATTAAATAGTAATGGTATCAATGTATCTAAGATGCTCTGCTCAAGTGATTCCAAACCTGGATGTTTTACCCTTCCTTCTAGTTTCAAAGCTTAAGTCTTTGCTTGTGATTTGTTGGACTTCGCTACAGTGTTTTATGTTGTCAGTATAGTAATACAGCAGCAGTGTATACTGACTTTTCAACTGTTTTGTTAAAAGCCTGGGCTGCTCACTGAAATTGGTGGCAGCTGAAGTTTGGCTGAAGAACAGTGAACTGTGGCAGCTGAGGGAGTCAGCATGTGTCTGCTCTAACCAGGGGGTAGCATCATGATGGTTTCGGAAAGGGTCTTAAGCAGAAAGCACAACTCAACCACGTATGTCAGTGCTAATGTCATTCTCTAGTTAGTCTTTCTGAAGGCTAGATAATGTTGTTTGCTTATGTGGAATATTTACTCTGTATAAAAGAAAAAAGAAAACGTCTAGATTGTTATCTGTGATATTAAGCTTCACCAGTAGCATGTATTCCCTTTCTTTTCTCTGCTAGACCTCTTGAGTATGCAGATTGCTACATACTAGTAGCTAGATTAGGATTTTTGTTTGCTATTACAGAAAAAGCTAATCAGAATAAAAGGCAATTCCTAGGTAAAACACATGATTTTCTTTAAATCATAGTATGGCTGTGCTTCTTAAAAGGTCATCTGTTTTTCATATATATGTTGTGTTCATGTAAAAGCTTTAGTTTTCATCTCTTTAGAATGCTACCTGTGCAGTGCCCTACTCCTTTGTTATCTGAAAGTTGGTGCCTGTGTGGATGATGTGGTGTTTGAGCATTTTGAAAGCAGTTTGATTACTGCATTTAACTGTACTGAAGATCTTATGTGCAAAAGAAGACGAAGTATTGCAGGAGACTGGAAATCCTTCCTGATCCTGCCTCTTGGTTCTTCCCTTGGATATTCCTCTTTCTGAAACAGGGTTGTTTCTTTTGTATCTGGATGATAAATTCAAGTCCAGCAACATGCCTTTCAAAATTATGTAAAGATATGCAAGTAGCAATACTACAGAAAATCACAAAAAGTTAGCAGTGCCTTTTCCCCGTTGTAATAGCAAGAGCGTTTTTATGAAAAGTCATATTGGTGGATTAAAGAATAGGGTTTTTTATTGCAAATTGCTCTTGTGCATGTTTAGTGTGTTTTGGCAACTAAAAGATACATAACAGCCTGTTAGCTTCATATGTTTATCAGTGTTTGTGCTCTGTATATTGCTTATGTACATTCAGGGGAGGGTTTTTTTCCTTTAAAAGAAAGTTGGACTGCTACAGATAAGGCTGTTAGAAGAACAAGAGAACTAGACAGAAAAAAGTAAATTGAGAGAATGAGGGAAATTTTTTGGTGGTAATTGCCACTCTCTATGCTGGAAGATGGCTCTTAGCTAGAGAGGCAGCATGCAGTGGTTGTAGTAGGAACCGGTAACAAGGGGAGAGCCCTAAAGCTTCTTAAGCTGGCTTTGCTCTTGAAGTACAATTGGAAACTGCATACTGGGTTTTGTAGTTTTTATTGCAGCTACGCGAGATTGAATCAATGAAATGCGTAGGGGTATAAAAAGAAATAATATTATTTCTTCCTGAAAATTGTGAATATTTTTTTTTTTTTTTAATGGCTTTTCCCTCTCACAATGTAGAAGATTGGTCAAGCACATGGGACAGAAGTCCTAAGTACCAGAAACAATCAGGATAGGATAGGAATCTGTTCAGCTGACTCTCTTCACTGGGAAAATTGTAGTAACGGATTGGGGGTGCAGGCAAACCTGTAACCAGTCAAGGTATTCTTAGCCTACTGGTGTGCAGTAGGTTCCAGGGAGTTCTTCCCATCTCAGCTCCTTTCTGGATTTCATTAATATCAGCCATGCCTTGGGCAGTGATGGCATTGCTTCAGCTCTCACCAAATGGGTACTAACTGTGGCTTTTGTAGATTCCAGAATTTGACAACTTATACCTGGACATGAATGGGATTATACATCAGTGTTCCCATCCAAATGATGATGACGTTCACTTCAGAATCTCAGAAGATAAGATTTTTGCTGATATTTTTCACTATTTGGAAGTCCTGTTTCGCATTATTAAACCAAGGAAGGTTTTCTTCATGGCAGTTGATGGAGTAGCTCCAAGAGCGAAAATGAATCAACAGCGTGGGAGACGTTTTAGGTGATAATAATTGTTCTTGTTCTGTCTTTAGGATAGTAAACGCTTCAAAAAAACATTTACTTAAATGTATGTTATGAACAGCAAAATATACTTCAACAGCAGTTTTAATTTTTAGTTAAATGACAGTAACTACCTGTAAAATGGTAATACGTAAAATCAGGATTCCAAAAAGGAGAGTTTGCATGCTAACTGAAATATTTTTCTGTGTATGTGGGACTTGTGGGTGTGGAGGGTTTTTTTTCCTGTTAAATTATTTGTGAAATAAATCTGCAGTGAAGTTCTTACAGATGTCTTCAATGGCTTCATAACCTGTGAGAGTCTTTGGTATTTGTGAATGCTAATTCTAGATACACCTTTTTGGAAACTGTAATGTTCTTTGACATTCATAGCAGAAATTCAGTTTCTCATGAAACTCTGGTTTCCTGTTGATGCCAGTTAGCAAGCTAGCTTAAATACAGAGCTGCAAGTAGATTTCACAGTGTTAACAATTGTATTAGTTTTTTGGGAGACGTGGAGGATTTTTTGAAAACTGCTATAAGGAAGGAAAGCCAGTAGTCAGACAGTATAGGAGTGGTGAGTGGAATGTGACACAGACAAACTGCAATGAAAGGACAAGAGAAAATATATTCAAGATACTGGGGTTTCTTTTGTCATTTTTGGCTTTTGATTGTTGGGTTTTTTTAAGGAAAAAAATGAGGTTGAGAGGAAGAGAAGATTAAGAAAGAGTTCTAAACAGAAAATTGGAGCAGAATTGAGAGACAAAAATCTAAGATGTTGGTGGCTTTTCTTTTTCTGGTTCAAAAGTGGTTATGAAATCTTTGGCCAAGAAAGGCTAGGGTGGTGTTTGTTTGTTTCCTCCTTTACTAGTGATGGTAAATTGTTAGTTCACCCTTCCTACCCTCATGGTATTCTAAACTTGCTGCTTTGTTTAACTGTGTTACAGTATTGTTTGGGGATGGCATTTTCAGATGTTTGGATAAAGAGTATTCCTATTGTTTCAACGTTAATCTGCTTTCGTTGTGATCAGCCATTGAATGGTCATCTTGTTAATCTAAATATTACCTGTATCTGAGTAATGACAACTTACCATCATTATTAGGGGGAAAAATGGTATTTTTTAGCCTTGCAGTTGCATCAGGAACAAGTTCACGCTCTATTCAGGAATTAAATTTCTCCTCTCTTCCCCCTTTATTTTTTAAAAACCAAACCACTCTTTAAAAAATAAACTTTATGTATTTTGTCAGTAAAGCTATACTTAGGATATTAACATTTGAATAAGATGATTCTGTCTCTACTTTGTTTTAGATCAGCAAAAGAGGCAGAGGACAAAATAAAAAAGGCATTAGAAAAGGGAGAAACTCTCCCTACAGAAGCTAGATTTGACTCCAACTGTATTACACCAGGTAAGAGAATTTCTTAGTTATTTAAATTTTAAGTGTTTAGATTTCTTGTTTGCATCTATATTTTGGCAATTTTCCTATCCTAAGGCATTTTTTTTAAAAATAGAGGACAGAGTTGATAAAGACTGAAGTAAGTTGAAAACTGAAGTTTTAGTAGGGTTGGAATACCGTCTCATTCTAAAAAGTTCTTTAGGTTGCTATGCAAAATATGAAGCCTCTTTGGGAAAAACTGCGATTCCCTTGATATCTTGCAGAATTTTTATTTGTTCTTTCGTTTAATACTTTTGATATGTAAATGCACTTTTAAATGACTAGTGAAAAGCTTTGCGTTTAACTGAGATTTCTGTTTTCAGGAACTGAATTCATGGCCAGATTGCATGAGCATCTTAAATATTTTGTAAATATGAAGATTTCTACAGACAAATCCTGGCAAGGAGTAACAGTCTACTTATCAGGCCATGAGGTCATTGTATTTTTTAGTATTTTGTTTTAAATACATTTTTATTTTATAGATAAATACTTACTGATTAATTCTGGGGTGGGGTGTTTTTTTTTGTGCAGACTCCAGGGGAAGGTGAGCATAAAATTATGGAGTTCATCAGATCAGAAAAAGCAAAACCCCATCATGATCCAAACACAAGACACTGTCTCTATGGCTTAGATGCTGACTTGGTATGTGCAATTAAAATAATACAAACAAACAGAAGTTTTTGGTGTCTTCCTGAAATGTCATTAAACGAGCATGTAATTTTGTATTCCTGCAAACTTTTGAATTTGTAATGAAACAGAACAGCAAAATTTATACTGCTCGAACCTTGAGTAACAGTTTAAAAAAATAATGAAGTAAAACCTTTCTAATATCTTTTTGTAATAGATTATGCTGGGATTAACAAGTCATGAAGCTCACTTTGCGCTCTTAAGAGAAGAAGTCAGATTTGGTGGTAAAAAATCTCAAAGGTGAACTAATTTAACTTTACTCTTATTTTATATATGATGAAATTAAATCCAAAAAGTACTAGGTGACAAAAACAGGGGATATTTATTGATTGCTACTAAATTAAGTCTTTTGTTTTGGGAAATTAGAGAAATCAACTTGTTAAATTGTGCATTTGAATTTGTTTACATGAGAAAATGTGTGTTGTCAGGACAGCTGATAAAAATATCCTTAGAGCTTTGGTGTCTTGTGCTTCTTTCTTCATATTATTAATAGACCAGCCCAGTCTGTTCTGACATTGTTCCTATAATTGTCTTATGCAGATGTGGAATTTTAAAAATGTATTTATATCTCTGAGGTTTTGTGCATATAAGTAAATTACTAGAATAATTACCGAAATAAACTCTCTTAAAGTGGCTGACTGGATGCTCTTATTCTGGATTTGCCTGTTTGAAGAATCTTGTGGGCTATAATCAGTTCTGAGACATATAACCTTGTTCTGACTGTGCATGTACGTGGAGCTATTCTTAAGTAACAGAAAAAATAATTTATGACTGTCATTGTGGCTAGGTTCCTTCTTTGAAGGACCTTGAGCATTTATTTGGTGGATAAAGGGAGAAGATGGGAGAGACCTAGAGAAATACACTTATATTGATACAAAAAGGATTTTGGATAATACAGTCATTAGTCATATAAAGACATATATAAAAATGCATAATTTTTCCTAGTAAACAGATGTTTTTATTGCCAACATGAATCTATGTAGTCTCTATGTACTCAGATACATAGAGTACTAAAATATCTTAAAATGTATTGGGTTTCCTGCAAAGTTAGGTTGTCCCTTTTTTGGACAGTGGGATAATTATTTAGGAGATGGTTGATGCAACATGGAACTCCACAGAGCAGCCCTGCTTTCTCTAAGCTAGCTGTTTTCCATACAGTCCTGTCACATTTGCTGGTTAGAAAATTCTACTGCAAAATTTGATGGACTCAAACCAGATGAATACTAAAATAGATTCAAAGACATGTTTATACATTATTTTCTCTGCAAAGATATAATCCTGGTAAGATTACGTGGTTTTAGGTAACCTTGGATTTACTAATTATTCATGTTGAAAGTGTGTTTATAAATAATTGCCTTAATGTTTTGAATAATTTACAGAGCATGTGCACCAGAGGAAACTACATTTCATTTACTGCACTTATCTCTGATGAGAGAATATATTGATTATGAATTTTCACCAGTAAAAGTAAGTTCTAATGGAGCTGTGATTGGAAAAATGTGTGACGCCTTCTTATGCAAACATGATAACAAAAATTATGCTCCTGTGGGTTTTCTGTTTTGGTTTGGTTTTGTTTTTTTTCTTTTTTTCCCCCCCCAGGACAAGATTTCGTTTGAATATGATATTGAGAGGATAATAGATGATTGGATCTTAATGGGTTTCCTTGTAGGAAATGATTTTATTCCTCATCTACCTCATTTACACATTAATCATGATGCACTGCCGCTACTTTATAGAACATATATGGCTATCTTGCCAGAACTGGGAGGTAAGAACACTAAGTTTAGTTGCGGGAAGTAGAAACATTCCTGTGTTAATATTTATCGACCCTTTTAGCTGTGTTAGAATGTTTAGCATTTATTACTTCTTCCTTTTGAAAACCAGCAAGATTGTGTTCTTTTATCTATGTGGCATATAAATTTATATTTTTAAACGGTTAATTAAAGAAAACCAACAACTTTGTTTTCCCAATAGGTTACATAAATGAAAATGGGCATCTGAATTTAAAACGCTTTGAGAAATATCTTACAAGATTGTCAGATGTAAGTAACATTGAAATTACACTGTGTGGAATGGCATAGTCTGTTGAATATAACTTCAACACAGTGCCCTAAAATACACCACGTGGTAGTTTTAATGCACCGTCAAATGACTCTGTTTTATAAGTGGTTCAGTCAGCTGTTTTATCACTTAACTGAGGGGATCCATTCAGTTGTTGTCTGATGTTACAGTAATGTGAGAGGAAAGAGATTGAATTATTTGATCTATGCTATATCCAGCATCTTTTAGTACTGCAATTGAAATGAGGATTCACCAGATGAGTCATGGTCCTCAATTCTCATTGAGTAATGAGCAGCAGAACTGGGCCAAGTATGCTGCAGGCAGCAATATTCTTTATTTCCCTTGCTGTTCAGTTTCTTGCAGGGTAAGCTATGTCTGAAGATCTTGTAGAGCATATTTTTGCAAGTTTTTTATGGAGGTCACTGGTAAAGAGCAATGAAGCATTAGTATCTTTGAGGCAGACATCAGCACTTTTCACAAACTAAATGGCATACATAAGGCAATCCTGTAAAGTACTATTGCAGTAATCCATCCCAGAGATGAGAAAAGATATAGGCCATATAGAAATGGAAAGATCTCAGCCTTCTGCTGAACCTGGAAGGTATAAGGCCATCTGCTGTCCCTGCTTCAGCCCTGTCTTCTCATTCTTGGGAAGAACTATAAAAGTATTGGGTGTGTGGCACAAGACTATTACCCAGACCCTATATACTTCTAGAGTTGATAGTGAAATGTGGAAGTTTTCTTACTCTTTTTGTTACCCATTTCTACCTTACTGAAAGAAAACAAAATATGTTATGCATTGTTAAGAAAAAAAGATTTTTAATATTAATCTGTTAGTTTAGTTGTAGTTTCTAGGGCAAAATCTTTACGTATGAATGACTGTAGATGTAATCTAGTGCACCTAATAAAAAGATACTGTTAATTTAGCACTCTAAATTTGGCATCCCTCAAATATTTCTAACTTACTTTAATCTTCCTGCACAGTTTGATCGTGAACACTTCAGTGAAGTCTTTGTAGACCTAAAATGGTTTGAAAGTAAAGTAGGCAATAAATACCTCAACGAGGCAGCTGGTATTGCAGCAGAGGAAGCCAGAAAAAATAAACAAAAGAAACAAAAGGTTAGTGTTTTACATGCTCTTATTTCCAAAATTGCATGTCACTTTTTGCAAATCAGTAATGTGATCTTAAACAAATAGATAAGATAGTAAAATGCAACATTTGAGGAACTGCCTGTATACATTGCTGGTTGTGAGTGATGAAGTGGTTAAGTCAAGGTCAGGTTCTCATGATTTTTCAAATCTTGTAAACCTGTAACTTAATGCTTTAATATCTGTTCCTCAACAGCAGCAAAACTTACTTCTGGGTGAATTATGGTCAAATTGTTGTGCTTTATAATTTTGCATTTCAGTGCATAGCCTGCTGGAAGTTTTATGTATGTCAGGTACAGCGACAGATCAGAGTGGTTATTAAACTTGCAATTCTATATATAATTAATTAATAAGGACAGCACCTTTGTCTGTATCTTAACTCTCCCCACTGTCATGTTGTTCATGACGACCTCCGTTGGCTGTCCTTCAGTGCATGACGTCAGCAGAGAGTAGAGTAGCAGCAGGAAATTCCTTCAAGTTTAATCTATCGTTGTATAGCGTTGTCCCGTTCTTCAGTGTAGTTTGTGGTTTGTAAGAGCAAAATGTTAGCTCTTCCTTTAATTACGGTATGTTTTATTTGTGGTTGTTTTCTTACTTGGCACAGAAGTTTGGAGCAGCTGTATAGTATTAGCTAGCCATCTTGACTGATCCTTTTAATGGCAGCGGCAGTCAGGAGCTTGAGTATCTCAGGTACAGGGAAAGAGGGCAAATGATTCTGCTTATTGAGAGCCACTTAGTGCTGCACACAGAAGACAGTGTGTAGTATGAGAATGAAGTGAATGTTTGGCTTGTTTGGCTCTCTTAAACACAATTTCTTGAATCTTTACTTCCCATAAAAGTAATTGGAATTCTTAAAAATTTACTGTTTAAAAATTTGATTGCATGCTGGTACTGTAGCACAGAGCATGATGTAGGTAAAGATGCTTATAGGTTTACTGTGTGGTTTTGGAAATAGTTGTATTTTGGAAAAAAAGATACTCAGATATTTCTTAAAGGTAGTTGAGATTTTATTTGTGACTGCTCCTTTATCTGATCTGTATGGGTAAAATAATTTTCCTTAGGCAATTGCAAGAGAAAGTAATGTAGTGGGTTTTATGCTAAACAATAATAATATTTCAGCATAGCATTTTGAGTTGCAGATATTATGGTTGTGAATGAGGTATGTGCATATTGTTCTGTATTTTTACTTTATCTCAAATATTAAATTAATAGGCTCAGGAAAATTCTATATGTTTGGCTGCTTTAGAAAAAAATGAAGGTGAAGTTGTGACCCCTAAAAGTAAGTGCAAATAATTTTTCCATATACTTATAAGAGAAAAACTTGTTAGTTTGGGTATAGATTAGGAAGATCTGTAAGAATCTAATGTCAGAGATAACCTTAATCTAAATGAGTTACATAATCAGCTGTTTGGAAATGGAACCGCACATCACCAGTTTATGGTGAGGAGTGAAGCTAAAGCTTTTGAAGGGCTTCTTGCCTGACCAGTATTACCATGCTGAATTAAAGGAATGACCAACCAAATCTTCAACAACATGTATTCTATTATATAGGTGGGGACAAATAAACAGATTTTTATATAGCTTTGGGGGATTGGGTTGTGTTATGTTTTTAAACTCATTCCACTTGTAGGAAATGTCTTTGTTCATGTTTTGAAATTTTATGTCAACAAATGTATAAATATTGGTCCATAATAGAAGATGATGCTGAAAAAAAAATTTAAAATTTATTTTAATCTTTTCTTAAACTTTTTTTTTCTGATGGCTTATTTTCTCCTCCCTGTTCTTGCAATTGGGCTACAAATGGGTTGCCCATCTTTAAAGAAAAAAAAAAGTTTCAGATTTCATCTGGGTAAAGACTTTGTTTCGTGTTACTTTCAGTGCAGAGAAAGTATGAGTACCTATAATTGTGAATTGAGGAATAAATGTAAGGCATTAAGTCCAAACTGAATGTCTCCAAACCTTATTGTAGTAGAGAAGTGAATGTTAATCCTTTTTTTTTTTTTTTATGACTGCTTTTTCAGCTGCATTGGAAGACGAACCAGAAGATGATGATCTGTTTGAAACTGAGTTTAGGCAATACAAAAGAACTTACTACATGACTAAGATGGGTGTAGAAGTAGTTTCTGAGTAAGTCTATGTTTTTTGTTCTTTCTTATTTTTTTTTCTTCTAAAACCCTGAAGACAAGTCTTTGTGTATGTCTAATATGAGGCAGGTTGTTCATCCATGTTGAAAGCAGCGAACACATGGCAGTGCACTGCAGGGGGGATGCTTTTGGGTAATGCAAGAATTGCTGTCAGTCAAGTTTTCTTTAACAAGTATGTGAGGACAAGAAAAAAGATAGATTAGTATTAAATGAATCTAGAAAACCATGGTAGTCTTAGGTTCCCAAAATGCTTTATCTTCATTCCTATGTAAGAGGTGCTAAGTAATTTTTATATATCAGTGAAAATGAGAAAAACTAATAAGTATCTTTCCTTTTTCTTTTAAGTGACTTCTTGGCTGATCAAGCTGAATGTTACGTCCAGGCAATACAATGGATTTTGCATTATTATTACCATGGAGTTCAGTCATGGAGCTGGTAAGAAAAGTTGTTAAATGAGAAGTTGCTTAAAGATTGAGTGATATTTCACATTGTATCCTAGAAACTTTTAATGTAGTTCAGATTATTTCTGATCTGTGAAGACTGCTGTGATATAATTAAATCAGGTAACTGAAGAGAGGTTTGTTTTTTTTCTTGCAGGTATTATCCGTACCATTATGCACCTTACTTGTCAGATATTCGCAACATCAGCGAACTCAAAATCAAATTTGAACTGGGAAAACCTTTCATGCCATTTGAACAGCTTCTTGCTGTGCTTCCAGCAGCTAGCAAAGATCTGCTGCCTAAATGCTACCAGGTAGGATTTAGAATTAAATTGCATTTCTCTGTCTCTTACTGGATGTCTGCTTTATTTTGAAGGAAATATTTTCTGGATATTTTTGTGTGTCCTCTTAGTTATACTCAACCTCTAAATTTTAGGTGTATGGTTAAATATTCTGCTTCTTACAATTCTTAGTACATGGTAAAATTAGTAATAAATACAAAATTCTGCATTTCCTAAGCAATTTCATACTAGGACAGTAAAATGATAAATGTTGAATTCCTATTCAGCCTTGAATTGGTTTTAATACCAGCCTTCCTCTATCTTTTTTTTTCTAGCATTAGTGCTGAATTGTCTCTGATATTGTTTAATTCCTCTCTTGTGTTTTCTTAGCATTTGATGATTAGTCAAGACTCTCCTATTATAGAATATTATCCACCGGATTTTAAAACTGACCTAAATGGTAAACAGCAAGAATGGGAAGCTGTAGTATTAATCCCATTTATTGATGAGGTAAGTTCTTTTAATGTCTGTTGTCTACAAAAGCTTCATAACAAATCTACTAAACTTCTTAATTAATCAACAGTTAGACAAGCAATTAACTAGAAGTTTACATTAACACTTTATAAGACCACAGAAAAATATAAATTTTGCTACCTGGAGAGTAAGGCCAGATTAAGTTACCACAAGCAAGTGGCAGAAGTCCCAAGTAAGAGGTGTGGACTTTTTGTTGTTTGTTGATGTTTTTATTCATTTATTTCATTGAATTTCACTGAAATTTTTTTTATAGTTGGAGGGGACCATAGAGATCATCTAGTCCAACTCCCCTGCTGAAGCAGGATTGCCCAGAGCTAGAGCATGTTACTCAGGACTCCATTCAGGCAGGTCTTGAAAATCTCCAAAGAAGGGGACTCCACAACCTCCCTGGGCAGCCTGTTCCAGGGCTGTCACCCTCACCGTAAAGAAGTTTTTTCTCATATTTGAATGGAACCTCTTATGTTCCAACTTGTGTCCTCTCACTGGCAGTTTCATATTTTTTGAGGAAAAAATGTATATTCCTATATACATATAAAAATGCAGAATGTGTGTATGTAGAATAAAAGAAATATCTGAAAAAAACCCAACCCAGTCGTTTTACAGAAAATAGCTTGACATGAATATCAGTAATGGATAGAAAACTAAGTAGCTAATTAAACAGTAAAATATTAATGGAGAGGAATAAAATAGTAACATTTTCCTTTTGAATATAGGATAACAGTATTATATATGTTCTTGTAATATCTTTTATCAGGTTAGATTTAAGCATATCAAAGAGTGGATGAAAATAAAAGTGCAGATCAGATTTTAAAGATATATACAGGTGGTGGTGTGTGCCTGTTGGTTTGTTTCCATAGGTCACAGTAAAAGGTTAGCAGCACTGAATCGTCTCACAAAAGATAACAGTTGCTACTTGAATCTTATGGGTTGAATGACCTGTAAGATTTTGAAGCTGCTTCAATAGTTATTTTGCAGAATTTTATAATAACATCTAAAATCTTTTTAATATTACTTTGTATGTTAAATGTAAAAGGCAAAATATGGCTAATCTTTGGAAACATGTTTACAAAAAAAGTAGTCTTTATTCTCCAAAGCCATTCCATTGTAATTATTTTTATCAGAGAGCTGGAACATAAGGAAGGCTGAGGCTGCAATTAGAAAATTAACACATTAACCGGAAAAGTGCAGGTATCCACTTTCCCAATGCGGATGTTACTGTGCTAATTTTTGTTGCCTGTTTCACACATGCTAATTTCTCTAAAATTTAGAAACGACTGCTGCAGGCCATGGAAGCCTGTAATAAGTGCCTAAAAGAAGAGGAGAAACGAAGAAATACTCACAGTGCTTGCTTAATGTACTGGTATGACAAAGAAGCAGAGTTCCAGTACTTGTCACCATGGCCAGAGAAATTCCCTGCAATAGAAAGATGTCATACTAGGTAATGCTGGCATAACTATTTTGGAGTAGACTAAAAGTTGTCTGAACACTTTTATTAGCATTTTAACCAAAGTTTGTATATGTCAGTGTATACACTGAAAAATGTAAGATAATTAATTAGATGTTGCTTGTTGTGGGTGGCGCAGTAAAAGTGTTTGTCCCTTTTCTTTAAATATTACTCTGTAAAACAGATGAACTAATGCTGAGTTAGCAGGAACACTCTAGAGAATTACTAAACTTTGTATGATACAGAGGATAAAAGACTGGTACAAATATTTTTATAATAATGATAATTTATCAGTACGCTGATTCCAGACCATTTGTAAAAAAAGAAAGTATTTGGATCCAGTGCATAGAGTTGAACAGAAATGTGTGGTTCGCTTTTCTCTCACTGAAAGCAGCCAGCTAGCTTTAACACTGGCTAAGGTTTCAAACCTTAATAGTAGTCAAAGGGAAATAGGGGAGGAACACCCTGTTAAGGATTCACTCTATTAAGAATTAATAGATCTGAAGGGGGATGATGCTGTATGGAACCATTTCTAGTTTAGAAGAATGAAGTTGTGAAGATGAAAGATACCATATGGTATTATTACTAGATTAGAATTTGACAATAACAATGAATTAAAATAGTGAGATTGGGACATACCATGGCTTGAAGTTTTGTCTTTTTCTTAATGAATAATCCCTTTGCAGCAATAGCATAGATTTTTCTAGTCCTTTGTATAGACTTCAAGTTGCTTAAATTAATTACCACTTTACAGGAAAGTTAAAGGGTTTGTCAAATAATGAATGTTTGAACGAGCAATGAGAGTTTCTAGAGCCGAAGGTTGATCTGTATGAGCAAATGTTGTACTACTTGTTTTTCAGGTATAAAACAATACCTTTGGATGCTTGGCATGTAGAAATAACCCACAATAAGATAACTAAAATCAACAAGAGTGCATTATATTTTTGTGGATTTCCAACTTTAAAGCACATTAAACATAAGGTAAAAGATTTCTCTCTCTGAGATTTTCAATTCTATTTAGTAGGTAACTATGTAAGAGTTTCAAGTAAGTTTTATGTGCTGTTTTGTTTTTACCCAGTTCCATCTTAGAAAAAGTGGTGTACAGGTGTTTCAGCAAAGCAGTCACGGAGAGAACATGATGTTAGAAATCATAGCTGGTGAGAACTCAAAAGAACAGGTAAGTATTCAGCTGCTAACAAAAAAAATTGACATAAAAAGACTGAATTTGTTAACTAGTCAGATTTGAAATGTTGGAATATTTTATATCCCAATAATGTATTATAGGGGAAAACATTCAGAGTAGTATTGAAAAGGTTTTTCTAAAGAAGTAAAACCCAAGCATTTCTTAAAAAAGAGTAGTTAGATATGTAGAATAGTCAATTTAAAAGATAATACTTAGATTTTTAAAAACTTTATTTAACTGGTAATGCTTTGATTTCAAAATGAGCTTTATGTACAGGTTGTTAAAATTTGATTAATAGAGAGGAAGGTGAAATATGGCTGTATGTTCAAGGCCATAGGATTAATTACTGGATTAAGAGCTCTGGAGTTCTTAGCTCCCAACCCAAAGTTGAGACCATTACACGGTGATATTCTTGGAATATATTTTGAAAACATCCGATGAATCTGTTCACTGAGAACATCAACGTTATTAGTTCTCACTGAAAGCTTTTGTTTACTATTGTAGTCAATAGTAAAAAATACATTAGGATTAAAACACAAATTTTTTTGTGGTGAGCAGCCTAGATCTGCTGAAAGATTTAAATTTGTCCTGGCTTCAGAAAGTCTCCCGAGTGGAGTTTCTGTCATTTCTCTGTGGTAGCTATCAGGTATTCTCGGGTAAGGAGTTGGTGAGACTTGCTCCTGAATTAAGTAATAGTTGGAATTGGTATAAATGCATGGAAGCAGAGTTTCCAGACCAGTGCTCCTTGTCTTTTGGGTGCTGAGTATATAGACGCTTCTTTTTTTAATCTGTCCCCTTTCATCAACAAAGCAGACTTACACCTTCCACTTAAATGAGACTATTTGATAGAGGAATTAGAGGAAAGAGTTGGCGCAGAGACATTAGGAAGCAAAATATCTTTTCTAAATCCTTTAAAAGCCAACAGTACTTCATAATTAAAAACATCAAGTAGCAAAAGACAAATCCAGAAAAAGAAAAAAGTTTGAGATAAATAGTTAAGGAAAAACAGGAAAGGAGAGAGGAGGAAAACACTAAGATAGGATTTTACAGTAGAGAGATAGGGAGAGTGAATATTCAAGATAAATAGCAAAAAGAATTAAATAAGCCAGAATAATAGGTTAAAAACCAGCAGAAAATCATTGGAAAAATAGAACATAATGTGAGACTAAAATTACAGGTGCTAGTAAAGCTCTGGACGTAAGTGCTGTTTCTTCATTTCAGTGAGGTACAAAAGTGAAATTTATGGTACGGAATATTTCACTAATCTCAAATTGTCAGTTTGATTATGGTGTCCCAGAGGCATGAATAGTTCTAAGTGATTTAACAAAAGAACGTATGTAGTAATGCTATAATAGAAATGTAAATAAATAACATATGCTTATGTAAAGAGCCACATTTGGAATATGATACATTGTCTTAAAAAAAAGAAATGTGATTCTCTGTTTCTGATCAGAGATTATGTAGTATGTATCAAAACAGAATTTAATAAACTGAAATGAACTTTTAGTTCTGCAAGAAAAACTCTTCATAACTAGAGGAGATTTTATTGCAAAAGCAGTTTGAAAATATTTTAACAAATTTTTTTTTAATACTTTAAGCTATTAGTAATAGTAACTGCTTTATTTTTTCAGATGGTAGAAAATGTTGCCAGTTTGGTACTTGGAAAGCGTGTTTTTGTTAACTGGCCACACCTTGAAGAAGCCAGAGTTATTGCTGTATCAGATGGAGAAACTAAGTAAGAGACATTTCATAGATAGTTGTTTGTCATCTTTATTGTTTTATTCAAAATAAATTCCTTAGATTGTACAACATTTTTTTGGTTTTTAGTATAATACTTGCTAACAGCAAATTATTCCAGACATACCGAAGGCTGCTTAGTGGAAGAACCTTTGCTTAATTATTATTAATTCTAGTTATTCTGAGGTTTCCTTATCTCTGTTGAAATCTAGCCCTTCAGTATTTTGCTACAGATATAGAAGTTTGGAGGAGCTCATTCTTAACTTTAAGGGGAAAAAGGCATACACAAATTCAAACAGAATAATGTAAAAGAGAACTCTTTCTATACAATCTTCCTTTCAGCACATGCACTGGTATTTTTTATAAAAAGGGCTGCATGTCCTGTCGTGGAAGGGGTAGAGAAAATGATTCTGCAAATTTTCCGTGTCCTTAACAAGTAATTTCTAGTTATTTTAAGTTTTGCTCATGTCTAGATTAATCTTACTCAGTTAAATTTGTGCCTGTCATGGTTTTATTAAGGTTTTATTTGGAAGAACCACATGGTACACAAAAGCTTTACATGGGAAATGCAGTGCCCCCAACTAAAGTGGCGTATGTTGGAGATAAGGAACAAAGCATGTGGTTAAAAGAAGTTCAAGGCATTTCAGAGCAGTAAGTAACTTTGAAAATTAAAGTGTAACTTTGCATTTTATAACTTAGCTATGTTTTATTGCTGTAGTGTATACCTAAATAGTCGAGAAGAGCTGCTGATGATAAAGTTTAATGAGTTTGCTAGAATTAAAAAAAAAACAAACCACAACATAAAAGAGCTTATGTTGACTTTCATAGTATATGGAATTAGTCCCTAGATATTTAAAGTTAATATACTGTTATAAAATAATTCTCAAATGAATTAGTTTCAGTTTTTACTCTCCAACTCAATTTTCTGTTCTGGTTTTAGTAGTCTTCAATTGTAGGAAATACATAGAACGGAGTCGTACAGTATCAAGATACAACTTAAATAGTTTAGCATTGTTAAATTTGAATAGAGCTCTTGCTCTTTTAGAGTGGGGGTGCCCAGTGGAACACAACTGAGTTACAGTAGCTTGCCATTTTATTATCTGTCCCTTGAGTTAACTGTGTTAATTACCCCTAAGTCTTCCCACTGTAGAGGTGAAATTTAAGTTAACACACTTAGCTACGTGGCTGTGCAACAATGGATAAGCGATTGGTTAAGCCATTTATTCTGGGTATTTTTTATAAAAACAGGAAGCAAACTTAGAATCCTTTTGTTAAGAGACGTCGGGCTTTTTTTTGTTGGTTTTTTTTTTTTTTAATCCATATTCCATCCGGTTGGTTCAGTTCTGTTTATTGTAATCAGTCTAAATGTTCTATTTTTTTATTCAGCTACCAGAGAAGAAAAGGAATAATTATTCATGAAACCTCAATAGTTGTGTACGCTCAGTTACTCACTGGTAACAGATATCAGCTAAACCAAAATGGAGAAGTTTATTTGGAGAAGCAGTGGTCAAAGCAAGCTCTTCCTTTTGTTTACCAAACTGTTGTCAAGGTAAATATACAAGTGCAGTATCTTCCTGCAATAGCTCCTTACTCCATGGGGTGGAGGTATGGATGGGGAAGAAAGGGTATATGTTCCTTTAAAACAAAAGAATGAACAAAAATAAACATCTTAAATTAATGTCATTTGTTGTATTAAAAAACATAATGTGCTTAGGCAAGTATTTTGTCATGAAATCTGGGACCTTGTTGCACAGTTAAGGATCCTAACTGAAAAAATGCCTTTTGTCGTCTTTTTACTGACATTATTTTGTTTGAAATACCATAGTGGTGCTCTGCAGCGTGGCATAGTTGCTTGTGTAACAGTATTTGTAACTTCTTTGCTTTTGGTTAATTATTTCAGACTGAGATAAGTTAATTAAAAAGTTGATATAAATAGGTGCTTTTTCTAAATTCTGCTGGAACTGAATTACATTTAATGTTATCAATTTTGTCTTTTTTATGTAGGATATCAAAGCCTTTGACTCACGTTTTTCAAACATCAAAACTTTGGATGACTTGTTTCCTCCTGGAAGTACAGCCTTTATGCTGGGATCTCCTTACTACGGCTGCATGGGAGAAGTTTGTTCCAATAATTATTTTTTTCCCCTAAATTGCTTTATTTGCAAGCCTAAAATAATCAAAGATATTGTGACAGTAGTGGTTGTTTGATAGCTAAAATTTTAAATCAAAGATTCCCTGATAATTTTAGGCAGAGGGGGGAGGGAATTCTTCTGCTTTCCCTATCACTGTTGCTGGCATAACAGGATGAAGCTTCAGTTCAGAGTATTTTTTTTTTTAATTATTTGGGATAATTTGCAGTATAGAGAGTTCCCATTTTGGACTATTTTCAGTCATGGATTCCTTTGATCTAATGCTGTTTGATTGCCTCTGTGAGGAAAGGTCATGGCAAGATGATGAATCCCAAAGCATCTCTGTACCTACTGCAGCAAAATTATTGACAAACTAGACTACAAGGTCTTTTTAAGTAACATTTTTAATATTTTGTTTGTCTCTTCAAGGTTCAAGATTCACATGATGTGATCACAGAAGGTAGAATTCGTGTAGTTTTCAATATTCCGTGTGAACCCCAACTTGATCCTTTAATACAGAACCAGCATGTAAGTGCTTTTGGCTTTTTAGTAAAAGGTTAAACTAGATGTCAAATATATTTTTGCGATGGTAAAATGTCTTAAAGGGATGCTTCCACATTATTCATTTGCCCTTTTTGTAAAAATCCTTATCCTTTGGGAATTGGCAATATTTTTTGTTTGTTTGTTTTAAAGAAATATTCTGTGAAATACAATCCTGCATATATTTTGGCCAGCCGTCTTGGAGTAAGTGGATATCTTGTCTCCAGATTTACAGGGAGTATCTTTATTGGAAGAGGATCAAAGAAAAAGTAAGTTCTCTTTGTGAATTTTGACTGTAGAGAAGCTTCTAAATTGTGACACAAGTCTACAGAATTTCTGCTATATTTGAGTACTGTTCTTATCAGTTGCATAACTGTTTTGTGATTTGAAGCTTTCTTTAGAGTTTATTTGCTGTAAACTGGCTTCATATACAGTGTTTTTCTCTCCTATTGTAAATTGGTTTTTTTAATTTTTGTTTACTGGAGATTTGTTCTGTTAGCTTTAGAATTGAATGAAGATATAAATTGACTTTCCTGGTTAACTACTTGCATAATTGAAGCACGAGTTTGAATGTTTTGCCACACTGAGAATAAAATTGGAATTGGGATCTAACATCATTGTATTTATCATTACTACTAGTATAAAGCTATAACAATTATAGCTGTAATTTTTTTTAAGAAAACTAGTTAAGACTAAAACTGCTTAAAATATGTAAGGGAGCAATCGTTTATAGTTCTTTGAATGTCAGAATTGTGGTTTCCTAGGACAGCTCGCTAAAGAAATGATTGATGCATGAGCATCATCTTGTGATTTAACATGTACATTTGTTCCCCATTGATTCTTCAGGGACATCCTTCTACTTCTTGGTAAATGCCAGGTAGCTTGTGGCTGATTAGATTTAAATTAAGGAAGAACTAAAATATTTCCAACCTTATTTGCAATAAAGTATGGGCATGCATGTCAACAGCTACCGTAGCACAACTTCTGTCCTGTAACATTTACAGCTGTTGCAATGCTAACAAGTAAACAATACAGTGAATTCAATTTTTCTGTGGTTTAAGGCTGAGGATGTATGTTTATGTGGGTTTTTAATGTATGTACACGTATACATTATTTTAATTTAATAACTTCTTATTTGTAGTCCTCATGGAGATCACAAAGCGAATGTTGGGCTAAACTTGAAGTTCAATAAGAAAAATGAAGAAGTTCCTGGCTATACTAAGAAAGTTGGAAATGAATGGATGTATTCTTCTGCAGTAGAACAACTACTTGCTGAGTATTTAGAGAGGTAAATATTGGATATTAACTCCACCCAAATTACCCACCTTCATATCAGTCTTTGGATTTTCTCTGCTGGATGCAGATCTTCTAACAACTGATGAGTTTGTTTTTGGAGATGGCTTTTATTCCAGTATTCTCCTTCCAACAGTCTCTTCTTCCCAGGAGAAGTATATTTTCGGATACAGAAATTTTGTTAGCAGCTTACCCTTGACAAATGAACAGTATGATGCTAAATTAAGTAAAAAATAATCTGCCTGGTGCTCCATAAATTTTGAAGCCTGTCGAAGTTTGTTTTGGTGAGGCTTTTGTGTGGTCTATGCTAAAGTGAAACTAAGTTTGTCTTCTATTTATTCATTTTCAGGGTTCCTGAACTATTTAGTTATATAGCTAAGAACAGCCAGGAAGATATCTTCTATGAAGATGATATTTGGCCTGGAGAAGATGAGAATGGGTAAGCCAGCTTTCTTTTGCTTTTTTTTTTTTTTCCCCTTTTTTTTTTTTTCTAGAAAAAGTGAAATAAAGGCTGACAACATTGTGAAATTGGTAGTGATTGTATAGTGGCTGCTGTGTAACTGAATCCTTGCTGTTCTTTGAGCAGCATGACTGTTTGGTGATGACTGGAAAAAATCATCAGAATGGTGGACATTCCAGCTGTGGAGGTCATGTCTCTGTCAGACTTCCATCTCAAGTCCAATAAATGAGAAATCTAATTTCCAATGGCTGCTTTATAATTCTTGCTTTTAAAGTAACCTTCACTAAGAATAGTCACCAAAAGATCATTTTGGAAAATAAGCAATAATTATTTTAATTGTTTAAGATCATTTTGAATTTGAAGAATAACATGTACAGAATTTAAAGTACTTTGCACGTTTTCACTATGCATCCAGTCAGTTCCATGGGAGACAAGGAGCAACCTTGGTCCCAGATACAGTATAGGAACATTATTATTAGCTACTAAGCCCTATTCACGGGCTTGAGTTAATAAGTCTGTGTGATGCTGCAATCCACAGGATTCTTACCAGGCTGACACGCTGTTGTGGTACTCTTCTGTTTTATGAATCTTAGATCTGTGCTCCATTTTACCAGAGAACCCCAAAGTTCTTTCTTACTGTGTTGTGAAAAACAGCTGGTCACAGAATCTTTAATCACAGCTGGACACAGTTAATTGGTTGGATGCAAGCATAATTTAATGAAGACTTTCAAATAATTTTGGGGTTTAGTGTATTTTTTTTTCTCCGAGACAAAACTTCAGGTTAGTTTTGAAACAGTATTGCATGATTGGTTTTTTTTTTTTCCTAACCTCTATTGTAAACTTATTCAGAACTGTTACTTTATGAACGTATACAAGCATTGTGCCTATATCATAATACTTGACTGATTAAATCACGGACCGTGGTAAAATAGTTAGTTTATGCAGTTGAAAGTTTTAATTCATGTATTCATGTCCTTTTTTATCTAGAGCTGAGAAAGTTCAAGAAATTGTTGCATGGTTAAAGGCACATCCTGTGTCTGCTTTGTCTCGCTCATCTTGTGACTTGCAAATTTTGGATGCAGCCATTGTTGAGAAAATTGAAGAAGAAATAGAGAAATGCAAGGTATGCAGCTTGGCATCATTGTGAGCAGGGGTGAACCAAAAAGCAGCTGCTTGTTATTTTCCATGCTCTTGAACTAGAAGACAACTGAAGATTACTTGTCATTCCAAAGAAAAAGAATACAAAGCGTAATGTAATATCTGAATTTTTAATGTGAATTGTCCCAGAAATTCAGAAGAGCTCATTGTTAATCTTTTTAATTGACTTAATCTTTTTGAGGTGATTCAGTGGCGTTAGCCCATACTCTGAACTCTGCCTTTTGGTGATTTCAGAAAGGAACAGGTGTCTGTATATTCTGAACTACTGAAGTAGTAGTGCAATGCAAGCTATTCTTCCCTTACAGTTTCTCTTTGGTCTGAGTAAAACTAAAAAGTTGTTTTCTGAAGGCCACAGTTCAAAAAGGGGCCAAGGAAATTACTAAAAGGTAAAGCCACATGAAATAACAGACTGATTTCTTTGAAATTATTTGCTAGCACATGATAACACAGTTGGTGTGAATTCTGGAGTTAGCTAAACAATGCAAAAGCTCTGGTAAGAAATCAGTCATGTTTTAAAAACTGGTCTTGGTCATCCTAAAGACTTCATGAAAGCTGTATACCTTTATCTAAAAGAAATGAAAGAATTCTACATTATCTTTTCAGATTTTTTTTTGTACCTGAAATCCAGGTTTTTTTCCTTCACTAGTTTGTAATGGCTTTCTGTTCCTTTTTTTTAGCAGAGAAAGAGCAACAAGAAGGTGCGAGTAACTGTGAAACCCCATTTGCTGTACAGAGTAAGTGATGTGAGAAGGTTTTTTTTAAAGTGTTCAGATCATAATTATTTTACCTAAGCTTACCAGCTTTCATAGAGTGGAATTTTAGAACAGTGTTGATGGAAGAAAAAGTCTTATGATGCATTCTAGTAAATCAACTTGAGAACAGTAGCCCATCTCTAAAAGGAATTTCTAACAACAAACTCAGTCATCTGTTATACAGACTTTCAGTTCTTTTCTACCTTCTGTCCTTCATGCTTCTACAGTTCTTATTGGCTGTATAATGAAAGCAAAATAAAACAGATTTGTCATCTCTTCCCTGTTTTGCTTTTTGTTCAGTTCCTGACATATAACCAACTGCTCATCTTGCCTGGTATTTCAGTTACCCGTGTTACTGATACAGGCAGGATACCCTTGATGGTTTTGTCTAAATTGATCCCTTTGGTGTGTCTTGGATCACTGTTCTCAGGCAACAGCAGTGAGTGAGAGTTGCAAGAAAAAAAAAAGAAAGCTTACTTAGAATCTTCCTTCCCCAGATATAATGTTCTTAATTCTTTTCAGAAAGTTTGTTTTATGGTGTGTTTCAGATACTGTTATATAAAATGCATTTTGATTGTAATCCCTACTTTATTGCTAACATTAACACAGTGTTTTGGTTATTGTCAGCCCTTAGAACAACAGAATGGGGTTGTTCCAGATCGAGACGCAGAGTACAGGCTGTTTGACCGTGTTGTGAATGTGAGAGAAAACTTTTCTGTTCCAGTTGGTCTTCGAGGTACCATTATAGGAATAAAAGGAGGTAATATTTTCTTTTTAATTGTAGCATTATAGCTATATAACAGCTCAGCCAGTGATGTGAAAGCAGGCTTCAGAGAAGTGGTTTCTAGAATGGTTGAGAGTGCACAGAAATTTCTGACCTACAAAGCATGTGCAACTTAAAGCTGCTAGTGACATATTTACTGTTTTGAATTAAACCTATGCCAATTGTATTTTAATTTCATTTGTTACACAACTATACTTTGAATAAGAAATTACCCTTTTCCTTCTTAATATGAAGAAGGCAAGAGACATCAATGAGAGAGAACACAAGCTGTAAAAAAGGAACAAAAATTTGGAAGATATGGGCAAAGTTAAGAGAAGCAGAGATAAAAGTAGTAGCCTTAATACTAAAGTTGAACATAAAATTTTATCAAATATGGTTTGTCTCAAATTGTTTGGTTTCTAATTTGGTTTTTACTCTGTGAATACTCCATTTCTGTAAAATGGCCTGGATTTACACCTTCTTTGAGAATACTGTCTATAAATCTATTTCAGGTAAACAAAAGGATTTACGGAGTCTAGTAATAGAAATTGTTTTCTTACCTGGAATTTAAGTAGTTGCTTTCTCATTCAGTTTGCATCCAGTAGAATCTTGACTAGACTTGAGTCCAGCTTTTTAAAAGAGTTATTCTTTTCTCCATAATGATTATATACTAGTATTATTTTAAGTATTAGTCTGTCATTATGCAAGAAGGTAATGCTAAAGGTTGCGGTTTCTGACTGCTTAAATGAAGAAATGACTTGCATTTCTTTTCTGGAAGTTTCTGACAACTGTGACTTAATGCTATAAGTTGCAGTTCTGTTAATGCAGGTTGATAAGTTGTTATGTGTGGTACATTTATGTTAAAAGTATATCTAAAAGGGCAGCCATGTATGACTTTGAGAATAATTTCTGAATTGCTGTTAAAGAAATTACTCATTTATGACATAGGGATTTTTTTTTGTTGATAATTAGTTGGGGTTTGCTCTTATTATTTATTGCATAACTAATATATTTATATGATTTAAATAAAAACAAATACTGTTGCATATCTAGGATGACGTTTTACTTCATTTTCTATAGCCAGTAGAGAAACAGATGTGCTCTTTGAAGTTTTGTTTGATGAAGAATTCCTTGGAGGCCTAACTATAAGGTTTGTGCAGGGGCTTTCATAGTCATCTCATGCTCTTGGTATCAATGGCATGAAATTGTGGCCTTTGGTTTCATGAGTGTTTTTAATGCCTCTTCTTAAAACTTTGTTTCTCAGTGTTGGTCAGTTTTTTTATTTCTTTTGTGTTTCTTTTTTCTAGTTGAGTAAGAGTAATTTTTATGAAGATACTGTATTTAGAAGCTTCTGATTTATAGAAAGCAAACATGAACCAGCGGAATAAAGCACTAGATCCAAATGACTTTTGAAAACAAATATGTGGAAAGCAGGTTGTTACCAGTATGTCTTTAACATATAGATTAAAAATAGTCAGTAATCATCTACTCCTCTGAAGGAGGGACACTGAGCTATAAATTATTGATACATAGGCATTAAATTCTAACCACAATTAAAAATCTAAACTGTTCTTCAGCAGGTGGAGGTGTGATTAATGCTTTTGTTGTAGATAGTATGATAACTTTTCTGTATTTAAGTAAGCAGGTAAACTTCTAAATTCACTAATTTACTAGGCAGACTTAATTTTACTATTGTTCTTAGTTAAATTAAGGGATTTTACTATTGTTCTTAATTAAATTAAGGGATTTCTTATGATAGAGGAGAATCTTGCATATTCCCTGTGCTCAGCAAGCATAACACAATCCTATCCCTTGCATGTCCTGTAATACAGATGATCTTCAATATACAGAATCATAATGGTCGATATAAAACTGACTAAATCCTGCTTAACTTCAGTTAATAATTCTACTACTGGCTTCAGTTTTCATCTCAGAAAAAGAAAATAGTATTATTTCCTGGTTCTTAATTTTTTTACAGAAATATTTACTACAAAACTATGCTATAACAATTCACTCATATTCAAAATTTCTTTGAGCTCAGCACTGAAAAGTACAATATAAACTCAGAGCAGTAGTAATGACTGTTGTTTTCTAGTTTTGACAACCAGAGGCCACAGGGGAGCAAAACGGGATTACAGTAGTGTGTAATGCTACTAGATTTCTATGTTGGATACAGTTCAGCCTCTGCTGTTCAAACTTAAATGATTATCTTTTGGTATAGAGGCAACAGTGTTGTTAAGTCAGATATATGGAAATGTCTATAATTAAAATACATGAAACAACTATGTAATTTGCTTTTCTTAAGGTGCTCACCTGCCAGAGGTTATCGTCTCCCATCAAGTGCCTTAATTAACCTTTCTCATGGTAGTCGGTCAGAAATGGGAAATCAAAAACTGACAGCCATAGTTAAACCTCAGCCAGCTGTGAATAACTACAATTCATACGCATCTGATCTGTCGTCTGCATGCTCACAAAAAGTGCATCTCGGAGGCCTCAACCATTCTCCTCGCTCTCTTTTTGTTCCTACTCAAGTAAGACACTTCTTTCATTTGTACAAAAGTGTTTTTCCATAGAAGCTGAATTATGACCAGGGTAATCTTCATTGGTACAAGTAAAATGTAATTTTTGTATCAGTAATTAGAAGTACAATAATCCTATCTTGGAGAAATTAGTTAATGCAATAATGAAAGGGAACAAAAGTTCCTTATTGACAGTTTTTTCGCTTTGAGTTGCTCTAGTTGCATTTCCAAGAGACAAATATTTAATTCAAAGTAGTGACACCACATTTGGTGTCAACAAAGAATTTATTTGGGCTGAGATGCAATTATTTCCTTAAAGCTCTGCTCCAAGTAATGCTTCCTTGTCCATGCTCAGAAGACATAATTTTCTTGTCAGTTTTGCTTCTTGGTTATGATTTACTTTGAAAAATACCGTAAAGGAGGAAAAATTACAGGTGAATTGGGGTTCTCACTGGTTTAATTAAACTTTATTTTTTAGTAAGTGACTTCTGTAAAGAAAATTAGTTTAATGGTTACTTCATGTTGCTGTAGGTGTCTTTGAGAAAAATTGTCTCATGTTTTCTAAGTCTATATAAGAAAAGAATTTCTTTTGGGAAGTAGTTTAAGGCAATGAAACACTGCTGATACATATATATATTTTTTTCTCTTAATGATTTAGCAACTGAATGGAAGACAGCATTACAATCTCAGGGCTGAAAATCAGGGCAACTCTAACTCACCCCAGAAAGGATCATTTCTGAGTGGCAATCAGAAAAATAAAGTGAGTAATTCCTTTAGTATTGGACCCAAATGTCTCAGTATTTATTTTGGCCCCCTATTTAGATGTGTGTCCTTTTCTGGTGATTAACAAATGGCTTTGTTCTAGTACATCAGATGTTTTAGCCCGGATACAGACTGGAGTAGAACTTGCCCCAGTACTTGAATTGACTATAAGATCTTATGTTATCCTTGTTTAGATTCTAGATTTTCAAAAGTGTTTTTTACGTAGCTGGGCTTGAGTTCTGTGGTACCATGCATGTAATGTTGTGAAGCATTGAGCCTGATTGATAAGGCCTTACAAAATAAGGCATTAATAATAAAATTTAAGAATACTGCCAGTATGAGAGCATGGTTTTGAAACCATTTTGAATTATCATCTGCACTTAATTATACTCAGTGATCTTTCTTATGTTAATAATTTTGTTATGAACAAAACAAAAACAAACTCAAAGCAAGCTAAGCTCATTTCAGTTTAATAGTGGTTTTTTTGAAAAGTTATGTAAATACAACCCACCACAGTAGGCTATTTTATACATTAGATATCTGCAAGTTCTACTAAGTGTCAGTATGAAAACTTCTGCTGGCTGAAGACAGTTAGACTTGGACCTTAGGATTTTTGGAATGTCCTTCTTTATGAGTAGCTGTTCAAAAGTTGAGTTTCTAGCTGTTAAATTTATTTGGACTGTTGTTTCTTATTTTGTCAGGCACAGAGTAAGCAAGATGATGAATTCTGCAGCATATGGCAATCGTTGCAGAGTTCTGGGAAGTCTCACCACATGCAGCAAAACATGCATGAGAAGGTTAGTATATACACTTTAAACAGATCCCTGGATTCAAAATAGGAAGTACTTAATATCTATCAGTTCATTATACAGTTATTATACATTAGTTCGTTACAGCAGAATGGTTTCTAGTGACTGTTACAAATAAATCATCTGTAAAGCATTGTTACACAGTGTATGCATAGCTCTGGAAAGAGGTAGTCGTAAGGGACTACTATGTAAATGATAGATATGTAGTTTCCTGGTTAAGATTTGATGTTTGAAATCCTAGGGTGCAGTTCTACCTCAGGAAATCAAGCTGGGAACTGGCAATCAGTTCTATAAGCCAGGATTCAATGACAGCAGCTTTAAAGGTCAGCAAAGAAAACAGGAGCCATATAAAAAATGTAAGTACTATAATTAGAAACTGTTTTGAGGAGAACTACTTGCTTTATCTGATCTTCATTGAAATACCTATTGAATTTTTATAGTTATTAACAGAAAATAATTTAATACAGTTATATAAACACTACATTAGTTTTGTTACTGTCAAATAATATTCCTGGTGTGCCTATTAGGTTATTCCACACTTAATCCTGAACTATTTAATCAAGCTGTTGTGCATTATGTTGACCTTTCCTCCATCTGATATAAAACCAAAACAAGAAAACTCTACAACTTGGCTTTGAAAAATTTGCTTGTGATCACATTTGTAGAATATAAGATTAAATGTATTATTGCATATCCTTAATTTTATTTTATCCTACAAGAAAAGCATGACCTATAAAGTATGAATTAAACATTTGATGCAACCATTCAAATTAATGCAACTCTATGTTCTTTCATGGAGTTATTAAATTTTTTAAAATTATTATTATGATTTTAAGAGTGTTTCAAAATAATGTGTTCTTTTCTAGTTAAGGAAGATTCCAAAGTTACAAGAGGTGAAAGTCAGCCACATAACAAAATATCAAACAAACAGGTAATTTCTTCTGTACTAAGTAAATGTATTTTTTTCATTTTACTCTGATTTGATTCATCATTTTACAGATTTCACTGTAACTGGCTTCTTAGTTAAAATTGCATTTCTAATTTGATGTGTTATAATGAATAATGGACTATTAGTATTCAATAATAAATGCTGCAGTTTATTTCAGAATTTTGCAGGTGTGAATAAGTATAATGTTAAACTTTTGAAGAGGAATGAAAGTCCCAACATGCCTGTAATTCAGAAGGCTGCAGTTGATGGTCCCTGTACAGGTGGAAAGGTAGGATCTAGATAGTTATCTTGTGCTTTTTGAATAACTTCAGTTTACAGTCCATTTTTTTCCAATTATTCCCAGTCAGTTGTGTGCAAATTCATGTTTATAACAGACACAAGACAAACCTGTATGACCTTGATGATTCTTTAAATCAATTTTCCATTGGTGAATACTTGCATTTTAGTATGCAGAACTTGTTAAAAAGTCTCTGGATATCTGTTCACACTCTAAGCAGACATGACTGTGTTGTACCTAAGATAAGACAAAAAAAAATCCTGAATAAGCATAAAATTAATCTCAAACTAATATACCTTGCCTCTTGCATCTGCTTGTGATATATTAAGTTAATGCACCTTTTTTGTTTGTTTGTTAATTTTAAGAAGGACAATGAACTTGAAAGCCTTCTAGCTTCTTTGAAAATTTCCAAAGAAAATGAAGTGCAGACTTACCCCAAAGAAGCAAGAGCTACAAATGAAGAATATCTGTCACCACAATCATTTGCTATGGTCTGTATACTGCAGGAATCATTACATAGCAATTTAGCATCTGCTATCTTAATATCAATGCTTCTATTTAAAGAAACTCTGTGAAACCTCATACTGCCTTTTTAAACATACTGATGAGCTTTTAATTAGCTATTCTCAAAGAAAATTAAGAAACACATTTGTTTATGCTAAGATGCTGCTGTTTTGTTAAAATGTAATTGATAGGAAAGCAGAAATTCAGCTTTTGTTACCAATTACAATTTTCAGATTTAAGTAAGAAAGTAGTGTTACCTGAATGCCTTCATGTCCCTGAATGGTTTGTTTTATTTTTAAAGAAAGGAACACAGATGCTCAAAGAGATTTTGAAGATCGATGGCTCTGACCTGGAAACAAAGAATGAAGTGAAATCCCAAGTTAATGATGTTCCTGCCCCCCCTAGTAGACAGGATTGCCATGGACCTGCTTTGCAATATAGACAACCAAAAAAAATGGGTATGTTTAGATATCAGTTCATAGTTCAGAGCTCCATCTTGTAGTGACATTTTAAAACATAGCTAACAGTATAGTACTGAATTTCTGATAGTAATTACTGATTAGTAATAAAATGTCCATCTTTTTCAGTTCTAATTCTTTATTCAGATCTAGAAATCTCTTTATATAAAGTCTCCTGGTTTTTGTTAATCAGAAAATACCAGAAAAAAATATGGATTTTCTTCTGCTAACAGAAAGGATAACAAAGTTGTTATCCTTTCAGTGTGGGATATGCTTGTGATACAGCTCCTTTTTTCTTTATTTTTTCTGTTGTCAGCTCCTTATATGAACAAGGCTCATAGCACTGGAGGCCCTCAGAACACACCAGCAATGGAAACTGGAGGCCACCCTTTCACTTGTCCACAGCCTTCACTGTCTACTGTTTCTGAACTTTATCGTATTTGTTCTCTTGTTGGAATGTCACAACCGGATTTCTCTTTCCTAAAAACACCACAGGTAAAAAGTTTTTTCTGCAAAAGTTAAAGTTCTATACCTGCTTTCAACTGTCCTATATTAAACATTTGGACTGAGCACTGAAATACATCTGAAAATCAACCTTAGCTTCTTTTCTTGCCTTTTTTCAAAACAAATAAATGAATCCTTTGTTTCTATCTCACAGTTTGTCTGTAATATGAATGTCTTCAAAAATCTTATCTCATTTTTCTAGACCATGACAGTTTGTCACATAAAATTATCAAATGGTTTGTTGGTTCATGGACCGCAGTGTCATTCTGAAGCTGAAGCGAAGGAGAAAGCTGCACTTTTTGCTTTACAGCGTTTGGTGAGGATGCTAAGAATCTTTTAAAATCTTTTTCTCTCTTGCGTTGCATCTGTTTATAATCCTCTGTGTCCTTCATAGAGTTCTATAGGAGTGAACTTCCCTTTGCCTCCACCTCCGCCTCCACCAGTGTTTCCAAATTATCAGCCTCTAGGGGTTCCTGTACCACCTGGGTCTATTCCTCCAGTATTTGCACAACCCCCCGGTAAGTATTTGGCTAGTACATGTTTCAAGTATCGTCATGATATCCTGCAATTGTAGTGGTTCTTCATATGGAAATGAGTTGTCATCCAGAAAGCTCCATTTTTGGTCTTCCTGTATGTAGCTGTTTGAGCTACAGCTTTGTCATTCAAAATTACAGTATGTAACTTTGAAAACAGTTCATTAATCTCTTCTCCTCAATATGCAAATTAATTCAGTACAAAGCATCACATTTCCCAGTTATTTTTCCTTAAGATTGTAATTGTCCATTCAGTCTTAGTTGTTTTTTCCTTCAAAACAATAGTAATTCATTTCAAAGCTTATAGTTCCAGTTCAGAATTCTTAAGAAACCTCTTTCTTGATTTTTCTACATGGAATTTTTTTTTCCCCTGTGTACTTATCCATGCATTAGTGTTTTTATTTGTTTATGACCAAGTTTTACTGAAGTACTGCCTCAGAATCCTGTTGTACACTGCCTAACATTAGCGTAGTAAGTAACCCCCCCTAAAATTGCTGAAAACTCTGTGTTTCTGGTTCCTGTCTATTTTGTATTTTACTAAAGCTCATGTTCACAGATAGTAATTAACAAGTCAGCAGCATTCTAGCATCCTAATAACCCACATAGCAGCTGCTACATCTCTTTTCCCCAGGGTTTCTATATTGTTGACTTGTTTCAAAAGGATGGCCTACACTAGCAGCCTTCTGCTCATATAGTTGACTCAGCTGAGGATGTGAAGATCCTAAGTTTTATGCATACTCTGAAATGCAGATGCTCCTTAGTGCTCCTAACTGTGCAGTGTAGTTCTGTAAAAGCAGAACTGTTTGTTTAGGACTTTTTTGATAATAAATAAATACTTACCTGTTTTCAACTAAGTATGAAGAATATGAGGCTTTATTGGAAAGAGAAACACCATACAGACAAATGTGGTTGGGGTACCTCTGAGGTCTTGGGGAGTTTGTATCCTTTTTTTGAGGAAGGAGAGCTAAAATTTATTTATTTTCACAGCTAATATAATGCCTCCATCATCTCACATGTTTGGTCCAGTGTCCTGGGGAACTCCGGTGCCTAAACATTATTATCCTGGTTCCTATCCAGGAAACATGTCTCTTGCAGGAACTATACCAGTTGGTACTCACAACCAGTTTATACCTCTGCAGGTAAGAGTGGCAGGTTTGTCTTAATATTCTGTTTTTGTAAAAAAATGTGCCTACGTGGTGAATGCAACAACTGTGAAGCCCTATTTAGTATTAGAAAATTATTGTAAAAACTCATATGCATGTTTTCTGAAAGTGGAATATTTGCAGTTTTTTTTTTGAGAATGCATTTTGTTAAATAATATTTATTTAATTTAAAGGTAACTAAAAAAAGGGCTGCTAGCAAGAAAAACTTTGAGCTCAAGGAGTTTCAGAGTTCCCCTCAAGCTGCACCACTAAAGAATGAACAGCCAGTGTCTTCTGACCACATTCAGCAAGATAGTTCTTCAGCTCCTTTAAAATCTCCTCAAGCTGCTCAATCCACTGTTTCATTTCAAGACAATGTGGCTACTCCAAGTGCTCCTCATAACAAATCAACACCAAACACTTCCAGCAAGCGAAAGCCAAGAAAGCTGGCTGTCAATTTTGGCGCACCAAAATCTTCAGAATAAATATGGTAGCTAGGTGTATTTTATTTTTAACTCTTCCCCCACTGTTATGTTCTATCATTTAAAAAAATCAGAAAGCTCTATTAAAAAGACCAGCCACTTTAACTATAATATAGAATGAAATAAATTTTATTTGCTATGATTTTCAGGTTGTTATAAAAATTATAAAAATTATGTTAAAACTTAATTATTTTGACTTAAATTAGCAAAAGCCAGGAAATGCTGAGTTAAGGTTACCATGACATCCATTGTGCCTAGGTTTCTGAACAGTGGCTTACAGACTATACCGGGTAAGCAGCAATAACAGTGGCAACCTTAATTCAGGATTGCTGTGCTTTTTGGGAGGGGTATGGTCTGGTAATAAGTTGGGCATCAAAGATTGTTTAGTATGACATTTTGTATTCTAGCTTATTTTTAAATAACGTAATAAGACAGAAAGGAAAAATTCTTTAAATGCAGCTTTCATATTGGCTCTCCAGGTCATTCCGAGTTGAATCAGTGTGACTAATATCTAACTACAGTAGAACTGCCAAATTTCCTGTAACTCTGGAAAAAACTGTTAGGTTTTAAACCCCAGGGCAACAACTTTACAACTTACAAAATGTAGGTATTATATCTCATGTATAAGAGTGGCAAAAAGTGATTGGTGATGCAAAATCTCTTCCAGGAGACCAATTTATAGGATGTATTGAATAAAAAAATATATTTGACAAGTAGAGAGCTCTTTGGTAAAGTATGTTGAATTTTTTTAATCTAGCAGCATTATCAACTTTGTTGGTTTTTGATGATAAAATAGCATGGATATCTACTGCATATCTGCATATCCCTCTAAAATGCTACTGATATCCCGATTTATTTTTTTTCTAAAATGGGCAGAGTTTAAAGATGTCTGCATAGAATAGCTGTCAAAGTAATGTTTAATTAGAGTCCACTTCAGACAAAAAGTTTACTTATATTTTTGAAGGGAGCTATGTTGTAAAAGAAGTAACTCCATTCTTAGTTCATATAGGAAAAAAAGAAAGTTCAAAGGTCCGTGGACTATTATTTTTAACCCATGCGTTCCATTCTTATTGACATTAATAAGAAGTGTTCAGTCTAAGAGAAAATTTGAAGTCTTGGTTGGTGCTGTTTACTGATGATTAAACTTCATTTTTCTTCTTTATTCTAATCCGTTCCAGAAAAAATACTTTTCCTGTAAGACCCAGGAAGCTTAGAAATAAAGCAAGCTTTAGTGATTCTTTTTGTTGACTCTGTTAGATCTGTAGTTTGTAGACTTTCTCTCAGTTCCCCATCTTGTTCTTTTCCTCCATTTATTGTGGGTTTTTTTAATATTGATTTCTGTGAAACAGTTGTTGCCTCAGCAGTATTTGTAGAACAGGAGCAAGCCCTATAAAAAGGATCACAGAGGTAAAAACAAGGTTAAGAAATTTCATTTTGTTTTACCACGAACCTTGTAGAATAGTCTATATAAAGTCTTAAAGTACATTGATTTTGTTGTTTTATTTATAGCCATCTAGTCTCAAGAGAGTTTGAGGCCATGTTGTGTGAAGAGTACGTTGCATGTTTTGATGATTTCTGGCCATTAGCAATGTGAGACTGACATGATGCTGACACACGGATGTTTTAGAAGTGTTAGTGTGAGATTTAGAGACACAGAGGTTAGTCCCCCGTATACTGTATGAATTATCTGATCATAGGAGAAAAGATCTGTTTAGAAATTCCCGTGATGGAGATGAGGCTGTTTAGATTCTTCTATCGCCTAATCTTGTCTCCTTTAAACTTTACCACTGCTGTCATCATAAAAGACTAAGCAGTTGATGATTGATAAACATATTGTAGTTTTTGTTGGAATTCTGAATTTTCTTAAAATTACCTAAATTTGACATATCTGGATAGCCAATTCATGCAGTTGTTTTTAGAAACAGTTGTGGAGAACATGGTTCTCTTAACATGAGTAAACACAGTAATTTTTATTATTAATTACCTTCTTCAGAGTACAACTTCCTCTCCCTCTTCAAGTAGAATTGCTATATTTAGTATATATAGCTGGTTAAACACTTAATTCTATAACTGCTGCATATTGTATTAATCCCTGGTTTTTAGTTTATATATTCTGTGATACTGACTGCCTGGTGCCCAGTTAATTACAGTTTTACATGTCCTGGTAGATGTAACATCTGCATTGACCTATGCCATGTCCCCTGTGATTTCAGTTTTTTTTGTTTTAACAAGGTGATTATGTTTAATTCATGCAGATATAAATTTAAGCATTTGTTTTTCTCATAGATAAAAGTATTTTGTAAGCACTGGAGTTTTTCATTAGATCTTATACAGAGCAGTATTTTACTAAAAATCCAAAAGGGAAGACTTTTATGTGCGCATTTTTGTAGTTTCTGATTTTTTTAAAATAACTTTTCATTGTTTATCTGCCAAGTGAAATGTTTTAAATTTGCATATGAATGGATACAGAATGTATTTTTTGTGCTGTTTAGTGTTAAGTGTGCATTTGCAGATTTTTAGCATGTAGTTGCACAAAGGACTTGTGCAAAGATATTTTAAAATATGAATATATGATATACTGAAGGAAAAACATTCATAAAAGTTAAATGCTATATAAAATTTTAATGCAATAGAATAATTTTATAAATTGTGTCTGTGTCTGCTTGGATTAAATATTGGAACAAGAAACGTTACATATTTTCACTGTTTTATTTTCAAATACTATATGGGAACTTCAGTATGCTCCAAACCAAAATTTTAAGATGCAAATTAAATCTCTTGAAGCCCAATTTCTGTGATTCTCAGAAGTGGCAACTGCCCACCTCTGAGCTGTTTCTTGACGGCTTTCAGCTACTACTCCCTTAAAGATAGGAAACTTGTTAAAAAGACTGTTGGTCACTTTGCAATTTAATGCATGTAACTAGATACTCATCTTCCAAAATTTCTTTGGCCTTTGTCACCCATTAAATATAAAAAAATAATGTTAAAAAAGCTATATAAAAGGCAGTAAGATTACTTCCAGCAAGTTCAGTCCTAATGGTTCTTAACAAGGTGTGAAAAGAACTGGTGGCTGAAAAACAGGAGGAAAAATAGGAGGAGCCATAGATACCTGGAAAGATTTGATGCTCAAATGTGTGAAGCCTTTTTCTATACCTGGAGGAAAACACTGTGCTGAGATTTTTGGCACAGTGTAGTTACCTCATTTGTAACAAGGCTTCTGAATGAAGCATAATGACAGTCTGCACTAAAACTGGTGTAATGTGTTTGAATTTCTTCAAATGGCAGGTTATACTACATAATTAGATTTCCTCATCTCCCCGATAACAGCAGGTTTTTTGAATTTAAAGTTACCAACTTAATGTTACTAGATTTTTCCCTTATTTTAGAGCGGGTAAATACATTTTTTCGCCTTTGTGTATATATACCACACGCGAAGTTTTGTTCTCTTTGATCAGTTATCTCTAAGATTATGTTAAAACTCTGCTTGTCGTTCCTTCTTAAAGCATAATGAACACTGTAGTCATGCCATTTAATTCTTAGTATCTTTGGTTGTGAGGTATGAACCTTATTAGGATCTGTCTTTTGCAATCTGCGGCACCAGCTTTTCGTGTAGAGAGGTTATTTGCCTTCTCATAGGTTATGGTGTGAATTAGCTTGTTTAAAGCAACTAGTATAAAGAATAGAGAACACTTAACGTGATGAGCTGCTGCAACTTTGTGTAACAATATCTTATATAGAACAACAATCTGGTTGGTATAGACATTCAGGTCATATTACTCAACATGAAGATAACAATCTTGCATTTCTTAAGCTGTCTTCAAATTATTAAGTCAATGGACTCTTAAATACTGTAGTTGTCCTGCATGGCAAGTTCTGCTGCCTTACTTTTCCCATCTCAATATAGAGGACTAAAGAAAATTAAAGGAAATTAAGTTAAGGGGTAAGTTATCAAAATGTATCAGTTTGTGCATAATAAATCTTGCATGGACACTCCCATTCAAAAATTAAGTGACACTTGTTCAACTTGGTTCACCTGAACCCCTGAGAGTGAGGAATCTTAAAGAAGAATGGTTGTTTACAGTAAGGGATATTTTTTATTCTTTTTATTTGATATGTGATCTCCATATGTATTCCATAATCAGCCTTCCTTACTACTGAGAGACAGTTATGTTCTTCTCTTTCTGTCTCTGGAAAGGGGACACAGTGACACCAAGGCCATAAGGGCAGTCTGAATACACACTCTTGGCCAAAAGAATCCAAATTCAGGTGCATGAGGACCCATGAATGTTGAGACTGTAACTGATATGTATTTTGAAGAATCGGATATCATGAGGTAAGTAGCTGCTGTTTTACTAACCAAAGAATCTGTGGTTCCATCAACAGTTCCTTATTGCTGCCAATTTTTTCAGAGGGTGTTTATTCTTTCTATAATTTACAAATTTCCTGTTTCATTTCTGCTTTGAAAGGCAATACCAATCAAAGAGAACAGAAGGAGACACAATGCCATCAAGTGCAAGCAGTAAACCTGGTTCCTGTTATTTGAAAGGACAGAGAAAAGTATTTTTCATTAAAACTACTTTTTCTGGTAAAACTTGGTTGGTAAGCGTTACTGTATCAGCATTGCTTTATGAAAGTTGATAATCGTCCTCTGTCCTGTATTTTGTGTAATGGCACGAAAGACAAAGGCTGGCAACCAAAAGCCAAAATGTCATTTCTGTGCCAGTACCAATAGCAATAAAATTCTAAGCAACTTTTAGCATGTTGAGAGTTACAGGTTGGTGATCTATTTCAGAGTAACCTATGCATGTTTTAGATTTAGCACTAATTTTGGGATAGAAGGTGACATTTACTATTGGGTCCTGACGTTTCTCCTGGTACACATTACTTTGAAAGAGCTGAAATGCTTTGTAAGTCATTGAATCTTAACTCAGTGGGGTAAATGGAGAACCGTATAGGCTGCTGGAACCCTAAGTTTGCTGAGCCTATATAGAGATGGTTCGTCCTTCTAGATTTTTCTCTGTTGAAATTTTTTTCTTTTTCTTTCTCTTGCTTTTTTAATTATTTTTTTTTTTTTCTTTTTAAAGTGGCTAGGTCTTACTGAAACAATAGTTCTTAAGTGCTTTTTCATCCCTTTAGTCTGTAGTATATCCACTCTCTTGTTTTTCTATTTAAGCTTCATTGAAGACCATTTTCCTCTCTTTATTTTTAAGATTTTTTTTCCTGTGAATTTCCAGACTTTGAAATCAATTTTATTTTAAAGAGCTATTCACCCCTTGATTTTCTAGGTATAAATGACCATTCATCACACGTATGCACACACACACGTATATATACAGATATGGGACTCAATCTTTTATTTTCACAAAGGTGTTCATAGTTCTGTCACTTTCAGTTCACATCATAATTCCTTAAGATGCATCCAGAGAATGATGGACATTATCTCATATATACACGTTGCACATCTCTTAATGTAGTTTTTACTTAGGATGGGTTAAAAGCATAGGCAAATAATGAAACATTAACAGAATAAGTATAGCAGTTTCCACTTCACTTGTTTTGGTAGATAAATTCTTGGCTTAAAATTCGATTGTCCTCATTCTCTGTCAAAGGTTACTTCTGTCACAGGGCTGGCATAAGGGAAGGACTGATGTGCCTCAAGGCACAGTGCGAAACCTTACCTATGTGGGCACAGTTCTGATGTGCAATTCTCTAGTGAAAATGCTGGCTTAACCGGCCTCCTATTGCTTGTTCCCACTGGATCGTGCCAGACTGTATCGCCACATTATGAACCATATCAAGGAATTAATCTGATTGAAACTCCTTCCCCCATGTTATTTTTCAGCCTGATAGTTCGCCGTGGAGCCACAAGAACAGCTGTGTTGGTAAAACAGTTCACAGTGTGAGGGTGGGATGATTTAGCAAGAATGGGATGTTTCCTAAGCAGTTCCATCGCTGCCTAAAATTCAAATCACGTGCGAAGCTAAAATGCTAGATTGACTGATGTCATTGTCTGTGGTTCTGTCTGTTGACTTGAAGGACTGGTAAATTCTGGCAGGAGTACAGGAGGAACTGCTGAGAATGGTCATACGGTAAATTATTGCAGCAAAAATTGCCAAAAGGTGGTCACTTGCATTTTGGGCCGTCTGTTTAGTTTTCAGGCAAGGCTTAATGAATAATGTATGTGGGCTGCACCGGCCAGTGGAGCAGTAGAAATTAGTGGGCTCCCTTTCTTTAAACGGAAACTGACTAAGGACACTGAAGTCAATGCTTTCACAATCTTAAAATATGTTAAAATGGTAGAGCTAAGGAAGTGAGTAAAAAGGGTGAGTAAAAGGGGTAAATAAGCATTTGATGAAGCAGCAGAATGGTGGATGTATCTTGACAAAATACAGCTATGGAAGGGAAGTCAAAAAACCCCATGCATTCCGAGTTTTGGGTCTTCCTTTCCTAGATTCCAGTAGCTGGAATCCTGTTAGAAGCACCAGTGGCAAGTTTGATTCTTACTGGAAGCTAACGGTGAGTGAAGAGGCTCCTACGTATCAGTCGCGTAGCAGAAATGCACCTGAGAATACTTTTATTTAAAAGAAAAAAATAAGTTGCCTATTCCAAATACATTATAATTAATAATTTTGAGATTTGAATTAATAATCTGGTCCTAGAAAACGACAATAGTTTTTTTTTCTAGTTATTATGTCTGCTGGATCTGTAGCACTCCTATCTCTCAAGGTCTATTTTAACCTGGATAACTGGGACAAACCCCCTCTTGCTTGGCATTATCTGAAGTGTACTTGTCACTGACTGGAACACACTGAGCGTGGTGACAGTGCTTAAAAATATTCTCTACAAATTACTTATGGTGTAGATTTTACCATCACTACCAGTGATGGATGATCTTGTCCCTGATGTTCTGCTGTTTGGTTGGTTTTGCTTCATAATAACTCCTTTCCTTTGCTACAGCATTGGCCGTGGAGTGCCTCCACTCTTTCATTTGGTTTGATATTCCAGTGAAAGATAGGACCAGTCACGCTTTCCAGAGACAAAAGCAGCTGAGGATTTCAGCAGAGAAGATGCAGAAGTGTGGGATGTGGCTGCTGCGTCAATTGGTGCGTGACCCCAGGTGTGTGAATTCTCTGCCTCCCGAGCAGTGGAAATGGTATCTGCATGCTCTCACTCCAACAGGAAGACAAGGGTGGTAGCAGAGGGTACATGGGCTGCTTATCGGTGTTGGGAGGGTATAGGTACATCTTCACTTCAAATTGAATGCTGCTGGACTCTGCTGAGATCAACATGGGTTTTTTACCCATGTTGGCAATAAGATTTTTCTCTGAGGATGACAGGTTTTGGGTAGACAAGGAGTGCCTGTGTGGGAATGACAAAATAACAGAAGCTAATGCCAGGTAAGTCGTGTGTGGACAAGCTATGCATGTCTGAAAACCCGTTGCCTCCTTTATTGCATTGGTTTTATCACACCGCAAATAGAACAATAATATAGAACTTGTATTTCATAAGCCTCTCATAAATTGAGCAATTTAAATACGTGCTGTATAACTGAGATTTACTCATGGACTGCAACTGTGCAAGTTGGTTCATGTTACCTTTTTCCAACATATATATGGGTATTCCTTTTCAAGGTGCATCTAAGTAGTTTTTTTTTTATTAACATATTAAACAGAGTTTAAGATTTGCATGAAGAAATCGGCTTATTGTCACTTCCATGGAATGGAGTGAAGCAGAAGAGTATGTATTTGTTACACTAAGAGCTTGTAAAAGAAAAAAGTAACCTGTGACTCCATTTTCACTTTGAAGTTGTTTTTCATCTTGCAGTGAGATGGGCCCCACTTCTATTGATACTGTAAAAAGATGAAGGATGTCTAGATGCATTTCCCCAATTTTACTTGAGGCTTCTTACTTTTTGAATGTTTGGATAAGTTTTTAGCCTTTTATTCCCGTTACACATGTTGAGTCTTGTTTACAGAGCTTTCTTAATGACTTCTAAATAATAATTTACTGAAACTAACAGAAAAATTAAATTAGTTTGAAGAAAAGTAGTCTGAATCAGATGTTAAGTACTTGATACCTTTACCTCATGTACATCTTTTAGCTGTATGTCAAGAGATTATAACTTGTCAAGTTATAGTCCAAGAGAATATAGAAGTCAAAGAGTTGGTGACTTTTTAACGTGTCGTTCTTTTGGGGGGAGAGGTAAAGCAGCCGTTCCTTGGTTTTCTGTTTCACGTGCCTTCCGTTCCCTGTGATCCGAACCCTTGTCCCGGTGACCTCTGGAACTGCCCGGTGAGGTGGGAGCTCTCCTTATGTGTCTTTGATTCTCCTTAGTATTCCGGGCTTAAAGATCCAACAACATCGGACTCTTATCCCACATAAAATCCTTTGGTTTTTCATAGTGCAATTTTTTTTGTGAGAGGGGCCAAACAGAAATACAAGGGAAGATACTTTCTATGTTGGATTTTTTTTTTTTTTTTACTTTTCCTTATCTAATTAAATGGGGGGTTAAAACTAATTGACTAATTCTTCTCGTCAAACTAGGGCAAAGATGTAGTTCTACTGATACTAGTTTGGGGCTGAGCATCCTGAATGTTATTGCTTAACTAAGGGCACGTCTGTTTGTTCCTGCTTAAAAACCACTACCCCATTTAGAGGCGATAAGGGAGCGTTGCTGTCACTAACTCTTTTCCAACAGTAATTTTAAACGTAGTTCCCTTTCTGCGGGAAAGTGATGGCACAAGAGAATTGATGCAGATGAAGATTTCTTATAATTACATATAATTTGTTCACTTGCACTCACTACCTTCAGTGGCAAATCTCAGACTTTCATTTAGGGAGAGACTGATTACAGCTTTGGATTTTATTCCTGTGTTGTGTGCTCTTGTCACTTGTACATCCACTCAGACTTGTTTTCATCCTTGGGGTTCAGGATCTTCAGTCCCCTCTATCAGCAGAGCTTTTTCTAGTCACACACATGTACAGCGGCAGGAGAAAATAGAGTGACCAGTGGGAGTAATGGGGATGTTGCGTTCGGGATCAAGTCTGAGACTATCGAAAGGATCAGATTCATTTGTTGCCTCAGTCGATGCTGCGTGAGGCTCATAAAGCGACGTTTGGTTTGGGTTCGGAGGTTTTGCTGTGTGGGGGGAATCCTGGTGCCGAGAGCCCTGAGAAAGCGCCGCCGGCAATCCAGCCCGCCCCTCCCGGGAGGGCGCAGGTGCCGCCGGGCCCGGGGGCCGCCCCCTCCGCTCCGCCGCTGCCGCCAGGCTGCGGCCTGCAGAGGCCCCGCCGAGGCCCGCCCGCGGCGGGCGCCACCTGCCAGCCCTGCGGCGCCTCCCGCCCCCCCCGCCGCCGCGCTCCCCGCGCCGATAGGCCGGCCGGGCGCCCGCCCCGCGGCGGGGCGGCGGTTTTCTGGCGGGCGGCGGCCGCCCGGCCGTACTCCGCGATGCCGTGCGGGCAGCAGGGGAGCGGCGGCGCGGCCCCCGGGCGGTTCGTGGTGGGGGTGGACGTGGGCAGCACGGTGGTGAAGTGCCACGTCTACGACAGGGCGGCCGCGGTCAGAGGCTCCAGCTGCAGGAAGGTGAGTCCGGGGCGGGGGACGGCGGCCGCGCCGGGACTGGGCGGGCGAGGGCAGCCCCGGGCGGCGTTCGCCTCAGGGCGCCCGCCAGCGGGGGCCGGACGTTCCCGCGCTCCCCCGAGCGCTTTCGGCTTGCGGGTCTCCGGGCACCTCAGCGGGCCCCCCCTCACCTCTGGGCGGCCGCGTCCCCCCCTCACCTCTCGGCGGCCGCCTCCCGCCCGCCGGCCCC
>JAOQGH010000051.1:17135154-17315199 GCA_025769975.1 Gallinago jamesoni
CAGCGGGCCCCCCCTCACCTCTGGGCGGCCGCGTCCCCCCCTCACCTCTCGGCGGCCGCCTCCCGCCCGCCGGCCCCTGTTCCCTTGGCTGTAGCCGCTCGGTGGCTGATCCCGCTCCCAACAAAACGGCTGGGCTGGCGTTTACACACGTCCCATTATGCGCTGTGTAAGTGTTAACTTTAGAACGTGAATTTCAGGCTGCTTTTGGTTTGCGTGGCGATCAAGGCGATTTCCAGAATTAACTATTTTATTGTTAGCTGTGGCAATGAAAGGATTGCGGTGAGGGGGAGCTTATAAGACACCGGGTGGGTTCAGAGATGGAAGGGGATGCTCTGAGTGGGGCTGACCCTGCCCTGGCCGGCTGGGCTGCTCTTCTGCTGCTCAGGGGCATCGGACCGCAGTTTAGCAGTGGAGCTCTTTGAGAAACCCCCGTTCCAGTTTGGAGCCCCAACTGATTATGGGTTTCCCCTGTTCCTGGGGGTTTGGTCTTCTTTATTCTCTCTGAACTGAGGAAGTCTTCTAGGGATCACATACCCACTTTAAACTGTGTTTTAAAAGCGGCAAGCACTGGAGTTTCTTCTGTTGCAGTAGATTCAGAAAATTAAGTACAAAAAAAGCAAACCCAAATTTATTTGGACAAACTATCACAAAGAAGCTGTTTTTTTGCGAAGTAGAGATCATAATACCTACTCTCTGTCTAGTGGCAGGACAAGAGGAAATGGGCACAAACTTGAGTAAGTTCCACCTAAACGTGAGGAGGAACTTCTTTACTGTGAGAGTGGCAGAGCACTGGAACAGGCTGCCTAGGGAGGTGAAGTCTCCTTCTCTGGAGACATTCAAAACCCACCTGGACAAGTTCCTGTGCAACGTACCTCTAGGTAGACCCGCTCCAGCCAGGGGGTTGGACTAGATGATTTCCAGAGGTCCCTTCTAACCCCATATGATTCTCTGATTTTAATGGTGCTGTGTATCTTCTATGAACAGGTGGAATCACTTTATCCTCGTCCTGGCTGGGTTGAATTAGATCCAGAAGTGCTGTGGAGTCAGTTTGTTGGTGTAATAAAAGAGGCTGTACAAGGTAATGGCTTATAAAGTCTGAGAAGGCAATTAATTCTTGATCAAAATTAGGAAAGTTAGTTAATTAGATAATGTTATTTTTACTTATTTTAAAAGTACTGAAAGCTCATCATTGAGCACAGATCTACAGCATACTTTAAGGCCTGTTCAATCATTACATAAAATAGAACCTTCAGTTACTTCCTTTTATTCTGTGGGGCCAGACTAGGATTGAGGTAGAAGCAGAAGCAGTGTTTATACTTGATTTGGATGTCAGTGACAGTTCCTTGTTGCTCCAGCTTTTTGTATATGGATCCTTCCTCAGTGCCTGTCTTCCTTCCTCCAGATGCCTCTGTGTACAAACACAGAGTAGGCTTGTTTCCTTCTCTGTTTCCCCACTATTCTGCTGCCTCTTTGTCTGTGTGGATGTGTCTATGAGAGAATGAAGTTAGGGTGCTGCATAGTTGTGCTGACTCGATTACAAACTGATACTCCCACTTGGCCCATTCAAACTACACACAGTTCTTACCATCTGTCTTCTGTGTTTCTACTGTAGCCTAAAATTTCCTAGTACTCCATGCACTATAACAACTGCAACTCCCTTTTTTGCCAAACTTCTGAAGCAGTTTTTTTCCCCCCCTTTTCTGGATGCTGCTCTAACCATGTGCTTACTCTCTACATCTCCCACAGCTTGCCCATTACACCAACTGTAGCATTCTGTGATCCAGCTTGGATGACCTTCTGTGCTGCTTTGGTGCCATGGATCTGTCAACTGCACCCCAGCCTGCTTTCTTACAGTGCCGCAGCCTCCTTGTCACGTGTGTGTGCATCATGTTCTTTTGTGCAGTTCCTGAAGTTCCTCCTGTTCAGATTCTCTTGCAGTTTGGTCTCCAAGTGTTGCTCTGCCCCCAAACCAGGCTCATGGCAAAACTGCTCCTTTGGAAGGCAGCCTAGGGGATGGGGAGAGTAACTGTTGCCAGGTGTACGCTGCACATCATTATTTTGGGCTCTTGGTCTGTTTTCTCAGCCGCCACAACTGTTTTTTCACAAGAATAGCGATGTCACCTCAACCTCTGAAGACCTTACTAGCTTCCTCCGCTCCCATTCTGTGGAGCAAATCAGGAAGCAAGATTTTTTCAGCTAGTTTTAAAAGGGGAAACTTTTCTTGTGGCCAAGCTCTGCGCGCTGCTGGCAAGTCATTTTTAAGTGGTTGTGTAACGTAAGTGAGCATAAGCCCACGCTGCTGCCTCCGACAGCCAGTCCCACCCTCCTTATTCACGAGGTTATTTCGAGTCCAGAGCAGTTTCCTGGGTCAAGTCACCATGTGGTTGCTTATGCCAGCGGAGTTTCATGAATATTTGTGCCAGCACAAGAGAGGGTGTGGTCCCAGGGGCAGGAATGACTCTGAAAGACGAAAGAAGGCACGGGAGCACTTCGGTTTACAGAGTTTATGGGGCTAAAACATGTGACTGTGCACGAGTGGATGAGCTGATGTGGTTCAGTACCTCCTAAAGGTGGAAACTGCACCTGGCTGTGTGGTCTCACTCCTCCTTCTCACTCTGGTACTGGTTCAACCCTTCCAGGAGACAGCTGAGCTGAAAAATATCCATGTTTGTGTTTTGGTTTTCTCTTTAATGGAAGTTGGCTCTACTCATGTAGGGACCCAGGGAGCATGGCAGTTGACACAGGGAAAGTGTTGGGAGCACGCAGCTTGTGGAGATGGGGAGGACTAACACATGCTACTAATCTGTAGTGAGCTGCAGTGCTACTGGTATGGCTTTGCCTTCAGTTTAGACCCAGCTGCTACTGAAAAAGAAATACTGCTGTTCTCAAGCCACCCACTCCCAGGTCCTCCTCCCGTGTGCTCTCGCTGCCAGCAGCACTTCTGGGGCAGTTGGAGCAGGTAGCTTTGCGAAAGCACTGATTTAATTTTCAGCTGACTCAGGGCCTTGATACTGCTGCCTGCCTGAATGCAAAGGCCAGTACAAGGGGAGGTGCAGAAGCACATAGAGTGGTCAACGGAGGAAGACATGCCTTTCCTTTATGAAACCCCTTCTGTAGTTGTCACTGGGAGGCTGTCAGTACAGAATGTGCAGCATATGCTTACGCAAATGAGTAACTTTGCACGTGAACGTTTACATAAGAACATGCATGAGTGGGTTCTACTTAACCTGTGATTTGGTCAAGTAGCGGGATTGAAGAGTAGCAGTACTTTTAAACAAAATAGGTAGGCTGTCATTTAAGTGGAATTTTTAGATTTACTTTGTTTTCATATATTTTGCTTCTGAAAGCATGCATGAGCTGAACAGAGCTGCTTTGAAAATAGCTGTGGACATATTTAATTATTTACCATTATATATATTAGAAAAAGTGTTCTGTAACAGTTATTTGAAGGTAAAGTTTAACAGCAAAATTGGTGTGTACACAAGTGTGCATTTTTATACTTCTAAATTTGAAGTACACTTGGCATTCAGTGATACATCGTTTAAGCAAATTTGTTCTTCTGAATTTTGAAAGATTACTTAAGGAATATAATATTTAAGGTGGGACATGTTGTTATCAAAGTGATGTAAAAAATCATGCCATGTTGACATTTTAATCTCTTTATTGCCTGTAGAATCAATCTAGTTTTGTTTCTTTGGGGAATTTCTCTCCATAAGTTTGTAAAGATACTTTTTCTGTTTGTGCTTTCGTTCACATGCTTCCATGTGAAATGCATGTTTTAAATGGTTATGTAGGCATGTGTAACCTGCCTGCCTGTCTCCAGGGTTGTTGAAGTAAAGTATCAACGGGTCCTTCAGAAGGTGGAATGGGTCAGTGTGCCACAACTGCTTTTGTAAAATACATAGGTTTATTTACGTGCTCTGCAGTCACTTGTCTGACTCGGAGTTCTGTAACACTTCACTGTTCTGGCCACGTAGTTGACCAGTCTGTAGAGATTTATTTTCTGTTAAATTATTAATTTCTTAAGTATTCCATAAGCTTTATAGTTGTATTGGAAAAGTTGTATTTGTGTTTGTTTCTCCTAATAAATGCTTTTTTTTTTTTTGGTGTGGTTTGTTTTTGATCTTTAGCTGCAGGACTTCACATGAGGCAAATTGCTTGTCTTGGCATCTCAACGCAGAGAGCAACTTTCATTACATGGCACAAGTATGTATATGCTCTGTGTAGTTTAAAATGAAATTGTATTCATAGACTGGATGGAAGCAACTGTAGAAGTGTCAAGTTGCTACCTGAAAGTAACAAATGTCAGTCACTCATGTTCTCTTGTGTTTGCACAGCCACACCTTACAGCAGTTCAGAACATTTCAAATGTATGTCCTTTTTGTTTGGTTCTTAATACTTTGGAAAAGATAAATACATACGTATTTTTTAACTCCAGTAAGAAATCTCACTGAAAGTGCCCACATGCCTATTACTAATTCCTCAAATCCCCCAGGAGGACACTTATTTATTTTAGGAATTGACCTAGCGTTAAGTGTCCTGATTGAAAATGGTGCATAGTGTGGAATTTTTTGGCACTGTATGTTCTTTAGTTTTAAGTGGTGATGTTCAACTACTGTTTTTCAGGAGGACAGGGAAACCTTTTCATAATTTCATAAGTTGGCAGGACTTAAGAAGTGCTCAACTTGTGAACTCCTGGAATAAATCCCTTCTGCTGAAGGTAAAAACTGCTAAGCTAGGTACTGCTTGGACATACTAGAGCTGTTTAATTTTCGTGAAGAGTAAGAGCAATATATGAAATACTCTGTTAACATGTTAATATGATGTGCTATGGCCTAAAAACATTTAACTGAGCCAAGATAAGCATGGAAGATAGTACCAAGAAAAAATGCAGTACCAGTAGTGTGAAGGTAATTGATTATGGGAAAAGATATCTGTAGGTCTAGCATTCATTTTCTTTTTAGTCTCTTTGTTGTGTTAAATATTACATGTTAACATTGCTAGAGCATAATTTTTGAATGTAAGCAGTTCTTGTTTGGCAGTGATTTGTGGTTTTTGTTTGTTAGTTGTTTTTTTTAATGTACTCTTTGCTCAAATTGTCTATAGAAGATCATTTCATGCTGCTTGTGCTTCATACCTTCAAAAAAGAAAGATTCTCTAAGTGGAAAAGCTGAAGTTACTTTTCCTGTAAATGAAAACTAACTAGGACATTCACCATAAGAAGTTGAATTCTTAGGTTTGCCACTGTGGTCATTTGTGAATGAAAATTTGATTAATGATTAAATTTTAGTTAATCTAGTTGAATATGATGGAGCCTGTCTGCTGTAGGAGAACTTTCACTGGAAGTAACACTGTCAACTGCATCATGCGTTGTGCTCATACAGGCGACCTGTCTTTGCAACACAGAGCGGTCTCTATCAGTGTGGCAGCAGAAGTCAGTAGAAGTCTTGCTTAGTGCAGGCACTCTTCCCTGTGGTATTTGTTGTGGAAATGCTATCTGTTCAAATTCTGTGTAAGGATTTTCGAATGGAATTTTAGCTTTCTGAGTTTCATCTCATGTCAGCAGTTTTCATCTGTGTCATCATCCTTTAAAGATAATTGATCAGAAACCTTTAAAAGGAGAGATTAAAAATTAAATAACTGTTTTCTTTTGAAACAGGTAATCCATGTTATTTTTACAGTGCTTCATTTCTTGACGGGGAATGATCGATATTTAGCACCAAGTTTTCTTACTTTTTCAACACAACAAACTTCTATGAAGTTGTCATGGGTTTTTAAAAACATACATGAGGTAAGCTGGAAAGGGAAGAATAATAGCTTCCTTAAGTCATCATAATGGCTAGGATCTTAGGTTGGTTGTAACCTCTTCAATTTTTTTCTTGCTCGTTCTTTTCCTCAGAATAACACAGACAAAAGTCTTTCATTCTGGTTCATGTTCAAAGCCTGGCTACTTAAATGTCTACTCATATTTCTGATTCTGGAGATGAGTAGTAGTAAATACTAAGTTGTCTTCATGCATAAGTAACATAATCAAATCACACCATTTCAATTCATATGATTACATAGTTAGTAATTGTACTTTGTTTTAAAGTTGTTTGCACTGTAGTTTTGCATGACAGGTATATTTATTTTGAACTGGCACTCTTCTCTTTTCACACTGCATTATTCCAGATTTGGCATTTTCACAAATATTATCACACTGAACAACCAAACACTGTAATTTATTTTGCATTTTTTTGTAGTGTAAATTGGAAAATACGCATAAAATAAGTTGTGCTGAAATAATCTAATGCACTAATGAGCACTGAGCTAATTGTTGCTGTAGTCTTTGCTCTAATCTTTACCATTTGCCTTGTTTCTTCCTGTTGTGCTTGCAACTTTAGTCATCTTATTTTCTATGTTAATTTTAAAATTATTTTTGGAGAAAGTGGTTATCATCCACTTCTAGGTGGTGTAAAGAAACCCTGAAATCTTCTGAGTTTCTTGTCTGGTATTTTCTGTCACAAAACTAACTATTGAGAAGATCAAGTATAATTTTTTACTGATGTGTTTTGGTTGGAGCTGTTGCAGATGTAAAGTGTGAATTTGGAGGATTACAAAATGGAAGGTTATGTGGCTGCTGAGGTTTTCAGTGCAAGATGAGTGTTCTCCTACATTTTGTCAGCCATTGATATTGAGAATATGTGACTGTCAAACCGAGAAGCTCAAAAAGTCATGGCTTTTAATTACAGAGAATAATGTATTCCATCATGTTTTTAGTGAATTAGTTTGTATGTTCATATTCAGAATTCTGTAGTTGTACACAGTATCAGTTAGTAGAAATTAGATAGAACCTGAATTTCCCATTTTAAAAGGAAAGAAAATCCCAGGGAAAATAACATTTTGAACTCTTTGCAGAAGACATAAACCAGAAAACACTGGCTCTGTCTTCATTGTTCTCAAGCACATATTTTAAAATATACTTATTTATTCTATTTCTGCTAATTTTTTTAGTGCAGTATGCAGGACTTCATTTTCTTTATTCACCACTGCTATAATTACGACTATAAAGTTTCCCTTCTTAAGGCTCTGATACTACTGCGGTAGAAGATTAACTGCTTTTCTTTCCTTAGCAGGAGCTATAAGAAACTGCTTATTCTTTGCTAGGATCATGAACTGTAAGATAATATTATCTACAGAAGTGATTCATCCTTTTTTAAGAAATGTTGGCAATCAGAAACTTGTTTTCTGGGGACGTTATTATTAATCGCAAAGAAAATGAGAAAATCAGGAACTGATATGTTCCGCTTCATTGTACCCAGTTGTAAAAACTTTTTTTTTTGTGTGTGTATATTTGTTCCCAGGCTGAAGAAGCTGCCAGAAAAAATAACTGCTGCTTTGGAACAGTTGACACATGGTTACTGTATAGATTAACTAAAGGTGAATGTTACAGTTCCTCTTAAAAATTAATCAAACATACTGAAATCTAAGTAACAATGTTCATGACTTACTGATATATCCTAGAATGCAAATACTTTTTTGACAAGTTGTTGTTGTTTTGTTGTTTTTTTTTTACAATTGATAAATATTGTAATATATTTATTGTTTTTTAAAAATAGCTCTTTAATTCTTTTTTGGGCCTACCTGGAGGTGTAGTCAGAAAGGGAAATAATTATTTAGTGTAATCAACCTTTTAAGCGTTTAAAATGTAAAGAGGACTACAGAAGCAAATTGGCCTTGATTGAAGAAAAGTACCTGTGAAAGAAAAAGAACAAAGAATTGTTATAAACAATTGCAAGTTTCTGTCCAGAAGACTAATGCCTGAGCAATTGGATAGATTATGATAGACAGTGATGCAGTCAGTGTGATACATATTGTGAAAGGTACCAGCTCTCTTCTGGGCAGTTTCGTGAGGGTAAAATAAGGTAATTAATATATACACATTACAGGGAATGGCAGGTAAAGTTTGTATGTTCATTGTATTATTATGACTTTGCTTAGAGACACTCACTTTGTATTTCATGGGAGTCACTGAAATATTTAAAGAAAAAGTATGTTTAAAATTACTCTTAAATATTTGGATATCTAAAATCTTACTTCTCTTTTTTTTTATGATAGGTTCTGTGTATGCTACGGATTACTCAAATGCCAGTTCTACAGGCATTTTTGAACCCTTTACAGTATGTGCTGTTCTGGAAAAAATGTTGTTGCTATTTATTTTGCTTCTGAGAGAGTTGCTGACATTTTTACTTTTCCTGTATTATTTCAGAAATGTTGGAACCCCACTTTGTGTAATTTACTTTCCATTCCAATGTCTATTTATCCTCCAGTGAAAGACACAAGGTAACTATGAAGGCATATTTGCAAGAATTTAACATCTATTAAATCAATTGCCTTTAGAAATTATTACATAATCTGCACAGACAAATAAATATATAAAGACACATCAAAAATTAATTTTTTTAGATGCAGATGTGCTTTTTTAACTCTACACCCAAAACTTTATTTTTACTATCAGTATTTCTTAAAATGATAGTTTTAATGCTTTATTTAATATAAATCAGTAGCATCACCTTTCATAGGTGATGCAGGCCCAGGCCTTATACATTTAGATTTCATTTTAACAAAAAGATTAATTTAGTGTCGCGATGTTTCTTCTTAACATTTGTTTTCAGCTTCAACTTTGGATCAGCTGACTCTGAAATATTTGGGGTACCTATTCCAATAATGGCAGTGGTGAGTGAAAATTTTTTTGACTTAAATTTGTGTATTTGTACCTATATTATTTTTATCTAGCTTGGACTTAATACTTGTTTGTTTAGTAAATATTCTCTATTGCTTCTGCACAACTTAAATGCATCAGAATTAGTTGTTGAATGTTTGTCCAAAAACTCAATTTTCAGCCTTACAGGAAAAGGGGAAGAGAGCAAAGGGAAGGGATTTCTAAGGTTGAGATCCATGAAGGTCAGATGACAAAATGATTAAGCACTGAATGTAGGACTTAAAAATAGTGAGTTCTGTTATAAGCTCTGGTTATGTCTCTCTCTGGCTTTAAAGCCAGTTTTTCTATATACAGTTGTGCAATGGGGCCCATCCTGGCTTGGCTTCAGTAAGACTCCACACAAAAGTAAGAGTATTTGTTAACATAACCACTTGTGGTAACTTTTATTTCTTTTTCAGTAAAAACAAATGAAGAATGACATGTTCTCTCCTCAGTAGTTAGGATTTGAATAAGAAAACCCCATTATTTTTGTAAAGTGATGACTTGCAGAAAAATCTGCTTGAATTGAGCTACATGGAAAGAATGTCATCTAGCTAACACAAATCTCTACTATTTTTAAAGACTTGTAGACTCAATTTATCTGTAAATCTACTGTTTCACCAAGGCACAAGCATAAGTAAATGTATTTAAGAACCATCATTGTTGTTGAAAAACTGAGCATGGAATAATCTAGCACAGGAGAGTTGGCAGAGAAAAAGGAAAATGAGACCTCAAAACTTCAACTTTGTATTTGGGGGAAGAGGAATTCAAGGCAAACGACTCTGTTCTGCTCCCTGGGATTGAAAATGCCCTGTTAATCCTTGTCTAAATACTAAACCATAAAGTATTTCTTCTGTTTCTGTAACATTTTTTCAGTGTTGCAAGCAATACTGCAGACCTTCAGGGTTATGTCTGAGCCTAGTGTAATTTGATTCTGGTGATAAATCTGATGGCTAGGATGGCTTGCCAATACTTCAGAAATTGCATGAGAGTCCTCTCTTAATGCTTGATTCCTTTGCGAATGGTTATTTGTATCCAGAATGCTGACGTGTTTGCAATGTTGTGAAGCCCAGTAGGTTGGTGGCTGGTAGCTAACTTGCTGTATTGGTTTTGTTGGTGAGGCAGGTGGCTGACCAGCAGTCAGCTATGTTTGGAGAATGCTGCTTTCACCCAGGAGATGTTAAACTCACCATGGGAACGGGTGGTTTCTGGAATGTGAATACTGGAGAGCATCTCTTTGCGGGGCGGAGAGGTAAGAGAGTGAAAATTTGGATTTAGAGTATTTTACGTTACTTGACAACCGTTAATGATAAGGGTACGAAAAGGGATAAAAGAGGCCTTTGCTTTTCCTTCTGCCTTTAGCTGTAGAAAGAACAGCTTGAAAGTGTTTTCAGAACAGAAGACTGGAAATTTTTCATTAGAAACGTAGATCTTGGTTATCCTGAAATATGCTTCTCAAGAAGAAATTTAAATAACATAACTAGTAATTACATCTGCTAACTGCATCCTTCCTTGTTGGCTTGTTTGTGGTTTTTTTTCTTCACCTGTTCTTGGTGGCAGTATAACACAGTACAGAGATGGTGAAAAGGGGGATTGTTCCTCTGGCTTCTCACATCAAAATGTTCCAGTGGATCACTGGAAGTTCCTCCTCTTGAGCCCTTATGCTTTGAAGTACCTGTAGTGAGGTAATACAGGATTAACAATTATTGGTTTTCTTTTAAAAAACTAGAAATATGCTCCCCAATATGTTTCTAGTGTTTAAGCCTTCATTGTTCTGAACGTTTGTGGTTTATCAAGCTTGTGTATTTGTCATAGATGGCTATTTGTCAAGAGAGCAACAGATGATACTTAAGTAAATTTTCCTGCATGGTCTCTCTGTGTCTGTCATATTTTTAAGGAGTTACTAATTTTGAGAAGGCTACAACTTACAATGGGAGGGGGTGGGGCTGAAGAGGGAGGACGGTGTTGTGCTAGGGAGACTTTTACCAGCTAAAATTTGGAAGGGCCTCAGCAAATACAGGAGATGTGTCAGAACTGAATAGCATGGACAATGAATTCCCTATGAATGCAAATGCTTTTTCAGCTAATTAGTGATGTCATTATGATGATACTTTTACTTAAGAAAACAAATGTGTGTAGCCTTTTTTAATGTAATAGCAAAAACAAGCTGTAAAGTTTTTCCTTTTTTTTTCTTTTTGTTTTAAATAAATGGCTGTTGTGATCTGATAAGAGTTGAAATCTTCAAGGCAGTGCAACTTTTACTGCTTTAGGCTGTTATTTATGTTAAAATTGTTTTCCACATGTTCGTTGGCTGTTGTGTGGTATGGTTAGTAGAACCATTTAGGTGCCTTGCATGCCCTGGGCATGAAATGCAATGTGTTCAATCTTTAAAGTTGACATATGTATTTAAGACTGCAAGATGAATCCCTACAGCATCCTTGTGTGAGCTATTCATTAGCTACTGTTCTAGTTTCTGATCTACATTTAGTTGCTATATATGACAGTTAAAAAAAACAAAGGTTCCTTTAAGAACAGCACCTCTCACAATTCAGTGGTGGAAACGTGTATAGATTTTAATTCTACCTCTGGCAGTCTGATAGTTCATAAGAACTGTGGTCATGCCAAGTGTTGTGTTGATCTCTTCCCTAGAGGTAGGTTATTTTACACTACTAGAGTTTCTGGTGTGTCCATCTTTAGGAAGGCCACCTGAAGGAGTTCTCTGTCCCTAATTAACTGTCCTTCTCTAGGACTTTTGGCTCAGTGAATTGTTTGGTCTTGCTGCTTTGCAGCTTCACCTTCGGTAGAAAATAAAGATTGTAAAGGAGACCTGCACCGAGAATCTGGAGGTATATATATATGTATCACCTTTTCCTTTCAAGAGCCAAATACAAACTTTAAATGGGTCGTGCTAATTGTCTTCCCTTGTAAGCACCAGAGTGCTTCTAGCACTAACCAAGTTTTGCAGTTGCACTGGTGGTACCATGCCGCTCTTTTGGACACACGAGAGTAAACTGGAGATGATTTTGTGAGAAACACTTGTATATCAGCGTTACCTTGAGAGACTAGAGAGAATCTCTAGATCCTTCTGATGTTTTTCTGGTTATATAGTTATTGGGACTCATTTGCCTTTGCATTACCTATGATCTCAGAGTCCTGAGCAGGGTCCCCTAAGGTCTGGGTGCTTTCTTCGCTCCAACAGTTAATGGTACTTGGGTTGGGTGAACTACTTATTGCAGCGGCCACTGAGTGCTTAAGTTCTTATCGTGTGACCTGAAAAACCATTTGTTGAGCTGCAGTGCTAGAGAACATCTACTATTCAGCTAGATAATAAAGTCTTTTTTGGTATAGCATTAAAAGCAGCACTCTAGAGGACTTTTGTGCTATGTCCTTGCTAATGCAGATATCAAACAAAAATGTCTTTGTGTTCACATTGACGGTTTTAAGTATTATATCTCTCTTTTCTTTGTTAAGGTTTCAACATATCCAAGGGGGAGTGGAGGGCAAAGGGGAGAGCAAGCCATTAGGTTTATCCTCTTACATGAATTGGCTGTTCATGTAACAATATCTTCAAGCAGACAGCTCTTTGAAAGGTGCTGTACTGTGTTTTCAAATAAACTAACAGTGTTTGCTCTAGATATTTTTGCCTTTCTTCTTAGAGATAGGGAAAAAACATGCAAAGTCATTGAATATTATTTTTTGAGTCACTCCAAAGCCAAAACTGTTTGGTGGAAATCATAATTTCCTGCAAATTCCACCATAGAAGTGCTCATCTTTTGTAGTTGCAAGTATGTCCCCAAATATTTTTAATGCGTTTGGATGTTTCTTTTGTTGTTTGTATTGGGCAAACCTACAGGTAAAATGCTATAGTTAACTGGCAGTAGCCTTTGTTGTGGACAAGGATGGGCTAATTGTGAAATGTGGTTTCTTTTTTGCCTTTTATGTGAGGAAGCATTGCATATTGAAAAAGGAATAAGAAAGTATATCGCTTTCATCCTGTTCTGTGAATGTGATCTATGTTCTAAGTTTGTGTTGCCTATGGTTTTTTTTTTTGGTGAATGTCTGTTTTAATGTTTGTGCTTCCCATCTGAAATCCCAGCCTTCATGTTTAATGTTTTGGGGAAGTAAATTCTGACTTATTAAAAACAATGGGGAAAATTAGATAGATTGAAAAGAGATAGGAAAACATTGACAAATTTTTAAGTGTATGCCATCTCTTATCATTTGAAAAGAAGTAAGTGCAAATAGTTCTTCCCTTTAGCTTGAGGCGGGGGTGAGGTGGGGTATGTGATTTGATAGTGGTGGTTTTTTTTAGGTTAACTTTGATTTAACAAACTGTTCGAGTCTCTTTTAATTACATTACTAAATTCTTAATCAATGTTTAAAAAAACAGTGATGGTTTTTGAGCTTTAATTCTGCAAAGAAATTGAATAAAAACTACCTCTTGGGTTTATTTTGGAGGTGTGTGCTTATATGTTTTTCTGTAAACATTTAATTTAACTAGGTATTTTGTTTTGTTTATGGAAAAATCATTAAGGTCTGTATCCACTGATTGGTTGGAAGATTGGGGAAGAAATTGTTTACTTAACTGAAGGCTGTATGTCAGACATTGGCACCGCCATAAGATGGGCTCAGGATATAAGTAAGTAGTTCTTTGGTTTTATAGAAGGCAAAATATATTACTACATAAGAAATTGTTTTATGATGTTTCAGTTATGTTACTGAGTTTGGGTTTGTAACCTGTAATTGAAGAAACAAGCCTACATATTTTGGATGAGCAGAAAATGCAGTCTCATTAGTAGGTTCTCTGCTGAGTGAGTTTACTGCAGGAAGTTTGATTTGTACAATCATCTCATCAGACTGGCTCTCAGAGCCTCCTACCTACATAGACTTTTGTTTTCCTGGAACATTTTGCTCCTCACTTGCTTTCTCTTGGGCGTGACAAACTTCCTGATGCCTTCTTTTGTTTTCTTTTGTTGGCTTTTTTTAACCTGATATCCAGACCTGGAGATAAGGAAACCTGTCTGCAGTTGGATGTGTGCTGTTTAGGGTATTGGAACTTGAATTTTCAGTTGCGGAGAAGCACAGCAATTGACTGCTAATTACTAGCATGATTGTAAGTGCAGTGTTCCACAAACAGTTGCTGTAATGCTTTTGAGAGATCTCTAGCTGTACATCTCAGAAATGAGAACAAGTTTGAGTTATATGAAAATTATGTGAAAAGTAAAGGTGTTGTGTGTGTTGCTTCACATAGAAATAACGTGGCTTTTGGCTGTGACTTATGTCATGGAAAGGCATTCCAGGTTAATAAAAGGCTAAGCAAAATACTAGCTCTCCAGTATTTGGTGTTCAAAACCACTGATTGTTTATAGGACAACATTTCTGAGTGTTTGAATAAACTATTTATTTGGTTCACTTAGAAATATAGTACACTAGAGTGCAAAAAAGGAACTAGTGTCTCAAACTTTGGGTTATAAGTATGACTCAGATTGGTCCTCAGGTCTTCATCATTCAACATTTGACTGAACCTAGAGAATAACAGCCACTAATATTTTGAGGAAATTACTAAATACACAGTTTGGTGCTGCAGATAAAAATATCAGTGGTACATGTATACGCTTGCTACATTAAATTCCATGCTTAAAATGGAAACTTATCATAGAATCAGAACAGTTTTGGGTTGGAAGGGACCATAAAGATCATCTAGTTCCAACCCCCTTGCCATGGGCAAGGATACCTCCCACTAGACCAGGTTGCTTAAAGCCCCAACCAGACTGGCCTTGAAAGCTTCCAGGGATGGGACATCCACAGCTTCTCTGGACAACCTGTTCCAGTATCTCACTACGCTCACAGTAAACAATTTCTTCCTAATACATAATCTAAATCTTCCCTCTTTCAGTTTAAAACTGTTACCCCTTGTCCTATCACTACACTCCCTGAAAGAGTCCCTTCCCATCTGTCTTGTGGACCTTTAGGTACTGGAAGGCTGCTGTAAGGTCTCCCCAGGGCCTTCTGTTCTCCAGGCTGAACAGCCCCAAGTCTCTCAGCCTGTCTTCATAGGGGAAGTGCTCCACCTCTGTTATCATCTTCATGGCCCACCTCTTGCTCCAGCTGGTCCATGTCCTCCTCCTGTTGAGAGCCCTAGGGCTGGAGACAGTACTCCAGGTTTTGGTCTCCATATAGAATTTATCTGTACTTAAAATGGATATTATTGGTGTATGCAGAGCAATTGTATAAAGGGTTTTTAGCAAGCCAGTAGTGAAACGGGCATGACCTACAGTTGTTACCACAGGTAAAAATTGGGGAAGTTTTAGAGGGAGATCAAGTGTACTGCTTGATCTGGTGTACTGCTATAAACCCTCTAATAAGCAAGACCTTTATTTTCTGGAAATATAATCACAGAGAAGCAGAATTCAGAAGCTTGCCAGCTTTATGAATAAAGAGAAGGGTAAAACTTTTGCCCTACAGAAGGCGAAAACACAAAGTAAGCTAATGCCTCAGTAAGGATGGGGATGCTCAACATGGATGAAAATGAAACCTCTAATAGTGGAAAAGGTTTGGAAATAGGAATTTCTGCAGCAAGACAAACTTAATATATTGAGCTTCTTTTTGTGGGATCAAATCACTTCTGAGAATTTTGAAAAAGTGGTATGTAGAAATTCAAGGTGAAGTCAATCTTACTTGATGTTTTCATTTTTTGTCCTGACATAGAGGTATTATATATAGTTCAATAATAGCAAACACAAGAAGGAAGAAAAGATGTAATTTAGGTTTATTAGTCTGGGCACAGTAGAATCCAAAACTTTCAAACAAATTTATGAATGTTACAAAGATAAATTGAAACTCCTGGTGAGTTACCAAGATGGATGTTTCAAAGATAAATTGAGCTAGGTTAACCTCATTTATATTTGATGGGGAAATTTACTTTTTACACAAGAAAAAGCAATATCTATCACTTACAAGAGACGCCTCGTCTTCTTTGAAAATGTTATGTGGCCACATAAGGACATTATTAGCTAAAACTGCAGAAGAAGGGTGTTAGTACAAGGATGTTGTACCACATGCAGTTGCGTGTGGGTAAAGAAGAAGCTAAAGAGGGATGTCTGTAGAGTTGTGAAAGGAGTCATCTGGCTATACAAAGAATAAAAGCAGCTTCTACCAAAGAGAGGTGATATTAGGACCTACCTTATCTATATTTGTGTCAGTCACTTGTAAAACTATTAAGGGTGCTGAGGAAATATGATGGGTATTACGGACTGTCTCTGTAGTCATTCGACGCTTGTGTTGACAGTAGAAATACATTGGGGGAAAAAAACATAGGTTTTTTTTATGTTATGCAAATCTAGGTTTTTAACATCCTTAGGGTGCCATTGTTAGCATTCTCAATTACCATTTACGTCTATTTAAAAAGCAAATGATCTCTTACAGGATGTGAAAATTAAAAGGCTATAGCATAAAAGGATCTTATCTGTTAAATTTAGTCTTCATCTGAATAGGTTTTTTGTTGTTTTTTTTTTAATGTGACTGGTGGACATGAAATATGAGAGAAGTGATCATTTCCCCTGGAACGTGTATTTTGAGAATATTACCAAAGGAAGTAGTCTAACTCTAGAATTTTTGTCTCTTAGTAATATGTGAAGAAATCGGTGTAAATAATAAAAGCATATGACTTATGCATCTTTACAGATCTTTTCACCAATGTAGATGAAACAGAAAAAATGGCACGGAGTATTGTTGATTCTCAAGGCGTTTGTTTTGTTCCAGGTTTTCAGGTAAAATTATTATTATTAATATATGATAATATAATTTTAATAACCCAGTTAAAATTTTAACTTTTACGTGTTTAAATGTAGTAATGTTCATCTTAGCACAGTATTTATTCTATACTACTCAGGTTCTTAATCTCTGTTCCTCACCACAACATATGAAGATCCCTGTCATGTGAGAATGCTTAAACAATACCCCTCCATGAGAAAAACCTTGCAAAATAAGAAAATTGCTTCCATTTTGCAGATGGAGACCTGGGGGATGGATAAACTAAATGACTTGCCCACAGTGTCTCAGGTGGTGCCTGCAGAGGCAGCGACTGATCCTGTAGCTTTTCTGCTATATGCAAAGCACTGTTCTAAAATAATTCATTTTATTCTGCCTCTTTTCAAGATGTAGGTTGCAATTCGTCAGAATATTTAACCGTCCTTAAATATGAGCAAGATCGAAGTCCTGGTGTTACGAAAAGCAAAGACAGTAATATTTAGACACTTCTTTGATATGCAGATTTTAATCTGAATTAGATTTTCCCCTTTAAAACAAGGGTTTGTGCCTTGTTGCTGAGCACAGTGTGTATAGTATGAAGCTCCTGGCATTTGTTCTCCACTTCAGTCCCTTCCATTTCCCAGTAGCTTGCTTTCACCTTCCTCTCTATGAGAGGAACTTCATGCAATTATTTGATCCCCTCTGGGAAACAAGCTCTATGTTCTTCCTGTTTGCTTTCCATTTATGCTAGACACCTGTGTATCCTCATGTCTGTCCTTTCTATCTCTGATTCATGATCCCTCCTGAGTTTCATTACAGATGTGAGTTACTGTCCCTGTGCAGAGGCAGCAACAAGGGTGATATTGATACTGCAGTTCAGTCTAGCATATTAGTCTAGATTAGAATTGATGGGAATTCCAGTTAATACATTAAATGACAAACTGTGATAGCTGGGTAGCTGATGTACTGCCTGTTCAGCTACAAAGCAGTTGCTTCCAGTATGGGTTTGACAGTTGGTAATAATAGTTTATAATTTGTCACTGCAAAATATGACAGAGCTTCAAGTCAGACCTCTTGGTCAAACCTTCATACAGAATGATTTGTGAATGTAGCTGTTGCCAGCTTAGGGACTGTGCCGAGTGCCCCCAAAACTTTTTCATCTAGTTATGCCATTTTCCTAAATAATAGGAAATAATCTGAGTAAAGCACTCTGAGAGCAGCATAGCTGTTTTTACGCTGTGGGTTTATCAATATGAAAATAACTGTATCTTCACAGAACTTTGTTTTTCTAATCAGTGTTGCTGTCCAAGAGAAACTGTTTGGTGTAGCCCTGATCTCCAAGTTGTCATTTGGAGTATTAGCATTAGAAACTGTATTGGATGCATGAACCAGGCAAGATGAAGGGAAAACTGTTGCCGTGCGGGGGGTGTTGAATAATGTCTGCCATCAGCTGGCTCTTTGGTGCCGAGACATATGTTTGAACCTCTCAGGTATTCAAAAGTTACTGTGTTACTCAAAAAACAAAGAAAAGCCATTAAGATGAAAACAGCATTTTTTCTTTTGTTTTTTTCCCTCAAAAATTACCACCTTCTCTTTTTTCTTAGAAGTCTTAGAGAATAATTTGTTAGTTTGAGTACATACATTTTAGGACTGTGTGGAATGTTTTTGACAGCTCATCTCTCTATGTTGGTCCCAAAGTGCATTTTATTTTGATCTTCATTGCTCTACCATCCTTGGTTTGATCATTCTCAAGACTAGTTTTTTCCTAAAGAAATTTAACTTTTTGAACCTTACCTTTGTGTGAGTCCTGTATGTTAATGGAACAAGGCAAAGAAAAATTTCATTTCTTCCATAGGTAGCCCAGCTACCTTCTCTCAAACAGCTGGTCAAATGATTATTTTTAGGGGTGTAAAGCTTGATTATGCTGAGATGTTTCCATTTAGCATTTACTGTGAGTAATTGTCCTGTGAATAAGCAAATGTTGAGCCATGCCAAATTTCAATTTTTGCAGACAGTAATCCTGAGGTATACAAATGTTAGTCTGAATCTTTTTTTTGAACCTTTAATTGTATTAATATGCAAGTTCTAGAGATGTTGGTAAAACTTCTTTTTTGGTTGGTTGGATTTTGTTGTGCTTTGTGGGTTTGTCTCCCCCTTGCTGTCTTGACACTGTCTCCAGAAAGAACCCCGGCTAGCTTCTTGGTAAACATTGATTCAGTCTCTTTTTCCCTAATTTTGGTATTCCCAGTCCAAATTTAGAAGCTGTCCTTAGAAAACCGGTTGGGGGAGGGTTCTTATGAAGGCCATGTGTTCATTTACTACGCAAAGTAAAATGTTGCTCTACCTGTCTGAGTCAATAAAAACAAGTTTCTTTCTTACTGGATTCTACTGCTGTGACAAAGTGCACTGAGAGGAGCATCATTGCAAAAGTGTATTTGAAATTGGGTGAATGTATGCATTAGTCACTTCTCTTCTTACTCATTCTGCTAGACACATGGGTTTCCAGGCGTAATTTGCTGTGGTTAGCGGTAAGAGGAAAAACTTAAGACTCTTCATTGGGGTGTGTACATATAGATGCTTCTTGCTTTTTTTTTGACAATTGAGTCTTAAGATACCCTCATGTAGAATATGAGTCTGCGCTTTTCAGTTTATTATCTTGTATATGAAAATGTATAAACTTGGAAGCTGTGGGTCTTTATTATGTTACTGGGCTGGACAAGTGGCTCCATTGTTAGAAGGGGAAGGGTGCCTGTATATGGGAAAATAAAAAAAGAGTATTTTCTTTTACTGTAATGCAGAAGTTTGTTCTATTTAGGAACTTTTGCAAAATGACAGTTTTCCTTTTGGCTGTACGTACCTATTCATGTGTATTTTTTTAACATGTTAGATTTTCTTAATTTACTTTATAAATATGCAAGTATGTATCTTATAATTGTGAAGTTCAAACTACTGGTAAGTGTTGTCATAACTGGAAAGGATTGTTTCGATTTTAAAATTACTGTCTACACTCAAAATAAGATTTAACATTGTCACAAACCTGGTACGGACCAGCAAACTAATATTTTGTGATAAAGTTGATCAGAGGAATGGAGAGGAGATTCATCAGTCAATCGTGCAGTTCTGCAAGAAAAAATAGACAGCTTAGTGACCATTAGAATTTCAGTTGGACTCTGTTTATCACTGTCACTGAAAACAGGCTGTAGTATAAATAGTGTTACTATAAATACTTAATAGCTAATAAAAAGCGTTACCATCCTTTTCAGTACATTACTTCAGTAATTGAGTTCATCTTTTTTTACAACAGTCCAGGAGTGTTTAAAAAAAAGTGTGCGTGAAATCTTGCTAGAGAACAGCAGTGTCAGTGTGCCCTGTCGAGAAGGCATACAGATTAGTGTTATTTAGTATTTCAGATTTGGAAGAACTCACTTAAACCTTTTTCCCGTTGAAAGAAGCTATTTAAACTGTTCGCTGAGTCAGTTAAAATAACACTATATACCTCTTACATATTGTTTTCAATTTTCTTCTTTCACTATGCTGCCTGTAATTGTCGTAAGTTCTTTTTTTCCTTACTATTTGACTCCTTTCTCAGTAGTCCACAGATACAATTCACTGAACTCATGGTGAAATCTTTTTGCAGATTTCTGTGAATGACCCATATTTATGTGCCTCTTTCATGGGGCTGAAACCTTCCACTACCAGAAACCATCTTGTACGAGCTATACTGGAATCTGTAGCTTTCAGGTACTGCTTACTTAATTATCTTGCTTCCATTTTCTTAGCTGTGCTTTTGTTTTGAGAAGTGTTAAATGGATACATGGACTTCTGGAGTTTGTAAAATATACTGTTACCATCACTGTTACATTGAAAGGGAGTTTTAGTTGCATTTTTTTTAATGCTTTAGGAATAAACTTGTGTATATTTATTAGATCAAAGTTTTTGTTGTTAAGTAACCATATATGGATTCTTAAAGTACATTTTCTGCATGTTCTAAAACTGTTCTCTGTTTAAACCTTGTCCTTACTCTTCTGACAGTGTTTTGTCAGAAGCTATAGCCCACTCCAGCTGTGTTTAAAGTATCCCTGAAGCTGTAAGTTTTATGTTGGCTCTTTGGCTAAAGTTTGAATTTTTCGTGTTTCATAAATCACAGTAATTGGCACCTTTAAAAATCTTTAAAGATGTGAATGGATAATAACTTCCAGATCCAACTGTTGAGGTTAGAGATAGTCACTGTTGTCACATCAGTAGCTCACTGTGGAAGAGGGTGGTTCTGCCTTGGGAACCCACACAGCTTGCTTTGAACTGAAGCTGAACATGGGTTGAGCTGGGCTCACACTGCTCAGTGGCCAGTTTTGGAGCACTGGTACAATTCCTTCCGTCAAGTCACCAGTTCTGCTTTGAGCATACGTCAGATGCAGTAATTCCTGAACTGAAGCATGGGTCTCTTGAAAACAGGATGCTGAGAATCTTGTCTCATTCGAATACCTGGCTAGAAAGAGGTAGAGATCCTTTCTGTTTAGATTTTTTCCTGTTAAATTTCAGAACAAGTCAAGCTTACAGCCTTCAGAAGTTCTCTTTAAAGAACAGCTGGATAAACTTGGATTAACACTGTCTCAGCATAACTTTCCTCACTCTAAACCACTTGTTACATCAATAAATACATCTTGTCTGTAGAAATCTATCATCAGTTTCAGGTGGGAATAAATGTGCTTTCTACAGTGGCTTGCTATGGAACGGGCTGTGATTTAGCCTTAATTGTGCCTTTGTAGTGATGTATAACAAAGACCAGTTTTGGTCTCTTTTTTTCTTTTTTTTTTAAATTTATTTATATGTTTGGGAAACTTGTTAGCTATTGCAGCAGTTCTGACACAACTGAGGCATTTTTTGCCTTGTATTTTATTTTCTGACTATGTAGATACTGGAAACACTTTATGGAATATATAATGCTTAATTCAACTAAATATTTTTTTAAAGAAACAAGCAGCTTTATGATATCATTGTGAAGAAGGTACGCATTCCTCTTCAAACTATTAGGTAAGTTCCATGTAACTCTTAAACTTGATACATGGGAGTTTGATTTTAAATTGTTGTGGACTTCAGTATGCATTTGATCTTACTGTAAAAATTCTACTAAGAAATGGATGAGTACCAATTCAAATGTTAATGTAGCATTAATACTGAAATTTTTTGTGCTGAGTCTGTCACAGGCTGAATATTTTTTTTTTAAGACATCAGTTAAAACTGGATCTATTTGTGAGGGAAAGAGGAAAAATATTTTTACAATTCAGTTGGTTTTGCTTCGGTCTCTGAAGAAGCAAATCAGATTTGGTGAGGTAACTGTGATCCCTACAATATGCTTTTCACAATGTCTGAGAAAAATTTAGCTGAATTCTGAGTTGGTGGAAAATTTAAGCTGCACATTTCAGTATGTACGTCATTTGGACGCACCAGTTGTCTTAGAGCCTCAAGCCCTGTCACACTGTGAAAGCTGTCCAAAATTTCTCCTTCTGGCAGCCAGGGGTCATTGTGATACCACAGTCAGGAAGAGGCGGGAGGGTGTTCCTGTCCCTCTTGTGGCTTATGCCTGTGCAAAGGAAGTAGACTGGCAGGCATGGAAACAGTTGAGAAATCAGGCTTTTGAGTAGTGGAAGAAAAGTGAAAGTACAAAGTGGGGGAAGGTAAAAGTTGCTGGTTTCTGTCACGTACTGGGAAAGCATTGGCAAAGCTGAAGGAGCAGACAGCCTTGGGTGTTTAAGGAGGAGGAAAAGATGAAAAGTGTTGGATTTTTCAATTTCTTAGGAAGCTTTTTTACATAGAAAATTGCATCCCAAACTTGGTGAAATTTCTGTCAAACTGGAATATGGGAAGTGTGGAAGCACTGCCTGGGGAACATTAGAATCCTGATCCCATTTACACTGTAACATAAACTTCAAATTGTGTAATCTTGTTCTGTTTATTAATATAAAATTCCTGTTTCGTATGGTGACTGTAATAGTTAACTATGACCAGTAGCAATTCAGCTTGTGGATGGAGCAGTCAGACAGTGTCTTCTGACTTCACTTTCAGAAACAGCCAAAATGTTTATGGAGGCATGATGTAGTATATAAGATTTCAGCTGGTGTATTTGACTTGAAGATTTCTATGCAACCATTAAAAGTTTTATTATCCAACACTTTCTGTAGTAATAAGCAGTAGATGTCTTTACTGCAGCATATTTGATAAAACAAGAGCTCCATACCTGGCTGGTATTGGAGTCCAACGGCATAACAAACCAGTCTATGCAACTCAAAAGATTGCTTTTTATTATAGTTGTTGATTTTTTTTATTTTTTTTTTTGCAAGAGTCATTACTTTGCACCTACTAGTAATCACTCTCAAATTATTAAAGATCAGCATTGGTAAGTTCTAGTTTTCTTCATTAAAAGGGTCTCTGACATGATGCAATTAGGAAAATAGATGGAAGCCTCATTCTCATCTTACTCTTAAAAGAAGCAACTGTGAAGGCTTTTTAACTAACTAGTATAAATATTAGGTAGTGTCATGGTTTGGGTAATGAAAAAAGTACTTTTCCAGATCTGAGAACACTTGAAAGGGTTTGCTTCATGTAATGTTTTTGTTTATTGTCATGTTGTAGAGATAACGATGTGAAGGTTCCATTAAAAACCCTGACATTTCAACCAGGATGACGTATAGTTTTAGAAGACAGAACTTGCAAAGCTTCTGATAATGTGTCTGTCCTGTGTCTCTGTCTGTCTACCATTCTTCCCTCAGTTTAGAGGCGTTCTTTTTTTGTTTTTTTCTAGGCTCTTTGTGCTGGCCTTTAAATTTGCCCATAAAATGAAAATGCATTTGTGCATGACTAATAGGAAGATTTATGCATAGGTGTGAAACACCAGAAGTTGTTTTCTGAAAATTTGGCAATAAACATTTGATCTAAAGGCATTTTATTCATTTTTTTTAACTTTTTCTTCCCTTCTCCCTATAGAGCTGATGGAGGTGTCAGTAATAATAGTTTTGTCATGCAGATGACTTCAGATTTAATTAATAAGAAGATAGAAAAACCTGCAAATGCAGACATGTCTAGTCTTGGTGCAGCTTTTCTAGCAGGCCTTGCTTCAGGTATGTATACATTAAAAGGGGTCTTGTTTTTCCCTTCATAATGCACGTTTATAAATAAGGAAAAAAATTCAGAAAATAAAGCAGTGCATAACTTCAAATAATTGTTAAAGCTCCCCAAACTTTAACCTTTTTTGTGGGAATCCAAGGTTAGTAGTGTTTATGTTTCTCTGTATAGTGCTTTGTACCCGGGTACTTGTATTTGATGGACCGAAGAAACAAATTATATTGTCAAACAAAACAAATCAAGGACCTTATTTCTATTTCTAACACAGTGTCCTAGCTTGCTGAGCAGCTGTATGCTAGTTTAGTTTCTATAAATGGATAACAATGAGTTGGAAGTGAAAGTGTATGTTTGTAAGATTCATTTGCACTTGGAACTAGTATATGCCCCTGGAGAAGGAAGAGGGGAACCCGGTCTTTCTGCCTCCTGCTTCCTTGCCCCGAATGCTGCATCCCTTGCCGTGTTGGCGCTGCCCACAGCGCGGCGCTCGGTGGGGATGGATCGGTGGGCAAGGAAACTGCCACGCTTACGTGCAGCCCTGTCGTCCCTACCGAAGCTGTGTCCTGTCATCCATGAACCGAGGTGTTATTCTCTTAAGACTGCTGCAGAAATAAATACAATGGAAGTACAAAATAAACTATTAACAGGAAAAAAATCCAGCTCTACTCACACAGATGTGTTGTGTGTAATTAACCAGGCTTAGAACTACGAATTGTCAATGGTTTTGCTTAATACGCACCTACAAAGTATGTTTCTACTAACCTCATTAAATAGCTTTTTGTGTAAATAACACAACTGGAAGATGAAAACTATATACTCAGGTAAGACTTATTCAGCAATTAAAACTATGAAAGTCCTTTACAGACAAGAATAATTCAATAACATTAATCCGAGTATGTAACACCAGCTGCTTTCTGCCATTTATGCATTTTTTAAGACAGTAGGGAAGCAACTAGAGCAAAGGCTTTGTTTCTGTGGCCCTTCTTTGAGAGGGACCTGCAGCGGAAAGCATAGTGTGGGTGAAAGCGAAGGGAACGTCAGTGTACCAGAGCTGTTCCTTGGAAACCGTCCCAGTTAAGCAGATGTGCTGTTGTCAGGGTTCCAAACAAGTGGATGCTATTGGAAAGGAGTTTCACAATGTTAAAAATATGCTTCCCTCTGAGAAAGTTGTTGGTTGAGTAAAGAAAAGCTGTCATGATTTCTTACTGTGTTTCTGCTTTGGATCTCTTGGAAGTAAATTAAAACAACTCAAAAATAACATATTTGCAGTTGAGCTTGAGAATGAACTTTCTGTTTATAGGGTTTTGGACTGACAAAGAACAACTAAAGAAGCTAAGGCAAATAGAAGCAGTTTTTGAGCCCCAGAAGGACTTGGAGGAATACAAACCTGCTATGGATACCTGGCTACAGGCAATGAAATGCTCCCTGCACTGGTAGAAACTATCGTTTTAAGTATAGAAAAATAAAATTTTTCAACTCATATTTATAAAATCTTGATGTAAACAGGACACTAAAGAATATAACTGAAATTTGTTACCCTCCTGCTGCTAGATTACTTACCACACCATGATGAACCTTCATATCATCCCTATGACAGCTGTAGTCCAGCTGCAGCATTGGTGTCCCTTCAGTGACCTCCTTTGGGTGGCCCAGCTGCTTGAATCCTACCATGTACTAGAGATGGGGAGATTTTTCCTATGATGGGTTTTCTACTGAGGAACTCACCTCCCTTCTGATCTTTAAAATCTTTGGTATGTTAGTCATCGAGGGAGGCTAAAAGGCACGTACACTTCCCTAGGCATTTCTAAAAAACATAAAATGATTTTTGAGGGGTGAGTTGTGATGAACTTGATTGTGCACAAAGAGGTATTCTTATTAGTGGCCTGTTACCACCTTTTGGTTGACTTCCTAAGGAAGCATTTGACCCACCTCTGCGATGACTTTTTTGTGCACATTAAGATGAAATACAAAAGCAAATGGGCTTTCAGTACTATGTTGAAAAAAAAATAAAATCCAGGATTTTTGTAGCTGATGGTTCCTGTCTAGCTTATAGCTCAAATTGTTTAAATTTTATAAAGACAAAAATCTGGCACAGCTAATACAAATACATTAAAAGTAGTTACAGGTATGCTATCTAACTTGTAAAAATCTGTAACATTAGTGTTTTCAAGCCCATTGTTAAATCTTACTACTAGTTAAAGAGGGTCAAAAGTCTATTTGTGAAACTATTAATTACTTTTATATTTTTAAACAAATTATAAAGAGATATGTAGTTAATTATTGCTATGTATTTATCACTAATCTTAAATCATAACTTTCTCAGGAGTATGTGTAAATCAGTCTCAAAAATGTAAAATTATTAAACATTTTCACTTCAGAATAATATCAAATTCAAGCTGTGAGTGATTGTGTTCCACAGACACTGGAGACAATAAATATTTATAGATTTAAAGTTATTGAAGAGGGCTGAAGAACTGCAATTGACTTCTTGTGTTGAAACATGGGAGGGCAAACCATACACCGTTCCCTCAGTTTCTGTAACAGTCATCTGCCATGAGTTGGAGGATCTATTCTTGCTGTGTTTTTCTTCAAACTAGACCTCTGTTGCTGGTCACCCTTACCTTAACATAATATTTTTCTTTTTCTTCTGTAACTTTCTGCCCCTCTACCGGTGCTACATCTTGGCACTTTTTTTTCCCTCTGGGTATCCTTCAAGTTGCAGAGACCATTCTCTCCTGAACCTACTTTAATGGGAATCCTGAACCTGAAGTTGAGGAACAGGTCTGTTTGCTGATTCTAGTAATATGGCAGACTATGTAATCTATATGGTTGATAGTTCTCTAGATACTTCATTTTTTCTCTTTTTGGACCATAAAATATGGCTGTCCAGGTACCAAGACTCCAATATAAATGTCCATTGATGAGGTTCCCTCCACTCCTCCTGCTCTAAGGTAAGAACCTGTAGTTACAGGATATGTGGAACACTTGCTTTGTTTCAGCACCAGTATTCAGCTGGTGATTTTTCTCTGTCATCTCATCCTCACTGCTAGAGAACATGCTCGTTGGCAAGAAGGTTCTAGTAGGCCAAAAAAAAAGGCTTTCAGTCTGGCATTTTGAGCAGAAGCTTGTGGCCTCAGTGGCTGATCCTCTATGCTTTGTTCTCACTGAAGGAGTTCAGTTTCATCCGTCTGTCTGTGGATGATGTCCACCTGTTAACCTCTTGGTGAAGGCTCCTTGACTTACGTCCACTTAACAGTTTTGTGGGTTTCCTAGGCTTGGTTAGGGTTCCCGCAGTGTTCCCAGAATGGAGCTCTAGTGGGAACTGAATCTGATCCTGTTCAAATCGTTGTGCTGAAAGTAGCTCAGCTGGCTACGTACCTTATACACCACCTTTACTGGTGGTGGGTTTTCATCCTGGCCATAGCACAGCTAGAAAGATAGGAGATGCCCACGGTATTACATAGCTTTCTTGCTCTGGATAGTCTCCTAGAGGACCTATCCTAGGTAACTGCTTACCACTGTCGCTGCTTTTTGAAGTAGGAAATATAACCTGTTTCTCTTTCACTAGCAAATCTACAGGAGAGAAGCTTCACTGCAAATAAAGAGTGCAAAAAGGCTACAGGAACCTTCCAAATGATCTGCAAAGTTGGGTGTTCTGTTGTGGAGAGGTTCAAAGTAGTGAGTAAGTCTCCAAAACAAACAAGGGATGCCAAGTCTACCAAGATGGTGCAGCCTTTGGAGGTTAGAGCATCTGCCATAGCTTGTGACGTATAGTTGCCCAAAGACTGACCAGACTAATAGATATCTTGAAGAAAAGTGGTTACTGATCACTAAGCCTCTTCTGCTTATCTGTCACAAAAAAAATTGATTGTGTCTTCCCAGGAAAATTTTAACATGCTTATATCTTAAAGTGGTACCTATTAATTGATAATGAATTTGAAATGAGCTTTAAGCAATTAGATACATTTCCACAGGCGCTTTGCTGTCTCAATTTTTGCTACACAGAATGAAGTTAAGACCGTTGTAGAACCTCACTCATACTTTTAAAATGTGACTGCATTTACTGCTGCCCTGTTAACTTGTGTTTAGGTTTTTGCCTCAGGAGGTTTTCATCAGTTTGAAAAGCGTATACAATTTTACGTTTGCTATCATTTGATACATTCATTTGATTACATTCTTATTTGATTACATTTGCTATTTATATTTGATAGTAGAGGTAACAATACAAAAATTATAAATATTAACTAGTTTGGAGTTTTATCTTTCTAAGAGATATACCATGTTGAGACTGAATATTTTACTTGGGATTGTGTAGGAATGCACCTCATCGGGCATGTGAAGATAGAAAATTCATGCATTAATGGTCTCTGGGCATCCTGCCATTGCAGATACACATGGTGCTGATGGTTTGTAATTTTGTCCCAGTTTGGCAGTTTTATCATTCATGTAGTGCTATTATATACGTGGGGACTATGGCATGAAAAATCCCTTTAATGTTGGAGGGATCTTGCTACTATAGGATTAATTATTTCATGTCAAGAGAAAGGGCACATAAAATAGTCTTCAGATATTTGAAAATACTGAGCCAGCGTTGCATGAGTTTTCTTACGTGACTAAGAGAATCAAGACAGCTATGTTTAAAATCTCACTAATGAACTTTGCCAAGATTTTTGAGTACTGTTTTAATTTTTTAAGCTTTTCCTTCTCTCCTCCTAGTTTTATGTGAAATTAATTCAGACACTCATCTGGTTTTGACAAGAGCATTTATACTTGCTTCCCTGTCAGAAGAGAGTAGAAAGGAAATTACTGAGCTGGTGCTTCAGCCTGCTGGCTGCTTTTTGGTATAATCTCTGTAGCAAGATCCTTCTACTAGTCCCACTATTTCCATGATCAGGCACAGCACAGAGGCACGCCAGCTGAACAGCAGCCTTGCAGGAAAAGTTAAGAATCATTTCTTGCCAGTCAGTGGGGTGTTGAATAGAGGGTGTTTGTGCTTTTACTGGTCCAAGTGAAAAAGTACAGGCAACATTGTGATCCCTTCTTCGAACAAACAGGTATGTCAGTACTGCAGGTTGAGTCGGGGAATAGGGTAGTGCTTTAACCCAGAAGTTGGGCAGCTTTTTAGTTAAAGGCTTTATAGGGATTGGGGGCAAGTTCAGCGGGAGAGAAGAGGTGGGGGGACTGTTTAAGGTTAGTGTGAGGGTTGTGGGCTGGCAAGAAGGCAATGAAACTGGCAAACTTTGAATAGTAATGTGTTGTGAAAGGGGAAGGTGGAGGATCTGAAAGGGATTGGCCAGACTGAGCAAGATGTTCTAAAGCAGGTAGACCACTGACCCTTTCTGGAAGGAGACATGAGAACTTCCTGCAGTGTGCATTTTACTGCAAGGAGTCACTAAGCTATGCCTTTGCATGTCTGAAAAAACAATTTAAAGATGTTTTTCAGTGCAGCCCTCATTCCGGGATGCAGTTTGGGATTTGTGTTAGTTCTGAAAGACTATGTATTGGTTTAGAATGCTACAGAAGTAAGCTACTTACCCTCATGCAACCTGATGATTGTTTCAGGAGCTTCAAACTCAATTGTGTATCTATGTAGTCATCTCCTCCTGCAGTTTGCTGTTGAAAGCAAATGCAAACCACAACAGTGACCTTTTTTTTTCTTTCCTTAATGGTTAAAATGCCAATTTTTCATGATCAGTTACAGTATCTGACTTCATTTCATCAGTGTTTCTTGCAGAAAAGTAAATAAACCAATGAACTAAAGAGATATTTGAAGCATAAGTGTCTTTATTGAGGCTACGTTTGAGTTCAAGTATTTGTTTAGCTCAGGTAAGTTATGGAATAGTGCAATAAACCAGCCAGCCTGGTTTGCTGTTTTGCTTCCTTCTCCAAGGCAGTGCATGCCTCCTGCATCTGTGGGGGCTTTCTTCAGGTGCCTTTATGTTACCTGTTGTGGCTCTACCTGTTAGAGGGGTCTCTGAGAGAATACACAATCATTTGTTGAATTATTATTTTTTTAATGCTTTCATGAAGTTCACTTGCATAACACTGCAAATATTGATAAAGATCTTGTTGCATGTGATGAAGGTATTTTATAGAGGATGAAAAGAAACCAGAACCACAAAGTCAGCAAATTCTTGGGCACATGCTAGATTTTCTGCTGTGAACTATCCCGATGATTTCTTGCTTACTGATTTTTTTCCTGCGTCCTTCCTTGAAGAACTTTATTTTACAAACTTGTTTTTGATGTTTCTTCCCTTTCTAGTAAAGAAGATAGGGTCAAATATGTCTTTCTAGAGAACTTAATATAATCTGTAAAGCAAGAAAAACAGAAGCTTAACATGTTTGGTCTACTCTGTGCATGGTCTAGAGATATCTAAAATATACATGGTGTTTCTAGATCCACATAAACCTTTTTTTTGCTCAGTTTGTTCAGTGGCATGAAGGTGACTGTTATAGGAAATTGAGAAATGGGTTACTGCATGCCTTGGATGTGTACAGGAGACTTTAGCAAATGTTTCATTATTGCTTGGATTCTTTTATTTTGTAGTGCTTTTTTTTTTCCTCTTTTATTCCCAGGAGTGTTTTCTCTTCGTATTCGCTCAATAAGAATACTTAATCCTGCTTTGTTAACATAACTTTTTTTTAAAAAAAGATGGGTAAATGTAGAAACCAAATACTTTTTAAAGCTTTACTACCGGTGCTTGTAGCTGCCCCTCCGTTTCCCGGGGCCGAGCCGGACCCTGGGGTGGCTGCCGGCCGGAGGGTCACCCGGCGGCGGGGCCGAGGCGCGCAGTGGGCGGTAGCCGCTCGCCACCACCGTCTCCTCTTTGTCCGCCAGGAGAGCCTTTGTTTCACGGCAGGGCAGTTACGGAGCCGTTGCGGGTCACGGTAAGAGGAAACCCTACCCAGGGTTCGCCGTTTCCCTCCCGCCGCCGCCAGGCCGCGGCCCCTCACCTGGCTCCTCCGCCCCCGGGCCGGGGCGGGCGCTCACCTGAGGCGGCCAAACCCCCGCCGGGGCTGAACTTTGCATCCTCAGGCCGCCGGCTGCTCTCAGACAGGCGGAGCGGATCCCAGTGGGGCCTGTGGCCGCAGACGCTGCGGCGCCGTCCCATGTCTATAAATACGAATCTATATACTTTATACCGACCTGCAGCGCCCCGCCTCAGGAGGGCGGCGCCGGGGAGGGCAGGTGCGGCCGGCTGGAGCTGTCAGCGGGCGCCGAACGGGTGCCCGGCCCCGCCGGACGGGCGCAACCCGCAGCCCTTCGCCCCTCGCCGCTCGCCTGGAGGCCCTGAGGGGAGGCGGCGGCCGGCTCTTCTGGGCCGGCCCCGCCCTTCCGCCCCGCCCCCGTCCCCGTCTCCCCGCTGATTGGCAGACGGCGTGTGTACACACACGGGCTTGAGCCAATAGCGCGGGGAGGGTGCCTGACCTCACGCGGCGCGGCGGCCAATGGGCGCGCCCGCTTGCCAGACGCCGCCAAGCTTGTGCGGGGGAGAAGGACCCGGGCAGCGCACGGCACGGCGGCGGAGCGAGGCGGCGAGTGGGGCCGGGCGCGGGGGGGGGGTGGGGGCCGGCGGCAGCGGCCGGGCTGGAGGCGCTGCCGGGGCTGGCGCACCGGCCCTGGTGGGCTCCCGTCTGCAGGGCCTCCTCGCCGACGGCGGGTGCGCGGCGCCGGCCCGGCCGAGAGGCGTCGTCGGCGCAGCGGGGCCGGGCGGAGCGGCGCGGAGCGGCTGCTGCTGAGGGGCCGTCGCCTCAGAGCTGCTGTCTAGGCCCGGCCCGCGCCACCGCCTTCCCTCCGCCTCTTCCCTCGCCGCCGCCTGGTCTGCGGGTGAGCGGGGAGCCGGGTGGGGAGTGTTGGGGGGGCGGTGAGGGAGGGGCAGCGTCTTTCTTCCGGGGCGTTGGTTCCCCAGCTCCGCGCCCCGCGGCGTTTATCAGCCGCCGCCTCCCCCCCCTCCCTCAGAACCCCCGCGCCGTCTGGCGGCTCGGTCCCGTCGCCAACCCCCCGCCCCGTTGCGCCCCAGGAGGGAGGCGAGCCGGTGCCTGACACCTGCGGGCGGCCGCGGGGCGGCGGCGTGCCCGGCTGGCGGGTGACAGCCGCCCTGCGCGCCGCCGGGTCGGCTGCTCCTCCATTGTGGGGAGCGCGGCGGGCCGGGCCTGGGCCGGCAGCGGGGCGGGTGTGGGCGGCCGCCGCGGTGGGGCAGGGGGCGGGAGGGGTGGGGTGGGAAGGGGGCGACCCGCCCCCGCCGTGAGGAGTCAAACGGGTCAACGAGGGAGCGGGGGAGGTGGCGGCCGTGCAGAGCGTAGCCTGGAGTTGGGAGCTGGGCGGGTGTGAGTGACGGGCTTTGCCGGGGGAGGGCTGGTCCGGCAGCAACAACAACAAAACTTAATGGAATGGTTCTTCCTGCCCACCCCGGCCCGGCCCCGGGCTGCGTGCGGGCCTTCCCTCACTCCCGGCCACCTCACTCGGCCCCAGAGGTGAATCCGAATATAAATACCGCCTTTCGAAGCGGAGGACGCGAACAATGGGAGGAAAATGCGGAATAGCAAACTTCCTTGAAATGTGGGAGAAAACCGCATCTGAGAAAGAGCGAGCTCCTTCATTGAGTAAAGGGGTGATGCTGAGCTATATGTCAGACGTTGTGATGTCTTCCTCTTTAGAAAGGACTTTAGTTTTCATTTTTTTTCAGTAGATTTTTGAATTGACAGAGAAAGTGAAGAGTTTAAATTAATAGGATTTACCATGCCATCTAAAAATAATAAAAAAACCCATTACTCTGTCAGTTTTCATAATTTGGAAATCAGTTCAAGTATTTTCATGACTCTTCTTTAATACTTTTACCAGCTAATGGATTATTTTTTTAAGTACTTTCACTAATGTAGCTTAACTATACTGACAGAAAACAGCCAAATGTTGGCGGTTGCGTGATGTAACTAATTGCAACTTGATATAATCTTTGATTAAAAAATAATTTTATGATAGTATAAATTGATGCTATTAAAAGGGAAATTAATAGTTTTATCTCTATTTCTTTACCCTTCCCAAATTAACTTCAGTTCATTTGATTATATTACATCCTGTCTTACACCAAAAAAAAGTATGATTTGCATACGTGGGTCAAAGACTTATGATAGATAACCAGTGTTATGAAACAAATGCAGAACTGTATTTCACAGCCCATATTTGTGCCAATGCTAGGTGTACTCAAAGGTGTTTTGGAGGTAGGGAAGTACTGAGCTTCAGGAGCTTCTGATCAAAATAGCGTATAAAGTGCTAACTACAGCACTTTGAAGAAACATGAAAGAGTAAGGAGAAAGTTGCATTATAGAAAAGGAGACTTGACAGGAGAGGTGGTCTTAAGAGGAAAAAGTGTGAAGTGAGTCTAGTGCCTCTAGAAGAGAAAAGAGTAATAGGTCAAGTGATTTAGTTCTATACTATGGGAGAAAAAAATTATTAAATATTAGGAAGATTTTCTCATGGGTGAACTTAAGAGTGATCTTATTTCACTGACAAATTATTGTGCTTTTTTTAACCACTTCCTGTTTGTACAGAAATCACTTTTGTAACACAACAAAATGAAACTATTTGACTTGTGCTATATTGATATAATTAACAGAAGACATACCACTGACAGGAATGCTCTTTATTGCTGCAGAGGGTTCTGACTGGCAACCTCGCTTTACAAACTGATAAGGTACAGTTTTCAATGCAGCGTCTTGACAGCAGCTATCCAGTGTAAAGGGGAGAGACCAAACAATTCAGCTGGGCAAAAGGCATAGTGCTGTTTTGGAAGGGATGTCATTACTACAGGAGAATTCTTTATCTTCCTCTGCTCTCGTATATATTGGACACTAATGTAGGGGCCTCTTGTGCATCTGGACATTCTTCCTGGGCAGTTGTGAGCACCCTCACAGTGAAGATCTACAGTTGTTTTGGCTAAAGGTGTTGTTATGGGTTTAGCGAAAAAAAATAGGAACCAAAATTCCAGCTTTCCATCCCCTTCTAAGAATGTATAACGTTACTCAGTTTAAGTGTGCACATCTCTTCGCTGTGCCTACAGGAAAGTTTAGTGCAAATCTCTAAAAGTGATAGAAGAATAGGGGCCTGATGTGGTTAGGGGAGGAAAGCTGCAGCCCATACTGTCTAGGTAGTAATATCTGAACTTCTATATCCTAATGTGGATCAGAATGAGTTCTTTAGTTATAGCTAGCCCAAGTCAGTTCTTGGAATTGCATTTCTTCTGATGAGCTACCTTAAAATATTATTCTTTTGGTTGTCTTTAATAAGCAACAATTTCTTAAATTGTCAGCTTCTTCTGCATACTTTTTTGGTGTAATGATTGCGAATTTCTCATTTACCTTTCTGATTGCATTCACGGGACATGACTACATAATGAATCAACAGTGAATCTTAAAATAGAGAAAATAAATTGCCTAGTCCAGTGCAAGGAAATAAATGTGTGGAGTTCTTGTGTGCAAAGCCAAGAAGCCACTGAAATCAGACAAGTTCATAATAAAATTCTAGGCATTCAGTGGAAAACAATCCAAACATCTTGGTGTGGTAACAGTGCACATACTGCATCCGAACTGATAATGTAAACGCCTGTTGCAGGATCTGAAAATATAGGTGTATGCTCAGAAATCCTGTATAAAGGTGCAGGTATGGCAGGGAGTGACAGATCTGTAACAGCTTCATGGTTTGATTCTTCATGTGTTTTTTTGTAACATCTAGTATTAAAATGAAATTAATTCTTTTTTTCACCCCGTTATTGATTTGTAGACTACAGCTCTCTTGCAAGAAGGTGGGGCAGTAGTAAGTGATCTTATACTTGTAGTTTCATTAAAGGAACTCTATTGCTACATTTTCTGATTTCCTGTGTGCAGTGACAGTTTCCAGTAAAGGTCTTTACAGATTGTTCAAGTTTGCTTTTATACTTTCTAATATTAATAGCATAAAAATCAGTCTAAACAAATCAAACTGAATGCCTACACTAGTTCAGTTTGCAAGACTACTATATAATAAATCTGCTAATAATGTGTATACTGGTATATACTAAAATATGCGTTAGTGGAATCTGTAACAAAAGCACAGCTTTCTGTAATATATTTCCACTGAAATACAGAACAGTAATTAAAGGAAAAGGCATGACATTTGGAAATAACTTCTTCTAGACCTAGCTAATTACTTGGTACTGTTGAAGAAACTCTTTGCCTTTCAGAACACCATTTGCAAAATCTGCAGCCTACTGAAGACCCTTTTGAGCGTATTTGTCTTCACTGAAACCTATAGAAGTTTTCATATTTTGTCAGCAGTAACTTGGCGATAAAATAATGCTTTAGCCAGCTCACATTTAGTATTGGATGTCATAATAGAGACTGAAACTAAGCTGGGAAAAGATTAGCGTTTGTTTTTGTTAGTAGGGTTGGTTGTTATCTGCAGCAGTTCACATGTTGGGACAATTTCATTTTTTCTGACTTAGTGGTAATGTGTTAAAAGAGAGGTAGAAGACAGCTTAATATTGTTAACTTCCCAAATCACTTAAGCATGAATTGCCAAGGAGAGTACTTTAGAGGTGTCCTTGAAGGCACTATCCAGAATTGTCATGGCGCTGTGGTCTTCCTGATTTACAGTTCTTGGGATATTTGATAAACACGAACAGCCAAGTTTTTCACAAAATTTCTAAATATGCTGTTGGTTAACATAGTTTCAAGAAAGAATCCACTTTATAAATGGATTTTATAAAGGTGATGTTCCTTTTCTTTTGACTGGTTTTACATTATTTCAATCAGTGAGACGTGCCTTGACCATCAGGTTTTACGTGAACAATGGTAAGAAGCAGCAGTGATGGCAGTTGTGATTATGCTTCTCCTATTCCTAGATAGCTGATCCTTTCCTATCTGTGAATGGAGTGCCTGTCTCCCAAACATGGCAGTTTTGCGAACTTCTATAGACCGAAGTCAATTGGTGAATGTAATTTTAGTTTTTAAGCTTAATTTCTTTTTTTTTTTTTCTGTGGAGGTTAGGGCATGCTCCTTGGTTTGGCAGGTCAGGTTTGTCCTGTTTCATCAGGTTCCTGTTGCTGCCAGGTTTGCCTCAGTTTGTGTGGGAATAGCAAATTATTCAGTTCTGTCTTTCTATGTCTGTAGTTCTTTTGTTCAACAGAGTCCCTTACTAACCTCTGTCGAGTGACTATATCGTCTGCAGTGTGCATGAGAAGGTTGCTTTGAAAGGAACTCATAATCCATTTCCCCGTGGTAGGTGTTAGCAGATGTGTTCTGTGTCAATAAGTGACCATTTTGATTCACTGTTTTGTTATTGGGAATTTCAGCCCAAGATGTAAGTGGAAAAAAATGAAAAAATAAGGTCATATGTTCAGAATGAAATCAGCAGGTTGCTATGAGTACACACTGTCTTTAAATCTATGAACTTTCAGTGAAGTTGTATGGATGAATTCTTCAACTTGGTAGGAGTATTATAATATTTGTGAGAATTAAAGTCTTAAAGCAAATGTATCAGTATATGCTCTTTAAGGCTTGTGAATGCCAATGCATTAACATAGTAAAAGTCACTTGTAAACCATAACGGTCATGCAAATATTAAACCTTTCCCATATAAGCAATACTTGTAATTACCAGAATAACTGTAATTGACCTGTCATAGAGATTATGGTGGTAACATGACCAATAATTATGAATGAGATTAGGAACGGCAAATTAAAGTGAGGTTATGTCCCCAGAGTGAGATCAAAAACCTTTGTGTGTGGGGGCTCTCCATTTATCGTAAGGAAAGAGTTGGGTAGCTTTTCCCTTCATTATAAACTTGACCTTGAGACTTGAGAAACTTGAGAAATGTATTTCTGTTCTCTTGAACGTGCAATCCAATTGCCATAAGATTCATTTTATTTAAAATTCAACTTAAAATTGCAAATACATTTAAACAATTTTTAAAAATCAATAACTTCATACACAGAATTGACAAAATTTCAAGCTGTGTATTGATTCTTTTTAACATCAGGCTTCAGCTGTCCATCAAAAGCAAATTATTCATCCTGCTTCTCTCTGGATAAGAAATTGGGAACGCTACGATTTGAAGACAAAACATCCCACTTCTTCCTAATGGATTTTTGAAGCTTGCACACACTCCAGTGAATTCTTAAAAAGCGTGGAGTAGTCTTCATACAAGCAAACCATATCCAACTTTTTGCCACACTTCAACCCGTAAGTAAATTTTCAGGAGATCATAAACGCTTTTTTTCAGAAACGAAGTCATGACGTGGTTCTGCAAACCAGGCTGAACTGATGAAAAGCTTTCTAAATCTGAAGGGTCAGTCCTGTCCTGTGCGCAGGCCTAGACAGTCATCTGAGCTATCAGGGTGTTGCAGCATATGGAAGACTTTCTTCTTCCCCCTTTCAGCCCCCTTGTTGCTATTCTGGCAGTATCAGACCTAAATTGGCTCACTGAAGGGATCAGGTGGAAACTGGAATTGTTGAGAGCATGTAGCAAGGAGGAGGAATGGAAAGTGAAAGGAGCAGGGAAAAGAGGAAGATCCCTTTTAGCATGATAGCACTGGTAGGATTTTACATCAGTGCACCTTGTTTCATGGAATTGCATCCTTTAGGTAATTTTGTGTGCTGTAATCAGTATTTGAGAGCTTGGGCATCACTAGAAGAATCCCTTTTTGCCTTTGTACTGAATTATAACTAAAGAAATATTAATTTTTTGTAACTTCTACCCTTTTTTGAATACTGTCATGATCTTCATGCAAGACTGGAGTTAATAATGGGTTTAAGCTAGAACAAAGCTTCTAGCAAATTATAAGGAAAACGTAGGAAATTGTTATTACTAAGCCACCCTCCATCATCAAGTTCTTTATCCCTATATTATTCGGTGATCTTTAATCAAATTGAAATATAACATTATCTTCAGTTAAGTGGATGATAAGGTCCTTCCAGCTGTGGAAGCTGTAGACAGAAGTTTATCTCAGCAGGATGGGTAAACTGTTCCATGTATTTGTCAATGTACTGATAACTCTGGAAATTTTAACATCTCAACATTAAAACTCATTACAAGACCAGATGAGTATCTAGAGCATTCTCTGAGGTGTTATATGTTATGTGAGCTGGTGGTAGCAAGAAGCTTGTTTGAAGTCTCAGTAGTCAAAATGATGCTCTTTTCAGCTGAGCTTAATGGAAAGAGGAGTATTATTGGCAGTGCACAAAGACTGTCTTAGCAAGGTATTTTACAGTCAGTCATATAGATCACTGATTTTTTTTCAAATGTCAACCCATTGCTAAAATTAAATTTCTTAAGGCAAAAATACGTTTGTGAAAACACAGTGTGCTCTTTACTCTGAAAGGAAGTTGTACCTGCCTCTTCCCACTGAAGCAGTAGACTCCCAAATGTTGTGCCCTGTATAGTCGTCAGCTGTGGAAAAAACCCTGGGCTAGAAACCTAGTTAGAGAACAAAAGATGAGCTTATAAAATAAATTGTCTACTTGAAAGAACTGCAGCTAAATTTTTGTTACTTCCAAATGTATCTGTGCATATCTGTGCTGATAAAAGTGCGTTGTCTGTAAAACTCAAAAAGAAGTTTTAGATCATCTTACTTTTTTAAGTGCTGCGTAAGTGTTATCCACAGTCAAGCCCTGTGCACTTTATCTTGAATGACAGTAAGCTGGTTTGGGGAATTAAAAGAGCCTTCAAAGGTTCAAGTACTTGAGCATTATTCTACATATTTAATGTAATGTCCTCCTTATTTAAGCGATAAGGGACACACTTCACCTCGTTGATTTTGAAATAAGCCGCGAGTGCTGCTCCTGTTCTTCTTAGTTTACCCCTAGTACTTGCAAGACATTGGGCATGCCTAAGAGCACGCCTAAGAAACTGAGTCCCTTGAGGGAAGGAATATCTAGTTGCAGGTTGATGGGATTTGGTCTCAGCACTGTCAGGACCGGACAAGCAGCAGAACTGGAGGCTCAGCAGTGCAATTAATCGCATGGAGACTGAACACTTTCATCTAGGGGAGAGATTGATTATAGCTTTGGATTTTATTCCTGTGTTGTGTGCTCTTGTCACTTGTACATCCACTTGTTTTCATCCCTGGGGTTCAGGATATTCAGCACCCTCCTTCAGCAGTGCTTTTCCTAGACACATACATGTATAACAGTAGGAGTAAATAGAGTGAACAGTGGGAGTAATGGGGATGTTGCGTTTGGGATCAAGTCCGAGAGTATTGAAAGGATCGGATTCATTTGTTGCCTCAATATATGCTGTGTGAGGCTGATAAAGGGACATTGCCCCTCACATGCTTTTAGCAAAGCACATTAAATGTTCATTTTCATTATGTAGCTCAAGTGCTACAGTTTATACTAACTAAGCTTGCATGTAGGCCTTGTCTGTTTTTCCAGGTTCTTTCTACTGTGTAAAATTGAAATACAGTTACTGTTTTTGTCAGGAGGAGTTAGTTAATTTGTTCTGATTATGATTATACATTGGCGTTTTGCTCAATCACAGTAACTTAAGAGAACCTGGTTAATGGGTTTTATTCCTTCTGATTTGTTGTGCGTCAGCTGGTTCCCACAAACTGCTAGGTGAGATCTCTACTTTCAGATTAGGTTCAGGTAGTTGTATCTTCTGTTTGCATCTTGGTTTAAAGCATTATGCTCATGGGTTTTCCTGTCTTTTGCGGTTTGTAGGCCAAAGTTATTTCTTCTATACATTAATAAAGGATAAAACTGGGACTAAGTCATTTGAAGAGAATTTAGGAAAAAAAGTTGACAAATCAATGGAATCTTCTTATGGAGATGCACAATCTGTATTTTAAATTTCAGGAATTTGATAACAAAGTTGTATTTCTGTTTCTTGGTGTATCAAGAAATTAATCTGTCTAGTACCTACAGATATTTTCACTAAACCTGGTACTTTTTTAATCTCAGTTGCTTTAAAAAGGAGTTGTACCTAAAAACCATTTCAGCACCAGAAACACTTCCTGGGAGCAGGTGGATTTCTGATAAGTACTTTGTAATTTTGAAATTTTACTGGTTTGAAAAATGAGACACAATGAAGCAACATATGTGTAACAGGTGGTCTAATCCATGTAGATGCTGTGCATAAATTAGTGGTTTAAAACTGAGCTTTTACTGATTAGCAAGGAATCTTTTTGTTACTGCTGTCTTCTGAAATCAGTGTTGTAGTACTGTAGCTGGAAAGTTAGTTCTATGGAGAGAGATGCAAAGAACATAAACTAATTTCTAGTGGACAGGTTGGCATTATACAGGTTTCTTTTTCTTGAAACTGATGACATTTTCTTTCCTCTCAGATGACCCAGTTAACTGGAATCATTTTCACTTTGCAATACTCTTGATCAAGTAAATGAAAAAATTAACTTCTTGGTGATGATAAAAAGCATTCTGGTACACTAAAATATCTCTACAGCTTTTTTCTGTGTATCATGAAGACTTTTAATCATAAACAATTTAGGTAACTGTCCAATAGTTGTCTCAATTTGTAGATATTGATGTAATACTTACATAAATGACATCTTTCGTTGCGAAGTGGAAGTGGCCTCTGGGACTGGGGAGAATTTTTGTGTGGTGCTGGTCTACATGAATGTGAGATATGTGAAGTACTGGTAGGAATTTGAGAAAGCTAAAGAAAACCAGGATAAGTTTGGTAAAGCTTAATTTTCAGGGGCAGAAAATAGACTGTTATGGTAAGGGGCTTTATTCTTTTATACTATTAGGTTTTAGCCAATATGTGTATTTTAGAGGGCTAATTTAAAAATGAAACTATGAAGGAATACAATATTTTTCTGCAGATAACTGTTTCCTGTTTCACATTGTTTCTTGTACTGGGGTTTAGCATCAGTATCACTGAAACTTCAGAATAGATCTGGCTTTTAACTTGTAACGAGAATAGATACAGGTAAACACTCTTGTACTGTTTGTTGTAACTACAGCTTGATTATCTGGGCTTTTCTATATTTAATGCCCAAACTGGCTTTTTAATGTCATTGGCATAAGTGATTAGGCGACATATGTTCTAGGAGAAACTACAGCTCAAAGTTTACAAAGTCAGACAGTTCAGTTGGCTCCCTGTACTGTACAATATTTGACCAAAAGGCAAAATTATGGGCGGTTATGGGGATTATAAACTGATTCTTAGACTATGAAGGGACAACCTTAGTTCAAATAAAGCAATCTTTGTGTCTCATATGCTTTTGGCTCTAAACTTGTCTCTATGCAGCTTCATTTCAGTAGAAAGTAGCTAAAGAACAAAAAGGTTGAGTTTTATGTTTCTCTATCTGTGTGGTGCAAGCTGTCAAACAGCAATTGGGAATGAAGAGAATCTCCATTTTGAGGCCATCTGTGTAGGTTCTTTTGTCTGAACCTGACAAGAGGTCATAGCAGATGGTGGGGTCACAAAGTCTGGCTTCTCGAGCTTGACAAAATGTGTTCATAAAGCTGGAAGAATACCAACTGTTCGTACTGGCTGAAGAGCATTATGGCAAAGGACTGTAATAGTTTATGGCCAATACCTTCTGGATCACTAAGCTTGACAGCAAATAACTTGTCAAAGATGAAACTAGTTTGCTTATTTTTAAATGGGTTAAAGCTGCTTAGCAAATGAGTTCTTAACTATATTTTATTTGAGTAAATTACTTATAAAGCCTCTCAAAGCAAGAGAGGGAAGTCAGACTGCATCATGAATTTTGGCCAGAGCTCCAGATGATGTATTTGGAGAGTTCCTGTGGAAGGAGGAGGAAGGTGGAAAAAGAAAAGGCACGTAGATCATAATTTTCAGACATGATGCAAGGATTCAGTATTTGCTCTTTGCCGTGGCCACTGTAGCTTTATGGCTTTTGTGTGGCTCTTCTTCAGCTTTCATGATTGCTACACATGTCCAGTAGCCTCTTTCACCAGGGTGTGAAGATATACCTCTCTGTAGTGTCCTCTCTGAATGTAGAGAAAAACAATTCACTTAAAGTTTTCCTGGGAGAATGTGTTAGTAGACAGAATTATGTGGTTTTCGTATGCTGGAGTAGCTGCTTAATTATGGCTATGAGAAATTGAGGCACTAAGGAAGGTAAATACAACTCATTCAAAAGGAATTGGAGAACATCTCTAAGTTGAATAAAATGTTTTCCCACTAACTCTAATAACAGTTTAATTGATATGATGTCTGAATAAACCAAGAAATCTATAGGAGCATCCTAGAATTTAAAATTCTTCTGGATTGTCCAAAACCAATAATGCAGTGATGGTGGAGTTCCCCATTAGCTGTGCACACTAAACTATGAAACAATTTTCAGTACTTTTCTAGAAGGGAGGTGAAGATTGGCCGTTCTCAAACTTTGTGTAGGTTAAAATACAGTGGAAATAGCATGAATTGCACCCTGCTTTTGTAGCTGCTGAGTTCTGCTGAAAATGGTTGTGACTTATATTTGGTAGCTAGTTAAAGCATCTACTCCTAAAAGTGTGAACAATTCTCCCTCTCTTATACATCCAAGCACAATTCAGATGTCTTTTGTAGTTATTTTTTTACAAGCAAGTAGTACTTGTAAAGTACTTTCAAAGTACTTAAATGCTTTGTGAAGTTAATTCCATCTCTAAAATGATTTGTACTGCCAGCATTGATTTGTAACTTCTTTTCTTCTGTTTTCTGGAAGATTTCTGTAAGCCTTGATTTTAAAAAGAAGTTGCTTTAGGGATTTAGACAAATGTTTGTTTTTTCCTGGAATTCTAATATTATAATTCTAATTACATAGGGTTAATAAAAAAGCCAGAAAATATTCAAAAGATTAGTTTGAACTGGAATGTTTTTTCTTGGATGTTTCCTAAAAGTACTTAATGTTTGCTGTGTATATTCATTTCATAGTATATCCTACTTTTTGTCAAGATTTTTGGATGTCTGCAGTGATAGAATTAGAAGCTTTCTCTGTTGGAGGCTAAAGACACAATGGAGAGAATTCACTTCCATTTTTTAGAGACAATCTGCATTAGATGCAAATGATTGCATGATTTTAATTACAAGACTTTAGTAATGGCATGACATGATTTGCTAGCACATTAATATAGTTAGGCCTCCATGTAAGTTGGGCCTTTATATATAACATTACATCTCTTTGTATTCCAAGCAATGTTTATTTTTAGTATCCATGCAGAACCTGACTATTGTGGTGATTTGATTTTAACAAAAAGTAAAATAAATAAATAAATAAAAACTTCTCTGGAGATGCAGCGTTTCAGCTAGAGAAGTAACTGAAAATATATTTTAACTAAGATGTTTTATTATCTTTCTTACAGGATGTTCATTTTAAAGATTCTGTGAAGATGAAAAGGGATATCTTATGGTTTTACAGAATATAAGGCAATATTGTCTGACATGACGGCAAAAAATGTAAGTATAATTCTACAACACATATAACTTTTTATATTGGTATGCTGCCAGTCACTTCTGCCTTTCAGCATTTGAAGATCTGAAGACCCATAAAAGAAATCAAACACAAAGACCTTCAGATTCAAACATGTCCAATTTTTGTATACCACAAATGTGTACCCCATCATTTTCTACAGTATTTTGGTAAATTTAAACTGGTTAGCAGCTCTTTAAGGATGTGGAGTTCACTCACCTACAGGTCAGGTTAATAACTGGGGCAATGCTTTATGCTATTTCCTTATTGATCCTTATGGGTCCCTTCCAACTTGAAATATTCTATGATTCCTGTAACATTGTTCCAGATTTACTGGAGAGCTTCTCATTTTGTGGAAGCATCTCACCTTTACATCAGAGTAAAATCCTCAAAACTCTTAGTTACTTTACTAATGTTGGTACACTCTTGGTTTCTGACTGAGGCCCTTCCTGTTTCTTTGCCTGCCCCATTAACAAGCCTGTCTAGAGGCTCTATATTTGATTCCCCTATCCTGAGTTCTGAGGAAGCTTATGAAATGTCTTAACATCCTGACCTTATTTTTCTGCCTAATTAGTTGTGCTTCCTGAGGTACACGGTTTGTATAGAGAACAGTTCTGATTAAGCTTTGTGGTCAGTGAGTTGAGCATGACTTTGACTGCCTTTGGTAGGGCATCCTGCAGTCTAGGTAAATCTGAACAGGTTTAGGAACCGATGTGACTAAATAAGTACCCCACAATAAAAGCGCAGGTGGCTCTAGGATGGCTCTCTGTTTAGTAGCTGCAAAAGCTTTTGTGTATATTTGGTTAGATTGATGCCAAGGGGCATAGCTTGGTTAAAAAAATTCTCAAGCCTTGGAAATTTCTGTTTGCTTTATTCATAATTTGATTTGAAGTGTAGTTCTAGGTAAGGTTTTCAGATGTCTTATGTCTGACTGATTCAAACTGACCAAGCCAGAAAGTAAATTGGCATGTATATGCAAAGCCCTTTGACTTGCTTATTTCATAGCCCATATTAAACTGTAGTATAAACAGGTAATTCTAGTGATATATGTGGAGCAGCTGCACAAATCCAAATCATATGCGATTTTAACCTTTCGTACAGTGCAGTCAAAGGATAAATGCCAATAAAATCCATGGAGTGTTGTGTTTTAGAATCATAGAGTGACATAGGTTGGAAGGGATCTCAGGAGACCATCTACTCTGGTGCTTTGCATAAAGCTCTTTGATACTTGAATTCAGAACCCAGTTGCTTGGTGCTTTGTTCAGGACTGCTCAGGGCTTTGGGTTTTGAAAACCTCTGAAGACAGACATGATATTCAGTCTGGATAACCTAATCTTGTGCTGACTACTGAAATATGTTATTGTTGTTGTTCACTTGAACGCAAGGATAGTTATTTTATAGAATAAATATTTTATTGGTTTGAAATTTTGCATATTAAACCATGCAAACCTAGTTATTTAGGGAATGTTTATGGGTTTGTTTTTAAAAAATCAGTTACTGTGGTGCAGGTGGAAGTAGAACTCAGTTTTAATGTTTGTTAAGTATACATGTTCAAAGGATTTGCAAATTAAATGTGTAAAAGCAAGGATGGTCATAGACTTACTGTCCTTATTTGTAGCACTTCTTCAGGGTTTCACAACCTTAGTTACTCAAAACTGCATGCTTGGGCCAATAGTCTCAGCCCTAGTGTTTTCTATTGCTATTAGAAGGCCCAAGGATGTTTCTGAATTTGCAGAGTTCCAGGGTTTAGCATATGGCTATGGGTTTCTGCAGCCTGAAACCTGTTTCAAGTGTAAGATTAGTGTTTGTATGTTATGCTGTCTGAAATATTTTAATGATCTGCAGAGTGAGATGAGGGAGAGAGCTTCTCTGCAGAAATATTTCCATCTTTTATTCTTTTTGTTGAAGCATCAAGGAAAGGGAACTTTAAAGTACTAGAATTTGGACATCTTCTAGGAAACTCTAAAGGGCACGTATCTTTCATCAGACATGTACACCTCAAGAAGCTTTTAACTCTGTGTTCTGAAATCACTACCCCTCAATTGGAACACAGTGGTCTAGGGACGTTTGTGCTGCTGATGCATTGCAAGTGCCAAGTGCTGTGAGCTTAGGCTAAGAGGTCTTTGCATCTCACATGTGTTGAGCAACCTTGTCCCCAAGGAAGCTTTCACTTGAAGCACATGGCAAAAATGTTTCCGTGGATTGAATGTGCATGTGAGATGATTAATGTTCCCCATCACTGTTTTTCCATGCTAATTTTTGAGTACATGATGGGAGAATTATCAAGACTGGGCTTACTGCTCACTTTCTCTAAATGCAAGATACTTTCCAGTGTCTGCTTGTGGAACACTGCTTATGAGAAACTTGGCCTTCTATAGAAAATAAACCCAACCAAAACCAGCTATGAATAATAAAACATTGAACAAAAGTTACAGAGTCTCTTGGAGATGAGATGTTTACGCACTTACTGTTCACATTTTACCCAGATGTAATTTAAATCACCCTGTCATAATGGGTTAATTCATTCTTTGTTTATATCATAAAATGTATTTTTCTTGCCTGTTTTGTACTTCCACTCCCAACTGTCCTTCAGGTAAGAAGGCATCAAAACAGTATTGAGAAATGGGGAAAAAAATAGTAAATACTTATGGTAAATGTATTTTTAGGAAAAGATTAATTATATGGTTCAAGCAGATTATTTGAATAAGACTGTTAGTTTTGATTGCCTGATCTGAATTTATATACTTGTGCTTGTAAAGTTATTTGTCACTGCTTCTCAGAGGGTAGTTGTCTTGTCATAGATGAGGTCAGTTAAATGGCTATAATAGCTCTCCTTGTACATGTCAATGTGGAAGGAAACAGTTTAACTGTTGGTCAAGAGGGCTTTAAACAAGCCTTAACACCTGTCTTACACAGGAAACTTCAAAACCAAAGGACACTAGCTGTTCTGCACTGATAGTTCTTTAGTTTATGATGAGAGTGGCCTTTTTTGGTCCTGAGTTGTTTCCATAAGTGATACTACTACAGCATGTGTACAAGTTAGTTTGTTAGGGTTTATGAGTATAAGAAAACAGCCAGCTAATGGATTCTCTACCCATTTGCAACTTCTACGTGCTATAATCTGAATTAATTCTAGGGCAGATAGAACAACATCTTTTCAGGTTAATAGGCAAGTTAATTTCTCTAAAGAAAGGGAAGGATTGCAGGCAGAGACTTGCTACCTGAATAGTATGTCAAGCAGTGGAGAAGGCTGATAAGCTGCAAGAGCAGCTTGTGACAGTTTGTGCCATCCAAAACTCTAGTTGTGATTCTTTTTTGATGAAAACATTTAATAGGATGCAAAGGCCTCCCAAGTGCTTGTTTCATCTTACTTTATGGCTGGATCAATCTTGCTGCAGATGGACAGAAGCAGGAGTTCAGCTCCTGCCATACCCAGTAATCCACACACTCTGAGTCAGTGCTATAAAGCAGAAATACCATGCAAGCCGTACAAGAAGTAATAAAAATGATACCTATGTAAGCGTTGGACTGTTTGCTGGGTTCAGCTTAGGAGTGATTAAATGACAAGATTCCCCAAAGTAGTGGGTGGTATGGTCTCCAGAAAACAACATGGCCTAGGACCTGTCTGACATCGAAATGGAATACTATAAAGTTCTTGTTCTGCTGCAGTATTGTAGTATTGCATCACACTTTGTTTCCTCTGAGGACTTAGTTACGATAGCTCTTCTGCAAGAGAAACAAATTCTTTTAGATCTGCCAGGCTTCTCATTTAAGTTCTCATGAAATTCAACTTTGTTTTCAAGCTCTTATAAATTTAGATACGAAGATTATAAAATTGAGAGAAGTGCTCCTGTTCATTGGATGCTCTTTATAAATGTGTTACTAGGGCCATATAATGAAAAGAAATATTTCTATGCAAAACAAAATCCTGCTGTTTTCTATAATTTGGATCGATTTCTATAATTTGGATCAATGAAGTACTGGATACAGAAAAAAAAAGGATTCAAGTATTTTGTTATATTTCCTTAAATATTGAACCAGTTAAATAATATAAATCTTTCAGAGAATTAAATGTAAATGTTTAAATTTTCATAAGGGCTGGAGAGTCATCTTGGGCTGACGGTGCATATGTATATCATCTTCAGTGTTTAGTTGAAGCACCGGTATGAATCAATAGGGTTATAAATCTAGAGCTGAAGGTTCAGTTGTGAACAAATTGCAGTGCTGTCTTTGAAGATGTTCGTGGAAATTGTAATTCTTACCACTTCTCTTGGAACGAGTTAAGGCCCTTATATCTAATACTTTATATTTATCCCTGTGGCTCCCTGTTCATTCTCTGAATTAAAATTTTCTCCTATTTGTGTTCGTCTGTGTCTTGCAGTGGCAAGGGTCCGAGGGAGAAGCTGATGCTGTTATTAATTGTGCAAAGGCAGCAGTAGTATGATCGAAGAGTGCTGGCTCTTCATCTTGGCTTTGCAGTCATAATGCCCTTTCAATGCTATATGCTATTCAATTTACTAACCTTTCCGACCTCTATTTTGAAGATCTCTTTAGGAATACATTTTCACTGTAAGGAACCCTAACATGAGCTTTCCTTGCTGCCCAAGCACCCAGGGGGAAGAATACTCGAATGCTCCTGTTTTCTTTGTGGTCGGGCTACCAAAACACTATAGGAGATGTTTGACGTTTGTTTTCATGTCTTCCTCCTCTTTCCTCTGCTCAAATCCAGGCATTCGTGTTCGTGTCCTCCCCAGCCCTGCCGCACTGCCCCTGCACCGCTGCCACCTGCGGGGGGAAAAGGGAAAACAGAGAGGAAAAAATGAGACAGTCTTGCTCTGTTTCAAAAGTCACTTCTGGTGATACTGTAGTCTGCAACGACCAAAGCACTTGCTTGCCCATTGGAAACAGTATATGACCATCTGGTTGGGCGTGATAGGAAAGAGCAAGTCTGATACAGACAACGCTTGAGATAAAATGATGAACTATATCGAACGTCTCTACGGGCTTGTTTACAGAAGCACGTAACTTAGCTCATTTAGGCAGTATTCTATGACCAGGGTAGGGCAGCAACAGTTAACATTCAGATGTTGCTCCTGGTGGTGAAAAAAATCTTAATAGAAGTAGTTTCAAAAGAGTCTGTCAAAACGCTGTGTGCAGATTTTGGCCTTCAAAAACTACTTGCTGAATACAAGCTCTCTAGTGGAACAGAGCGACTAAATGCTTGTAATAGGTACTTCTTGTTCTTCTGTAGCCTATTTTAGTGTTATGTTACTACCATTTAATTTGCCAGCAGTCAAATGATTCTCTAATTTGATATGATTAAAATTCTACGAGTGGCCCTAGCATATGGTCCATTATTACTCTATATATCTGTAAATTAAAGCAAATACTTGTTCTTTGATTGTATGTTTTTTCTTAACTTGGATACCTGAACCCTTTGTCCCAATTATTTACATAAGTACTCAAGTTTTATAATATTTATGAAGAGATTTTATACTTTTTATTTTAATTGCTACTGCTCCAATGGAGCTCAGTCAGTGCTTATCACATCTTCCCCTGGAATCAAAACAAAACGCTTTGTTGAACAGGGGTGACGAAGGTGGTGCAAGCAGAACGCTCTGAAACTGCAGAATACCTTATCGTCACTCGCCGTTGCTGGGCCCATCCTATGTTAGCTGGGACCTGAGGGACTTTCCATCTCTTCTCTCCCTCATCCAGGAACAGTGATCTTGTGGTTTTGCTATACAAACCCCACCTTTCTATGCTTTGTGTACATGCCAAAAACTGAGATGGACCATTCTGTTTATAATTTAAATTCTCCATGTCTCTGGTAATTTACCCCCAGGGTAAATCAGTTCATATCTGAAGACTAGGGAATGTATTTAAAATGCATCAAGAGCCACATCTCCTCAGACCTGTAGACCATGTAGCTTTGTAGTGACAGTACTGGACATTCGGCAGATTTCTGCTGTGTGGTGGCAGCTGTTCTAATTGACTTGGAGGGGACAGTGACTTACACCGTAATAGCCAGAATGTGCTGCTTGGGTCATGTATAGCACAGTATCAGAATATTTAGGGGGGTTTTACGTAAGAGCTTAGTTAAAATTAGAGTTTGTCTCATATACACACAGTGTGTTAGAGTATACATACATATACACAGAGTAAATATCTTGGATCCTTTACTTTGAATCTCATACTCTTGTTCAACTCTGCTAATCATAGGATGATGATGATGTTTCAGAAATGCAGAGCAGATTACTTTCATAATACTGTTAGTTGCCTACTAGAAAACTTAGAAAGGTTTATCATATTTTAAGACTTCAAAAATGTTTTGTTCAGGTTGGTGTGACTTCCACAAATGGAGACTTGAAAGGATTTATAGATCAGAACCAGAGTCCAACAAAAGGTAAGAGAATTCTATTTGTATACATAGAAAAGAAGCATACATTAAGACTGATTTCTCTCATAGATTTACTAAATTAGTATTACTGCTGATTTCACTGCATATGGTTGGTTCGGTTTTGGGAGACTCGGAATGTAAACATTCAAAATATATTTCATACATCTATACTGGGTTTGTTACAGACATGCGAGTGTTGCTGAGGGTGAAAGAGAGTGTAGTAAAAATAATTAAAGGATAAAAGAAGCCCTTTTTTTCTTTCCTTGATGGTGAATAATGTGCTGAATTTCCTGATTTCCACCTCACCCTTAAACTTCCCAGACTCTCTTGCTGTTCAAATGGGAGAGAAGGTTAAGTGTGAATGCATGGTCAGTGATACTTTTTGATACTTTCATAAGCGTTGTGGACAATTTACAATAATTATTATATTTTGTTCCACCCTGTTTCATCTTAGCATTTCTAGATTAATCACTTTTGACTCTAAAACAGTATGTTGGCAGTCAGAACAGATACAGGATTCCAATAAAATAAAACTGCAACCCCTTATCAGTATTAGAAAACTTGAGGATTTACAATTCAGGAAGTTCTTTGATCAAACTGTCTAAGGAAATACTGGTTTGCTGTTATCCACTGCAATAAACAAATGCATCTACTAGCTGGGAGAATGATTTTTAGCTCATCGTGTCAGTTTAGGTGCATCAGGCTGCAGAGTCTGAAAAAATTAAAGAGTCTAAACAGACAATGCCTAGAGCTACAGTATCTTCTTTGTTTTCTAAACATTACGGATTCATTTCTGGCCTTTGAGGATTAATTTATTGTGAGCTGGTGAGATAATTGCCCTTTGTTTTTTTTAATTATTTTGTGATTGTATCATGATAGTAGGAAAAACACTAAAATAAGTGCAACATTTTCAAATAATTTCTGTGAGACAAGCAATTGATTTGTTCAGAGAATAACTGACTTGAATAACTTTATAAAGTATAAGTCGTTACTGTCAGTGGTAATATCTCAGTCATCCTGATTTTGCTTCTGGGATGACAGATGTATTGTTTACCTCGATTCTTCTATATTTTAGAAAATGTTATGTTCTGATGATTTTTATTTTTTTTAACCTTGAGGTATAATTAAAAAACATTGACATCTCTGTTGAGATAAAATCTCTTGTTCACGCTAGCTTGGAAAATCAAACATTCCATAAAAGCTGGGAAAATTTGCATGCCAGCATCCAAGCTGCCTTTACTTTCAGTCTTGAAGTATCCTTTACTTCTTCTGGCGTGTCTACTGTTGAACTCTGGAAATTAAGAGGTGTTCAGATCCACTGTCTATTACCACAGCTTTGTGAACTTTCCAATTAATACAGTTTTTATTGTTTTATCCATTATCTAAGTTAATTCATTTGCTACAGTAAAAATTAAGGCAATTTATTGCTGCATATCTGGGCCTGTTCACAATGGGCCTTCACAATGATCTTAGAAGCAACATGTTCTTAGACTGAAGCAGTTCTCTTTCAAGAGTGAGAGAGGTCATTTGCTCAAATAAGGATCTTGAAAGCATCAGATTCCAAGTGCTAGGAATTTATGTTTTAAAAAGTTGCCTTTTTTTTCCTTTCCAAAAATGTAATTATTTGTGGTGTGTGTTTACTTGTTGTTGGCCTCCATTACAAATATGCTAATTTAGTACCAATATCACATTAAAGGAACACTATTCAGATTCCAGTGCTGAGCCATGTGCACATAGAAAATTCCTTGCAAATTTTGTTGTCCCTTTTTTTTTTAATGAACTCTGATCTTTTATTATACCATGAAATCTGTTGTGTAATCCTGATTTCACTGGTTTAGTTTTGAAAAATGCTGGACTGTTCTGGGTCAACCCACTGCTCTGCCACTTTGCCTAATAACAGTGGACTGCAGCCTGGATCTTTGAGGATGCTGTTTCAAACTTCAGGACAATATGTTGAAACACTTCTCAAAAGAGCTGTTGCTCTTTCTGTACTCATAGAGCTGCATTCTCATTTTGTAGCATTAGCACTATATATAGTTATGTAGGGGAAGTTTTCTGGCTTTTCACACTAAAAACATGTAATCAAAATAGCTCACTTGACCTTGGTGCTCTAAAATTACTTTCTGCTGTTTTTTTTTCTGGTCAGAGGTGTATCTTTCAAAATCTCTTTCTTTCTGAGTTTTTCCCTCAAACCATCTGAAGCACTTGCTCTGTTGTTGCTGATCAGGCACCTTTCCCACCATGACCTGTAGTGTCCATGCACAATCTCTGGATATTTTCCAGGTTTATTTTGCTACAGGAGAAGCTAACGCTCACGGACTGCTTAGGTATTCAAATCTAATCTGTAATTCTTAAAGCACATGCTGTGTCACTTATTCTGGTTTTTAAATCTGAATTTCTGTTCCTAAATAGGTTGACAGGTGGTTTGGTTTATTTGGGAGTTCAGTTTTCTTATTGCTCGCTTCTTTCCTATGCTTGTTAGTGAATATTGTGGTCTTCTTTCTGTAGCTTTTTTTTGATTCAGGCTGTTTAGAATACTTTCAGTATTTTTTTATATTCCTTGTATAGATGATGTCTAGGAAAAAGAAGGATTTCTAGTACCTGGCGTATCTAAATGCAATACAGATTTACTAAGGAAATTGATCTTTTAAGTGTGATGATTGCAGAATCAAAGCACATACATCCAAATTTGTATTCTTCATAAAAAGACTTTCTGCCTAATCCTGAAGGGAACTAGATTTTTCTTTCTAGGTGTGTGTAGAAGAAATATCACAGTGCTCAGCAGAGCACTGAGTCTGAATGTTGTTCACTTTGTTTGGACAATTCCCATTCAACAGACAATTTACTTTCCTACATTTTTTGCCCTTAATTCATAGGCAAACAGGCTCTTTTGGCTTAAAGGATCTCCATTTGGAGCTTATTTCCTCTGAAATTGAATACTCATTGGATCTGAGAGGGAATGCCATATGCAGGTGGCTCTTGCCTAATGGCCAGGGTAGTCACCTAATGCCAGGAACTGCTTGTTGCAAGGATGGTCCCTGGGTAAAGTATTTTAAGGAGCCCACACAGCAGAGTCTGGATATCTCCTTTCTGAAACTCATTTTCACTTGTGTTTCCACTCAGTCTTTGACATAGTAGATTCTTATTGTTACAGTCAAAACTATTCAGCTATGGCAAGCTGGGCTGACTATGCTTCATTTCCTTATCTCTAGGCAGACTGGTGACTAAAATTATTCCTGCAGGAGACCTGCATTTCAGTTCTCCCAGACAAAAAATTGGCCCTGGTTCTTGTTCTTTAGTGAATGAATACTCTCAGGTTACTGAGGGCAAAAGGAATGCTTCCTCTCAGGTTTTGGAGAACAGAGATGATTGTTGCTATTCTTATCCTTGGGGATAGACCTGTATGTATGTCTTGGGTATTCTTCTAGTGTTTTATCATGGATTGTGCCCATTGGGAGAAACTCCTGGTACGCTCCAGGCTAACAGGACCGACCCACTTCTGGCTGTAGGCGAACTTTGGTGCCTAATGAAATTAATTGACAACAACTAAGGTACTCCATTATTTAGACAAAATCCTGGTTTAAGTGGCAAGATGTCTTTGTGGAGTTGGCCCATTCTATTAAAATTATGAAGTGTCATAGTTCAAGATAGTTCTCAAACAGGTACAATTAGGTTTGTGAATGAGTTGTATAGTGACAGTTCAGTTTAAGTTTGGGGTGATTGTTTCCAGCTGTGAATGAATTAAATCAGATACACTGTAGAGTTCAGTTGAAAAGTTGCATGTGTAATCAGGAGAATTCAAAATTTAATCTGTTTGGGAGACATTCCCAGTCAATAAATTAAACTCTTCCAGTTTTGTAATCCTGTTAATATATTTTATAATAATGGAAAATCATATCTTCTCTGGTTGATTCCGTGGAGAGGGCACACCTCTATCACCACTTGGCCGCCTGTCCCATACAGCCACCTCGCCTGCGCTCTGTGCATCCACATGGATGTCCAAAGCTTTGTGGGCCCCATTCTAGTCTGAGGAGTAGTCCCAAGGCTCCCTGGTCTGCTGAGCACTGGAGTTGCCTAGGTGTGAAGCCCTGTAATAAGATCAAGGTTTGCAATCAGGGAGTCAAAGAAACTGCTGCTTCTCAGCTGTGAGTTCAATGACCTGTGGTGCCACCAGGTGAGCGCTCCAATTCAGCACACCTGAAGTGCCTTAATTTGTTAGCCTTCGGCAGTGACAGCTGAAGGGACAGGGTGTCCTAAAGGTTCCTTTGACCAAACCAAGACATGCAGAGACCCCAATTTGAAAGCGCCTGCAGCTGTGAAAGGATTGTGCTTGCCATGTGCAGCTGTGCAGAGCTGAGGTGACCTGGGGCGAGGGGCCATTACCGGCCACCCACCACGGGGGCAGGAGGGGACCCAGCCCCGCTCCGCTGAGGCGGCCTGTCCCTAGGGTGCACCAGCGGTGGCTGCGGGTTTGGGGTGCGTGCCTTTGCTTCGCCTCCTTCGGTCTCCAGGCACCGCTCCCTTGGCCGTACCGCTGCGTGGGACCGCCTGAATGAAAACCGCCGTGTAAATGTAGGAGATGGGGGTGAACGCCCGCGCGCGCGGTGGAGAGCAGAGCCCTGGCACCTCAGGTTTGACGCCGCGGCCCTCGCCGGCCGCCCCGGGCCCGCCGCGCCCGCGCCATTGCTGCCGCCCGGCCCCGCCGCGCCGTGCCCACGGGTGACAAGGGGGGGCCGCCGTCGCCGCCCCGGAGCCCCGCGCTCCGCCTGCCTAGTTTATGCTCCCGGCGGTGGCGGGGGAGTGCGGGGATCGCCCGGCGCCGCCGTCTGAGGCGGGGGGAGCTCAGGGGCCCAGCCCCTGAGGGAAGGCGGGCGGCGGGAGCAGAGCGCAGGGAGCAGCGCTGGAAATGGCCGGGCTGGGGGGAACGGCCCCTGCACCGGTACAGGCTGGGGCTGCGCTATGGAAAGGGGCCTGGGGCTGCTGGTGGGGAGCAAGGTGACCGTGAGCCAGGAGGAAAGCTAATGGTGCCTTGGGCGCCACGGGGAGGGGAGGTGACAGCAGGTCCCCTCCACTCAGGCCCGGTGAGGCCACTCCTGGAGTGCTGGGCTCGGTTATGGGGCTCTCCAGTGCAAGAGAGACACAGACATAGTAGAGAGTTGAGATCATGAGGGGACTGCAACATCTCTCCTGTGAGGATAGGCTGAGAGAGCTGGGACTGAAGTCTGGAGAAGCCTTGGGGGGAACTTATCAATGTATATAAATACCTGAAGGGAGGTTACACAAGGGATGGAGGCAGTGTCTTTCTAATGGTGCCCAGTGACAGGGCCAGAGGCATGGGCACAGACAGAAACACAGGAGGTTCCCTCTGAACATCAGGAAACACTTTTTCACTATAAGGGTGACTGAACACTGGCATAGGTTGCCCAGAGCAGTTGTGGAATCTCTGTCCTTGGAGATACTCAGCTGCCACCTGGACATTGTCCTGGGCAGCCTGTTTTGACAAGATGACTCTGGAGGTCCTTCCCAACCATTCTGTCGTTCTCTCTACAGATTCCTGTAAGTTTGCTTAAGGGTATATTTTACCAAGAATAGATAATCCAAGGGAGTGGGAAGGAGTGGTCTGTTAATGTTTTTCATAAACTTGAGAATTTGGGATGTGATCAGAATTGTTAGAGTTTCAACAAAAACAACAGCAAAACCAGTAGAAATGATCAAGAAGGTTTGGGTTGGAGGTGGGGGGGAGGGAGGGAGAGGAATTCATACCAGATTTTGAGCTGAAAAACTCTCAGAATTTGTTTCCAAAACAAACAAAATGTGTCCTGTAACAAGGTTGTTTCACTCCAAACTCATAGCTGCTGATAGGAATGAAGAAGTAATATACCTGATATAAGTAGAAAAATGTCTAGTAAGGATTAACTTGTATTTAATAAGTTGCATTCTTAGTTATACTATTTCCAGGTAATCTTTTGTCATGCTTTTAGCTTATTTTAAAAGTACTTGATGTATATGACCTGCAAGTAAGGGATATTCCCAAAAGTAGATCAGATCAATGAAATACACAGAGTAGTCACCTGGAGCACAAACTTATTTTTCAATATATAATGTCCTGAAAATTTAAATAATTCTAAATTTCTAAGTGCCTGTAAAGAAATTATGGAAATTACTGAAACCATATTTTGCTATCTTCCAAATACTCTTTGGGGAATACTCTTCCATGTAAAAAGTGAATTTATTTCACAGGTTAACTGTTCTGCTGCCACCTAAGAAAAATCTGTTGGCTGACCCAGTGTGTCTGTATCCGAATGAAGGCACCGGGTAGTGATCCACTTCTGTCTGTGAACAATGAATTGACAATTACTAGTTAGTAGGGTGTGGAAGAAAGAAGCAACAGTTCTCAACTGGACTATGAGTGCCATGGGTGATTCTCAGCTTAAAATGTATAATGTAGATTGGACTGTCCTTACTTAATACTTTTTATTACTATATTCTTAAATTCTTTGAATTTAAGTGGTGTTGTCTGTTTATTGCTGTGGAGGGAAAAGGGAGTCCAGCTCCAGACACCAATCCTGAAACAGGCTCCATGAGGGAGGATCCCGCAATAGGATCAAATGCAATCTGGATTGCTTTGGTTGGGAATCTTAACTTTCATGCAACTTCACAAGAAACTTGTTTCTATACATCTTTTTTTTATGCAGTACCTAATTTTTACTAAGTCCTGATAGGGCTGGTGTTTTAGAAACTGGGCAATGCACAGGACTGCCATGTCCCTGTGCTACTGCAATGGAAGCAGTAAGGCAGGTGTCTCTCTCTTTTTTTCTTTTTTTTAAATTTTTATTAGCATATTTACCATTTTCGGTCTTTCCTTGTGTTGTAGTCTTTGTTGCTTGATGCCAGACATCTTCTCTGGTAACAGTGGCAGTCATGTTGGCCCTGGTCACCTCACAGCTGCTTTTAAACACTGTCCTTTGCTTAGTGCCAGCAGAGCTGTGTAGGTGGCTGAGCAGTTCACTGGACCCAGGAAGAGATTCAGCTGAAAAATACCCATTGTTCCATATACCACACCATTCTCTGTCTGATTCTGTGATTTTGTTTTTCCTTTTCTACAGATCTCTTTGATTTCATGTATTTCTAGATATGTGTGTTTCTACAGACTATACCATTTTTAAAGTTAGGTTTACAGCCCAGTAAGTTTGTGGAATAAACAAATGAAGAAATGTACCAAGAAAATATATGCTTATTAATAGCATGTTAATAATTCAGTTTTTCTATATGCTTTAATAATACTGTGTCCTGGTCTTGGAGATCAATAAATGTTTTAATGTAATAGAGGATCCTGAGGAAACATCTCGTGTTATTGCAAAATATCCTAATGGACTTCCTGGTATTTCCCAACTCTGAACTGTTATTTTCACCATCCATTACCATCAAGCCATAGGCTGTGTTATTTAAAATGGCTGTTCATTGATATGCTTTAAAAATATGGATGTTTGTTTCAGAGCTCAGAATATGAAATCCAAGTTACCAGCGCTTCCCTAGTGTTTTGTCTAAAAATTCAAAGACTTTTTTTGTTGATGTATGCATTGTGTGTGACCCCAGCTGGTTGCTCTGTGCCACCCGTCAGCTATCGTTTCCTTCAAACTGGCTGTGACAGATTCTATAGATTCTCCGATTGACATTGTTTCTGATTATCTTTGCAACTAAGCTGCAAACCTAACAGATTTAGTTATACAGGGGAAAAAAATCACTAAAATGTCTTTATATTTGTATAGGAGTCCATGTTGTTTGTGTGAAGTTAAAGTATTTAGGATGCCACCTAAAGATTTAAAGTTAGTTTTAGGGGATGGCTAGTTAGTGTGTGAATGTGAGCATACATGTACGTAAACATGAATAACTTTGTTATGTGACTTAAATCACTTAAATTGATTTTTTCTTTGTGTGTGCAAGTAAAAATATTTCACAAATGCCAGGAAAATTAATAGTTATGTCACGATCATATGTTTCTAAGCATGAAAGAATAGCAACTCTGGTTTTTCTCCATGAGAAACAGCAGTAGTGGTGACTGAGGGCTGGAAAACTAATTTATGTAGAAGCAAAGGGGTTTTGTTCTAAAAGAAACATACATATGTTCACTGACAGATTTTTATCTTGCGTTTGTATCCGTGACAAGCATGCTCCATTTGTGGTGGCTTTCTATATATTGCAGTTAAAGTCTCTCTATGAGAGTTTTAAGTGGGTTTCTTTCCCATGTGCTTAGTTTTCTGTAGGTAGAGTGGGAATAATGACACTGACCTCCTTTGTGCTTCCAAAGTACTGCTGAGAAACATTATATAAGAATTGAGTATTATTATACAAATCATTCTAGTTTGATCCATCTCTGCTGACCTTTTTCATCCAGGCAGTAAGATTACCGTGACTAGGAGGCTGATGGGTCTCATTGTGTTCAGCTTACCACTGTACGTACTGCTGGTTTTCAGTGGAACATAAATCAGTGTAATCTTTTTTCCCCAAATGATGGGCATTATTAAGACTTGGCATTTATTTGGAATTTCTTCATGTTTAAAGCCTTTACAATTGCTATGTGATAAAGTATATATATTTAGTTTTGTGGTATTTTTGCTTTAAGTTCAGTACAGAAATCTGCTGAATATTTTTTAAGGTCTGTGAATATTTTTAGATGATCTACAAACAGCATGACATCTCCTTCCTCCTTCAACTTTTTCTATGCTGTTTTATAAATAAGACTTGTAGAGATTGTTCCTGTTGATGCTTGCTGTTTTGTAACACTACCTTGCCTTCAAAACTTTAGAAATTACCAGCTCTTCAGCAAACATGGATGCACTGTTTGGTGAAAATTTGGTGTAGAATACGGCCGGTCATGTTAGCAAACAAGTGCCTGCTCAGAGCTGATTGTACTTTTGTTGGCAGTTACCAGTTTTGGTGATGTTTCGATTGCGCTGGGATTGGTCCTGCCCAGCTCCAGCTCCTTCAGTGGCAGCTGCGTCCCACAGACCTGGGCTGATCCTGCGCCAGAGCCATGGGCAGGATGGGATGATGCTCTTGGAAGTTGGATTTCTCTTTGTTTAGAGGACAGTAGTGATACTGATGATATTGACTGCAAAATCTGTCTCTTCAGGTTGGGGTGCTCACGTGATCTATTTGGAAATGCACTAACTGGACCAATTTTCGTCTTTGTTGTGAAGAGAAATGGAGCAGTTGAGGTCACATGAGTATCTTGACTATGACACTTAAAAACAAAAACAGGAGGAAGGGAATATTCTTTTCATAAGTGATAAAGCTTTTTGTTTACAATTTTTTCAACTGTTGACAAACATGCAGAATTAACTCTTATTGTGAAAAATTTGGTTGCTCTTTCCTTCTGCCCATGGTGGATAATTGAGACCTCACTCGTAAGAAGGAACTTGTCCCTTTCCATCCTGTCTGTATTTTAAAGTCTACACATTCACATCTTTATATTTACCCTTAAATTTAAAAGGAAGGACAAGGGCAGGGAAGCATTTCTTTGAAAACTCGATCAACTCTTAAGATCATTTTGATGATGATGGGGGGTTTGTGTAGGGATTAGAAGATTAAAATCTTTCTTATTGACAGTAACTGTAACCAAAAAAGACTTTTAAACATATGTTATGTGTAAATGACTGTCTTTTTAAAATCAAGATCAAGTAATTCGCATGACCCATGTAATTACTAGAGTTGCCCTAATGGTGAGGGTAGTTTAAGCTAGTTTTCAGAGAGTTTGCCTGTGTGTGCGAGGGGAGGTACTTAAGTTAAAAACTATCACCAGTGCACTATCACCGTGTGCCACATGTTGAGAAAGAAGGAAACGGTGTGCACAGCGATGGATGTGGGACAGTGGGTAGACACATACGTTGGACTGTGCAGCAGCAGTGCTAATTGTACAGTACAGTAAGTCTGAGAGGTTTAATCTTACATTGTGAAACATGACATTACCGTGCCTCTTGCAGGCCAGGAAGTGTCACCAGAGACAACTGTGTGATGTAGCCCTATGGTAAGAGAACTGTAAGCTAGGCGCTGACATTTCAGAATTTTACTGCACTTTGCCATGTGACTTTATGTTGTCAGTACCAGAGAAAGTAATTTATTTCTTTTCCCTGGTGAGAAAAGGGACAAGGAAAAATAGCATGAGAGCTGATCTTGGAGAAAAAGGAGTCAAAAGTTTCAGCTGCAGCAGAAAAGAGGAAGTTTTCTTCAGCAGTACTGGGAAGTGACAGGCACGTTGCTGACGACAACAGCCTGCAAGGAGAGGGATGACTAGGCTTTGAGAACATGCTGGTGCAGTTTAGCAGATCCTGGGCAAAATCCTATAGCAATAGTAAAATTGACAAGTAATGAGCCAGTTTAGGGAACTATTTTGAGCTCAAAATGTGAACACAGTGTATGTAAATAATGAATTACTGTGGTCTGGGGCACTCTGGCACTACCTCACAAAAGGCATTTCGTAATAGAGCAAGGATCTGCTGGGGGAGTGGGTTTGTGAGTGTGTGGGTTTTAGAAGGTATTTTTCCTTGGTGAGTTAGGTGACTGAATACATTATTCAATTTACTGAACAAAGCAGAAGCAAGCTTCTTCTGAACATGTTCTCAGATACAGATCTGCCTTTTGGAAAATCAGTAGTGTCAGTAGTAGTAGTGTCAGTGTTAGTAGTAGTGTTATTTCAGGTGCCAAAGGAATTTACACAGACCATTAGAACATCCTTGTCTCAAATTGAAAATACTTCTCATATCTGTTCATGTTTTATAAAGGTGAGACTTGTATGTCTACATCTTTACTATTTCTGTGCTGTAGCTACAGCAGATCCTTTTTTTCAAATGTTCTTTTTCTCCCAATTGTGTTGTTTCTGCTTCGTATTACACAGAAGTTACGCTGTTGAATTTATGACTTTCCAGTTCCCTCATGGCAGAACACAGGTGTACTAAATTAAAAAACAAAACAAAAATGCTGGTTCAGGACCAAGTGAGAAGAGAAAAGTGGGCAGTGGAGGAGAACAGGTTGTATGAGAAAAGACCAGGGAACAGAGGTGTCAAACACCACTGGGTCAGCTTGGGACCATCCAGGCTAAGCTGAATGTTGACCAGCTCCTGTGGAAGGAGGAAGGCAGAGCAGGGCAGTGGGGAGTGCTGGTCCCTGCACTGGTCTGAAGGAACCTGTCACCTCAGATGCCTTTGGTTTCTGTCTGCTAGTGCCAGGGAGCGTAAGTGGCTTTTCCAATCCTTTTCCTTAGGGCTCCTGACCCCAGCTAGACCCAACCTGACTGGATTATGAGGCAGTGGCAGCTCTTCCTTATATTTGATTCTGCTTCCAGACCTACCACTGTCATTCCCCATTTTGAACAAGGCTGTGTATGAGAATGGGGGGAAGGTATTTCATTGATCAATTTGCAGCTCTCTTGCTTTGAGGTCCTGCTGCCACAGTGTCCATAGATAAATGCATTCACTGCTTGGAGTGGCTTGTGTATAGCAGTTTGCATGTTCATGGATTAATGACAGCGCTGCAGATTAAAACCTTAAATCTGAATAATCAAGATTACAAGATAAGATTTGAAATGGGGGAGCAGCAGCAGCATTTGTGAGACTTTCAGCGTAGAGCTGCACTTCTCTGTGTGAAGGCAGGATGAGTTAGATCCATAAGCTGTCTGGCATCCCAAGGATGATAAACAGCTTGGGATGAGAACACACTGGGTGAGAGATGTCGTGCTTGGCTTCATCTTGTTGTCCAGCTGCCTGCTGTTACTTCAGGTAAGTTGCAAAGGCATCATTTACTCCGTCTGTACAGTGACAGAGGCATCATATACTCTGGATGTCACATCTGTACATCTACCTCACTGATACTTTGTGTATCAGTGTAGAATACTTTAGTATAGTCAGATGTGGAGTGGTTAAGGCTATGAAGATAGATGGATATATATTTTGTACCTGTGCTTACAGTTATAAGTAGGATTTGCGTGCTGATTTCTCTCTAGAAGTATACTCATTAATTTTAACTTAATGCTGAGCTATGGCAGGCTGTGTGCTCTTTGTCTTAGGCAAAAAGAAGTTGTTTCTGGAAATAAAATATTAACACATAATTTTAAAGGTAAAATAGTGAAGGTGTGGGTTTGCGAGGTGTCCTTGTGACATCTGCTGAAAGGTCTGGAGGCGTTTGTGTGAGGGTGTGTTTGCAGTTTATGAGACAAAAAAGCCAACCTGATTCCAAAGCGTTAAAATGTGAGAATTTGCCAAAGCGTTATTCAGAGGTTACTAAAGAAGTAATTTAAAACTCTCTTTTTACTGGTCTTTTTAGGTAATATTTCAATAATCACATTACCAGTTTCCAGCACCAACTCTCCAACTAAGATTTTGCCAAAAACCTTAGGACCAATCAACGTGAATGTTGGACCCCAAATGGTAAGTTTTGCAACTCCGGTAATGCTGACTTGTGTAACTACCTGCACGGCTTCCTGTTGATGTGATGTGGAAACATGAAAAACAAAGACGTGATCAGTGCTGGGAGCTTCCCGCTTCCCACCTCGGCTGCGGGGGCTGCTGAAGTGCCCCACCTGGCTGGAGAGGCGCTGGATGTGGGTACCGCAGCCTGGCACGCTGGAGCTGCCGCTCCCAACCACCATCTTGTGGGTGAACTTAGGGGACACCCGTCTTCCTGGCTTGGAATGGAAACTGAAACGACTTTACCAGTTGACATTTTAACTGTTACTCAAAACTGTATTAAGAAGAGAAAAATCTCATGAAGAGTATTATTGGTACTCTGAACATTTTGAGTCATGTTGCCAAAGACTTAAGTGTGTCAGATCTGTTGCTAGAAATTTAACTTGTTGAAACTACTCTTCTTAAAACTCTTTTCCTGTCAGTAACTGTTTACTGAGAGCATATTGCTGTTTCAGGGATTTTGGATCTGGTTTGAGAAAAATTTTCAGTTTTCTAGTGGCCAGAGAGCTGAATAGGCAATACAGTCCACTGCTTCTGGTAACCCAGTGCCTACTTGCCAAGCACTTAGCCTGAGTACAACAACCATTTAATGTGTTTTATAAATAATTGTGGTGGGTCTTTCTCATCAGCAGTTATTCCTGTTCTTCAATGGCTTTTATCCCAGTCGGACAGATGGGCACGAGCATTGCAGCCAGCACTGCCCTCCCCTGCAGGCTGCATCTCCGCTGCGTGGAGCTCCATCTGAAGTACTAGCCAGGGGCTAGTGCCCTGTCTACCAGGGAATCGTGTTCCTCAGAGCATCCGTACTGATGCAAGTATTGCCAGAGCAGGTGCCCTGTAGCATTTCACTGGGATGGTTCCTCTACGAAAGGTGTGAGTGCAATAAATAAATAACAGTCAGGAAGAGTGAGAACAGTCAGTTAATGCAGTTCCTGCTCTGACGAGTGGCTGCTTGAGGCCCTGCTTTTGGTTTAAAGGTACCCTCGTTGCAGTTTAGGTTCTATAGCGGGTAGAAGTTGCAAAAGCTACTGCATGCTGTGAGACACACATTTATTCTTTTTTTGTATTCTTATTTTAAATTTTTAAATTTTTTTAAAAAATATTTTCTGCTCTGTAAGGATAGGTCTATATTCAGAAAACGTTTTATTATTAAATAGCCATTAATACAGGCCTCCAGTGTGCAGCTGTGTTGTGCCCCAGACATTTAAAAGAGAATATTCACAAGTTCTTAATAGTGGGAGTGTTGGCAATCCTTTGGCATCTCAGCTGCGTTAGCAGCAGCCGTGAGGGGGTTTGGGCTTTATTTAACCACTGTAGGTCACAGCCCCGGCATCACTGATTGACCCATTCCCCTGGCATACGGCTGTCACTGCAAACAGTGACATCAGCACAGGTGTTTTGGGTTGGATTCTCGTGTATGGGTGCTTGTTACCATTTCTTTAGATTCAGTCTGTAGGTATAAATTTAACAGCATAAGTATTACTGATAAACTGGTATGCTTAATTACAGGGATTTAATTACAGGGATTTAACACATCCTGCAGATGCTCTGTTTGCTAAAGTAGGGTGAGGTTTTCTTTTTCTGTTTTATGCCATGCAGTGAATGTGTGTGACTACTGCAGGCACACTGGAGAAGTATTTGCTGTTAAGAGAAGGTGGGATTAGTCCTCAAAATACTCCGTGTAGCATTTTTTGTGAAAGGAAACATTCAGTAGCAAATGTAAGAGTGACGCTGAGATACCAGTGGTTTGTGTACCCCGGAGAGCTGGCAGCCGGGACGGGGAGCTGTATCGCGGGGAGCAGCTCCCGGTGCCGCGGGGGGGCCCTGCCGGTGCCCACCGCCACCAGGTGGCACCGCGGGACAGACAGAGAGCGCACAGGTCGGTGTACGAGCGCCCGGAGGTGGTTGTGCCAGCTCAGTTTACTGCCGTGGGTGTCACAGGGAGATTGGACATAAAATGCCCTTCGGTGACACACTTGATCTCTGATTTACAAGGCATCAGTAGAGCAATGTGAAACCTCAGAGGGGGTGGAACGTGCTGCAATTAATTTCAGTACACAAAATATTTAAAATCTTTTTCTCCCTGGCGTGTGTCTGCCATATGCTGGCAGAACCAGATGCTTACTGCAAACATTATTTATAGTATTGCAAGAAATTGATATAAAAAGTTACTGGATCGGACTGATGTTTAATTGAAATATTGCATTACATACATACTGATGTTACACCAGTGCTGAATTTAAACAAGCTTTTACAAATTAATCATTCTGTCACAAAATGTTTCTGACTTTAAGGCAATGTAGCATTAAGTTGATACCATTCTTGTGCCTGCGTGCAGCGTGCAAAGCAGCCAGCATGGCATCTTTTGTTCTCCAGTATCAACCAGTAAATACCTAACTTGTACCTGTTTTGATTTATTTTAAAGATTTATTAATTAATGCTGCTTCATTTTTAAATACTATCTAAATTCTTCTGGTGACCTACTTTAAAGAAAGAACTTACATGTGATTTAAAAGTTGAGTCCAGGTGTCTTAGTGTAAACAACCATTGTACATACAGTTTCACCAGATTTGAGTAAATGTAAATTCTATCTATACTGCACAGGCTTTACATTTCATTCTGTAGGTACAATGTGGTATTATTAGCTTGCCGGAATGCTTTTGAGATCTTGTGAATGCTAGAAACTGCAGGGAATGCTTTGGCCAAACCTCAGATTGTCTTTGGTACCAGACACAGACAATTCCAAGAGACAAATCCATTGGGAAGGAGGCTTTATTGATTTCAGTGATCAAGAAATTGCCTAGATGTATTCCTGAAGAAAAAATTAGATGTATATAGGCACAGAGCCTATCTGTCATACCAGTAATTATTGCTGTCTAGATCTTGTCTATATGAATAATATAGTAACATGATACAATTTTTAGAAAACTTAAGAGCATTATAATTACTTTCATATATGAAGATATTCTGATGACATCACCACTGTATATTTTGACTGAAGCTTGCATCCACTACTGAATTATTACTATTATTATTATTATTATTTTCTTAGGACCATGATTAGTATGAGTTTTGGGCTGTGGTAACTTCTGTTTTTTTTAAGAGAACTGTGTGGTTTTATTTCTAAATTTCATAGATCATAAGCACATCGCAAAGACTGACCAATTCAGGGAGTGTTCTCATTGGGAGTGCGTATAACCCAGCTCCAGCAATGGTCACGCAGACACACATAACGGAAGCTTCGGGCTGGGCCCCAGGGTAAGATTTTTGTTTTATTTAAAGATGTTTGAGGTTCTGCTCTGATTTTTTTTTTTTTTCCCGTTTATTTATAAGGGAGGCTTTTCAACCTGTTAAGCACTTTTGATGTCTGGGGCATCAGAGCATATGAACACAGAAGTACAAGCACCAGTCACTGTCTGTTTTAATTTTGTTTCATGGCAGTTTGTTTCTTTGTGAAAATGGAAAGTCACAAATTCATGAGCCCTGTTAAAAGAAGCCTTTATTTTTTTCATAAGTTATGGTATATCCAAGAAGCTTTGCTTTTGAGCGTATCAGCAGGTGCTAACAGGGGGAGAGACTTAAAGCTGCATTTAAGAATAAAGCTCTAATGGAAAATTTTTTAATGTAATCTATGTTGTATTTTTAAGAACATTTTACAGTAGGAACAAGTTTCCATGGGGTTCTGAGGTACTCCAGAGTAACATGACTGTCTTTAGCTCTTCTAAGGAAATCCGGTCTTTACAGTTTTTCATTATTTCTTTTTTTTTTTTTTTTTAATACCAGTACTTCTGAGCTTTTATGTCTCAAGACATACATGGTTCTTTGCCTGTGAAAATTAACAATAATTTATTTCCATATCCAGGCTATTTTTTGTAAACAGGTGATGAATGTCAGTAGTACCTTTCCAGGTTTAGAGCTGGAAAAATGGAGCTTCTTAGGACATGGCAGAAATGAGAGTACAATGTTTGCACCATGATTTTCTTCATTCTGTGCTCGTAAGCAAGGACTGTCATAGGCTTGTACTTCCCAGTTGTTCTGTTCCCACCATAGAGTCAATAAACTGCATGCTCAACTGAGCAGTTTTTAAGCTTGATTTTTTGCTGAGGGGATGTGTTAATATCCTCAAAATACATTTTGAATCCACTCAGTTCTGATTTTATTTAGAAAAGGAGTTGTCAAAGATTATTTCTGCAAAATTTGTGTAATGTGGAGGCCAGGCAGAAGTTCTTCCAGTTCCCAGAGGAGGGAAAAGCTGTAGTGTCTGTTCACAGCCGGCTAAACTAGAGAATGAATGCCCATTGGATTTCTTAAGCTTTATCCAACCCCAGGTGGTGGAAATTCCCAAAGAGAAGCCTTGTTGCAGTGCAGCAACCACCACCCAGCAGAAGCACCATCCTTCTGTTTGTAAACTGTCAAAATCTAGACATGCTATTTCCAATGAGCCTAATTACTGTTTCACTGATAAAAAGGAGCGAGATGTTCTCCAAACTGTCCAATCAGTATTGATCCCCAGAGTAGTCCATACGATAGGGCATATTGTCATCTGAAGCTGAGAGGCGAGGCAGGGTCCGTGTTATTGCTGAACCCTTGCTGAAGACAGTTGGGGAGGACTGCACGTCCAGACTCCTTGCTTCACCCATTGTTTACTCCTCTTCGCAGATTCCAACTTGTTTCCAAAATCAAGTGAGACAAGAGCACATTCATTCTCAGGGCTGCGGACAGTCTCTCCCTGGCCGCCTCCCTGCAGCCGCCCCCACTGGCTCCGGCGCAGCGGGGGCGCGTTAGCACCATGGACAGGGGTCTCCCACCACACCGACCCCGCGGGGGCGCCTGTGGCGGGGTCTGGGTCGCACAACCCAATACAGGCAGGATTTCATGGCACAGATCCTCACATCCAGCATTTTTGTTCAGCTCTCTTCATAAAACTGCCAGGCTTTTAGCTGCGTAAGTATCCGCTGGGAGCCCTGGTTTGGAAATTGCAGGGTAACAACAGGAAGTCATTTACTGATAGTTCTCAAGCACTGTGCATTGTATCAGCTGCAAGAATAAAAAGACAATATTGGAAAACGACTTCTGAAATCTGCTTGCTGTAGCTAATAAGTAGACTGATAAGGAAACCAGCAATGATTGGTGACTGCTACTCCTCTGCAAAAATAACGTCAACTACTTCTTCAGAGCATCTCTCTTCAGCTCTGTGTGCATCAGCCCCAATATGAGCATGTTTAGTGTTTTACCTTGGTTTTTGGTTAAAGATAGCAAAGCACGTGCTGTTTAAAGGCATTTTTCTTCCACATGGAGGCATTTTTAATAGGAATTTTCAAAGAAGCACAGCTCTCCTTTTTGATGGGATGTGGTTACCTAACTCACATTAGCCTTTCCTATAGTTGCAGATGAAGTGAATTCCTTGAAATCATACGGGCAAAGCAAGGTAAAGTTGGGAATATAACGTGTCTGGCAGTGAGCTCAGACAACCTCCAAAGTCCTAACCGCCTTCTCTTAAATATTGTCAAGCTGTGTGTGTGCTATTTTCCCCTTTCAATGAGTGTGTAACAGCAAACACTAGTACCCAGCTAGGCCCCACATACATTGATTTTGTTGGTCTAAATATATAATGTTATTTTCATCTAAGTTTGAATTGTCTTTTCCTAGGGACAGAAAGCGGACTCGAGAATTTATAGAATCAGATTTTTCAGAAAGGTGAGTATTATTGAACATATGTATTTTATGTAAACGGTCATATCTATTTTATTTCTTTAGCTCTGCCCTTCAGAGATATGTGTGTCCAGTTCCCACTTTTGGCAGTTTTCACTCCTCAACATAAAGTCTATGGTGTATGTTATTCCTGGTAGTTATAATTCATTACTCCTTGCTCTATCACTTCCTCTATTTATGAGGAAGTGATTTTGCTTTTACAGATTTTGATAGTGGGAGTTGTGAAAGACACAACAACAGATCTTCAGAAACACGATTGTTCTAGTTTTCAGTGTGACAAATGCTGGTCTTTTCCTTTGCTTCTGAAACTTCTTTGAGTGCATTCAAGATGGCTTTATTTGTTTTGCCTATCAGGGGTCACTCAAATTGAGTAACTGTGTAGGGATTAGGAGTGTTGGGTTGGGGTTTTGTTTCATCTTCCAGTGTTCCTTTCCACTCTCTCTTTTCTTCTGTCCTTTCCAGTGTTCTGTTTTCTTAAATACATTCAAAATTTTGAAAAGCATTCCAGTATGTTAATGTTTTCCTTAGCTTGTTATTGTTGACTAGGCCTTTTTCTGTAAAATAATAGGTCTCCCTGAAACATATTATGAAACCAACTTGTAAAGCTGTAATTAAAAACAAAACAAAACAAAACAAAAAACCCCACATCACAGCTAAGCTTTTTAAAGGCTTGTGTTGAAATCCAACTCTAGCTTGTGTGATAAAACCAATTGCTTCTGTTTTTTCCATCACCATTATCTAAGCTCTTGCTTTTCTGGAGAAAGAAAGTGAATGGAAAATAATCCTGACAGTTGCCAGTTAGTAATTTGGCACCATAAAAAGCAATGAATATGTACTTATTCTCCACAAAAGATGTTCTTGTTCTCAGCCTTAAGTATGCTGGTACAGATATTAAACTTGGTTGTTCAGAGAATTAAGGTATCTTCTGCTGAATTGTAAATAGGGATGTCTAAGCCTTTCTATTTTAAGCACAAACATGAGAGTTCCCTGTAAATCTGGTTTCCAGGCACATAAAACCTGTGAGGTTTTCACCCTTATTTTAGTTACTCTTTTGGGAAAGTCACTGGAGGTGATTTTCCAAGTCCAGTTTTTCCCAGTATCACATGTTCAATGTAAAAATTGCTGAGAAAGGGGATAGGGTTCCAGTGCACTTTTTGCCAACTTTTAAAAAACTGATTGAAAAAAGCAGAACAGTTTTATTTTTTCGTTTAGGTAGTACATAATGATGTGTCCTGATTCCTGTTGCAGTAGATAGACCTTTTGCTGTTTAAGAAAGTAGCTCATTAACATTCAGTGTATTAAAATAATTACTTTTCTCCTTCCCAGTAAGAGAAGCAAAAAAGGAGATAAAAATGGGAAGGGTCTGAGGCATTTCTCAATGAAAGTATGTGAAAAAGTTCAACGTAAAGGAACAACTTCATACAATGAAGTCGCTGATGAGCTGGTATCAGAATTCACAAATTCTAACAGCCACCTAGCTACAGATTCGGTAAGCAAATATGTGTTGAAATTAGTTGGACCATTACAAAAATGTCTGGTTTACCATAGAATTCTGTCCCTTCTGTTACTGCACTGTCCTGCTACACTCCATTCTTTCTTTTACTTAACTACTTCCCAAATACAAAGACTTACCCTCTGAGATTTAAAAATATAGAATTAAAACTAAGAATTGAACTCCATCTAAATTATAAACAAAATAGAGAAGTCTGCCAAAAGATAACTTTAAGAAGAGGCTGCTTTTGTACCCTCCCTACATGGGCTTGTCAGGCTTTTCAACTGTCATAGACTTCCCCTGACAGGAACTTGCTGCACAGAGGCTTCAAGAGGGTGTGAAGCTCACATGGTGTCCAGGCAGTAGCACAGGTGTCCTCTTTCAATGCCACCCTGACCTGAACCGCTGTTTTGGCTTTCTATATATCCATGAAGAATGTGTTCAGTCTATTTTTTCTTTTTGAATCCTTCTGTTGCAATTAATGCTCCACTGTTTCCTTAGCAGGCTTATGATCAGAAAAATATTAGACGGAGAGTTTACGATGCTCTTAATGTCCTGATGGCAATGAACATAATTTCAAAGGAGAAGAAGGAAATCAGATGGATTGGCCTTCCTACAAACTCCGCTCAGGAATGTCAGAATCTAGAGGTAATGTGAGGCAGATGGGAAATTCTGATTGTTTATGCTTAGTTCAGTTTTATTTAGTGTACGTTACATTAGTGTTACGTGAATTTTTAAAAATAAACCTGTTTACCTTACAGAAATGGACATTGATTAAATCAGGGATTACTTTTAAGACTAAAGGCTGTCGTAGCCTGAATTAGCCAGATGAAAATATTGTAGGTTTGAAAGGAGACCAATTTTCTATTAATGTCTGTACTTGGAAATGCCATTCAAAGGAAATTATTTGAAAAACAATTCCTGCTAGGATGTTAAATACTTGTGATGAATTGGCAGGGAAAAAAATGAAGTTTTAGCTATTGGTGCTCTCTATTATTTTTCCAGCAGGCTAAGAGTTACCATGTTTTAGCAAGGTTGCCAGAATTTACATGCACAAATGTTGCTTGTCCTTCAGGCCAAATGTTCTTTAAATAAAAAGCACAGTTACTGTATTTACTGCAGCATGCTGTAATGATTGTAGATACATCTTAATATGTACTACACTTGCGATACTTGGGCCATTAAATACCTTAAAAGGTGGATTTTTACTGTTCTGCAGTACAGAACAATGGTTTTTGTGCAGGTTCATTTACATCAATTGCCTTTTTAGATGTGGTAAGAAAAAAGCTTTTACTGTTCTTGTCCATTACAGTAACTTGGAAAGTAAATCCACCCAAGGAGTATGCATGTGCTCAAGCATTATACTCCAGGATTATGGTTTTTTTTAAAAAAAAAATACAGATAAATCTACTTTTTACATGCATTAATGTGAATGCGTTACCTTCAGGATAGGTTATTGTTACAAATATGGAACTTGGATCTCATTGTCATGTACAAGGATCGTGTGCTGTTCACTGTTAAAGGCTCTAATTCCATAAGCACAAAATGGAAGCCAGGCATATTTTCTTAAAATGTGGCTTCCTATGACATAAAGAAAGGAATAGAAATTAAAGCTGCATTTTTGTGCTGTGGAAATCAGAATTAATTTTGCTTTTACAGCTGTATAAAATGCCAAGTCTTCTTACAGTGTAATTCCATAGTAAGATTTCCAGTACAAAAATGAGAAATTAGTACAAAAAAAGCTTGTTATATAGAAACCAGGTCTAAACTATACCTGTTCTAAGAGTAACATATTTGTCCCAGCAAAAAAGTCATCTGCTGTGCTGTGAAGCGTATTTTAAACAAAGTGGGCAGGGCAGACACGCCACTACAAAGTGGCACTGTAAATAAAACCGAGGGGGGGGGGGGGTAGGTTAGCCAGCTAAGTTTTAAAAGGCTGCATCATCATTTAGTTTCAGTGGTTGAACGAAAAGGTAATTTAAGAGTTTAATATTTTGGGGAGCAGTGCTGGCATGAACAGGATGATGAGGAAAAACACCTTTTAAACATGATGACCACTGTCCAATTGTTCAGTGGTGCCCCAGAACATTATATAAAATACTGCTGGTCCAAACAAAAAGTGGAGGTCACTGGAAAGATGCGGGTGATGATCCTGAGCCCAGTCTCCCCATGTTTATGGCTCGTAGCTGGCACAGTGGGAGGGACATCACATCACAGCTCCAAAAGAGTCAAGGGCAGGAGGGAAAAAAAAAACAACCCAAAGCAGCCCCTCAAGTGTTTAATTTGGTGCTAATCCACACTCAGTGCACAATACAAAAGATGAGGAAGGGGTGGGGGAATAATGCAGTCTCTTGTCATAATTGATTCTTTATTGAAGTTTAAATTGTTGACAAAGAAAGACATTAGTTTGTCAGAGGTATTTTATGGAGAAACTCATATGACTGTGATTAGTCTGAAAAAAGAAGAAAATATATGGCAAATGGGTGGGGCTGAAACAACTTGTGCAATTTGCTTACCGTGCCATGGAATTCACCACCCCTCTACAAGGAAAGTGTGGATTTTTGTCATGGTGCTAGAGCGCTGCTGTAGTTCTACAGCCTGTTCAGATTGGCAGTGAAACAGATATGGTAACGAATTAATTATCTTGATGCATTTACATTTATTTTTTAAGATAGAAAAACAGAGGCGGATTGAAAGGATAAAACAGAAGCGAGCCCAACTACAAGAACTGCTGCTGCAGGTACATTTAATTATTTTTTCCATAAATTAAATTATCAAGTACAAATCCAACATGTTACAATGTCTGAAGTTCTTTCTAGATATTTTTAGCAGCTGTGATTATACCAGGGAGAAAAGTTTCACCGTTGTGACGTTTCTGGATTCTAGAGGGGGACCTCTTACTCTCACTTTTGATTCATTCGTACCTTTTGTAAAGCAGCACCCTACGTCTGCCTGCCATGGGCTTTTGCCAGGGTTCTCTGGAGCTTTGTCAGTATTCATGGGAATGGGAATAGCTCACGAGTCCTCTTTGTTGACTCCACATCCCCCCAGAGTTCACCGAGTAGTTCCTACTGCAAAATTTCTTTTTTGATTTTAAGGTATGAAATTTACAGCTGTGTAAATACGGACAGAGGTGTTGCGGGGGAGATAGGCATTTCTGGGTTCTAAGAATGGAAGGCTAGAAAATCCAGCTCTCTTACATTCTGACATGCAGCTGTGAGATTAATTGTGGCTTTTATTACACAAATCTATTTCAAATGCATTGTTGCTTCCAGAGTAACATTTTATAAATACAGTTATGAGCATTCTTAAGTGTTTTGGTCTGTGCAGACTTACAGTAATCTCAAATTTTTTGTGAGGTTACAGGCAATAAGGCTATTTTTTCCTAGTGTAACTACATTGATACAATTTTCATGTAATTAGATATGCACTGAAACTTTTAAATATCTGATGCTCTCCTTTCTTCATCACCAAAACCTGTTTCTCTACTTAGGGCACAATTCTATGTCTGACCTAATAACTTAGCAGCTTCTATAAGAGTAACATGAAATTATCATGGTGAAAAGAAGGCAACTCAGGCCCTCTTACCCAGTCTGAACATGACAGCTGTACTCCCTTCAGCTGTCATTATTTCCTTGATTACGTTCACTGTCAAACGGTTTACCATTCCTTTAGGATTTTGCCTATCCGTGTTCCCCTTAAGTGAAGTGTTGCCTCAAAGTGTGTAAGAACACTGAGTTCCAGTCCTTCGAAAGTTTCCTAAAAGCATGCGTTTTATAGCTACACAGTCAGATAAAAGAATTCAGTGGAGAACAAGTGTTGTCATGAATGGCACCTGTTTAAAAACTCACAGCGGAGAGTTTCAAAACTCCCTCTTTTGAAAGAGAAAAAGAGGGTGATGGGTGAGGAGGGGAAGGGAATATGGACCATGGGAGGCGGGTGAATGCTGTTAACTTTTGTTGAGTGTAACTAGCTCCTAGTCTGAGGTAATTATACATGTAAAATTAATAGAGAAGTCCTGTGACTCCAGTGCCTTTTCAAAAGGAATGGGGAACCATTCCCCACCAAGCTTTACTGCTCCTTTCTTGTTCCTTCTCCAGGGATTGTGAGGGTGCATAGCCATTAGGGGTGGGAAAAATTTGTGTTTAACTTTTGTTCCTGGTGAGCCTCCCTAGTGCACAGACAAAGTCAGGCCACAACTTTTTGACAGAAAATTACTGCAGCTATTGAGAGTTGGTAAATCAGAGCTATGGAGTTCCACTTCCTGGAAACTCTGATGTCTTCTCTTTCATTGTCAGTGATCATTTTTCTTTCTTTCTACAGCAAATAGCATTCAAAAACTTGGTACAAAGAAATCAGCAAAATGAACAACAAAATCAAGGCCCTCCAGCTTTGAACTCGACGATACAGCTGCCTTTCTTAATAGTTAACACAAGCAAAAGAACAATTATAGACTGCAGTGTATCCAGTGACAAGTGAGTGTTCATGGAATCAATTTTTAGAATTTTATTTCCTTTGTCGACTGGAACTTTTCTTTGAGTAAATGACATAAATTTTTCTAGATTACTAAAAGAAATTATGTATTTAAATATGCTACTTCAGGGGGGTGTTTTGTTTTTTAATATTTAATGCAACCACAGTAATAACAAGAGCAGAAAATCCAGATTAAATTAATTGTTGATCAAATTTGCACTTACCCTGGGAAGGGACAGGAACTGTACCCAAGCTTTGCATACACAGTATGGGCCTCTGGACTGAGCTTTCAGCACTGAATAGTACGACGGCAGCCTAGCAGATGACTCTGAGAACAGAAGTTGATTTCTCAATAATGCCTAAAATAATGCTAGGAATTATTAGGAAAAACGGTAAGAAATATAATGTAAAATCAGGTATGTATAGTGCTTTTATATTTGGAATACAATATGCTGTCTTATTCTTGGAAAGAGTATAGCATAACCAGGAGAGGGACACGGGAGGGCATGAAGAATGCCTGAAGCTAGGAAAAGGCTTTCACAAAAGGAACAGATGGATTCTTTGGCCTAAAAAAAAAGAGAGAACTGTGGATTCACAGGTGTCTATAAAGTCATGGATGACATGGGGAATGCACAGAGAGAACAGCTAACAGTTATTACAGTTAAAATTAAGAGACATGAAGAGAAGATACCACGTGACAGGTTTTAGACAAAAAGAATGTGAGTGGGGTTGTAACAGTCTGTGCAAAGCATAGCATTTGATGTTCATGCTAAAAGTTTTTGCAAGTTCCAAAAGGGGTCATGTCAAATCCCTGGAAGAAAACCCTCCCATAGTTATTAATAGCAAAGGTCCAAGCGTAGAGACTGCTAGAGACTGTACTGGAGAAATGTGACTGTGGGTTTCTTTGGAAACTTGGAAACTTGGGGGGGGGGAAGGAGTTACGCTCCTTTCTAGCATCTAGCTAATGGAAGACTTACCAGTGAGTTACCTTTTAAAGATCACGTCTCATGGATGGGCTGCTTTCCTGGGGATAAAGCTTTTGTCAGCAGAAGTTGAGGTACTAAGAACGGGCTGTATATTGTGATCCCTGGACCAGTGCTGTCCAGGCTTTTAATAACGTGATAATTGCGTAAGGCCAGTCTAGATTCCCCTGCTTTTTCTTAAAGCTCTGGTAAGTTTATATCACAATTTCCACTTTTATTTGCAATGAAAAACATTTTCAGTCCTGCAGCAGAAGCGGTACGTTGTGAACATACGGGACTGTGAAGAGACTGCTTTGCAGGCTGCAGTCAAATGCATCCAAAAAGCAAAGTTTTACCAAGGTAAATAGGTCAGTTCACAGGAGGAGCGTTGCATATTAGAACAGAAAGTGAAATGTAAAAGAAGCAAAAACAAAGTAGTTATTTTGGTGAGAGGGCTGCAGGTGACCTTTAAAAGTACTGGATTTAGTACAAGTGAAGGTTCAGGTTTAGGGAGGCCTCCTCCTTCCCCTTTTAATCTGTTTAATGAAGTAGAATACGTTAGACTTTCTCCCTGCAGTGGTGAAGTTACTTTAATTGAGAAAGTGCCATTTTAAACCCCGTAGATGTGCCAGTCACAAAAAGAGAAAAGTATTTGCTGCACTTTTTTTTTTCTTTAAGGACTCTACAGATAATGAAGAATCTGGACACTCACCTCAGTGCATACCAAAAAAAAAAGGAAAAAATAGGCAAAAAAAGCATAGCTGCGCTCTTTTCAAAACCATCTCACTTTGACTTTTTACATGCAGATTTGAATACCTCTTTAATTTCGATAATACTTTTGAGATTCATGACGACAATGAGGTGCTGAAGAGAATGGGAATGTCCTTTGGGCTTGAGGCAGGCAAATGCTCAGCTGAGGACCTAAGAACTGCAAAATCCCTGGTGCCAAAAGCTTTAGAAAGCTACATCACAGGTAAGTCAGATGAGACTTTTAAATATTGTTCTTGAACAAATGCAGAACATTAGTTAACTGAGCAAATTTAATGATAGTAACCTACATAAGTATGTAACATTGGAAGCTATATGGGAGCCGGTAGGGGTGGTACCTAAACAAGTTGTTTCACAGTTAGTTAATTTTGGAAGGTTTATTATAATTGCCCTGTAAACTTAAATTCCTGCTGATATATATATATATATATATATAACAACAAACTCCTGAGAGAGCTGCATTATCAAGAAATTATTTCCTAAATAACTAAATTGACACCAAGAACAGGTTTTAATGGGTGTTAATTTTGAATAACTGTGGGAATGTGGAGGAGCAAACTAGAAGGCAGCAACTCTTCCCAAGTTGAGGAGAAAAAGGAAAGAAAAAGAGCATCTTGGACTGGTTAAGTGTAACCTGTAGGTGACCCAGTTGCGTTACTGCTTCACTCGGCTCGAGGCAGGTGAGCTCTGCCAGGAATTCTCCCCCTCTCTGTCCAGACACGCTGCTTGTCCTCTCAGTATATGGATGGTAGGCTCTCCTGTGTCCACTCATTTCCACACTTACTTAACATGTAAACCAGCGATAATTAGATAGAACACATGGCCAACGGGTGCCATCTGAGAACTGAGCTTCTCTAAATAAACCAAGAGTGTCCCATGCAAAGGCTGTTGCCTCCCCTAGTTGTACTGTTTGAACAGGTCAGATTTAAATAGACTCAAACCTAGATCTCCTTCACCCTCACATCATTGGACTAGAGCTGCTAAAAGTCTATAATCACTTCCTTTAGTAATTGCCAGACTGCATTCTTCTTGCTCTATCCAAAGCTTAAATTTAGCCCAACATTCTCTCAAGTTTCCAGAGGGACTTCATCTGTAAAGAAAGCGTTACCCAAGGAATTCCCATGTACAGTCCTTCATTTTTGAGGAAAGACAGAACAAAGGTATTGCCCCAAATTCTCTACTGACCAGGCTTTGGTCTTGTTTAAATTACAGTAGTGTAAATCTCTATCTTTCACACAGGGACCTTGGAAACCTCAAACATTTGACTTAAGAAAGTTTTTTAAAAAAAAATAATTAAACTTGATGCCCTTCTGTTGGCAACATTCAGTTTTCATGTTAGGATCTTTTAAATGCAGGCTTTATATTAAAAATGCTATTTTCTTTTGCTATGAAAAATATAGTTAAGTAGACAGGAAGCTGAGCAGGTGGTTTTATCATGTGAGAGAATTAGGAGTGAAGCAGTTTCTTAAAATTTATGATGTCAAAACATTGCTGGATGTAAATTACAATTCAGTTACATTCACTAAAATTAGCATATTTTAAATGGCTTAACATTTCAAACTACATCAAATATGCTTGTTTATCGACTTGTTTGTATTTTTCTGTGGGTTTTAAAACTAAGATTTTAATTTTGGTCCATTTTGAAATTCTACTCCAAGTCTTCATAAGGCTGCACTGGTGCCAAAAAGATTCTTTGAAAGACACCCTGACTTGCTCCTTGCGGGTTCATTAGACTAAAAATTATTTACCACATATTTACCACTAGTGTAAAAAAGGAGAAAGGAGCAAGCTGAAATTTCAGTTTCATTTTAAATCTGCATTATATTTAGAGAATAGGGTTTCTTTACATTTGCAAAAACCCCTCTGTCATAGCACTATTTGCTAAGTAAAACCAGCTTTTAAAGATTAAGCATAAAAGTACATGTCTAAACTACTGATTTGTAGTTCACTTCAGTTTCTTTTGAAAAAAATTCAGTCACACCAATGTACTGGTTGGTGTTTTATGGGGGTTTTTTATTGAAAGCACTAAAGGCAAAACAACCAGGATGTTCTTGTGCGAGTGAGAAACAAGTCAAAGAAACTAAACAGAAAAAAAGCAGATTCCAAGATTGCATATTCTTAAAGAATGTTGTATTAGGGCTATTTCCACAGTAGCAGCCAGAAACCCATCTAGAATTTTAGCCATAAGCAATGTATTGATTTTATTTTTTACTCAAAATGTATTAAGGCAAGTAATGTTTTTCTTCAGATATGGGCTACATTCAGCTGTTTCAGCCTCTGATAAAGTTAGTCCAGAGTTGTTGTAACTCGACTATGTACATTTATACCATTTTAACCTTGGCAGGCTTTAGGCATTGTTTCTTAGACTGCAAGAGCAGTGATAGGGAAGGCTCATCACTGGGTTTTAGAATTCACGGTTACTTCCATCATTCTCATGATGGCACTTCTAAGCACACTGGCTTCCAATCAAGAACTCTTATTTATTCACTGGGTAAATTTCTTACAATCAAGATTAAAGTCCTCCCCCACTGGCTGACTCCATGAACTCAGCTGCTATAGAAACCAGTCCTGTCCTAATATGTCTAAGTACGTAAGTCATTTCCCATGCGATGTTAGCTTGACCTTCATCTGGTTGTTTTTTCTAGATAATTACTGACTTCTGAACACTAACAGTAGTTTGTATTGTAATGCTTGCTAATAGGACTGCAAAACAGTGGAAGAATCCAAGTCTAATCCAGTTCAATCAAAAATTGACAAAAAACTTGGACCATCTCATCTTAAAAAAAAAAAAAAAGTAGCTTCTAGTTGCATTAAACATGCCCAATAATTTGCTCAGAACTGCTGGACTGATGTTGTGTGCATCAAAACCTTATTAATGTATTTTCTTTACAGGAGGATCATGTGTTTTAGCCATTCCTCAAGAGCCCTCATTTGATAAAAATAGTGTCTTCTAGGTTTTCTATAGGTTTCATTACATTTTAGCAAGAAAAAGTGTTAGATTTTTTTAATACTTATTTTAAGTATTACATTAGTAGTGTCTCAGGTGCCCTTACTGAATCAGGAATCAGCAGAAGCAAGGCATATTAGCACCACAAAGTAAAAGTACCTTAAATGATATTTGTAACACATTATGTTGCTGGATTGTCATAATTGATGCAGACTTTTAAAGCTGACAGGATTTGACCCTTCTTGTTTCCCAAAAGGGAGCAAGAATAGAGGATACAGCAGCTTAACCATAATTAGTAAAAGTTAACACTGAAGTGTTGCACTTGCTGAATGAGGGACACACAACAGACTGTGCTACAACCACGGTACTTGCCAGCTTCTTACTATGGAAAGAGCAATGTTATTTCTAACACAGCACTCACACCAGCTTAAGACGGCATCCCAGGGGCACAGTCCTAATTAGACATTACTGTCTATTTCTTCATTTTGACTGAGTTACTTTTCCCCACTTTCTTCATGAAACCAGGTACTAACCTCTGCCTTTTATCTGGCAGAGGAGTTTCTGACAATTTAGCGTGTAGAACTATCTAGCTCAGGGCTCAAACCCAAACAGTTCAAGTGCAAAGGAGGGAATGAGATTGCTGGGTGAAGAGAAATAAACCAGACTAAGAAAAGCATAAACTCTTGTAGAACCATACCCAAAGTATCCTGTGCCTTTTAAGTCATGCCTGTACTACAGGCAGTTCATGTAAAACCAAGTCCTGCCTTTGTCAGTTGAGTCCTCACTCACAGAAAGGAGACTACAGATTTAAAAAAAAAAAAGCAGGAAATAAAAATTCTGAGGCACTAATAGTAGTGGTAACACCATCCCACTTGTGTGTACCCCACTAAGAGAGTAGGCAGAGAAAGCGGTGCAATTCAGGACCTCTAGATTACAACACTACTTTATTCTTGCCTGTATGAAGATGTGCTATCTACCTGCGTAACAAGCCTTGACTAGAAAATGGGCTGGAGTTGGGACTACAGAGATAAGAGCACCCATTGAATGACTGAGCTTGTCCAGCCATTAACAATAATCCGATACTCAAGACTATCAAGGGTATTCCTCTAGAGCCTGCTCCTGTAAAGTACAAATTTCTACCAAGTATAGGTAGGTCGTGCAAGATACGCCTACATCGTAACAAGGCTGCTACTCTTAGGCTGGACTGTACCATCTTGTGAAGCTTTTCCTGAGCAGTTTTCCCTGGTTAAGTGTAGCTATTGGGAATTTATCTGCTCTGCTAGAAGTAGTAATTCTCATTGTAGGCAGACTTCGATTTTGACAGTCCTTTCCAGACAGGAAATGGTTTCTTAAACTCCCATCTTTCACAAACTTCCTCTTTTCCCTGGCTCCTCAGAGCCCACTGGAAAATAGAATTTAGAAGTATAAGGCAATGAAAGTACAAAGTAGGAGTATGCGCCTATCAACCTTCTTTCTAACCTATGTGTAAAATCCATACTTACCTTCCCCTTGCTCTTCAAAAGAAAAGCTAACTAGCTATTAGCCCAAGATGTCAGTAGAACGCAAGACTGCTAGCAGTGACTTGTTATTCTTCAGGGATATTGAACATGTACACACAGGTAACGGCCCTTCAAAAGACCAGGAAACAACACTGTGAAACATCTCTAATCCACTTTATTAATCTAAATGCAATGCAATCATTCCAAATGGTTCAGCTGCCTCCTGCAAAAACAGGAGACTGTCAGAACATGTTCTCTGTAAAAGCAAACCTAAATTTAGGGCCGTCTTAATGAGAGCCATCCAACGATGTCCATATTCAACTATGGTCATCTATTCTGTCCTCACCCTAAAGCTGCCGCTTACTGTTTTCCATCACGTTCCAAAGTCTGCTGGCTGGAACCTCAGCCTTGCTTTGGAACACATCAGTGAAACACTTTGCTCTAACAAGTCTCTGCAGCACAGAACAAGGCAGCCTGTGAATCCTAGGGGACACTGAGCCAATTTACGTAGCTGTGACGATCTGCTTAAAGAGTCCCTGTGCCATACAGTGCACTAGCGAACCTCAAGGAGCCAAAACTTAACAAGAACACAGAAGGACAAATGAGAAAGCATCCGTAACAAACACATGTAGTTATTCCTCTTATCTGCTATTATAGAACCACTCTAGATAAAATATAAATAGTATAATCCCATTTTACTGCCACTGTACTAACCAGACCAGAACACAGGTCTGGTTAGGCAAGAAAATAATGGTGAGAACTGCAACTCCTCGTTACATCCAGGTGGCACCACATGCAAGCGCTATGAAAAAAACCTAGACAGTCCTGGTAACTTCAGTTTGATTTTAGCTTTGTGCTGAGAAGGAATTTGGGTAGGTCGATAGAAACACCGTATCTAAAAAACAAATTAAAAACAACACCACCAACACCACCCCCAAAAAGAAATACCCCCAAAGTGTAAACCCATGATTTCATACAGCTACTAGCCAGGGTCATCTACAGTATGAATTCCCTTCAGACACAGAGAAAAGCTTCATAGAAATAACCACCGTATTGAGGGTGAGGGAATGCAATGCTTGACTGCATCTACAAACACTGGGGGGTGTATACGTACATGTGTATATCTCTTGATTGAACAGGACATATCTACAGTATAAAATCAACTCAATCTACTGGTACCTTCTCTTCTAAACTAAGGAATCCCAACTACAAAAAGAATGTGAACTTTAAGATTGTAAAAGGAAGGAAAAAATTAAGTAACTAGCATAAATGCAATTATGCTTTCTTCTAGATATGTCTACAGGATTTTCATGGATAAACCAAGGGTTACTTTCAAGTTCAGCACAAGCAGTTTCACATTTAGAGGTAGCAGGAGGCAATTCTGATGCTAAACTGAGGTAAATACAATATTGTTTTTTTATTCAAGGATAGTGATACATGCTTGTGGTACTTTCAGTAACCTCACTATTTCATACTGTTGACATGCAGGGAATGAGATGTTTTCTATTATGGTTGATTTTGGAATGTGAAAAAGTCTCTTATTCTGCCTTCTTCGATAATTATATTTGAAAGGTCAAATAACATGCTTTGAATTTTGAACATACTGGCTATCTTGTGTCTGTGTTTCAAAAGAATAGAATCACTTCCAAGCCCTTATTATAAGGACATATATTTTCTTGATTAACCTTAAATTCCTGCCTGGGCATGGACTACAAATAGGTAATTACATGTGGAAGAAAGCCTGAAAAATACAAAAGAATGTCTAGTGTCCAAATGCACTACCGCTTAAGCTCTCATGAAAGCAGTTTAGTCCACACAGTCTAATCATAGTTTTAAATTAAAACCCAATCAACCAAACAGAAAACAAGCACCACCAACAAAAACCCAATCCAAAAATCACCTCAACAACCACACTTCACTTGGGGAATACCTGTACCTTTAAAAAAAGCAGAATTGGGGACTATTCTGGAACAGGTCCCTCTTGGCATTTCATAGCTTAATTTCACATTGCCAATGCTTCTGAGTATTGACAAAGTTGTGATGGATTTGGTCTTCTTTAAGCTTAGTAATTTGGCTTGAGTAATTCTACTCATTGGTTTTGAAGAAAAAGCCACCCAATAATGTGACTATCCAATATTTTAGCAGATTTCAGAACTATTAACTGTGTTTAAATTTAAAGCTTTTGGGTTTTTCCTTGTTAGTAGCATTTCTTTAACTAAAGGAAAAGTTGTGCCCAAAAAGAAAGCCTAAAACTTCATGAGAAATCCTCTAAACTTCAACATTTCTGTTGTTCTGATAGTGAGAATCCAGGGTTGTGTTTGGATGCTGAAGTGGCCTTAGCAACTGGGCAGGTTCCTGCCCCTGGCAGTCAGCAGTCCAGCAGCGCAACATCACGCTACTCTGAATCACGAGGAGAAACTCCATGCTCGTTCAATGATGAGGATGAAGAGGATGAAGATGAGGATTCTTCCTCCCCGGAATAAGGACAAAAGAAAACAGAATATACAAAATGCTGCTCATAAATATTTGTAATGGGAGCTCCTGTTTGGATTTTACTTAAGATTCTTGCCTTGGTTTGCACTGTGTTCAGTGAAGCAAAACAGAAGCTTCGCAACGAATTCATCCACAGCTGAAATTCAAAACTTTTTGTACCTGAACACAGCACCACGCGCAGACACAGAGCGAAGTGCTTGTTATCAACTATAACCAAGGAAAAGAACAAAGTCCCTGGAGATTGGGCAAAGTAAACATCAAGTTCACATTGTCCATTTTGGGACACTGTGTCTCAGGTCTCTGTCTTCCCCTTATCCTCACCAGATGGAGAAGAAAACAGTCAGCCAACAAACGCCAATTCTTGCGTTGTCTTTTGGCTGTGCCACCTTTAGGAGAAAGGGGAGAGAGCGAGCACGCAGGAATGCCCTAAAATAGCTATTTAATACTATCTTATATGAAAATTGTTCTAGGGAAAAGGGGCTATTAGAATATTTGTGCTTTTTTTCTGTTGAACTTGCTGTATAGAAGATTTTTAAAGTAATATAAATTGCAAGTGATTAAATGAATCTTGAAATAGTTTAAATCCATTTTAGATACTCTGAAGTTGTATTTCTAGATTACAATGTACCTGGTGTAGCTTCTCCTTTACTGTTCTAATTTTATACTCCCTTTGATTTTATAGCATGTGTTGGAGTTTTTTGGGAAAAAAAAAATGCCTCTCTGTCAAGGATCTCAGGCAGCATGTTTTCAAGGCAGTATTTTCAAATTCAGGGTGGGCACATCATATAACTTTTAAAGTCATAGGTTGAGGTTCTTAGGAAAAAAATGAAATTTCAATAATACACCATTTCATGATTTGCATTCTAGTCAGTTTGGGTTGTGATCGACTAATTTTTTAATTAAAATGAACTTCTCTTGCACTCACTTTGATGCACCTTTGAAAAATATTGAAACACTTCCTAAAGTTATGGTTAAAATTAGACAACATGAATCCCATTTGAACTGTTAAATCAGAATTCCAACAGCAGGCCCCAAGTTCTATAGTTAACATTACCTTTTTTTAAAAAAAACCAAACCTTGAATAACAGCAAAATATGCTGTAGATGTGCTCTTTCCGTGGTGTTCTAACATCCAGTACTTTAACTAGTCTCCAAGTTAACTATTTTAATTAGGCAAATCCAGTTTAAGAAGATGTCGCTGCTTTTTTTTTTTTCAGTTTTTATACTGTATGTAAATAGTGGACCTGTTTCTAAATGCCAGCGTATGAGCTGGCAGAGCTCAAGGAGGTTGGCTCTGTTCCTTAGTTACGAGTTCGGGCAGCTTGTTATAGTGTCGCTTGGTCGGGCAGTGGCAGCAAACCGTACCCCATGGCTGCTGTGACCATTACTGCTGCAGCTCTGGTGGGGTATGGCCACATAAGCTTTTACAGACAAACCTGCGCCCAAGGAAACGAGACCCAAAAGCCCCGAGCCCGCGCCAGTGAGGTGAAGTGAGGCTCCAGCTGAAGCGCTGCCTGGCTGCTGGACAGGAGTTAGCACACGGCTGACTGCACCCCTGACAGGCAGGGAACTGAGGAGCGAACAGGCCCCACCACCATGTTTGCATTCAGAATTTAGGAACATTTCACAGATAGATAGCTAGAACTCCTGCATTTGAGGTACAGGTAGGGTGGCACCATTCTTTAGGTATAGCTCCTGGCTGAGCAAGCAGTACTTGCACAAACGCACAAATTAAAAGAATTCTAACATGCCTACCATGTTATTCACCCTCTGGGCAAGACTGTTAAGGCTGTCCTGTGCTCATGGCTCGCAGGCAACAGCACACTGAGGGATTTACACCACCTCACTTGAACCAAATCCATACCACTACCTCTCTGTGAAGTAAAGCTTTACAAATACAAAATAATATTCTGAGAGAGTCAATGCACCTGATTAAAGTGGCTTACTTTTGAAATAAGAGGACAGAAGGTAACAGCTACTCCAGACATATTGTTATGGAATTGTCACCTTAATGAATGACATCTCATTTTAACAGATAACTGCTTTTATTCTTAAAAAACATTGTTTTTTCAAAAACTGTCGTGTCAGCTTTCAGTGGACAGGGCAGAACAAAGCTACCTGATGTATGCAGGATCCTAAGGAACTCTTAAAGATGGGAACATTTTCTACAGTTATTACTCCCCTCCAATATATTAGGGGGGCATTTAACTTTACACTTCCTTCATATTTCTCACTCAAGATCTGTGTAAAAATTAAAACCAGCAACACACTCAACTGCTAAAGAGGACTTTGAACTATAAGAACCTGGCAAAAAAAGCTTCCTGCCCAGAAATGCAATGTATTAGCAGTCACTATGCCTTCTCCTTAACAGGAGGAAGATCTTTACTGCTATCTTCCTTCCATTGATGTTCATGTCCTTCAAAGCAGCAGACTGCACAAGTACTTGCTTTCTGGCAAACTTCAAGCTATCAACTTCTTTAAAAAAAAGTAATAATCTAGAAGCACATAAAATTTATTTAGACAGATGAACCAAGGCTTTAAAAGTTACTTTTCCTGAATTAGTTGAATACAAAGGACAAAACAAGTTACAACATTTAGAAGAGACTTCAAAAGGAAATTCTTTCCTTGGGATTCTTTGTGCCAAGTTCCAGTTGAGGATACAGTTCAACTAAAGTACTGTGGTCTTGTGGTTACACTAAAGTCTGGGAACTAGGAGAATTTTGAGCCTTATCCAGCCACAGTCACTCATGTATGATCTCGGGCAAGCCTTTCACTCATTCTTGTTGATCTTAACTGACATATTAAAAGAAAAAAAAGGCAAACAAAACCAAACCAGGCAGATGCAGGACCTCACAAAACGCAGCTGTTGCATCTGAATTGAGCCCTGAGCAATTATGAGTAACAAGGGGATTGAGAATATTAAGCAACCACCCAGCTCCCACTAAGCTAATGGCAGTAGTTGTGCTCAGTTGCTTCAACATGCAGCCCGTCCCTCCCTCTGGAAGCCAGCAGCAGATACTTCCCAGACTAAAATGGTCATTAGCAAGACTGGTTTTCCCATTTTCTATTCAGTTACCATCATCCTCTCCTGTCTCGTGCAATACCCTTGATGTTCATTGGTATGAAACAAGTAGCAACTGGTACTAGATACCAGCTCTTATAAGACAAAGTTAACATTTAAATTTTCATGCGTGACATGTTTCTGTACCGTGGAACTCTAGTTCTTGGTTATACATCCAAAAGGCACTTGGCTGCAAGCAGTACAACACTGTGTGTAAATGCTTTTATATATATTGCAGAAAACAGCTTTATTTCTGGACTTAGGTTGCAGTGTTTGAAAAACCTAAATTTGACTAAGAAAAACTTGCTGGCACCACAAATTAGAGGAAGAACTCTTGAGTGGGAGACAACATTTTTTATTATGTGGAAATCTGACACAGTGTTTGTGGATTTTGGTTTTTAAAATTGTATTAAGGTGTGCCAGTCTTCTCACTTCAACATTGGCATTAATGGCAGCAAGCCACCTAATGTCAGAAAGCGTGTCAATTTAAGTAAGCATTAAAGCAAATGATACCATTTTAATGGAAGGTATGATTTTAGTAAACTTCATTAAACCTAGTACAAGCCACGCTGTAGATATTTCCCTTTTGGTTAAGGGTTTTGTTTATTTTTTTTTTAAACTGTAAGAATAATTTGTGCTATCAATTAAGTCAGTCTGAAGTAACATTATGTAAAGAGGCCGAGTAACCAAATTTTAATCCTTTTTTTCTTTTCCAAAGAAAAACAAAACCCTCAAGTTCATACATAATGCTTGAATTTAGAATTCTAAAGTTATTTTACGGTTTTAAATGGCAAGTGCTCTTTCTTCTGACCATATCCACCATTTTAATTTAAGAGCATCACATTTGAACTTGGGCAATACTCATTTTTATAATTAACTGGCTCTTTTCAGCTGAAAGTAATCCAGCCAGTTTATGGAGAAGATTTTCCTTTTAGTGAGTTAGAGACGCTTGGGTTTTGGATTATTTTAAAACAAAGCTAGTAACCACAGGGTATAGTAGATAGTAAACAAACCAACAAGTTATCTTCTGACTGACCCACCTAATTTATATCTTCATTACAAGAATTCTCTCAGGAACACAAGTATTTTAAATAACCAGATAAGATGAAGCTGGGAAAAGACTACATGAGCTTTTTAGATTTTTTTATTTTAAAAATTCTAGGAATAGCCATACTTTAAGGTGATATTCTTTTGCTTAGTAGAAGTTTAATTTTAAAGACAGAAATGCTGCAGTTGGGTTCTTCCGAGGCTTGGTATGTTCTGCAGCTGGAGGCATCTCAGCCTTCAGCACTTGGAAATAGTGGCCGGTACATTGTTACTGATGACCAGGGAAGAAGCTGAGGACCATTGGTCTGCTTACTCAGATTCTGTGTTTTAAAATATGCCACTTCTTGAATTCTGACCTACATCTAGAAATAATATGCCAATAAATAATTTGTAATTTCTGATTATGACACACCTGCCCTTGCAAGCACATTAACAGCTCTAAATGCATAATTATCTGCTAGCAGGCGTTCACATAACCAAATCCTGATAGCATGAAACTTCCCCAAACTCTCATTCCTTAGACTTAACCAAGTGCCCAAATCAGATTATCTCTTTCTTATTTAGCTGTTAGAATTTAGTCTGGTGAGTGTTTCTAAGAGGCTGTGAGCAACTCTTCTCCTCTGGACCCAGGTATATTGCCCCCCAAAAATCCCCACAACCGTCATTACTCCCAGTTGTTCATTCCTTCTGCTAGGTATTAACATCCTTTCAAGTAACTGTAGAGCTGTTCATACAAGTACCTGCTAGCTCCTTCAGCGTAATTACCTTAGTAGGCATCCATGGATACCTGCCCCAGCTGGCACTGGCTGGCAAGGGAACCCTCATAAAAGCAGTCTGACAGGTACAACTGAAGGGGCTGTTTAGAGAGTGCATATTCATTCTACATCTTTAATACACCTACGTGGTCTGACCTACCCCAAAGATCAGCCAAAACCAAAATGTTTTCTTCCTGCTTATGTCTTTTTGAGAGTACCCAAGAATCCCACATTTAGGATATCCACCTAAGCTGCAAAACACCAAAAATCCGTCCTCAAAATTGGGCAGAAGAAACATCTAACTACCAAATGCCAGGAGAAATCCTCCTGCTTAGGAGCAATATAGAGTAAAAGCATAACTTAATTTTTCCTTTCTCCAAAAAGAAAAGCAGGCTGACCTGGATCCCGTCAGTACCTGTAGGGGGGCCATAATTCCAAGCAGATAAAAGAACCTCCCAGTAGCCCAGACTTGCATCTCTTCGTAGTATTGGCTAGAGTACGTAGCAACCACTTAATCTTCTGACTTCTCTAAATGCCATTCTTAAATACTTAATGCTCTCCAAGTGTAGGCATTTAGATACATTAACAGCATGAGATAGCAGGATACAGCTATGTAAAATTTAAATCCAGTTGTAGATGTAAATCAAACTAATCTATGCAGTGTATAGGAAAGCTTTTTCAAGACACAAGGAGTCTTTAACAGGGACTTCTTTTTAGCCTATTCTCATTATTCAGGCTGAGTGAAACAGAGACATTAATCCTTAGCACTAGTTCGTTCTTGTGCTTTCCATGAAGCAGCAATGGCACACCCCTAAGACAAGGCAGTCAAAGAGGAAAAAACTACCACATAACCATAGCCCTTCCCATTGAAAATTTTAGGTCACATACCATTATTCTGAATGGCCACAAAAGTTAAAACATCAACCAGAAAAGATTAAGTCCACAACATCAGTCTCCAGATTTTTTTTTGGTGAGTTTGTTAAATCTTTAATCTAACTTGAATAATTAGTAGATATGGTTGTGCTAATGCAGAGATTAAGTGGATCTACCAGAATTTCCTTAGAAAAACACCAGCTGAATCACACAAGAAGTTTCTGGCATATTTCCCTGTCTCTAAAGCCAGGTTGTATATATGAAAAATACTTCAGAGAAGTATATGCAAATGTTATGACACTGTATCTCACAAGTACCCACTGTGAAAAATTAATCCTGCTTGGAACAAACGTGTAAGAACTAAGGTATGAGTTCGTCCTCCTTCCTCAGGTCCTGACAGTGCCCTGGGACCAAGGCACCGACCTTTGTATTTACATCCCCAACATCACGTCAGGAGTAAGCAGCCAGCAAGCACAGGCACAGTTTTTACAGCACTGCATGTCTGTTGGCAGTTCGGAGATGATCTGGCAATAGATCAATCCCGTGACAATGAGTTAATACTGACGTACACACCAGCCGAGGCTGCAGAGCCGCTGCAACATGCAGGAGGTGATAAAAAAAGGCAGGTCTATCCATCCCCCCATTACTATAGCACTTTTTAACATCTACATGGAAGTTAGTTGTAGGGACATAAGGTGTCACGTGAACACTTTGGAAATTTTTCTCCTTTTTCTTGTGCTAAACTCCTGTGTCTTCAGGGAAGTCCAAGTCTCCCCTTCATCTTTTGAACAATTTGCTACGTATTTTTTAATTCTCCATAGATTTCTTTCTTTCCAAATACCTTTAAATTATAAAGTTTTATTTTTGCAGAAAGACTGCTATTAAGCTATGCTGATGTTTCATCCTGATCAAATAGTGTTAATTTCTACTACCACATTGTACGTGGCTAGGAGTAGTGTAAAATAGAACGTGGAAGTATTATATGTGCTTTAAACACTGACAAAGATATAAAGAAAAATGCATATACAAAGTTTTACTTTCCTAATAGGAACACTGGCATTAGCAAATAGTATATTTGAACCAATAGGAAATATTACTTTGTAGTAGCAAACACTTTGTAAATAAAAACTTGCTATTTTTTTAATGGAAATTTTATAGAAGAAGCTATTTCTGTATACTCGGTTGATCCCATGTTTTCTGAAAATGCTGCAAGTGGGAATTGTACATTGCAAAATGGGGGTGGGGAGCAGACAAGTCTGACTGAAGTGAAAACTGTACACTTTAGAGAAAAACATCCCTCTGTGAACAGAACGTAAAGCTTAACTGTAGAAGAACTGAATAAAAGAATTTCAAGGCAATGGGGCTGAGACTGTTTTTGAGAAAAACATTGGGGAAAAAAGTCGCTCAAGGTTATGTTGACAGTACATGTACCTCATTTTAAAAAAAGGAAAAAAAAAGGAAACCCCCTATTTTACGATTTCATGTCCACGAAATACTGCATCCTTTGGTGTTTTGAAAATAAACATAAAACTCTAGCAATTGCAGCCTCATTGGTTAATTTACCACTCAGGAACTTAGTAGATCATTATCCAGGGAAAGATGCCAGACTGCTGAAATTGTTACATTTTGACTAAGTAACTCAAAACTTGTTTAGGAATATTATTGTCCCTGTCTCATCAAGACATACACTCAATTTGACACCTAAGAAAAGGCCTCAGAAACAGCTAACCAATGTTCACATCAAATTGAATGCACATTTCACACAGGCTTTTACATTCCGTTTTCTTAGAAGTGTTAGGTCTTTCTATTTAACAGTCAAGTTTTGAGGCAGGAATTCACAGCGTTCTCCTCCGCACGCTGTATTCCAGTACTCTGGGTGCTACCCCTGCGTCTCACGCTACATCCCCTCAAACAACTACAGGCTTTGAACATACATCCTTCCAACTCCCTTTCCAATACTTTGTTGGCGGGAATTCAAATTATAAGAATTTAGGAAGCATTAAATACTGTCTCTCTTCATTGTCTGTACTGGTTTTCCAACTACACCAAATACAAAACCACCAAGAAATTTCACAGTACTTGTTTTTCCCCATGTGTGTAGAAGACCCACGACTCTGAATTTTTAATCCCAGCTGAAAGTAAAGGTTAAAAGACAATAGGAAACAATTTTCAAAACTGTAAAGTCATTCTTGTGTAATAAATAGAAACTCTAGAACAGACCCCTTTCATTTAAAATGCGTTGGCATATTTGGGATGGCATTTTTACAAATAAATTTGGCAGACTCCAGTTAGCCCCAAATAACTAGCTAAAACTCGTGGTTTTTACGGACAAGAAACAGAACTGAAGAAATGAGAGGGTACAGTCTTTATCTCAGGAATAAAGATATTGCTAATAAAAAAAAAATAATTCTAAAATCTGTACCTCCTTTTGTATCAGTGCTACATAAGTTGCTGACAGAAGGATTCTGAAACACTGAACTAATGTTGAAGCTGGTTGGAATAAATACTCTGAAGAATCTTAAAGGACAGGGCTTTGTTGTAAGCTACTTTATTTCTTTGAGCCGCATTTTCACCTGGGGATCTCCCCCCCAAAAAACCCAACATAGAAACTGAGAAAACATTAAAGCATAACAGCCCTTTGGTTCTTCTAAGGAAGAAGTACTCGGCATGGTTTTCTAAGAATGGACAAGTCTGCAAAGAGCTCTCTCCAAAATGACAAATGCTTTTGGTTAGAATTTCTTTCTCTGCCCAATGAGATAGCATCATAGAAACTCTTTTCTATTTTTCTTCACATAAATCCATGTTTTCTTTAAAAAAGGAATCAAGCAATGGTAACTGCCGCAGCATTAAGGTGCTCTGTGCTGACAGTACCAACAGAAACATTAAGACAACCTGAAGTTTTTTCCTTGGCAAAAAAAAAAAGTCTTCAGAAATTATATTTTGCTGAATTACACACATTCTGTCAGCAAGCAGATCTCAAAACATTCAGGCAAAACAGAAAAAGAAAATGACCAAATTTGTGTAGGTTTATTATTCATTAAACTTTGTCTCAACCCGAAGTGTAGGATAGGAGATAAATTTGAACAATACTTCATTGTGGAAGTCCACTGTCACGAGCAATGTCCCCGACGCGTGTGATTCGTGTAGGTTGCTCCTGAACACGGCTCAGCTTTACTGCAGCGCCTGCCCTTCCTCTGAACAGCACATCTTTGCTCTTGCGGTCCCACTTAACACCCAATTCCTATTCTGTCGCCCCTGCTGTGTATCATTTAATAGGCTCAAAAGCCTAACGTCTCCTCACTGAAACCACTGTTCAAGGGTAACAAACCCCAAGAAACTGTTCCTATATAGAGAATAAACAGTACTTGTTTGTCATACCGAAAGAACACAAGTTGTTGAAGGATTTGCATTCCTGCCTATTGGTTCTTACAGCTGCCACCCAGACAATTGATTGCAGCCTTGATTTTCTTACATTTCAAGAATCCCACACCACTCATTCGGAGAACTCACAGATCCACTAACCATAACAAATACCATTGTCCCAGGCACAGCTGAGCAGGAAGCGATGTAAAAGGCTGCAACAATGAGATGACATCAAAAGGAAGAAGTACTGGCAAACAGATGGGTTTGTGCACTTCCAGCAGAAGGTGGCAAACAGAGTTACAAAACGGCAAAGTTATCTAAGCACCCTGGTTTTAGAACACCTGAAACCATGAAAACAATACACCTTTGGTTCACATCACCTGTCCTAGCACAAGTTTTCATCATCTTGACATTAAAGTCCAAGTTATGCAGTAACGACAACAGAAAAATATTACACTTAATTCATCACCACTGTTTTAACATTATTTTTCAAACACTAAATAACAAAAATCCTGTTTAAGACCATATTATGTAAAAAGCAGACTACATTTTTACAGCACCTTCTGGCACAAACAAGAGTGATTTTTAATAAAGAAGCACCACAAAGACTTAAATTTCTTGGCACATCTAGCAGTTTAAAAAGCATTTCAAATGAACAAACCACACAGATAATGGGAAAATGTCCTAGCGTTTACCTATGTACAATTTAAGCCTCCAGCTTTCTAGAATGCAATTAAACAGCATTCAGAGATCTCAGTAACAGGACTAGGTTGAGGGCACAGACAAGTACAAGTTACTGCACGGTAAGGAAGGGTGTGAACGCACCACAGAGAGCTCCCACACTGTAATTGCCCATGTTGCACCACACAGAAAGCTTCTCTATGGCAAAGGTAGGATTATCTCTTTTTTTTTTTTCTTAAAAAAGTAGTAGAGCTTCCACAGTTGCCAGCATGTTTTAAGGCCACACCTTAGTTCAGCATCAGAAAAAGAGGCATTTGCATGTTCACGTATTTTGTTAAGAGACAGATCTCGTGCTTTAAATCTACCGCTGCGGAATGGCGACTTATGACCAGATCAGCCATATTATTCTCCTTCCCAAAAAACACAGCCCTCTCTTTAGGATGTATCCTATGTTTGCCAAGTCCCCCTATTTGCTTCTATCTGTTTTCCTCCCGTTTCAGCAATACAGGAATACACGCTTACCGGCCCAATCCGCTCTGAAGCGACACGAGGACGATGAAGGTCCTGTGCCCCTTGGGTAAGGCCGGCTCACGGGCACCTCTGCCCTCCCCGGAGCGAGGCCTGGCACGGCGTGCTCGGCCAGGGGAGAACCCCCAGCAATGAAGAAACAAAAAGGCCTAACAGGCTGTTGACCTGAGGAAGGCAGGACGGCTGCATCGTATTCCAATCACACGGTGCAACATAACGCCACACTTCCAAAGCTGGTTTTGCACTCATTTCCCAGCGTTTTCACACCTGTGCAATCACCTAGCTATACTTATCTTCCACACCTGTAGAGAATAAAGAACATACTCCTCCCCTACAGCTGCAGAGAATAAACTCGAAACGCACTGCACCACCTGGAGCCACCAACCTTCTCCCCCAGCTCTACCGGGTAAAAACCCCGGCTTTGGCCTGCTCGGCCGCTCCTTGCGGCGGGCAATTTCCGTACCACCGGGCGCTCCGCTGGCCCCGCCAGCTCTCCCTTTCTCCCACCGGCCCCGTTAGCCGCGCTGCTCTCGTCGGTGGGCCGGTGAGCTGCCGGGCCGCTCGGGAGAGTCCCTCGCCCGCTCCCTCAGGATCTAACGGCCGCCTCCTCCTCGTCCCTCAGGGCTAACGGCCACCGCGCGCGCCAGCGCCGCCCCCACCTCCGGGGCTGGGCAGGGACGGGGCGGCGGGGTCTCTAGCATACCTTTTTTTATTTGACGTCCGATCTAATTTCTATTGAAAATCAACAGGAACGAGTCGGAGCAGCGCAGGAGGCCGCAGCACGGTGTCCCGTCTCCGTGGGCGCTGTCACCGCTGCGTGTAACAGGAGGAAAACCGCCGGTGAGGAGGAGGAGGGGGGGTGTCTGGTGTCAGCCCCGAGGTGGCGGCGGGGGAGATCCCCTTCCTCTGCCGGCCGCCGCGCCCGGCTGCCACCAGTCACGCTCCCGACAAGCCCCATTGTAAGCCTCCGTTAGAACTATTTTAGGAATTAATAGGAAATTGCAGAGCTTGAAGCATGGTAGCAGTGTTCAGCTGCTAGAATTGGAGAGTTTATTCTTATTAAAAAAATAATTAAGGAAAAGCAGCAAGACGCCAGCAGTTTCGGGTAGATGCTTTAACCCGTTCTCCTCTTAAAGCCGTCCGCAGCAGCGCCCGGGACTTGTCTTTGCAGGGGCTGCCTGCCTGGAGTCAGGACAGCCAGGGAGCCGCTCCCCTACAAAGTGGCCTCTCACCAGGAGGAAGAAAGATTGTTATTTCAAAATTCTGAATATACAACCAGAGTAATACAGAATAATCATGACAGGAATAATACGTTAATATGAAGTGTATGAAATCTATATGGCATTAATTGGAGAAAAAAAACCCCAGTGATTTAGCTGAACACTTAGATGTAATGGGTGGCCAACCTCTGAAGGTGAAAAAAATTAACTTTTTTAAATAAAGGGAGAGTTAAGAAATACAAACATCTCTGGAGAACCTGCACACAAAAGATGGAAAAAGATCCAGTTCCTCCAAACGCCCTTTAAGGGAGACTTTATTTTTTTAATTGTAACATTTTTTAGATTTTTCATTTTAATTATCACACTAAGATAACATTTTCACATTACAATAATAAGGTAATTAAGTATTATTAATAGTAAATTAACCAAACTGCAGAAGCAGCGGCCATACCTGTCGCCAGTGAGGTATCTGTAGGAGAGGTGAGTGACCAGCTGTGGACTGGCTGCAGCCAGGCTGCCCCTTCCTGCTTTTGAACCTTTTGATAGTTTCTCATCATCTCATTAGCATGATAAAGCCAAGTTGGAAACATTCTAGGTTTACAAACTTTCTTCATGTTCTGCCAAGCTCCTACCTACAGTTTTCTGCCATCAGGCAATATAGTAAGACTATTAAATTAAGATTGGTGATAAGTCTATTCTGTCCAGGGTCCGTTGCCAAATGACTGAATCGACTAAATCACACCATTTACCAGATCAGGATTTGTTAGCCCTCGAACAGCAAATGAGGGGCAGAAGCTTTTGCACTGGCAGAGACCTGATCGGTGGCTGGGGGTTAGTAATGACCCATGGGAGTTTATGGAGGTAAGTGCAGAAGTCTCTGCAGTTCGTGCATGCAGGAGCAGCCATTGCTCTTCAATTTAACACCGATTTCCCCCGTGGAGCACTGAGCAGAGTACGGTGCTTGCATTTTCCCTCTTTGGAAGCACTGTTTCATAGCTTCAGTACTGAGGGGGGATACATGCCTACGGATCCCCTTTATGTAGTATTTTACAAAAACATGTAAATGGAGAAGGAAAAAATAATTCTGGTGTGTGTGCATCCTGTACCCACGAAACCAGCCTCCATTGGTTTGCAATGGCTGTTTATTGAAAGAGCTATTGGAAGCGGAAGAGCTATTATAGATGCTTGACCTTACACGATTTTCACTGTGCTATGTACATCTGTTCTTGAGAGGAGCTTGGTACGTAGGAAAATATAGAATATATCTGTTGCGGTCCAGAATGAGTTAAGGAGCCTCGTGCCTGAGCCCCCTGTAGCCAAGAACATGAAACCTCTGAGAAGCGCAGGCAGGCAGCTCTGGCTCGGCAGATAGCAGGAACATGAACTCAAGGGGCAAAAACATCTCAGGATTCAAACAGCCATTCCTGTCCTTGGGAGGTTACAGAGAGCTCTCTTGTCATATTTTAAGTCACGGCTGCATTTCTGTTTGTCAGAGTGCATTTGCTAGTTGCACTGCTGAGTTTTCATATGCAAGTCAGCCTACAGCAGTTTCCAGTAATGGCATCTTATGCAATTTTTGACCTACTTTAACACATTGGGGCACTTAGAAACTCAAGATCCACTGCGGCAGCTTTCTGCTTGACTGTGTTACACTGCAGCAGAAAGCAAGTCTTTAGACAAATACACTGATCCACTAAAATACAGGTGACAAAGAAAAAACAGACTGATTTTCAATGCATCTGTCAAACCATTGGGAGCATCCAGATGAACCACTGTACCTATTATTTTCACCTAGAGACTGTACACGTTATTTCAAAAAAGATCAAACGGTCAAAACTCAGTAAGCTGTTACGTACACACTGACCTCTGTGCTCTTTCTCGACCTCTCTAGGGTGCAGTTTCCTGAAAACCACTGCTTAACACCTCCAATCAGGGCTTGTGTGTGTTATGGCAAAACACTACAGGGTTAGCGACACAGAGATCTTTTGCCCCAAGAGCCAGCTCTGTTGGAGAACAATGCTGTCTTCTTCTAGTCATCCACCTGAACTCTAGCAGTAAACTGAAGGTCTTTGAGGAACTAAAGGTCTTATCAAAGATACCTATTCCACTATCAAATATGAACAGCTAAAGCTAAAATGAACCACTACTACAGGAAAGTTAGCAAATAGAAGTATTCCCAAATGAATCTGTGAACAGGAGATGAAATAGCAAGAAAAAAATTGGAATGACTACCCCTTAATCTTCCTTCTCCCACATGAGAAACAGGACTCTTGATATAGTGATTTTAAAAGTTACAAGACACATTCCACAGTGTGTACATTTCAGATTTGTGATCTGATTAAGGTGCCTGACCACAGTTATTTGAGTGGGCCTGCAGACACTGCAAACTGTATTAAAGTTCAAGATCTACAGAGCACTTTTTCAGCAGTCCTGGAAAGGGCTGGGTTTTCCTTGTCTACACACACACTCCACTTCTGTTATTAAGACATCAGGAAAGTTTTAAGCATGGCTGAAGCAAACACAATAGACAACATCATCTGACTTACCAGTATGTGTGTATTCTGTGTCAGTGGTCAGAAGAACTCCTTATCCTGACTTAGTGGTTTTATTGCCTCCTTTATCTTCTTTGATCATTCTATATCCTGCATTAATGGAATAATGCTCTCTCACCTTAAAATCTAGAGACTTATACATAGTTTTAACATTAAAATCTCATGTACTTGATACTGTACAATCCTCATAACTCATTTAAACCCATAGCAGTTTTCCTATGCAGACAAAATAATTAAGTCCAAACACCATCCAGTATTATTCACTGACAGCTATTTTACTTTGTTTCTTTAATGCATAGTTATTGTTCCTGTCCTGCTATTCCAGTATAATTTATACCTTACTACTACAGTGCCCTGATGATAATTCTCTTACTATTTTTCAGAAAACCTTGGCTTTAGGTGAGGATACTACTACCACAGGTAACCCCTTAAAACTACAAACATTTTGGTATACACTTGATCTGGCGTTGATTACTTGTGTGTCATATTACAGAGGTTTTATGTAATGAAGGTGGTTCTTCACTGTGTTCTTATATCCTTTAAAATAATTAATAAAATTAAGAAGTGCTTCATATTTCACCCGTAGGTTAATGCATTCACCTTGAAACTCAGTGCACACCTTTCTATGCCTATCAGCTTCATTCTTAACTTTCATTTGAAAATTGTTTAAGTCTAAATAGATGTAAGTCTAAATCTGTTCTGTTCTGTTCTCGCTGGAATTCACACTGGGAAAATATATTCCTTTTGTCCTGTAAGTTGTCCACAGTTTTCCTACATTTAACCTTCTTTCTATATAATTTTCTAAACTATGCAGTACATTTCACAAAAAGGCTACTAAAGGATCTAATATTTGATCATATAGCTCTTAAAAAAAACCCAACCCAAACCCTCCTTAACTTTTCTCCTCTCCATAATGCTGTTGGTTTGCATATAATTCACTTCAGACCTTCCCAACAATCTCTTAACGGGTTCAAGAGGCTTCTTTATACCCAAAAAGGAACTTACTATACAATCCACAGCAGCATTACAAACCTTCCCTGTCCCATGCCCAACACCCACCCACTTCCCCACCAGTCTACATTACATCCTCCTTTTTTCTAACAGCTATTGTGTTACCTTTGAGGAAAAAGTCTCCTCAAGCACACAGAGCTATTGATCTAGACTGAGGGAACTGTCTATAGGAACATTTCCCCTCTTTCAAACTGTGTCTGGCTTGGGAGGCCTCAGCACAGAAGGACTTGGACATGTTGGAGCAGGTCCAGGAAGGGCACGATGATGATCAGAGGGCTGAAACACCCCTCCCATGAGGACAGGCTGAGAGAGTTAGGGCTGTTCAGCCTGAAAAGAAGGCTCCAGGGAGACCTTATAGCAGCTTTCCAGTACCTGAAGGGGTCCTAACAGGAGAGATGAGGAGGGACTCTTTATCAGGGATTGTAGTGATAGGACAAGGGGTAAGAGTTTTAAACTGAGAGTGGAGATCTAGATTAGATATCAAGAAGAAATTCTTTACTGTGAGGGTGGTGAGACACTGAACAGGTTGCCCAGAGAAGTTGTGGATGCCCCACCCCTGGAGAAGTTCAAGTCCAGGCTGGATGGGGCTTTGAGTAACCTGGTCTAGTGGGAGATGCCATGGCAGGGAGGGTTGGAATTCAGTGATCTTTAAGGTCCCTTCCAACCCAAACCATTCTATGATTCTATGACATCCTCCTACCACACAACTTCCTTTCTCTTCCACAGCACAAGGGTTATAAGCCTGAAGACGAGACTGTGCTACAATGAACCTGCAAGTCTTGTCAACATGACCACAAGCTCAGTGGTCGTCCAGTATGAACCTCCAGTTCAAACCACATGGGTGGCCTTAAGAGATAGTACTTATTCTGGGCATGCAACGTGTACATCCATGCACCATCTACTACCACCTTAAAAGAAGGCAGGACCATTCATGCAACTTTCCTTAGGAGCAGATTAAGATTTATTTTAAACTAACATTTAAACCAATCAGGCTGAAATTTACTACCACTTGTAAGTAGTGTTTGAATTAAGCAATTTCTAAACCCAAACAAATTTAGAGAGAAACTTACAGAATCAGGGATGCTGTAATGTTTAGGCAAATGCTCTCCCTCAACTTAAATGGAGCAAAAAAGTTAGGAGTTAACCAAAAACCATTCCTTGCACTAAAACTCCCCCAAGCTCTGATGCATTATGCTTTTTCTCACTCTCAAGAAAACTTAAAATGTTCAGACAAGTTGGTACTGAGTAACATTTAAATATTTAAAGTGTTAAGTAAGTGCATCTGTCACATTTGTAATTAGGAGTGGAGTGGCAGTTTCTGAGGTTAGAATCCACAGCCACAGGAGGTTTAAGAGAGACCTTATTAGGAACAATAAACCCTGGAGGAGTTATCACCGCAGGGGCTCTCTTCTATCAGAAAAATAGAAATAGCGTGCTCAGAAGTCACAAAATATTTGGGTACTGGAAGGACACATTTTTATTCCATACAAATGTAGTGCAAATTCAAAATATTATAATCCTAACACATCATACAAACAGCTAAGTACTTTCTAAAATAAAATATGGGATTGGATTTTTTGTTTTAAACACACTGATACCTATCAGCCCTTCTAAGGAATTGTTGCCAAATCCAGATTAAACCCTAGCAATTCCCTTCTGTTAATGCAAAATCAAAATGAGGCACTGCTTCCCCAGCTACATGCAATACTCACTGTTCAGAGCTGCATCACATAGAAAGATTTAAGTACATGCTAGTGAACGAACATAACTGACAATTTCTTTATTGAATTCTTTACGTCCTTGCCTGAGATTTAAAGAGACAAGAGTCTTACTTTTAGTCATGAATTATTAGAGCTATTTTGCTCCAAACAAACTACAGAGTGACATGCAAGCTTCTGATAAACCTCAATGTTGCACTTTAAGAATCACAGTCACCAAATTAACAAAATTCAAATTGCAATAACCTGAAATTTTGGCTTAGCTTTTCTCTGATTTTCTTCCCTCTCATTTAGACAGGAAAAAAAATATAGAAAGTAGAAGAACCCACTCTGATTCTTTTGTATTAAAATACCTCTTCTAACAAGACAATGACAGTTACTGTATGTACTTTAACTGAAGGGCAACTAAGATTAACTGAAGGGAAATTCAAGCCTTTATGATGGAATCTTTGTCCAGACCAACACTGACTTCATAGGCAGGTAAGTTCTAATGTAAAAGTGTCACATTTTTGGTCTGTAACCAAAGAAACGTCAGGACAAAGATTCATGATGTGAAACTGCTGAGGTTAAAAGTTACTCCAGCTGTTTAGCCCTCAGCACAGCCAATACAAGTCAAGCTTCCAATATGGGAAGAACAAAGCAAACTTTTTTGCTTTTCTTCAAAAGCAAAGTTGAAGGAAACCACACACGTATTCTTTATTCTTACCAAAAAGAAAAAAATAAATAGCACACCAGAAAAACAACTTGGTATTGATGTAGAGGGTGGGCTAGACTAAATAAAATAATTATTCTCCCCAGTATACAGCACAGTGGCCTCAGACGGTTTCCAAGTTTGCAACAGCTTGTAGCAAAGGGAGATCAGAGTTCTGCCTGTTGTAGGTGAAGTTTCTTCTACTCTCAACAAGTATAGAGTGAGATCTGACCTACAGGCAAAACTGAATGGTTGCTTCTGAACACATTTATACCTTGAATATTCTATTAATACAATGCCACTGAAATCATATAGGTTGGAAGGGACCTTAAAGATCATCGAGTTCCAACCCCCCTACCATGGGCAGGGACACCTCCCACTAGACCAGGTTCTTCTGTAAGAGAGAAAGTACTGGTTTTCAGGTATGCTGACTACAAATCATTAAAAGGCTTCAGTAATTTGACAGATTTAGCATGAATGCTGATGAGTTTTAACAAACTGCCTAACAAGCAAGAAGATGAACATTTCACTAGCAGGAAAGTCAAAGCTCTGAATAATTGCAAAAAGATAAAACTTGAGAAATTGCAAAAAGAACTTAAGATTGAATCTTCAACCATTCTGAGGTTTACAAATCCATACTCAGAGCTGCCCACATACTTTTAGCATCTAAATCTAGTATTTTTCAGGTCAAGCCTTAAATTGCATTTAAAACATTGTAGGAAATCAGTCAGCAGGGGCTGATGCAGGGAAATGTATTTTTCCTTTCCAAATCTCCCACTAAGAGATGCAGGGTGCAGGGGCTTTAAAAAAAAACACCAGAAAACTGCCCCAACTCTTTGTGTCAATACAGATTCACAACTCCTTTAGTCTACAACTCTTCCTTCTATTCTTCATTGCACCCACATTTTTTCTTTTTCTCTCTACTGCTTGGGAACTATTGCAGAAGGGATTTCAGAACAAAAGGAAAGGGTGTCTTTGTTTTCATTACTTTTGTCCTAGAAGCATCATGTCCCCAGCAGGAAGTAATCTTAGGTCTCCGCTAAATGTAATCTGCCCTCAAGGGATCACCTTATCTTCTGCATGATCAGTGGAAATAAAACCATAACAATCAGTGTAAATAAACTCTTACTACCTTCTCTTCAGCCTCCCTTTTAACCCTGAATGTGGCGTGGCAGGGGCAGTGAGGCATGGCAAAGAGTAGAAGCTGCCTCAACTGAATTGGATATGCAGGTTTTTATAGCGGTGTGAAACAGCACCTGCAACAACTGGACATTTCACAATGTTTGAAAGTCAAAGAGTTCCAGAGTCGAAGGCGCTACAAGTTACCCGATAAGCCAAAAAAATATTTACCAGTATAAAAGTTAAACATTTCAGGTTTCTGGTAACAACTTAATAAATTTAGATCTTTAAATAGAAATTAAAATTAAGTCCAAAGAATCTTAACTGTAAATGTCATGTGAAGAAAATTAGAAGTTTTATCATGTCCTAATAGCCAATACACTTCTTTATAAATAACTGCTAGATCATTTACTTAAATTTTGAAGATACGGAAATAAAAATAAGGAAATAGTTCAGCTTAATTAAATAGTTTAACACCAGACTCTATCTACATACATTTTACATGCTGATTTTGATAGCTGAATCCTTTTCAAGTTTTCTTCGCCTCCCCCCCAACTGATAATTCTTATGTGCTTAAATTAAAAAAAAAAAACCAACAAAAAAACACTTCTACAAAATCTAAGGAGAAGAGGAGTTTATTGAGTTCTACCTGTCTGAAAAGTGCTGGTGACGAGTTGCCATTTCATGCTTTGTCTATATAGGTAAGTCGAAAGAGAAATTGTTGCAAAAATCAGCTCATTTGAAAACTTGAGTGTTTCTCCAGAACTTCTTACCATTCCTAAGTGAACACAAACGTGAAAGTTTTTTACATGAAGCTACACCTTTTCATTCTCAGATGCAACATCTATACTTTTAAGTTCCATCAGGATTGTTAAAATACCTTCAGGCAGTATTAATATACAGAGAAGCAATTAGTCGTACCTTCAAGGACCCAGGTATTCCAGCTCTAGAAGTGCACAATTTAAAACATTAGTAATGGAATATTTTCAAAGAGCATTCTTATTCAGTATTAATGCATGCTATTTTTACAAAAATACCCATTGCATATTGTAAGGAACAACAATTTTTCTTTTGTAGACAACATCAACAAAGCATGCTGAATGGTATCAAATCAGTATAAATCTATTTTTAATGAGGTTCAACACACTGTTCAAGTCCCACTAAAAGCAGCTTCCTTCAACTGTGCACTAACGTAAGCTTGCACAGGTGTTAAAGTTTTACACTAATGTGGCTTAGACTGGCCTCAAACATTTTCACAGCACAGCATTAAGACTGGATCTTGAATTTTAGAATCACTCATTCAATTTGTTTAAATACTAAAAACCACTAAAAAAAACCCCATGTAAAAGCATGTTAAGTAACAAATTTAGACTTAATGAGCAAAATATGCAGATATTTACATAAATGCTGATTTGCTGTGGCCTTTAATATTGAGGAGACATCAGAATATGAACCTTGTGCTCAAAAAAAAGCTCAAGACCAAAACAAACAAAAAAACCTCCTCCGGAAGGGTAATATAAAAGCCATGTCAGCAAGACCACCGAAGTTAGAACCCAATATGATGGGTCAATTTGGTTTAATGCAAGGAGCAGTCACAAATAAATCAGTCTATTTGTAGTAACTTTAGCAACTGGATTAATAAAAATACTTAAGTTAAACTGCAAGTAATCCGCTTCAAGTCAATAGGATATTTCTATAAAGCAGCTGATGACACCAATTTTCTAAATGGATGATGAGAAAATACAGAGGAATCTAAGATGAAAGAGCAGATGAAGACGTAAAGCATGTTAAAATGATGCAACAAAACAGAGTATATAAATTAAACATGAATGTTTAATCAAGACAATCCTTTTTTTTTAAACATAGGTTTTCAGAAAAATTTCTAATTGGAAAATGAAAGCCTATTCCCACAACAGTGAGGCCATTTCTTTCAACCAGCTCTGTTGTACCACTGTTACCAGGACCCTAAACAATTTAAGTTGTTCTATATTGATATTTCTGAACTAAAAAGTTTTAAAATATTGTATAGATTTTATTTGTGCTCCACATATCGCAAGCAATTAACAACACGAAGAAAGATTCAATTCCTCAGCTAGAATACCAAACTCTATACCAAGTATTACATGTACACAATACTTGCACAGTGACAAGCACAAGGAAGTACTAGTTGAGCGCTTACTTTCAGAAATCCACACCGACTTTTAAAATCCATTTCAGTTCTCCCACGCCACCCAGTCTACAATTTAAGGCATCTCCACGCAGCCATCCATCCACCCACCCTCTCCCATACACACAATTTACGTTGGAGGTGTTTACTCTTACAAAAAGATCACTATGTCAATCAGGTACCATTTATTATTTATCCCTATAACTGTGTCAGCATTGAGATATGACAGTTAAACCAGTGTTAAATCAATACAATATTTACATAGCACAGCACATTAAGCTTGAGACACTCACTTGGGGGATAAAACCACATTTTAGAACAGAACAAAGATCACCATTATGTGTTTGAAAACAGCTATTTACAGGTCCCTATGTCATAACTATAGTCTGTACACTGTTCCAATGGGGCAGGCAGAAGCAGGATAGGCATTTATTTCAAGGGATTTTAAACATACAATTTGGAAGCATATTATTATGCTACCCTGAACGCCACAAGCCACCTTAACACTCTCCAAGGTGGTCTCATATCCTAGAATGGCATGTCCAGCTGATACAAAACAGACAACACAACGTTTACTTTGTGGAGAATTTTTTACTCCTGCTATTCAGTCATCTCCACTTTGAAGGCAATTCGTCCCAGAAACTTGTCACGATCATCTTCATTTTTTAAATTAGGTGAGCCCAGGATCTTACACTCAATTCCTATTTCTTCTTTGGTACCATTGGAGTTAATTGTTAGTTGAACAGCCACTAGAGGCTGTAAATAGTGAGCCTAGTAAACAGAAAGATGAGGAGAATATTTGAGACACCAGAGTAAGTTAGCATTTAAATTAACATTTAATTCATCAGAACAGTTAAGAAAAAGGCTAATTAAGAACCCAACCTTTCAAAGCCCAATCTGACCCAGGTAAGACTTCCCCCCCTCCCCCCCTCCCTGTTAGACAGTCTACACTCTTTATACTGTTTCTTAACTAATACATTCAACATAATTTAGGTCACAGGCGGTATCTTCAAGAGGCATATGACTTTACCCCTCTCTATTATGTTGGGTCCAATTTTTCTAGAAAACTCTACTTGAAACAGCCTCTGAAATGATGCTCTTCCTTCCTATCCATTCCACTGTCTCTTCTGTTTTTGCATTTTTTATTCTGCTAATTTAAGTCATTTTTGTCAAAAGCAGGATTCAACATATCTAGTAAACTGGCTTCCCTTCCACACTATCCCATTTATTTTTTAGCAACAGTCCATTCTAAAATGAGTTATCTGTTTAACAGCTTTACAAAGAAACCTTTCCTTGAACACACTAACAGTATCCTGGTCGATCATATTTGGAGGAACAATGACAATTATTGACTCCATTCCCTATAACAAAAATGAAAACTTAATAATGGATGCAGAATTAATTTTTCTTTTGTCAACCCAATATTATTACTCAAGTCCAAGTCAATTAGGACAACTTCAATTCTTTCATAAAGCACCTATAAATTAAATAAGAGCTTATTTATAATACACTGTTAAAAAGCAGCATTTCATCCAATATTCATAAAGTATTTCCATAATTTAGTATGTTTTTTAGGTCACTACTGCTGACTAAGCAAAAATATTTTTGGAGGTAAAAATTCAGCTTATAGCCAGTGGGCTAAATATGACACTACAGTATTATACAATTGTAATTGAACAAAATTTTGGGTTAGTTTTTTGTGTTTTTTTTTTTATCTTCTCATTAACTTAAGAGACTCCTTAATACATTTTTCTTATTTTTAGGTTATCTTCTCCACTAAAGAAAGCACTACAGAATATTTGGAGTCTCATTTACATAGAATGATGGCATCAAAGCTGATGTGCCAAAATCTTTAATGTCTTAGTAAGAAGTAGATTGACGTAACTGCTTTCCTTGGTTATTTTACTACATCAGAAATTTTCCTGTGCTTCTATAAATTTCAAAGTGGTAAGGGAAATGAAGCTAGGGAAGGCACTCACAAAATTCTCTGGGTTTAAGGGTGATACTGCATTTGAGGTACTAACTGAGGTTTCTAAAAATCAGAATTCCTGGTTTTCCTCAGAGAAGTTCTTTCATCACCAAGACTTTTCAAATATGTACATAATTTTCTATGATTTTTGAGGACAGATGATACCATAATGGACTTTTATTCAATATAAAATTGGGGGGGGGGGGAGAAGAAGAAAACCAGCATCTTCATTAAATACTACAGATATCTAAAAAAGGTAATAATCCCCAAGGTTAGGGAGTTGGGTTCATTGTGCTAAGCAGCAGAAGGCAAATAACCATTCTGGACTATGAAACTGTAGATATTAGTACTTTGATGGATCCTACTTTTAGCACAAGAGCAGCAAGATTAGTCAAGTCCTCTTACCTCTGTTACAGAATAAAGGAATTCAACAGTTCCATGCTGATATAATTTAAAATTCTGCTGTATAGCTAAGAAAATAATCCAGTCTCTTGAGACCTAGCCAAAAACCTCACAACTCTTCTTACTGTCTCCTCTTCTTCTCAATACACTAATGGTACCAGAATTGAGCCTCACATGAGCAAGAATCCCTCAAACCATAGCCCCTATCCCACATGACAAAGCAAACATTAAAGGACATTGAACCAAAAACTAAAAAAGAATAAATAAAATTTTAAAAAAAGAGTTAAAGAAGTGAACCTTTTTCTTAATCACATTAAGTCAAGCAAGGAACAGGACTCAGTTTTGCCTGACTTCATTACTCTCATAATCTTTCCTTTTCCATCAATATAGCAGCAAGATAGGAATTTTGTCAGAAGTTCTTCACCCCCTCTTTGGTACGAACTACCTCCTAACACCTCAAGGCTTACTGATGCTGTATTTTGCATTTCTTAGGGAAGAAGCGCTCTCTTTCCCTATTCTTTCATTCCAAGAAGGGGACAGAGTATGTACTGACTCTGCCTGTTGGAAGCACAGGTTGACAGTCTTTCTCTAATCTTGTATTTTTAAGAAAATTGATGATTTACCAATTCAAAAATCTGGCAACAAAATGGAAAACACAGAACTACCCTTAAGTACATAAAACAAATGTTGAAGAAAACAAACTCCTTCCTCATTAGTAAAAACCATGTGAGGATAAAAAAAGCTTATGTGAACTGCTGCAAGTAAGTATAGAGTACAATGGAAAAATAACTGCTAAAGTAAAATTTTACAATCACCCACTGTGGTATACTACAGATCCAATAGATTTATGTTGAGAAAGTACTTTTATCTTCAGTGGTGAACAGTGAAGACATTTATTAGACTAAATAACTTTATCAATAAGAGGCAATATGATTTTATATTTCATAGAAGGTATGGATTTTCTGTATGTAGTTATCACGACTTGATAAAAAAAAAGCTAAATTCAAGTTTGAGAAGAAATAGGAGTTTTAACATATTCCGTACCCATAAAATAGTGAACTTTGGGGTTGCTTAAAACGTTAGTGTTCTTCAATTAGATAAATACAATTTCTCTAAGAATATTATGAAGATAGATGGAGCAAGCAAGCAAAAAAAAAAGATAAGAAAATGAAAAAAAAATCAATTAAAAATCTGCTACCTTGAAGTGCTTCTTCATAAAACAGAGCAAATGGAAAAGATGACCACAGAGCCACAAAGAAATATAATCAACAATACCATAATGAATTATAAACTTAGTATCCTATATATAAACCCCAAGGAATATTAGAAACTGTACTGTAATACAAAGAATAGTTCACTTTTGCTGCTTTCCCTGCATTCAAAAAGATTCCAAAGAATATCACTGACCAAAAAGCAGTGACCCTTAACACTGCTCATACACAGCCTCTTCCTCATTATGTCAATGCCCAGTCTATTTCTGTTTGTCTGCTAAAACATATTTCAAATATCATCAAGCACTGTACCTCATTATAAAGCACAAACTTCAGGATCAATATGATATTAGTAATTGTAAATAGAAAAAAAAAATACAAAACAAAGACCATAATTAAGGCAGACTTACATGCAAGCTTTTCCCATAATATGGAAAGTACATTAAGTCAATCAAGCCTTCAGGAGGAAAATAATTTATGTCGACCACGCCTTCTTCCTGTGATTGGAGATAGCAACAAAATTAAAAGTCAACATCTGTTTGCATTGAAATGAATGCAAAATTAGAATTATAACCAAACGATAAAAGTGCAAGATCCCTAAAAATAGAAAACTGAGCTCCAAAGTCTTAAAATAACTTCAAAAAAATTTATTTTTGGCAAACAGTTACATGCTGCACAAGCCTGCTACACTAAGGATTATTAACAGCAGTATCTAAATTAGTAATCAAGTCAAAACAGCTTGCTTTCATGTTTCTCTTATGAACCAAAGAAAAGGAAAAGGGGGAACAAGGATATCCACTGCAATGAATAATTTGACAGTAACCAAAAACCCCTCATTTATAAGCTAAAATCTCAAGTTTCCACAAGCAAGCCTGTATATTTTGGTGAAACAACAGCACATCTGTATTTAAGTTAAAGATTAATGTCTGTTTAAAGCCTGATTTTTAAGCCTCTCAAATTTGGAACAATACAACCCTTCACAAAGAACTCTAGCACCCTCCCTGCCATGGTGTAGTATTCCTTTGTTCAGTTTGCCTTAGAACACAGGCTACCTAAAAGGAAACCCAGCTTTAAAATGGTGATGTTACTGGAGCTTCTCTGTGTGACCACCACCTTAGAGGTACAATATACATGCATGTCTTATTGCTACACTTTCCCCTGTAATCCCAAATCTTGTAATATGAAGCAGCTACCGATAAAGTTGCTGCCTAATTTCTGCCTAAGGAGTCACCCAATCTGTAAGATACACAAAATGTGTCTATGTGATTGAGCTGCCCAGACTATACTGGCTATCAGTATAGCAACGCACAGACGCATGCTCCTATATACAGTATTCCTCAGGACTGTGTATCCTGGCAGCATGTCAAACTACCACAAAGTTCAAACCACTAGGAAATGCCTTCATCTAATGTGACCTTCTATAATAAATTAAGCATATTACCATGATAAAGGGAAATGCCACTAAAACAACCTCCCTAAAACTCTATCTTCAGAATATTGCTGCTTGTTCAGTGTAATTCACAAGTTCAAAGTGCATTAGTAACTTTCATTGTTTTTCCTATACTACCAAATATAAGAGCTGCAAATTTAAAAAGCTATACTACAAAGTTCAGAAGACAACTGTATTAACACAACTAAGCAAAAGAGGAAGATCAAAAAGTAGTAAAGAAACCACAGCTCAAGAATACCTTCTCCTCGCCCCCTCAAAAAATTTCATATAATATGCTGTTGAGGATATAACCACATTCTTGTTCCCTTACAGAATTATTGCAATTCTTCAATATGTGTTTATTAAGTATTCTGGACCTTGAGCTAGCAAATTTAATAGCTAAGTAGAAATGTGTTGCTTTTCACCATTATTCTTTATTTTATTTTAAGCTCACGCAGCTGAAAATACTAATTTTTCAAATACCTCCCTGAAATACTGGTTAAAAAAATTAGAATACAGAATAACATAAGAAAGATCAATAGGAGTAGAGCGGACTGGAGCAGCTAAAAACAAGGCATGCATGCAGTCATAAATATATATCCATTAGGCTATCAATGCAGTAGCAGAGAGATTCTGCGGCATGCAACTGCCTGTCTCATGCAATTGCTGTGGGGTTTGCAGTTTTCTTTAATTAATTAATCCTAATTAACATGCCTACACAACTGAAAAAAAAACCCTACACCTGAACAAGCTGCATTTGCTGAAGAGCTTCTAGAATCAGTCCATTACTGAGTATCACTCTTCTGCTTACCATTTACAATTTCCACAAAGGCAGGCAGTCAGCAAGTCTAAAAATCAGACCACTTAGCTGGACAGACAGACTTCCACCTCACTTACTGGGTCTTTATTAAGACCATATCTTAGAAAGAGCAATTTTGCAGGTGTTAAAATAATGTACAAAGACCCAAGGGAAGAACCTGGGGCAAGACTGGTCTGTAATCATTTTAGAAGAAAAAATGGCACAGGAAAAAGAAGAGCATCCATTAGTGGAAAATGTAAAGCACCTAAGATTTCTGTTTCTGTCACAATAAGCAAAGTAACTCAGATGCTGAGTATGTTGACAGTAGCAAGGCATGTAGTGTCATTCATACAGCTATTCTTCATTCTTGTAAATTAGAAAGTGATGCCTAATACAAAGTCAGGATGGTCACTAAACAGCAACAATATACATATTTTGGAATTCAGGCTCTTTTTCTTTTCTGTAGTTAAAAATCAATTAAAATAATGCATTGAATCTACCAATTTACAGTAAGGGTAGTTTTAACTTGAAAGAATACTGCCGCAAGATGTTCCAGCGCACATGAAATTGTGTGCCTCTAGCCCCAAACTAAAGACCTAAAATGCAGATCTTCAAACTTCTTGGAAACAATCCTTTCTTGGCTTGTTTCTCTTTGTGGAGATTCTCAAGACTACAGCAGGTCAGTTCCTCCAGGGTGTAGAAGGAAGAACCACCTGCAATTAGTGTCTGACGCTGCAAACACTCACTTCCCTGATCTACAGAAATTACAGTGATGACAGTTTTACCACTTTGCGAGGGGCAAAGGAGGAAGCATACCCAACTATCAAGTATGCTGACTTTGAAATTACAGATCTATCTCAAATCTCTCTATTTTTAAGAAAGAAGAATTGCCACAACGGTGAATGCCTGAAGAGCATAAATTTCAATGTGAAAACCTTAAATGATGTTTCAGGTAGCAAAGACTGTCAGGATTACCATCCTGTCAGGATACACAGACACAAACTATTTAGCTTATTTTTTATTTGACAGTCTTGTCCTCTTAATTAAAAAAAATATTTTTTTTTCCATTTTGAAGTCAGATTGTGATAAATCCAAGCAGACACTTCTCCAAATTGCTCTCAACATATGTAAAACTAACTACAAAGGACAAGAAGCATTTAAAAAGACAGATGAATGAGAGAAAAAACAAAACAGCAAATCTACAGGTGAAAAAAAAGTCTGCTATGTAATAAAGACACAAGATAAGTAGGATTTCTGCTCTGTTCAATTAAAATCACCTTTCAAGCAAAATTCATCTTTGTCACTCAGATACTAGAGATTTCCGATGTAAAACTGAAATGACTAGTAAGTTGCTTTTGTGCTATGAATCACACAAATATGCTCATATATTCTATGAAGCTAATACCTATCGTGGAGTTTACTTTCAGAAATGTGTGAGACCTGGATTAAATTTAGCACTACACCTGAATTCTTTTAATCCACATTTTCTGGAACAAAAAAAAAAAAAAAATCCTAAACCCAAAACACTGCAACAAAACACATCAGTTACTTGAAGACTAGGTGAACAGCCTGAATGAGAGAAGCGGTAGAGAAGTACAAATGACCACTACACTTCAACTTCTGTTATGAGCCAGTATTTGGGGAACATCCAAATACAGTGGCAGATGCAACACAATTATAAATTTGCCTGCAAAATGCACAAAAGCCCATCGGCTATCCTTCTCCACCTTTCCAGTGTGCACACAAGAGGACCACAATTCACATCCGTGCAACAAGAAGATCTAAAAGAGCCACATGATATTATTTCCAGGTGAGCATTCACCTTATCCATTACAGAAGAGGAAGAGACCATTATACAGCACTCACATTCTATATGGTAATAAGCATCAAAAGAAATAAAAATGGAATTGGAAACAAGGCCTCAAACTCTTGTAAAGAACAGCATAATCCTTTAAGTAAGAGTTTCGATAAGCAAAGGGCATAACAGAAAAGAGAAGTTTTGTAAAAATGAAGCATAGACAAAAGGAGAAAATGGAGGTTATTGATGCCGTTTTGTTTTCTACAGAGAAGAATGAACTGTAACCAATACTTAAGCTTTCCTAAGCAGGTAAATCATGATGAGCTAGGGCAAGAATAGAGTAAGATAAAATGGATGCATTCAAAGTGACAAAGCCTGACAAATATTTTCCCTGGAAGTCACTGAAGAACTAGTGAGATTAATAACCTTAAAATCTAAAACAAATACACTTGTGTAAATCAGAGAAATTCTAACTGGTTATGGTAAAAAGCAGTACTTCGTACTTAAAGAAAGAGGATGTAAGAAAATACGTACCATAAGATACAACACAAGTACCTCAAAGGGTAAAAAAATAGCAAAAAAAATCCAACATAATCAACAAAGTTGTTATGAAACTTACTCTTTTGTTAGTCAGCTAAGAGGATAAGTAAAAGCATCATCTGTGATTTGCTTAGTATAGCTTTTACCACTATCTCATAGAGCATCCATATAAGAAAGCTGAAGAAATACTATCATGGTAAAATAGTATTACCATCAATATTTTATAAATCACTTGAACACCCGTTCTCAATACCTCACAGGGCATTTCAGGGGGAAATGACGGTGACTGCCCTGGCCCCTATTCAGTGTTTTCAATAAGGACTCACGAGATGTAAAAGAAAGGTCATTCATTGATGGCATCAAGCCATAAGTAGTTCAAACCACTTCAAAGATCTCAATCTCATTAAAATGATCATGAAAAATTACAGAGCAGGAGGCAAAAGTAGCAACATGAAATTCAAAGCTCTGAGCTTCAAAAAATCACATATACAAATACAGACTGAGATAACCAAAAGAAAGATCTGAGCAGTAAAACAATTAAAATAAAGATCTGATGTAGTACAAACAGCAAATTCACCTCAAGAGACATCATTACTTCCAGTACGATGACAGAAAGAAAAATTGTCACTAACAATACCCCAGCTAGAGGCAAACTTCTGTCTCATTTGGGATACCACATTATGAAAAACAATAAACTAGAGAAGTCAAAGAAGAAAGAGTACTAGTAAAATTAGAAGGAACTTAATTGCTTTATTCTAAATAAACAAGTAATTCCTCCAACAGAACAATATTTTTTTAAGCATGGACACAAAGAAATCGGCCTCAAATAAGAGCAGAATGCAACTTTACTTGGAATGTACTGTCATGGGGAGATCTTTGAAAGGCTTCACAAAAATCAGGGGACCAAGGATGAAGGCAGGAACTCTTAAAGTTTTTGCCTCGTTAATTACTGAAATTTCCCAGGCTATATTTTTATCAAGTCACCTCAAGCTAAAAGCCACAGCTCCATCCCTTGCTTAAGCTACTAACTTACCAAGGCTTTCACTGCTCCCCAAGCAGTCTAGGAAAAATACCAGAAGTCAAAGTAATCATTATTGTTGCCATAAAACATTCCATGTAAATCCATTGGTACACAACAAATATGCACAGATTAGCCGTTATTATAAGTAGTTTATACTTGATTTGAAGGCAATTTTTACTTGCACAGTAACATTAGTTTCCACACTGTGTCTTACCCATCATTTATAAAATTGTCTAAGGTGCACTTGCAGCATGGAGAAAAAATAAAAATATAGGTTATGAAATGGGAAAACAAAACGTAACTCACAATAAATAAATAAATAAACAAACAAACATGACCGCAAATTACACGTATGCTTTTTCCTCAACTCTAAGTACATCTAAAGATGAAAGAACAACAACAAAAAAGTATTTTTATAAGTACACTGAAGAAATTAAATACACTAAAACTAAACTAGACATACAGTAGATGAAAAAAAGAAAAAAAGTACAAAGTCTAACAAGAAAGGAAGAGTGCAAAATAAATCTTCTGACACAGTATATTGCTTCACTTCTCATCCTAATCACAAGGAAAATTAACTACACACTTATTTCTTACATTTAGAACTGACCTTAGATGTACATTGTATGCGTGGTTCTCCTTCAGGCTTTAATCCAATTATCTAAAGGAGAGAAAGTTAAAATATTTAGACTCTCTTCCCCTTTCCAGTTTTACAGACTGAACTTGAATTTTCCCCCCAATTAATTTGGCAGGGTTCATACAGGGAGCAAATCTATCTAGTATAATTTCTATATGAAGCACAGTTTTAGACTAGGACTAATATTTAAAGCATTGATAAGTTAAAGCTCAAATAGTAGCCACAGAAAGGACTATTTTATTTTAAATTCAGCAAGCAATTTTAATGCCCCAAACCAGTTAGCAGTTCAAGTAACATATAACATCACTGAAAAGTCAAAAACTTATTCACTTAGGTGAAGTTTTCATCACCTTATACAGTTTAGGAGTTACAGAAAGCATGACATTCTAATTACATTTCTGGAATATAGACATGAAGTAAAACACATTTTACCTGCACAGGGGTTTAGAACCTCTTACATAGAAAAGTAAGCAAAACCAAAGAGCACTGCACACCTTAAAATAAGGTTTTCAGATATTTTGATGCAAGTAATCAATGCAAATACTCATAAGTATAAGAATGCTCAAAACCTCACTTCATTTTACTGTCTGAAACACATGAATTGTTAGACATCTCAGTAAATTACACTATTTCGAGAAATGCAAATATCTTAAGAAGCTAACTGAACATTTATTTCAGTCCTTTTCTACAGTCATCTTTCATTTAGTGGTAGTTGGGAGCACTCACACTAAGAATTAAAAAGTAGGCACTTACTCTGTTCATTTTCACAAGCACGCAGGGAGTTCCTTTAGAATAGCCAAAGGTCTTATCTTCCTTTCCAGAGCATTGTCCAAGCTCAGAGAGGTTAAATCGACATGCCTTCTTAACAGCAACATCATTCTGATCAAAAATCCTTCCTGGTGTACAGTTTATGTTTTGGGATTGCTTTGAATCATCATATGCTATGAAACACAAATAGCTTATAAGTCAATGGTATAAGGCATACAATTAGCCAGAAACTGCAGAAACCTGTATAAACATCGAATTTATAGTTGTTACTTGTCTTGGAGCTTTCTCACAGAACGATTTTCAGAGCACAGTTTAATATCCATCTTAACAATCACATTTTTTCAAAGCCTATCAAGAAGTGGCACTGTGCTTGAATGAAAGTATAAAAAGGGTTATTACTAAACAAATAATGCCGCCCTGCTTCTCTAATTGTATAGAATTGGCTAGGTTGGAAGGGATCTTTCAGATCATCTAGTCCAACCATCAACCTAACGCTGACAAAAACCAGCACTAAACTATATCGCTAAGCACAATGTCTTCCCATCTTTTAAATACCTCCAGGGATGATGACTCCACCACTTCCCCAGAAAGCCTGTTCCAATGCTTGATAACCCTTTCAGTGTGAAAATTTTTCCTCATGTCCTATTTAAACCTCCCCTGGTGCAACTGGAGGCCATTTCCTCTTGTCCTATTGCCTGTAACTTGGGAGAAGAGACCGACCCTCACCTCTTTACAACCTCCTTTCAGGTAGCTGTAGAGAGCGATAAAGTCTCCCCTCAGCTTCCTTTTCTCCGGCTAAACAACCCCAGTTCCCTCAGCTGCTCCTCATAAGGCTTGTTCTCCAGACCCCTCACCAGCTTCATTGCCTTTCTCTAGACCTGCTCTAGCACCTCAATGTCTTTTCTGCAGAAAGGGGCCCAAAACTGGACACAGCACTCAAGGTGGAGCCTCACAAGTGCTGAGTACACACAGACGATCACTTCCTTACTCCTGTTCACCACACTGTTCCTGATACAGGCCAGGATGCTGTTGCCCTTCTTGGCCACCTGGACGCACTGATGGCTCATGTTGACATCCCCAGGTACAATCACAACTTCACTAATTTCTGCATATAAACTAATTATGTATTCTAAACTAATAATGTATTAAAATATAGGCAATCAAGTTTTTACCTGAAAAATAAGCCAGTTTTCCTTTTGCACATTTATTTTATAAATACATAGGAAAACTTGAAGTATTCCAATGACTAATATTACATTTATACTGGGTAGCACAACTGATGTTACACTAACATGTTGTTTCTCACTTTCTTGTGTTCCACAAGTACACAGATCATAGTGTCACAAACGCTCATCTACTCACATTTAACACATTTTGTGGTTTTGCTTCCCTCCCTTCCACCCCATCCCTAGCTAAGCATAGACTAACATGGAAGAAGGGTAATGAAAGTTCATCCTCAATGTTAGAGCCCAGAACACACTGAGCTGCAGGAGAGGCAGGTACATGTTAATCGTAGCGTTCCTTCCAGGAACCCTTGGCAGAGGGCTGAAAGAAAAGCCTGCCCATAGGACCTTTTAGAAAGCACCAAAACTATGGATCCAGATAGCTTCAAGTACAGTTTATATAGTTAAGAAAGCAACCCACGCACCCAGGGGGTATTTTACAGCATCTCCTCAATTCTGACTTACAGCCTTAGAGAGGTTAAACTTACTAATATTTTAAATTGTATTTCTAGATTGAGTGTACACATGGGCAGATACATAAAAAGTAATATATATATATATATAAAGTAATGTAAATTAGTGATTTTGCCATCCTTCAGTCTTGTCCTGTGTTACCTTTGCTCCATGCTCTAAATTCAGTGTTTTAATATTTCTGCCTGTAAATACTGTGTATCAGGGTGAAAATGAATAAATTGCAATTAATTCTTAAGACTAAAGGATTCTCACTCAGTTACCAAGCCATTTAGATGAAGACTCATCAGCTAAGTTTCTACAACTTAATCACCTATGTAATTTTACACTGAATTATTTTGGCATATGTAACTTCTACATCTTGTAGTATTTAAGCAACCATGTCACTGGACTAGGACACAAAACTCTCCATTACGTACTCTACTATTCCTCATGCTCAGAAGCCCTGTCCAATATAGGTATTGATGCTTACTTTTTTCTATAAAGTATACTTTACACTTGTATACACAAGTATACACTTTAATAACACACACACGTCTACAATAAGACTGAACTTGCATCAGTTTTCATTAGCAATTGGTAACTACAAGTGAAAAAGGAAACTAAATTTCTTCAACATTAAGACTTCTGAATTACTTTGGGCAGTTATAAGTAACTTACATTCGAGAAATTTTCTAAGTGTAGAAACATACTCTGCATATGACTGGGCATCACTCTTGTTGAAGTAAAATTCCAATGCAGTGTCTGGCTTTGGTGAAATCATAAGTCCTTAAAAAGAAAAAGTGCAAGTAAAGAACTAAACAACTTCTCTTCCCTACACCACTCTAATCTAGTCAAAAACCATATTCATAAATTGGAAAAGACTTATCTGTAAAGAAACATCAACATTACCCCTATATTCCACCATACAGGAAGGTAATTTCTTGAAGTCACTTATCAAAATCGACATGAATTAATACTTCAATTCAATGTAAAACTGCAATTGACAAACCAAGCCCAACTGATTAGGAATAGCAAAATCAGCAGCTTAATCATTTTCAATCAAAGAATTTTACCGATTCACTTCCCACTTTTCATACTCAGGAAATTAAACTTTAGAAGTAAATGAAAAAATACCCCAAAGCACACCCAGAAAACCTCCGCTTAAAGCTATTTTTCAAAGCTTTAGGCAATATAGACTGAAGCTATGATTGTATTAATCTCATGGAAACTCAGAAGAAATGAGGTATTTTTTAAAACTCTACAATGCATAAAGATGGCTCGAAACATTTCCCCATCAAAACAGACAAGCCAAGTTAGTTGTTAGTCCTTTCCTCCTCCTCCATGAAACAGAAAGCTTAGATGTCATCTGTTTGATGGAGAATACAAGAAACTTTACTAAACCACTGCACACATGTCACTTAAAAGGCATACACCTTAGTCAGGCTGCGGTAACTACGAAGGCTTGTGTGCTGCCTCCCAGGCTGCAAGCACAGACATGGCAGCAGCCCCGGCTCCTGCAGTGGGGACCTACGGCTGGCTTCGTTCCGCTGCTGGCTGAGGGGACCGGGACAGGAACAATCCTCAGCCAGGGAGCCACAACTGGCAGGAGAGACATGGACACAGATTATCAAATGCTGAAGTCCAGCTTTGTGTTGAAGGATGGAAAAGGCAGACACAGACATGGAGTTTGGGCCCTTGATAGAGGAGAACTGTCCTTCTTCCCAGGACAGGATAAAGAAAGGTACAGAGTTAAATCTTAGGGATTCTTTTTGTGGCAGGTGAAAGCAAAAGGCACACTCTCTGCTAACACATACAGCCCTGTACCATCAAGAGTTGTCACTGAGCTACTAGTACTCATCAGTAGATGAAATACTTCAGTAGATGAAATAGCACTACACCATCAGATACTGCAGAAGAGATTAAATCTGTTCAAGAAAGGGTGTATGATTGATTGCTTTATTCACATTACCTTAAAGTAACTCTTTAAAATAAATCATTAGAATTGATAAAAACCCTGCAGTTGTGACTAACAGATGAGTGTCCATGCATCTGTCTCTTCAAGTATAGCTTAGAATCGACACTGCAGTTCCATATAAGAAAAGTAACAACAAAATCCCCCCCAAAACAACTTATTTTTTATCAGATTAGTTTTATTCTAAGCTAGAACATTAAAACGGTTCGATCAACGTCAAGTTTGGTATAAGGGAAGAAGTTGCTATTGCAGCAGCAACTAATTGTATCAGTTTAGAATGCCACGTAGTTTCCTATCCTCTGGCAAAACCAATTAAAACTAGATTCTCAAATTAATATAATTTAAGGCAGAAAACTCATCTCCCCAAACTAAAAAATAAGAATAAAATCAGGCCTTTATACAAAATAAATATTTAGGAATATAAAATTACAGCAGGAAGATAAAGTTTTATCTAAACACAACTTAGATAAGATGTTGGATTCTTAATACATTGCTGTAGTTAGTCAATCACAGTAAGTTTTTGGAAAGCATACAAGAAGTGCAGCCCAGGTCTACTGAGGATTCATCAATAGAAATGACCAAGCTTCTCATTCGAAGGCAGAAATTATTACAAATACTTTAAATTGGTCAATAATAAAGGCATATACTAAAAATTTATCACAGACAAATATCTTTTAGATTAAAAAAAAAAAATCCAGGTATAATTTAATGCTTTTTTACTCTACCTTTTTTGTAGGATTTACAATAAATTATAAATTCTTTTTTCTGCATTAGCAGCAGTTTAATTATTTCCAGGCAAGCCACAACTAAATGCCTTAATGACTGACAGTCCATATAACACTACAACCATTTTTGAGCGCAGATGACTTTGCACTATTAAAATCATCTTCGGGCCTCCACAATGAACTGGGATTCAGCAAATTACAAGATAATTAGTAACAGGGCTGAAAAATCACTGAAGGGGTTTTACACACTAAGGGGTTTTGGAGGAAAAAAGATTTTCTATAGAATTATACTGCAAATGAAGGACTTTGATGCTGTTTTTTCAAAGTGAATGTGACAAAGTAACTAAACTAGTCATCAATGAAAGAAACAATAATTTGAAGAGACTTATTGCTTCAGGGGAACTTCAAAAACATCCTAAGAGGAAGGGACTGCTCCAATTCCAGTGGATCACAGTCTGCCTAGAGACTACGGTGTAAATTCTACAGAGAAAGCTATTTGAAGGACTGATGCATAGACTGTGAGAGATGCAGGATTTAGACTCTTCTAGAGAAACAGAATTAGCAGCCTCAATATTAGGATCACATCTAAGATTGTAAGAGAGATTGCATTACCCTGCAATTCCAAGAGGGATTTAAAAAAGAGGTTTTAAAATCATTTGGATTTGATTGCTACTATTATATCCTAGTGCACAATGCAAGTCAAATATCAATTATAAAATAAATTAACTGTGAGATTTCCAAGTATGCTTAACACAAGAGTAAAACCTTTGACCTACGCCATCCAGGTTTTGTGTGTAGAATTTTTTATATAATTTAAAGTTTTACAGCCAGGAACATGACATGTTTCACTGCAAGTGAAAAATGACAGAGTTAAAGAGAAACATTAAAACAGAAATAAGCAATTTTATTAACTTTTACATATGAGTAACTAAAGACATAATTAATTAAAAAAAAAATTCTGAAATGTTATGGGAATTTTTAAATTAAAAACTAATTGTGGCATATGTACTTTTTAAAACAAACATCCCTTATGACTTCTTTCAAAACAAAGGAAAATTAGTACCCTGAACTACGAGAGGTACAAGAGAAAAAAAAAAGTCACTCAGTTTCAGAATTAAGTCACAACTACCCACAGCTCCATCCACTACCAAGGTTCTGACTACCTCAAAAGAAATGAGGATAAACAGTCAACTAAGCCACCCTCTTTTTTTTTTTTTTTTCAAAAAAAAACCCTAAAACTAATCAGGTCTTTAAAAATTATTATTCTTTCCTGCATTCAGCCCATTCTTTGTTTGAGAAAACAGCACAAATCCTCAAGAATTGCCTATAAGAGGACATTTGTTAGAGAAGGCCTAAACACTACATCAAAACAAATTCTGTTCAGAATCCAGAGACATTTATCCCATTGGCCCAATTGCAACTTGCTCACACAAAGATTGCTGTATCATCTTAAATACAGATGCAGCTGTATGATGCTGGATAATTTTAAGACTTCGGAGTTCAAAAAAAAAGAAAAAAGTATTTTTAAAAATAATGCCGTCCAACTTCCACCAAAATATTAATATGGCATAGCCATTTAGCTTCATTGTGGTTTTAGCATAAATTTGGTCCCTAAGCCAAGTTATTATAAAATCGGAGATCTTACAAAATTTTCGGGTGGTCCAAACATGTAAGTTGCATATACAAATCAAATACTTGCACATTCTCCAAAAACAGTAACTAGAAAACACTAATCTCTCTGTTGTAGTTAATGTTTCAGAAGCATCTTTTAAATTTTTCAGAAGGAAAATCCATAATTTTTTTCAAATATGGAGATACACCAAAATAGAGCCTATAATGACAGATTTTTGTGATATATTTAGATCAGTCTTTTAAAAGTAAAAAGAAAGGAAAGAAAAAAAAAAAGAAAAAAGACAACTACCTTATTATTCACTTTTATTTGTGCAGGGTTTTTTTTTTTCCTGTGACATATAGGTCCTTGAACCAGCCAACAGTGGGACTGGATGGGCATGGACACAAAGGAAGCAGTAGTTCCAGGAAGCAAGACACCACTTTTAGTGGCAGCTACATGTTACATGGACTTAGCTTCATCATAAAACAGGATGCTCTCTCTTCAGTGGATCCCTATGTAATAGTTAACAACCCCTGGAATCCAGACATTCCATGTTGGTTGAAAGCTATCTAGCACGTTGTGTGGATGTGCAGGTAAAATTGTGGTGTACATATATGACAAATTCAACTGAAAGTAACTTAGGAGAAAAAACAGCAAAAGCTAGCATATACACACAAAAAACTACTGACTGAATTTATGCTATAAACATATATAACTTATCTCACACCAAGTTTTACCTTTGAAACGTGTAAGTAACTGAATTATAATCAGTTTCCCATAGGAAGTTCACACTTCAAATAGACTCCCAAATGAAACTTAGCTGTTAAACCAGACAGAGGTTTATGAAAAAATAAATACACTGTTACCTGGACTAGAAATCCGGTCACGATATTTTGGTATATCATTGTTCAGTGTCTGAAGCATAACCCACATTGTGAATGTGAAGAGTGCTGCTAGGAAGCCATAAAATACCAGATAGAACAGTAAGATCAAACCTGCAAAGAAAAAGCTAAAATTATTATTTTTGTTTCAGCTAATTCCACTACCTATTTTGAAAAATCAATATGGGAAATAATCCATACAATGTTTGGTTTTTGTTGTGTCCCCCTCCCTCCCCCAATCCCTTGCCACTCCTAATTGTAGATATAAATCAACGTGCCACCAGCATACATATGTATTATACAGTGTAGAATAATGGGTGCAAAAATGTTTCTTCATACTTTCTGGCTCTTAAAATCTACAGAGCATTTTGGCATCTCTACTTTTAAGACAGAAGGATTAAAAATGGTTCTTTCAGCTACACAGGAAAGCTGGCAAAGATGACTAAGCAGTCCATTATAAAAAAACAGTTTCACTTGTTTAAGGGAATTATAGTTTTGTATCTGGAATGGAAGGGGTCGTAGGGAAGACAAAAGGAGTGAAAAGATGGAAATATTACACTGGATCCAGAACAGGTAGGAAGTGACTGGTGCTTGAATAACATAGTTGATATTTGAGAGAACTCCACGTGAACATTCATTCACACACACATCCTCTTCCAAGAGACTTTGCAAGGTGAAAATGCTTTCTGCCTCATACTTTTGAAAGTAACCCAAGCTTTCTATTCAGACTTATCAGAAGTCTTTGTCTAACACATCCACCTGCTTTACCAATCTACCTTGGGGACCCAGCAATGTTCCTGGCATTCACCAGTTACACAGATGTTACTGGCTTTAACTTGATAGTTGCTTAAGAAGAGCCACTCAGAACCCGAGGAGACAGCCTCAAGAAAACAGCCTATTAGGACGCGGTACTTCTCCATCACTTAGCTGCAACAAAGCACTAAGGGAGAAAACTACATAAGAAAACAACTTGAAAACTTACTGTGATGAAATGAGTTTATTTTTTTCCCTGTTCTCCCCCCTATCCCTCCTCTTTTTTCATTATGTATGCACAGACATGCACTATGGATACACACATCAGTTGTTTATTGAAAAGACAAGGCAGCAGACAGGCCAAACTTTAAAATCTTATTTCAGAGTTGATAGGGACCCAGATCAGCTGCAGCGTGTGAACTGTGACAGAACACTTGAGACTTAAGGACACATACATCTGTAGACATTGTCAAAAGGTATGGGAGCCATACAAGTACTGAGGAATTCAGATGCTCACACAGAGAGTCATCTTCAAAACCCTTCTAATTCAAAAACATAACCAAACAATGATGCAAATAAATTTTTAATGAAATACTCTAGCTATAAGGCTGCTATTAGGAAGCCAAAGAGGGTCAAGAGAAGCACATCAAAACTGTTATACAACATTCTACCACTGACACTTGATTATATGAGAGCACCAAGTGCAGCATTTTTCACCCTTTCAAAGAAGAGGAAAAAGCAAAAATGACTGTACCCCAGTGACAAGTACTGTCCACTGGAAGATGACAGAAGGAAGCCTACCCCCTGGCTCCTGTCTCAGAAACTATGCTTGCACTTTGCACTGAAGTATTTCCTAGTGTACTACAGCCCCAGTAATCCATTACCGCCAAAGATGCAATTAGATGTATTACTTCTGTTAAGAATACAGTGTACGTATACTAAAATAATAAGATGGTTCCCAAACGATCTTTACCGTAACATAGGTTCTCTGCAGCAACCAGCTGAATGTTATTGGATTTTGGTTTGGTTTTAGTTTTCAATTTCACATGCTGAGAAAGTTACTTAACAGTCTGCAACACTCTGATAGTGATCAGTTATTTAAAATATTTGGGAACCAGCAACATGTAAGATACAATGCAGTGATTAGAAGTTAAGTAGCAAAGTATGTGAAAACAAGAACAAGCTATAATGAACAAGACAGCAGACACCTATTAAAAACTATTTCTAAGGCTATTTAGAAGCTGAAAAGAGCATATAAAAACAAACAGTAGAAATCTTGGTAAAAAAAAAGCCATTTAAGAAGTTACCCATGTATTTAGCACACCAGCAATTTGCTTTACCTGTAAGCTTACAATTGCTTTAACTGGAACCAGAACAGAGCAATGATCTGCTGACTAATAACCACTGTATTTTGAGTATGATAAAAACAAACACCTTCCACAAAGTAATCAAAAAAACACTTTCATCAAGCTGTCTAAGAAGTACACTTTCCATGAAGTGACCAAGACATTAATGAATCAGTTCCAATGGAACAGAAAAAAAAGTTTGACATTTAAGACAAGACAAGCACCTTCCATGGCAATTAACATAAAAGCAAAAAGTCAGGGAAATCTTTTTAATTGAGCTATTTCGGAATACAGCTGTATTTTAATTTCCAAAATATGATGCCTAACTCCACAGGGTTAAAAAAACACCAAACAAAACCAAAACAAAAAAAACAACCTGCCCACTTACTACTGATGGGCATAATAGCACCACAGTGGTGCACTTCTAAGCAGACATGGCTTTAAGTATAGAACTGCTTTGGGCCAATACTACCATAACACCTGCAATACTGGCCTTGCACCCCATTTTGAAGCACCCTGAAGAGCGGATCCAAGCCTGCTGCAGCTCCCTCCCTTTGCTCCTTCAGTCAAGGCAATGGTGCTGACCCACCTGCACAGCCTCCCTCCTCCAGTGGGGAAGGGGACTGCCAAGAGCTGCAGCAAGGCAGGACTGCTACATGTAGGCAGCGCCTGGGAAACCCACATGCTCACAGAAGCAGCCCCAATACTGGCGAAAATGAGAAGGACCCCCATGTTTAAAACAGTGATCGGCTCTGTGGTGGAAACAGCAGTGTGAGCAGTCCCTAAGGGAGTCCTTGTCCCTCCCAGCAACATCACACCTACCAGGGCTGCAGCACTAACAAGGCTAGAAACTCCACTAATTTCCCCCAGTCCAGCAAAACACGCGTGCGTGCACACACACACAAATTATTTTTAATCTTTATTTTAATATAGCTTGTAAATACACTGCAGAAAAAACTGACCACTAGACTAAATTGCCCCAGTTATGCTACTTTGCCACATTAAAAAGAGGGAAAAAACAAACAACAAAAAACTCCTCTACAACTTCCAACGGCCCCAAACTGAGTAAGCTGCTCTTTGTGAGCCTATTAGTATTAATTATCCTAAGCTAATTGCAGTGAACAAGCCATAACCTGTCAAGAAGTTCTGCCAAAATAACTTCACATAACACTGGATTTCTCATCAGGAAACAAGATGTACCCGAGCAACTGCGGAATGCTATCCTCCACATTTACTCCAAGGAAAGTACAGCTACCACATATAACATGCAACGCAATTCAATGGCTGCAGCACATCTTGCTACACCGAACCCTTTGAGTCAGTCTCTGACACCAGAACTACCACACAAGGAAAAAACTCTCAAAACCAAAATTCTGCTTTACAATTTACGTAGCTGGTGGTTGGTTTTTTTTTTTTCTCATTTGTTTTCTGCTTCCAGTGCATCAGAGTACCAAACCCCCTTCATATCCTAACCACATAGATAAGCAACATTCAAATCTCAAAAACTGCTATTTCTGAATCAACATGTTGGTGCCATCATTAGCTGGAATCAAAATGCTTCTGCACTAGGAAAATTAGAATTTCTGACTCTGGTGAACACAAGATACCATGTACATGGCCATCATTTCCATGACGAATGCAAGCTTTCCAAATTTTACATGGCAAAAGTGATAAAAATTTTGTCAATCTGGCATAAACCAGACTGGCAGATATACCTATATGTAATATATAGGAAGATATATACAGGTAGCAGTAACACTCTCACAACAGACATAGAAGCAACTATTCAACATTATCTGCAACAAAATTTAAACGCTTTCTTTATGGTTTGTTGAATTCTATGCTGATCCTGTCACCATGATCATTCTTCACTATCTTTAATTAGTGGGATTTAAATACCTAGGTAATGTTACTAGTGACTACCAGCTATATCAGCAACATCAAGAAGAACTTTTGGTCCACCTACAGATGGATTTTCTTGCTTTAAACTAACATAACTATACATAATAGATAAGCACTAACCATGTTTCAGCATTATTCCCTAGACACTTTAGAATTACTGTTTTCCAAAGTTTGGGGATGGTAGAGGGAGGAAGAAAGAGGGAAGGAATACTTCAAGAAGGAATAAAACTTGTCCTGTGTTACAGTTTATTTCAGAATAAGCCAGGGATCCACCTATAACCTGGCTAAAAGCTTCAGGAAACAATAAAAATTGTCAAGTGCAACACTTGCAAAGAATCACAAAAGCCAATGCTTGTGTCATGATTAAGCATTTACAAAAAAAAAAACCCTAAGCCCCCAAAACACCCTCCCTGTACCACTCAGTAAGTAGAGCTTAATGATACCTGCAACAAGAGAAGGCAAGCCTTCTTTCTTCAGAGCAATCTATGTCATGGAAAAGAAAATATGCTACTAATTTCTCAAATATTCATTTTTTACAACAGTATCATGGAAAAGTTTAGTAAGATTTTGACTGCAGTCATATTCCTGGCTGTGCATTAATTTTCACATCAACTGTCCATCTGCCACAACACAAAAAAAAGCACTGTGTCTGATTTGCAACTTGGATATATAAATGCTTCTACTGCACTTGGCAGACAGTGGTGCCAGAAGGTTTAATAATACATTACCTGTGAAGAAAGCTGAAGTACAACAAAACTCTGCTTAAAACACTGATAAAGAACACTGAAGATTCAAATCAGAAAAGCAGTTAAAACAGTGCTATATGTCCCAGCAAGAATTCAGTGAAAACTAAAAAGAAGCAAAACTGGATCTCTTGTTATGGTAACTGACATAACTGTATATCCATTGGCATGGTGGAAAGCTCTCCTAAAAACAAGGTGCTGGGTTTTGTTGGTGGTTTTTTGGTTGCCTTTTTTAATTTCAAGCACATATTTGTGCACTAAACATGCAAAAGAATATTCAGTAGATCCAAATTTCTACGTACTTCGAGACAATGTCACCTGTCCCTTGAACACCTGACACAACTAGCTTTACAGGAAGGCTTAAATAAGCTTGACATGACATCCAGTTTGACCATAAATGAAGTATTACCAGACTCTACGTTGCCTCTTTTTTTCTGGCACAAATTTTCTGTAACCTTATGTAAAAAGAGTTTATTGTCTGTATTGTAAGATTATGTACATATTTGAGTGTGTAGTGGGCATCCCATTACAATACTTTTGCAATGATCTCACTCTGTTCTTCCTCAAATTCTAGGCAGGCACAGCACCTTGATGTTACAGATGGTTGCCTTCCTTTCACTTACAGGAAGGCCCCAGATGGCATTCTCCTCTCTTTTCCCTACCTGATTTACACCCTGCGTGGAACCCCAAGACCAACTCTCCTTCACATCACCTCTGTGAGACCTATTAATGCCCCTTATGACTTGTTGCTGAGAATACCCTCAACTCATTACCAGTTTTTTCCAGTATTTTTTGTCTCTTTAATACAACAAATGATTATGCCACAGAATTAAAAGCGTAAGGGTTTTGGTGGGGGAAGAGTTCAATTTGAATACAGATTTGTGATTCAAATAGAATTATCCCTTGTTTGCACAAGTAAAGTAAAAATCTCTCCTTTTTTACAGTGAGAGGACATTTAGTACAGGTTTTTTACCAAACTGTAAAAGTCAACATGCCTCTGTTACATGACAAATGAGTACAGGAGCTGCTTGTGCTTGATTTTTTTACAAATGCTGGTGTAGAAATGACAGATAAAGATGAGTAGTCTAATGCCATACCACTGAGATTCACAGAGAATCACTGCTTTACGGTTACAATTTACATAAGCACCCAGGACTGCGTCAAACTAGGGTAAAACATGCACATACTGTGAATAACTGTTAAACAGTTTCTCTACTGCTTCTGCCTTATTTCTGTGAGAAAGCTGTCTTGAGACAAGAGAAATACGCATGGGAGAATCAGAGCCAACTGAATTCTTATCATGCTGCCCCTGGAGACACCACAGCCTAGGGGACTGGCAACCAGAGGTCTCTTTTCCTACCTCCCTGCCTTTAAGAGAGGAGACTGACAACAGGAAAGGAACAATAGTCAGACTGCTCTAAGCTCACATCAGTACTGCAAGGGCAGAAGTGCCACCAAACCCTGCATATTCTTATGTGTCAACAGAGTCACTCAATTAGTGTTCTGGAATGAAAAAGTAAAAACCAAAAAACAGAAAACCACACACCACCCTCCAAAAGAGTGCAAGATTATAATTTACTTTATATATATATATATATATAATTAAACTAAATAAGCACAATATGCTAATCACAAAATGCCAGGACAAATAAATATTGATGAAAAAATACAGACAATTTATAGTGCTGCCAAACAGTCACCTCAGTGTCCAGGCTAAGGACAAGGTATACAGTAGTAGCCACATACCAATCACCTAAACCCCTTAAGAAAACTTTTTAATGAAGTAAAATTATTCAAACTGCTATATAAGGCTATAAAAACTTTCTCAATATGGAAAAGCATCCTTTATCAAGGGAGCTGGCTGTAAAAAGTTGATTACCAATTAAGTCATATCAATTTCAACTATTATCTGTTGCTCTTGGACTAGAACAGACTAGTAACATCCTAAGTGACCTATCCTACAAGACAGGTTTAAAGAGAGAAGATTGTTTCAGCTTTGCTTTCTTTAAAAAGTTACAAACTATTTCCAAGGCGCCCACAGTCTTTGCCAGATTCATGACACAGACACACTTCTGCAATCCATACACCCATTCATCCAGCCCACACACTTCAGGAAACCTGCCTGTACAGAAAGATCACTAGACAACGGCAGAGTGGAAATTTCCTCTCCTTTGCTATTCAACTGGCAGAGTAGCTCGGGAGCTCTTATTTCCATCTGAATGGAGGAGAACTCAAGTCAGAGCTAGGGCCCTTTCTTGATAGACAGGAGACACTGGCACGGCACAGAAAGCACACCCTACGCGTAGTCTGCTCAAGGCTCCTCCTCACTATTTCAACATTAGTATTCATTGAGATTGTGTCAAGGCCAAGGATATATTGGCCTGTTCCTTTACGCCACGCTGAGATTCTTGTTGGTTTTGTAAGCACAACTATTAAGTATCCCAACTACATCCAAGTTTTGGGAGGAGACGCAGCATTTTCTGAAGTCAGTAAATATGTCTCATGAGGACTGAAGAAACATCCTAATATTAAGCATTTATACAACTGTTTAATATGAGAAAACATAGTCAGAAAATCCAAATATTTTTACTGGAAGCCACAAGATTATGATAACATGCCTTCCAGCGCAGAGGAAAGCAATGGGAAGACTACCTGAAAGTAGGAAAACAAATACTGCCTTCATAAGCCTTACTGGGGAACCTTCATTTAAAAACTTCATTTAAGATAAATAAAAGGCCGACAAAGCCCACGTTGGAACAAATTTAGCACAATGACACACAACGATTTTATTTTTAAAAAATTTTTGGGGGGGTGGGGGGGGTAGACTGTCCGGAATCGGGACTCGGAAACTTCTTGAGTCTGGAAGGATTCAGGGGGTTTCTTCCCCCTCTCTCATCCGCAGCGACCGCCTGGAAGCACAAAGGCGATGCGCGCTCATTCATTCTGGATCTCCTGCGATGCTGGGGGGGTAGGGAACGGAGGGCGAGAAGCGGCCGCGCTGACATGCCCGCAGGCCGCCATGGAGCGGCAGAGGCAGGCGCGGTGGAGGCCAGCCCCGCACCTCGGCGGCGGAAGCCCGTCACAGCCGCACGGCGGCGGCCGCGGGAGCGCCCCCCTCCCCGTCCCCCCACGGACCCGGCGGAGGAGGAGCCTGCGGGCCCCGTTTGCTGCATTTGCGTACTGAGGTGGGAGGGTGAGTCAGCTCCGGACGAGCTCTCAGAAACTCCTCTTCCTCCCCCGACCCCCACCTGCTCCGGGAGGTTCCCTCCTCCGCCCCCCTCCCCCCTCCCGTCACGGCCGGAGCTATTTTTAGAGCGGCGGCAGTTGTAACCGTTATCGGGGCGCGTGCGCCGCGGCCTGGCGGTGCCGCTTCACCTGCCCGCCCAGGCCCCCCCCCCCGCATCGCCACAGGCTCCCCACCCCCGCCGCCATCGGCCTCGTCCCCTGCCGCCCCACGCCTTCGCCGGTGGCCCCGGGGCGGCTCGCCCCCCTCCCCGCCCACGGCAGCCCTTACCCCAGCTCTTAGCCGTGCGCCCCAGGAACTCGCCGCTGCTGGGGTTGTAAATGAACTGCCGCCACTCGGTCATGGTCTGGCGGAAGGGCTTCTTCGCTTCCTTGGTCATGGCGAGACGAGAAGCGGCTGCGTCGCGGAGCCTCCCCAAGCAGAGATAGCCGCGCCGAGCGCCCGCTCCCAAGCGCTAAGTAATGCGGCCGCAGCGCCCGGCGGGAGAGCGGGCGGGGGCCAGTCAGGCAGGGCCCGTCCCTCCCGCCTCCGCCGCCGGGCGGGGCCCGCCGCCGCGCCGCTCCGCCCCGCAGCCAATCCGCGCCCGCCGCGCGCCTGCCCCCTCGCGGCGGCGGTTGGGGAGGGAGGATTGAGGCGGGGGGGGGGGGCGCGGTTGCGGGCAGCAGCCGGTCCCACTACCCGCCGCGGGGGGTGGGACGGACGGCGGCCCCGGCGCCTCAGCGTGCGGCGAGACATCGTCGTCTCTGGAGAGCGGGAGGTGCCGCGGAGCGGATCGGGGCCTCAAAGGCACCTGTGGCCCCGCTCTCCCCAGGGTCTCGCCTCAGGCCCCTCTGCCTCGCGGTGGGTCGGTGGGTGACAGGCTCCGAGCGGGCACCGGGCCCGGGGAGGGCGGGAGATGCTGCGCTGCGGGAGCCGCTACAGAAGCGGAAAAAAATCGTAAGGCAGAAAAATACAGAAGAGCGACAAAAAAATACCAGGAGACAGAAAGGTGACCAAGTGTAATCTCCATCTTGGGACTTCCTTTAACTGTGGCACCCCCTTGAAACCCGTGGTAAAAGAACAGGTGTCAAAACGCTGTAGAAGGCGTATTGATAACGTGACTTCTTTGAGCATAAGACCTCAAAAACTCAGATGCTGTCACACTCGTAAAGGTCAAAGTAAGAATAGCACAAAAAAGTGTTCTCCATCTCTCACCCGACAGTAGAGGAGCAGGCTCCATTTACTCTGGCCTAGAGCAAGAGCTCGCCCCCTTAAATTCCGTCTTTCCCCCATAGCAAAGGGAGCGGTGCCAGCCCCTGCACACCCCCAGTCCCCGCACCCCTCTCCTGGGTCGCCTCTACCATGTCCTCCCTCGGATGTCGCTCAGCCAGTGCAAATAATGAACCGCTAATTAGAGACTTTGCAAAACTCAAGTGTAACAGGAGACCTACTACATCAAAGCCTGTTCCTAAAATAGTCAGTCAATAGGCCAGAGATCAAACCTGAGTGAAAAAGCTAAGACAGACTACATCTTAAAAATGTGAGAGCAAGAATATAGGCGATGTCTTAAATGAGGAATTAACAATTTATCAGTATGGTTAGTTTAAATCTTTATGATGGTTGCAGAAATGAAGCTTAAAAAAAACTTATTTGCCTGCTGAATGTCTGATTCCAATAGTCTCTTTTCTTCTGTTACAGTACATCACCTGAATCATTCTATTTGCTGTAAAACAACACCAGAAAATAACATATCATTCACTCTGTGTCACACTGATCAGCTAATATATTCAATTTCAGGCCAAAAATAAGCTGTCTCCATTTTTCTTTTTTCTTCTATATGTCACCAAGAAAAAGACTGAATGTCATTCCATTCTAACAACTGCTTTGCTGAATTATGTTCCCCAGTTTATTCTAGTATATATCTGAAGGAATAATGCATCAGCATAATGTGCCCATAGCCATCTTTTTGGATGAGGCACCACATTGATTCAATTTTTGCTAGATGCAAAGACTGGGGGAGTTAATGCAGATTGAAAAAAAAAATAAATCAGGTTACCTCTAAGGAACGACTGTGCCCTACATTATGCAATGAAATTTCAACATTTAAAGAAATTCATGTTTTAAAAACATTAAAGAAAATGTAACCCAAAGTATTATAGGAATTCATATCCAGCAATCACTGAAACTCTTCAATCTCCTCATCACAAAACATGGGGATCTTTTTGTGTTCTGCCCCAGTGACTTCAGCGGCTCAGTTGGACTAGAACAACTATTATTCTTGTTCTCAAAGCCAGCCCAGCCTGGCTTGGATGGAGGGGTGGTTCCTCAGCCCCACTGAAAATCAAACTGTTTCTGAGCGGCGAAAAGGTAAATAGATGTTTTGACTCACAGACGTACAAACCCATCAGCTAGACACTGATCCCAGGTAAAATAATGGAAAGGACCATCCATATTCCAGCCTTTGTTAATAAATTTAATGAACGGTGACAGCGTGATGGGCTGTACAATTAGCTGCAGTCACGGCGCAGAGTTTGAGGGCTCACATCCCTTCCTGACATGCATCATCCCCTACGCCAGCCAGCGTGGGTCGGGGCGCAGCGGGGGCCAGCAGCTCCCTGGGGGCCGGGAGCCACAGGGACCCCACAGGTGGGTGCAGCAGGACACTGCCCCCAGCCAGGTGTCGGGGCATGCCCAGGGGGGAGCAAGAGGCTGTGTCCGAGGGCAGGCCAGGCCACCAGCCCTGGAGTTAGTGCGCAGGAGAGCAGCACACCTCTGGCCATGCCGGGTCCAGTGAAACAGGGCTCCGGGACCGTGGGGGCAAGGGTCAGGTCAGACCGGGCCAGGCAATTAAGGCTTATTAGTGCCCTCAGGGCCCCGATGAGGAGGAACAAATGTCTTCGGTTTTTAAAATAATTATATGTTCAGCTGATAAAACTAATTGCACTTCCCTTTTAAACTTGGATTTCTCCAAGCTATTGATTTAGTGCCACAAGACATTTTGATTCAAAACATGTGGCTTATGTAGAAATAACTGGACTAAAAACTGGCTTGCTGGCATTTCCAAATGTGGCAAGACATCAATGAGCTGACGTATTTCTAGTGGCACCCTTCAGGGTGCTGATCGCTAAGCGGAAGGGGTTCTCCGTTAGGAGTCTAGGTGGTTGCACAGAGTCTGCAGTGATAATGTTTAGACAGGAGAGAAAGATGAGTCTGTTCATTTGTTCAGCAAAGCACAAGCCATGCTGTGGCAAAAAGAACTAATGCAATCTAGTGTGTATAAAAACTTGCCTTCTACAAAGATCTCTGCACACCAGTTGGTGAAGGAAACACTACAAGAAAACCTGCACCCACTTCTGATATTTACACTAGCAGGAAAACGGAAATATTAGTGATAGTTTAAAGAGTACTGAAAAATGATTCAGGGAACAGAAAACAAGCTAATTTGCAATATGAAGCTTCCACTTTTCAGCTTATTCAGCTTCTGAAAGAAAAAACCTGACAAGACATTGGATTACTTTGAATAGGTCCTTAAATATGGAAAAGAGATCTTGATAGTTTGACCTTTTCAGCATCACTTGCAAAGGCAATGGCATCTATTTGCTGGAAACCGTAGCGAGACAAACCTAATATTGACATTTCCTGAGCGTGAGGGCAATTAAATATTTAAATAGTTAATATCAGGAGAGATAATGGGTACACCTTTTCTTGGGTTTTAAATATGAGATTAGATATAGTTTTGAAAGACAGGCTTTCATTCAGCTTTGGAAGAAATGCGGTTGTGTGCAGACAGGCAGCAAGACTTTGCTTACCATCAAATAACATTGCAATGCAACATTCTAGGTTGGAAGCAGTATCCTCTACTGACAGACACCATCCCAAAAGCAAGACCAATTGTCTCAACAGGGATTTTGCCCATGTTTGCTCAGATGGTTTCTGAAATACTTGGGTTGGTTCCACAGAGAGAAAAGAATGAGTGACACTGGTGGTTCTGAATATGGACATCTGATGATTGCCAGGTTTGGGCTCATAGCCTCAAAGATCATGGAGCACTAGGAATTGTCCTCAGTTTGCAATTTCCTATTTCTCTGAAAAAATAGTTTTATCTTCACAGCTTATCTTTATAATGGTGTAATTGGCAATATGTATTTTTCCAAAGCACAGCAAGAAGAAAACCACCTTGACTCACTATCAAGAAAATAATGTATGATGATAAAAACATAAACCATACAACACAAAAAAATTCTAAACTTTTAAAATACTAATTGTATAAAGATAGTTGCTAAGTTCTTCTTAAAAATTGTCATGCAGAACTCCAGGGAAAAAATAAATATGATAGGAAGCAAGATTGCTGTAGTTTACAGTACAGAAACTCTACAGAGGGCAGTTCTTTAGCTTGAGCTAAATTTCTTTCATGTTGCTAAAGGGAGTTTCACTTTGGCCCATTGGAGGATTCTTGAAGATGAGAAAAGGATCCCCTTCTTTTCTAGTTTGGGTCTAGGGCGGACCACAGTAAAACACAATTTTGGCACCACTTGGATAAGCTCCCTGGGGCTGCTGTAACTCCAAGGGGTCTGCCCAGTCTAGTTTCAAAGCAGCTTTTGAATTGCAAAGAGATGTATGCATAATTTGAATTAGAAGATACATGATAAAGCCAGGAAGGACTAACTTCAAAAATATTATGACTGAGAAATGCTTTGTACTTCATTGTACAAAATACCAAGAAGCATAAGACACACATTTTCATGGGGAAAAAAAAGACTTCCCACTAAAAATGAAAAAGAAAATGTCTGTTATTGTGAGAGTAGAAAGACTACAGAAACAGTTCTTGTGTTTGGTAGTTTGCCAACGAATCAGAAAGGGCTGGTAAAAATGCATTCATTGTGCAGAGCCCCCTCACTCTTGAAAAAACTCCTTTATTCACAGAGACAAGATTCTGCTCTCATATATAGCATGACAACTCCTGTTAAGTCAATGGGAGTTGACTTGCATTATGCAGAGGAGAGTTTGGCCCAGACATTCAGCATTTGTTTACAGTAGGAAAAAGAGCCTCTAACTATTGTTGAAAACTATTTCACTGCTTATTTTTATGCAATGGGCTCAAAGTGAGGAAGGCTCAATTTGAGGGAATTTCACTTTATAACTACCAGGGTTTTTATCCATTTTATAGCACATGCAGTCAGAGTTAAATTTCAGAAGTTTTTCATGGACAAGTAAGAGAGCTTCTTCATTAAAGCTAGTATTAGAAGAGTTTATAAAAATAAGATCTCTCTCTTAATTGCTGAAGCATTTTCCTCCCATTTTGAGCTAATACTTTGTAAGCAGCAATCGAGTGAGGGACAACAGGGACTGTTACTGACAGGGTCTGTCTATGGGAGACCACTGAAGAGCGAGGTCTGAGCCAGAAAAAGGAGCTGGGCAAGATGGTTGGCATTAGCTGATGGGTAACCCGGGGACAGGAGCAGAAAGGGCAGGGGCAAACGGGAAGCCATTAGCAAGAAGGGCCAAAGAGGGAAGATGAAGAACAGGAAAGGCAGGGTAAGGAGTTTTGGGCTGAAAATGAAGTTTAGTGATGAAACTCACGTTAACTGTGAAATGCTGTTGAAAGAGGTGGTCCCTCCTCTCCCTATTCCACTGTCCCTTCCAACCCTGGTTGTGATTTTTAGCATTGGTGTTCCTTTTACCTCACGATGACCTGATTCAGAGTTGAACTGAAAGAAAACGAATAGAACAAATTTAGTTCCCTGACTCGGCTCACAAGGGAGACCAGGGCAGGCAGCAGCAGGAACGGGACTACCCTTTCAGTAGCAGCCCACAATTAGATTGGCAGAACCACATCCTGAGTTCAGCAGGGGACTCAGGCAGCAAGCCAAGGAGAAAGCCCACACTGGGCTAAGCCAGGAGACTGAGGCTGAAATGAAGTCTATGAAGAAAGCAAACTGTTGAAAAATTGATGTTGGAGGGAATGAAAGGACTGGAGAAGTGAGGTAGGGTTTGGAAGGAAGGAGAAGGTAGAAAGCAATTGCAGGACTCTCTGTCCTTGCTGGAGCACGATATCCTGCCCTGAAACTAAATTAGAAAATGCTACATTTCACTATTGCTTTATCACCAAATATTGTTATGCCAATTATGAGCCAATGTTATCATAGAAGATGACAACGTATTACTCTTATCACTAATCAGCACCTGTAACAGGCAAAAGTTTTTTGCAGTAATCTAATCTTATTGATAAAAGCTGTGATATCATACCAATGTGATGGTCTCATGATACTACTGACATGTCTCTATGATGTTAACAAATGGGAAAAGGAAAAGCTAATTAAGAAAATAACCCAAACAAAACCAAACACAAAATCCCACAAAAAGGTTTTTAACATCCTTATATTAGAAAAATCCTAGAATTACAGTTCATATAGGTTGGATAACAAGTGACTAAAGACAAGCAAAACTGTTCCCCTACACCTACAAAAATAAATAGCTTTGGAAGACAAATTTTCATTTAAATTTTCCTGTTCTTTATCTGATGTTTCTGTTTAGATATCTACCAAATGAAAGTGGGGATTTTTTTTGCCTTCAGTTTTCCTTCTACATCTATATTTCTCTACTGATGTAAATTTAGTCTGTACAATGCTGGCAGTTTGTGCAGATGACTCTGAAATACAATAGGTTGCCCCTCTAATTTACTTAAATGCTGCTGAGAAATTGTTCTGCGATGGGAATTAGCATTTTCAGTTTTCTCAGTCCAACTTTCTTCTCCCAGACAAGTCCCTTAGTGGTCTTGAATAAATCATTTAATTGTACCCGTATCAAGCCAGCTGGATAACTAAAGTAAAAAGCAGCTCTTCATTGAAAACCAAATGCTATGCCTAAGCTGTGCCTTCTTGCGTAAACAAACACGGCTGAGACTAACACACTTTCCCTTGGGACCATCGTGAGGGAGTCAGGCATTCCAAATGCATTTCAAAACCGAGAAGATGGGTTCAAGTTTGGTCTTGAAAGACATTTTTGCTAATCCAGTAATTAACATGCTGACTTCCCATAGAATAAAGGATCTTAAATATTTAGAACCATACTATCATAGTGTTTTTAAAAGAGTCACAATTTTTTAAAACATATTAATTTACTTGTTCACTTCAAACAGACTAGTTCTCAACTGTTATGTTTTTAAAACTCTAGTGGCTTGCTTAATGAATGCTTGTGACTCATAAGGCCTATTATTAGTCCTTCTGAGCATACATTAGGTAAAAAAAAATGACAGCAAGCTAGCTTTTATGTACTGTTTAGCAGAAAGTTCACTGTATTATATAAACCATTGCCAGCAGCTCTGCTTTAACTGTTAAATATTGTAACCTACTTGTTTTGGGTATGCTTCATTTTACTACCTAATCCAAACAGTGTGTATTACATACACACACCTTAGTGGCATCAAACTGAAGTTATAAAAATATTTAGCCAGCTGGTATACAGGAACAGCTCTTGACTAATATATTCACCTGAGGTTATTTACTAACTCTTTGTGAATATTTCTGCCATTCCATGAGAGCCAGATTTGTTAAGACTAACTACCTTCATCTCTCATCAACTACAAATGATACTGACGATGCTCAGCCTTTTTTCAGTGAAGTTGTACATCCATCTGCTCTTGATAGATTCATTCATAGGGAGTAATCCTATGGTGGATGCTCTACCATTGTGGAATGGCCATACAAAGTCACAAGGCTTACAAACAGAGATAGTGTCAACTTTTAATGTGATGCAGCCAATCTGTTTGTTTCTATGATTTTGAAAGAGGAAGTTGGGAAAAAAAGAGAACTTTTGAAAATGGAAAATGACAGTCAGCATTTTTTTCTTAGTCTGAATGTGTGGGAATTCCACCATTATTCTATTTTTGGTCTGACTTTTTTTACAGCATTTTTTTAAGAGTATACTACCCTTACAGCAAACTAATAAATAATGTTAAATAAAATTATAACCTATTTTCAGCTGATTTTTGTTGATTTTTAACTGTCGTTTTGAAAGAGCACTTTGTATTCTATAATAGTTTTATAAACAAATATAAAATAGAATCAGAGCTACATAGGATCCATATGCCCATTTCTTTTGATTCTGCAGGTTTCACTCCCAGTAAATGCTACTGGCTTTTTCCCAGAGTGACAATAGCGCTTTTTAATTATTTTTAAATTGTATTTTCCAATTTCTCTTATATTTGAACAAGGAAATCCATCAGGCCTCCCTTTTCATTGCTCCCTAATGATAATACAATCTAAAAACATTCATTCTACCTCCTACTGCCAGATGCTATCCCTTAAAAGAAAACTATACTTAAACCAGTACATTTAACAGAGCTCTATATACTTTAAGGGCAACAGCAGTTACTGCCAGATGATGGCAAAATACAAATTTTTAAATATATAGTGCCCTGGGGAAGGGTTTCTTTTTCAGATTCACATTGCAGAAAAAAAGACCAACAAAAATCCACACTCAAGTGCTGTGGAATCCACAAAACTGCTGTGTCTTCTCCCCATGCTGTTCCCCTGTACATGGGGAGACACTTCCCATACAGGAATGGAACAGTTCCCATACAGGAATGGAAGTATTTAAGTAGAAGAGCCGGAATTAGTCCCCTGAAAAACTGAAAGAAAACCCTGTCAAAAAGTGGTCTGTTATAAACACAGAGCCTATGAGAAAATAAAATCTTAAACTACAAACACCCTCCCCCCTACCCTAAGTATTAAAAATAGACTGAAATGTTCTACATCCTTTTCATTGCAGTTTTCTGCTGCTGTAATTGAAATGGGTACTTTGTTGTTGTAATACCATCAATCTCCATTTTTTATTTATTTGCTAAATTGTTTGCCAACAGAATAAAGAGAAGATAATTTATAATAAAAGCCCATCTGCATAGATTTGTGCAAACATAATTGCATATTCTAACATTCAGTCCAAAGACATATTGATTACATCTAAGAGACCTATCTGTTAACAAATTTGGGGCCACAGATATGGATTTTTTTTTAATAATTCCATAATGTGAATAAAAGAAAGTACTTACAGATATCCTAAGGAGCCAATCTGGTTGTGATTTCTGGCAGAAATCACAGTGCAGTTTCCCCGTGTGGAAGATGGTTTATGAAGCTGATGAAGGAACTGTACTTCATACGTGCTATAAAGACTAGTGCTGTGTTCTTAGCATGTAAACACATAGTAAGCATAGTCAGTCACTGCACTGAACACACCTACAGTGCTAAGGCTGCTGTAGAGCTACGATCCATGGATTTCAGGTCATGTTGGACTACTGAAATTTGGCATGTAGAAAAAGGTTATTAACAAGGTTATTAAGGGTTATTAACCGATACTTGAGAGGAATGACTGCTGTTGCCCTGTATAACTACAGAAGAAAAATACAGAGTTAATCACATTTAAAACACTGAAGAGGAAATGGGTCTTTGCAGAGGCCATTTCAGAGGACAGCAGGCCATGACTGCGTGTTCTTAATACAATGTATGCTATACAGCAGATTTCTCAAATCCATTATATATTGCCTAGAACAGTGTTCAAATAAATACTACACCAGGAAATACTAAACATCTGCTTGATGTCTGACCATGAAATATAATTATACCTGTTCCTGCCCCTTTAGTAATTGTCAAGCAGTTGAGATGATTTCACTAAGAGCAGATTTTTTTGTTAGCATCCTAAGTCATTATGTCAACACCCACAGTAAAGTCTGGGTAGGGCAACTATCATACATGTCTTGTAAATATGCATTCTATATTTGAAAACATTGTTAGAAGGAGGCTTATTTTTTTTATATTAAATTAGGCCTCTTCACTTAATTATTAAGAATTCAAATTACCAAGATACACACCTAGTTCGTCTTATCTACACAATGCTGATCTACATATACATACCCTTAAGTAAACCAGGAGGCAAATAAGCCGCAAATTAGAAACTCCGTATTTAGATGGGAGGAGGAATTGTTCATGTGGCATAAGGAACAGTCAGTAGTTATTGTCAAACAGTGTTCTTGAACACAGACCAAAAAAATTCTGGATTTAGGGGAAGCCAGTAGGGATTCAGGTTTCGCACTTAGTTCTGTTTCTATAGTGGAAAGACAGAAAACCTCATTTGCACACCTCAGCTGTTAACTTTTAAAAAGTTTGTATCTTTGTAATTAATTTGAATTTCCTGCATTGCATTTATTTACAAAGCTGTGAGTATTCTACTATTTTTAGCATTGTTATCTTTCCATTTTTATTATATTTGGGGCAGATTTCTTATCCTGTGATTGACACGCAGGCAGAAAAGTAACACTGAAGAGTTAATGGCAGGACAAAGATTACATTTCTTTTACTACGTGTATGTATTATCTAAATGGTATAGAGAGCAGAGTGGCAGACTGCTCTTTCCAGGCAGCTTTTGGAGACGAAGGGAGCTGCCTGGAGAAGCACTGACCTTTCTGGAGGAGCAGCTGTGGAGCAGAGGGTGGGGAGGGCAGCGGAGGCACCACAGGCAGGGAACAGCGGGGAGGGAGCTGAAACCAACAAAAGGCTCAGACCCAGACCCAGAAAAAGGGTGTTTCTATAGGACCCTAATGGGGAGCTGTGTAAATTACATAGGGATTAGGAGGCTGCTGAAAGTTGCCCAAATGGCAGGCAAGATTGAGTAGACCGATTCATGCCATAAGGCACGCCGGGCAGGTTATTTACAAGCTTTTTAATAATACATTTATAATTATATTAAGTTATATTTATATAAGTATATTAATTTATATAAGTATATTAATTTTTATATAATTTATAATTATAACAATTTAATCGTAACTTTATTGACAAGCCTCAGCTTTCTCTGTAAAGAACTCTCTTGCTCTTCTTTGCTATTTTGTGTGCTGATACCATCTCATTTTGGAGATAGGAAGCTGTTGGTTTCTTCAGCATGTTCACTTTAAAAAAAAGACTGAGTGGGTTTATTTTAAAGCCTTTGGTGACTCAGGGCTCCGTCAGCTAAAAGTGATAAATAGACATATGATACATTATATGAAAAGTATATATGTGAATATGTAAATATAACAGTAAGTTAAAACCTATGAGATGTATTGTAATATATATTCCTGATAAATTTCATTCCCAAAATTAATTTAGCCATAATTCTACAGCTGCAGTTTTAACTTTTCTATTTTAGTACAACCTCTGTTATTTGCATTGTTCTTCAACAGCACAGTTCAGCAGCAGCAAAAACACAGCAAGGCTCATTTAAAAATTGAAAGCCAGGAGATAAATTCCCAACAATGGATGCCTTGACTGGTCAAATGTGATCTCCATTGTTAATCATACAGAAACTTTCCCTGTTTTTATTGCTAGAATTGTAAACTCTAAAAAAAAAATTAGAATATCTTACTTTCTGACATGGTTTCTGTAATAACGAAGATAAAAATCCTGTTGTGACATACATACTCTGCTGTTTCCTAGACATATGATTTCCCCCTCTTTTGGGTCAAATCATACATAATAAATCTGTTCCTAGAGACAATTAGCCATCTAAGATTCCTATTAATTAAAAAGAATTTCCTTCTTTCATATTACTCACTTTTCTACGTTTGTGTGCAGCTTCAGTCAGGTAGTGCTGGTTTCGGTACTTTTGTTTCGCTTTTAAACAATTTATTTCAGAATATATTTGGCATCTGGAAATATGAAGTATTCCTTCACTAGAGCTCACGGCTGTTGCTCAACTAGGAAGAGGGAAAATGCTTTTTCATAAGGGCATGTACAATCCTAAAGACATTCCCTACTGTCCAGTTTAAACTATTTTTTCCTAACTTTCTCTTTCATAAGAATTTCCCTGCTCTAAAAAAGGTTGACATTAAGCACAAAGTAAATAAAAACAATGCTGTCTGAACTTGAAGCAGTAGAATAGCCCTAAAAAAACATCCTTAGAGTATCACTTAGAATTACACAGCATCTGTGACCACAGAGACTCTTGTAATAAAGAGATTTTTTAATTGCGTTCTACTGAGCACATATACTGTACTCTCAAGTTGTTCAAGTGTCTCCTTCTGTGGTTCCCTCCCCATTGCTTTGTTTCTTTAATTAAATAAAAGCCCTTTAAGTTGACAAAACCAATTATAGTTTCACTAGAAACAAAAACCTATACAAAGAGCTATGCAATAATCTTTAAATCATATATTGAGCAACTGAGAAACTGGTAAGAAAACCATCCCTTTAGGGATGAATAACAAAAACTTCAGTGCAGGTAGCTTAGTACACATGGATAAGTTTGATAGTGTAGTTCTAGCTTGATGGTTGTAGGCTAAATAAGTGTTTTTCACTTACTGTTAGAAAATAAATTCATTTCTTCTTAACAGTCCACATACTTTCATATCATCTATGTGACCCAAAGATGTCTGTCAAAGTCTGAAATATTATTCTCTTATTTATCAGTTCTGCTGGTAAAAGCATTAATTGCAGTCTGCTAGCTATGTAAAGGAAAAAACAAATTAAGAGAGTTTTCATTTAGTTTACTATAAATTAGAATGTATTTCCAAAGAAAAAAAAGATTCAAACAGCATTTCCTCTCTTGCTATTGAAAAAAAACAATCATTGTTCATTTAAAATAATAGCTTTTACAGAACGAGTCTATTTTTTTCCTTACCGGAAAATTGCAGGAACTAAACACAATTAATGCATTTGCTGCTGTTCCTGATTAAAATGAAGATTTAAAGCCCTTTATAGCCTGTCTTAAACTGATTTAAAAATATTTATTTTTCACATAGTGTCAAAATCATGTTAATTTCACAAAACCAATTTATAGTTTGGAGCAGTGGCTGTTCCATGGATCTCAGAACAATAAATTATCCCTGTGTCCATCTAGACAAAAACTGGAAGATGTTTGCTAAGGCAGCTCACTTGTACAAATTCCTCCCCTCAAAAGTAATGATTTCCATTATTGTTTGAATTTATAATTCTCAAATTAAAAAATTTTGCTCTATTTTAGTTCTCAACTAAGGACTAAACAGATACCTGTAGCTGAGTAATCCCTCAATTAGCCTTGCGTAAATATAATTGGCTGAAGGGGTGCACAAGACTTATGCTCTGTTGCTACACAAAAGATTATCTCATCACATGTCTGCTCTTGGGTTTACCAGCACAACAACTAAAAACCTCGTTGTACAGTACCCATAGCCAATCTTTGATTTCAGACTTTACCAGAAGTCTTAATCTTTTCCTTCTCACTGAAAAAAAAAAAGATATGTAAAATATCTAAGAATTTGTGCTCCACATGTCCTTAGAGACTGTTCTGAAATCAGCAGTATAAATGCTAAGGATAAGGTGTAAACTGCATCAAAATGAATTCATCAGCTTTAGAGGGAGGCCAAGTTTCAGAACTGATGCATTCAGTTCACTTCAAAGGAGTTGTTTAAGTCAGTAAATCTCAAGATTTACAAGAAAAAAGAAACAAAAAAAAAAAACCCCCAAAACCAAATCAGAATACACGGAATCCTAAAATCAGGGTCATATTTATTCATAGCAAAGACAGTTAGGTTATTTTTATGCTGTAGGAGATCAACACTTGCAAAGCCAGAAACTTGCATGTACTAAGAGGTTAAAAAAAAAAAAAAAGAATTTGGTTAGGAACCATCTGAGGACACCCCACACCTGGAACTGTGTGTGTTTTCCAGTCCGTATCCAAATTTGAATGTCAATCAGGCCCTACATTAACTAGAGCAGACTCTGCCATTCTGCCGAGCCTGTTTCCCTCACTGCTCTTAGTTTCACAGATGAAAAGGAGTTGTTTAAGGTGAGGAAACGGTTTGTTGGCAGCAAAATAAACTTACTTGGTAAGAGATCAGGAGGTTTCAATCTCTTGGCAAGAAAACAAAGTTTCCTTCCTTCCTTTGTTTAAAACACTTGATCCACTATTCTCTGTACAAGGCATATGGAAAATTCTGAAGAATTATCCATTTCTTTATTCCTTCCCTGCCTGGAACCAGTTGCAACGTAAGAATCTTTAGAAGGACTGAATATAAGAACACGTATTTGGCTTTAGTTCTCATGGGAAATAGATTCTGGATTATGAATTAATGAATTACAGAAATTTTCACACAGCATGCCACCACATTTTCAGTCAAATCAGAAAGAATATAACATTTTGATTCAGTATGGACATAAAAAGATGGGGAGAGAAGCAAAAATGTGTTCACCACAGAGCTGCAGAAATGAGAAAAATCACCTTGGGGGGAATTCAGGGAATTCAGTATCTGAACATTTGTCCATTGCTTGATTTAACAGAGAAGAATTTTCATTATGTGATGTCTTATACTACAATGAGAAACTGAGCATGAGAAACTACTGATTCTTAGATTGTATCAGACAATTTTAAGCAGCAAAGTTATCCTTACTGTTTAGTACAGATCACATTTTCTAATTTCTTCCTCCATACAGGAGGAAAAGCTGCATTTGTGCAAAGCTTATAAATAGGTACCCACTTTTCCTAAAAGAGTGTTGAGAATATTATTGCTTTTACTATTTATTAAATATAACCAGATCTGAGTATCAGTAGATGCATAAATATCTAATTACACAACCTCTTCACAGCCTCTCAGAGTTCATCCTTCTTGAAGCAGTAACTTTTTTTTTTTTTTATGTAAAAGTGTGCTCTGACAGCTCATTAGCTTGTTGCGAGGTTCCAGATTTCAGCACTATAATTTCTCACATTCAGCATGTTAGCGTGGGAAACCAAAAGTTTACATACTTGTACATAGTGGCAGCACAGCTTAGCTGTCTTAATCAGAATTAAGTCTTTACCTTCACTCTGGGTAGCAAGATATTTAAACTGGTCTCCCCAAAACTTACTTAATATTAGGATATTTATTGCTATGTGGATGCTGATTAAAATAGCCTGCAACAGTGATAGTTTATTTACAGACACGTACACTAATTGTTTTAAGGAACTGAAGTGAGTTAAAACCAGCTCCTCTTTGCTTAAGAAAATATTCCTTAAACTATAGCCTAATTTTCAATATATGTTGAATTGATATTTTTCATCTTTTTGGATGAAAAAGTCCTCCCGTTTAACTGCTGATCTCATTACATTTTCAAGGTAGTTCTGTTTTTACCAACTCCATCATGGTTTTGTGGTCAAAAATAGTCTCTTACCTGTTTGCAGAAATGCATTAATGTATCAAGTCCTAATGGGGGCTAGTACAGAAGTCAGCCTGGAGGAAGGGAGGAAACATTCCTTAAAAAGAACAACAAAAAATAAGTTCCTGTATTCATCAAACTTCTTTGCTTAATGATTGTTTTCAAACTAGCTTCATAGTTTGTGCATAATTAGGATAGAATGAAACAGATTTACAAGCCAGATACCATATTTGAGATAACTATTCTCTCAATTGTCCTTCTGTATGAGTTCAACAGGGAGTTTCCTCCTGTTGTTCATGATATCCTGCTGGCATTATGTTTTGGGAATAGAAGCAAAATTATTTTTGGTTTGTTTGTAAATCAGGCATCTCTCTCCAATTTATTACAGAGGAACAGGCTAAATTGGTAATCAGTACTAGTGGTTCTTTAGGATCACGATGTTATTATTACTGATAATGAAAAGAATTATCCATACTTCTTACTATGAATTTAATTGCTTCACACAAGGAAGTGCACAAACAGCAATGCTTTAGGGGCCTCCCTGCTTGGTATTGTTGCAGGTATCATCTTATCAGTTCCACTCCAGTCATCCCCTCCTATCAAGAAACAGCTTGACTGTCACTTGATCTAGGGAAGCAGTTCCTAACAGTTTGACTGAACCGACTCAACGCATCGTGCCTCATCACTTCTTTTTCTCCACTTTCATATTACTAAAGCCACTGCTGACCTACATGCGGATGACGTCAGAAGCAGGCTCAAGCCCTCAGAAGCAACCACAATGGTGATATGCTCTGCTCTGTGTCCTCCTGAGAAGTCCAGGTATCGGAACAATTTCTCTGTTTGCAGTTCCATCAACGTATTTCCATAGACTGACAGGGAACTAAGCACTGCAGGCTAGCAAGGTAGTCAAACTAAAACTGGTTTTGAACACTGCTGTTCAAAAGACGTTCAGTCAGAAGCATATATATTACTGTAGGAAAGCCTGCAGACAGGACTGATTAACAACAAATCTGCTCCTACTTGCAGCAGACCTTTTACCCCAGTGATTCAAAAGTCACGAGATATGTCTAGGATGTCCCATGTCATGCTTGCATGAAGTCTTGCAAAGCAAACATAACTGAACATTCCTGTACAATAGCTGTTTTTTTAAACAGTTACTCCACTATTGTTAACTGAACTACAAGTTATGACAACTGATATATCCATAGTCATCCCTTTGGCATTCTTTGTAAAAACATGAATCACGGAAACATTCATCATGAGGAACTCCCATCATAAGGACATGCACACAGTGTGTCACTCAGCATCGCTGTATCTTTCCACTCTGTAAGATGTAACTGTCAGAACAACTTCAGTGAATCATACAGGCCAACATGGAGGTTTGGTAAAGAAGAGCTCTGATAAAACACATGTCAAAATTAATTAGTTATGTTTAGCTTTGAGTAATGCTTGTGTGTAGAATAAAAATGAAAATTTTCTTTCTTTGTAAGTAATTCTATCAAGCATTGCAAAGCACCATGTTGGCGTACTTTAATCAGAAAACAAAAAGTTTGGAAGAAATTGGTCTACTGACAAAGCTCAGACATTGAAAAGCATGGATAAAAAGCACAAACAGGATAAAATAACTACTAAAACAGGTTGTGCTTACACTTGGTCAACAGGAAAGGGAAGAATTAACCACTGCAGCTGCACCAAAGTGGTCAGAGGGAAAGGAACAGAACTAAGATAACCAGAAGCCCTTCCAAAGAGACTTGTGGGTTTTTCCATGTGTCCCTCCCCACCCCCCCCAACCTCTCACCACTTGGGAGTAACGTTTGACTGAAATGGTGTTGACAGCTATTCTTTATGGCACCTTTTGTCTATCCAAGCTACAGAATTAACATGACGTTTCCCTGAAAGTTGAAGTGGCTTTGTTCAGAATTGTGCCAGCCTTCTGGAGGTGGCAGAAGAGGGTACGGATATGGAATAAATAGAAGAACAATATACCATGTCATATAAAGGAAGTGAACTCAAGAGGAAGGTGTGAATGGTGCCACCTGAGCTATATTTTCCAGGCAAGAGGTATCTAGAAGATTTCCGCCCCCTTGGGAACACTGCGTATTTATTCACAGTTTTGCAAATGCAGATGACTAACTGGTAAGAATTTTATACTAACTGTGCTCAGGTTCAGACAGTTATATGAAAAGATAGTCAAGAAAACCCCAAACAATTGATTTCCTAAGAAACATTAATCTTTTGGTCTATTTCATAAATTAAATACTAGACTTAGAGTTACTTACAATGCCTAATTATAAGAAGTCATACGCTTAATTGAATTTGTTTTCAGTTTCTGTCCATGCATTCCTTAATGAGTCTATGAAGCTCCCTAAGGCTATCACAATGCAGAGATTCAAACATACTCCCTATACCACAATGATCATAGCTGACCTTTATCCATAACATTAGAAGTGATAGGTCTTATACCATAAAAAGCCAGTAATTTCTGCTATCCACAGATTTCAAAATTGATGGGTATGTCACTTGAGAAAAATGTATGCTTTGCTTACATTTTTCAAAATTTTTCATTTTGCAAAAACCACAGAACTAGTAGGATTTTCAGTACTTCTAAGGTGCTATGAGCCATAGTTGCTAAGAGCTTAATTCTTAATTTAAATCCTATTAGAAAAAATATTGTGCATGATTAAAATATCTTTTTTTTTTTACAAAGCATTAGTGATTAAATAGATTAACATAAATTTAAAACTTTTGCTGTTAAAAATCTAATAATAAAAAGATACAAGTTATTATCATAGTGTAAAAGAAGCAATTTATACTCTTTAAGGTAAATGACATGAGCATACTTCAGTATCTTAATCATAGATATGGATATTCAGATCAGAAAAATGCTACATATACATCATTAAAACCTGTGAAAGCAACAATATTTTAAATGCAGTCTTACATGAGCATTTTATTTCTAAGAAACAATACTGATATTAAAAGCATATAAAACCCTGCATCATTTTATAGCTACACAATTACAGGCATCTACTTTAAGTAGAGATCTCACCTTATTTCCATTTCGCTTTCTGTACTGATGTTTGTTTATGGGCGCAGAAATAATTATCACAAATATCACGTTTGCTTAAAGGCTCTTAACTTAAAGTCGCATTCCCTGATACTGGTGCTATTCGATAGCCTGGAAATTGCATGCAAGTTCCAATTACTAAATCTATTTCATCCTGGAATAGGGAAGTGAGCTAACTTGCTGCAACACAAAGTGTTCATTGACTAATTGAGCCTTTGCATGATGTAACTGAAGGTACACAGGTTGAGCTTTATTGCCACTAATAAATAATCTCTGTGAACAATGATTTCATTAGGGTAATACTAAACCTCATTTTGTCTCTTTATGCCCACTGAAATTGGTGGGGTAATGGTAAAGGTAACAGGGATGGTATCACAGAAAATTTGGTCTTGAGAGACAAGGGAAAGCTTTTCCTTTTATACCCTCTCAGTGCCAGCAGTCTTTCGTCAGTGCTGTCTAGGGTCGTTTAAATTATGTTCTTACAGAAACAGATTTCAAACCATTACAAATATCACATTTCAGCCTTCTTCAGTTAAAATTATCAAGCAGTTTTAATAGCAGTACCAAGTAAAACAGTGCAGGGAAGACAGCACTGCCAATACAATCACTGCAGAGTGACCAGGGCACTCAGTAACCTTTCACAGATGGCATTTAATGCAGTAGAGTTCACAATTTATTTTTTTTAGATTAGATTAACACTTGAATGCATCTTATTTGTCTCAAAAAGAGGCAGGCAAGTGAGACGCCACAAAGCTGGAAAAGGAGAAAAAATAGAGACAGCTAGAAGAAAAAATTACCAGTTTCAAATTACACCATTTTCTTTTGCCACAAGCACTTAAGTATCCCACAACCACAAGGTTTTTTTTCCTCCCACAGCTTCATCCCTCATTTTCTATCATAAACATCCAATGACTTGGTCAATACTTTTGACTTGGGCCCTATTCTTGCACCCTCACATATATATTTGAATTTTACTCACATGAGTAGCATCATTGTCTGCAATAAGACGCGTAAATCTTTTAGGATTGCTGGCTTTGTTTTGTTAAGGTCAAGCAGGATGTTAAAATAGCTTTGTTCCTGAAAGTTTAACAAGGAACTTTTCAGTGGCAGGAAGAAGAAAAAACCCAGCAATTTACAGATTACTTAAAAATTGCTGAAATTAATTTTTAAAAGACACATTAAAAATGCTAACAGAAATACATAAATAATCTTTGCTCTGCTCTATCTACTCATAGTGCAAACACACGTTGTCCACATTCTGAAATAGAGAATTTTAGAAAATTAAAATGAATCATTTCAAACTAACACATTTTTCCCTTGTCACACATTGTGCCAAACTGTGCATTAGACTACTGATGCGCTTCTCTGAATGATTCATGGAACACTTAAAGTTACAGTATCTCACTGATATATATCCTGCTGGGATTTATTGATACTTTAAGTAGTGTTATGTGCATATGATGTCCTGAACTCAGATTTTAGCATTGGAATACATTTTGAAAAAACCCAGACTTGCAACACCTGGTATAATGCAGGGTATACAATTCTAACATGACATTAAATTCTGGTTCTGTTTATGCATAACCTCCTTCCATATGGGAACATATCTATACTGAAAAATTAGTTATGTGCTAAAAAACCTACAGCCATTTGAGTACTGCTTTATGGCTCTGGAGGATTTTTGAAATGGCATTTCCAATGGATTTTCATTCAAATGGATTTCATATGGATTTGAGGTGTACCAATTCAGGACAAAAGCTGGATGCCACTAGCACTAATAGGTCTCTCCTACCTCTAATAAGGTTGGAAGGGGTTTTGTGTTATTTTTGCGGGGGTCTTTTAAAACCACTTTGTGAAAGTTTTCTGCAGATGGAAGCAATGAGAAATGAAATCACTGGATGTCAGCAGTAGAAGCATCCTCTTAAACCTGTGACAGAACCACATTACTCTCCTTCCACTCAACCTCCTCTGCTTTTCACAATCTTTCAGGATCATCTTTGTCAATTATAAACTGAATTCTGACTTGGGCTTCTATTGTTTTAAACAATTTGACAGAAAGTCTCCCCTCAAAAGGCAGACAATTATATGCTCGTAATTCATGAACATAATTATCCACTAATCCTAAGTAACGCTGTTCTTCATGATTTTCACTTGAACATTAAGTATAAAAGCACTGGACAAGCAAATTTAAAAAGAAACAGAAAAAAGGAACAATCCATTTGCAGAAATTTTCCAATTGATTCAATTTAGGTTGTCATAAAATCGAAAAATAAAACACATCCAAATTTGAAAGAGAATCAATGAACATTTAAAGATGGTGTTCAACTTGCACATTTAACCTTTCCAGCATTACAGCACTTAATAGTATAATGTATTTTGCAATTACTGAATTAAAATTTATGTTGCATTGAAATAAATATCTTATAAAAAGCCAGTTACAGATTGCTTTGGTCTATCCATAGCTTAATTTATCACAGAAATACAGAAAAATTATCAGGAAACTTGATAAAAGTTTAAAATTGATTGTAAAAAAGAATTTATAAGCACATTTTCTTTGTATATGGTATTATCACTTAAAAGAATACACTTAATAATAATAAATAAATGCTTTATTAAATTTGTCTGGTGCAATCTTATCTTCACTTTGTTAAAATCAACCATGAAAAGAGTTTGATCCTGTCGGTCCTATTTCCTAGGGATACGTAGAGCCTTCTTGTACATTTTATGACAACTTGAACATATTACAATCAAACCATTCAAAAACTAAGACAAATTAAGAAAACAACAGACAGACTGGCTAACCAATAAAATTCCAAGTTTGACATAGTGTATGAGCTCCATTGTCTAACAGAGAATATTACTTGAAAATTAAAAAATTATGTCCTGGAAACTGTAGAACAAAGAGGAAATGTTAGTAGAAATAACAAGAAAATTGAAAGAAAACCAACAAGTGATTGTATTCAAAATGATAATCAGTCATTTTCAAAAGGTGTTGCCTCTTCACTCTATAATTGCTCTTTGTATTTCAGAATTTCTATCATTCTGTTTCTTAGAGAAATATGGTTCTTCACCTTGATAAATCTCCAATAAAAAAAAAATATTATCTCCTTTGCTAGAGCAAAGGAAAATAATATAGTTTACACAGCTGGTGGTCCTACATAGCCTGTCAATGTCATATTACACTGATGGGTTCTTCTTAAACAGTCACACTGAGTTTCTGAAACAATGTCAGAATATGGGAAGTTCTGAGGTGGTTTCTACCCTTTTTGTTAATGGTGTGATATTTACAACAACAAACAAACACCTGACTTAGCTTCACCTCCATTTGCGTAGCCCCCGGAATCTACTCTGTTAGGATCATTCAGTTCTTCAAACAGTCCTGTTTCAATAATTTCTTCCTGCCAGGCTATAGGGACAGCACCTGTGGCAAACTTTTTGAAGAACTTCTTATCTTTGTCATCAAACTCAATTCCTCGTATTTCAGAGAAGTCAGCAATGTCTGCAAGATCTTTGGCATAGACAACTGATGGATCTGGCACAAACGGAGGGTCGATAAGGTTTGCCTCTAGCCTGTGGAAATTTATTGTTTTGAAGAAACTATGTTTTCTTGGGTCATCATTTTCATTTCTGCAATAAAGCAAAAAGTTTGTTAATTGGTATGATGTTTTGCTGTCAAGTGTGTCTTTGTGTTGTATACATGAGAGTATTTTAAAGTAAGGAGAAATACATATATACACACAATGCAAGGCAATTCCTTTTTTCATAACCAAGTCCCGTTGCATTGCACAATACAAGCAAAGCTGAGGAGCAGAAAACATCCCACTCCCATTATTCATTACTCTAGCTCTCAGGGTAAATTAGTCTGGGCAAGGAGCCAGGCGAGAGCTGCAGCGCTGCTCCTGGCAGCACACCGAGACACCCAATCCCAAAGACATCCTTTAACCAGAACTGAAGACACAGCAGGAAGGGGAAGGGCAGTATTGGATTTACTGAACAATGATGGAAGTCCAGTGGTTGGGTCTATATTTACTAGGATAAGAATATCTATTAAATTCTAGACTGGGGTACATCGGTTAATATATCTAGGGATTGACTTAGAGGAATAACAGTCTGAATAAGAAACTGGTGATAAATGACATTTCTGGTTTTATCTTATCAAAGCAGCTATACATTTACATGATAAAACCCAGTTATGTTGCTCTAATACATTCACAGTTTTAGTGAGTCTGCTCCTTCAAATGAACTACTCATAAATGAACAAAGATTTAAAACAAGAGATTCACAAATTACGACATTAGCAAAACGTTGTACCACTGTTACAAACACAATCCTTTATTAATACTGTTAAAACCCAAGAACAGAGGCCAGAAGGGACTAAAATAATTGTAAATACATATTTTAAATACATCTTAAGGAAAGCAACTACAGACCTCAGGGAGAAGTTTTGCTATAAAAGAAACAATGAATTTTTTCATTGCAAACCCACAGAGAGGACTTCTAGGATATTCTGATTTTAAGAATAACCTGGCATTCAAATGCGTGCTTGTTAAAAGCTGACCAAGGACCACACCTCTTGAACTGGGCCTCTAGCATCAAGGTATGCTAAGTCTGAGTTTTGAATTCTAGTGAAAGGAGAAGAGAGGACCACTGCATTTTCTACACCTATGCATTTTTTTAATGTATTTATGGATACATTTGTCTTGATGACAGTAATGTAGAAAATCCAAATTTGTCTGGTTTTTGGCCTCAGAAAACGGTAGTTGCTAACTTGTTGCCTTTTTTCTTTTCCCACTTCCTTAAAAAATTAAAAAAGCAAAGTTTGAGCCCTTATGTATTTCTAAACAATGTTCTACAAACTAAATGCAATGCAAGCCTTTAACAACAAGTCTTTTTATCTTTGCAAACTTAGAGAAGAACCATAAAGAAGTAGCAGCTTGACGTTACTATAGAAAATCTTTCTTTTTTAAGACCTTATACCATGTGTGCAGAACAGCTCCTACAGCCTGCCACTACTGCCAGTTCTTCAGATGCTGTCCTGCCACATTTCTAGCCTGCTTTGGTGCTACCTGGCACAGTTGAGATGGAACTACCACCTGCCCATTTCAGGTCTCTTGTTAGAACATTGGCTTTTTGTGCCTCTGCTGCCTGGTTCTTCTGAGCAGGTCACCACCAGCCGCTAACCACTGCACAACACCATGACCAGGATGCTAAATCACAGCCTGAAGAACAACAGACGCTGCCAATCCAGGCACCCTGGGCAATGAAAAATTGATGTTTTCAACCAAAAGGAGCCATAAGAACACTATTATGAGTGTATAAATTAAGCCAAGAGGGGCTCTGTATATACATACTCAGTCTTGCAAAATCATCTCCTAACTTAAATTAGCTATTTACTGATAACCAAGCACTTGAGCAGCCCTCAAGCTTGGTGTGATTTATTTACATATACTGTTAGCTTGAAGTGCTTCAGAGTTGCTGTTCAAATTAATTAGCGTCCTGGGACACTAGTGAGCTAGTAGCGCCAACAATTCTACTGGGTAGATGGACTCACAAGGTTTCACTTGTATTTTACTTTCCCTTTCTGTAACATTAACTAAAAGCACTAGAAGCTAGTGAAGGCTCCAGAATGGATTGCTGCAGTGTTTCTCCTCCTGATGTATTTTCTGACACTGTCAAAACCATAAAAAGTTTAAAAACCTAAAGCTACAGGAACGCCATCTACTGGAACCAACTGAGGCATCTTCCAACTAGCAGGAGATGAACTTGAGCTCTTCGTATGTAAACTGCATGTTTACGTAACTTGAATAGAAAGAGCAAATGAACCCATCTGAACTCCATCAATTTTGTATTCTTCCATTAAAAAGTAAATAAAATCACTTCACAGATTTGGGATTTGAGATGTCAATCCCAAAAAGCCTGAGTAGAGAAAATGTTTTACATCTTTGCTGAGTTAACCAGTGACATTGAGTCTTCAATAAACAAGTGGAGTATTTTAAAAGGCCAGGTGTACAAGGTAAAGCTGTCCTTGAGCAGCTTTAACTTATGCAACAGGCACTTATGTAGATAACCCAAGGTCTTGCTGTCCTTAGTAGAATTACAGCACTAATCTTTACATACGGATGAGCTGTCCTGAATAGTATCACCCTGTTTAAGAGGTACATGTGGGCTTTTATTCTGTATCAAGCCCAGACATGGTATACATCCTATCGTTTTCCTTCTCCAAGGAAGCATATAAAAGTAAGACTATCTTAAATAGTAGTAAATTAAAAATAATTACCTTTCTGTATACTTCTCCCATTGCTGAGAAATAATGAAACAGTAAGCAGACAGAATGATTGCAAATGATTCCCTTGGCAAAGAGAATGTGGTTACAGTAAGTGAATAGTCTGTTGCTTCAGACTTGCTGAAGGAACTTGAACAAGTCACTTAGAATCTCTAGATTTCATTTTCCCCTACTCTGAAATTTGTTTACTTCACAAAATGCTGTAAGACAATGTCTGCAAAGTATGCTGACTTGTAAGGTAGAATGCTCTGAAGGTTTTTGTATTAAATTTATTTTTAAATTAAGCTCTTTAAACATATTAAAAATAACATAGGTTTTTTTTTAATCAAACACACTCTCTGTGCTGTTGAAAATATTTTTTTTCCTGCAGCCTTGAAAACTCATCAGGCACAAAGAGCAGCTGTCTTCATTTAGTACTGGAATAATAAGAATATTCATATTAATGATATATTGCCTTTCATTAAAGTTAATTCTTTCAGGCAAATGCATGGCTAACATTTTCAAAACTGTTCCATGTTGTTAGGAAATATAAATTTAGTAAACTCTGTGCATTTTCATTAAGTCCCTGTGTCTATTCCACTTTTAGATTTGATACATACCTTTGTATCCATAAGTGATTCCAATCTAAAGACGGGTACTACCAGTTTGCTATTTTGTGGGGTTTTTTTTTTACATTTTAATGATATTTCTCTTGTCTTTATGCAAATGTAGATCCCCAGTTTGTCTCACTAGAAATGCACTAAATTATTTCTGTACACACACATATTAGAGGGATCAGAGATGTTACAAATTAAATATTACAATGCTTTCCAATTTTCTTCTTGTTAAACATTTACTTGAAATTGCTAAGGCAGGTGCAAATCCATTAGCCTTCCTCAACCCAAAGTCATGTCTGAAGTACCAAAAAAATATTTCGTTTTATAAGAATTTGTGCCCAAAATTCTTTTTTTCCCTTTTCTCCCTGGAATGAGTCAGGAAGACCAGAATCACTACAAGATTTTTTTAAAGCACTTGAGTAAAGCAGAGGGGTTAAGGTCTCTTCAATAAGAAGACAATGACGCAGCCTTGCAAGTTACATATCTGCAGGGAAGAGAAGCCACATTGCAGAGTTGGATTTTTGCCCACATCATTCCAGTAAGTGATACAGCCTCAGATTGTGCATTCAGTCTGCACTAGCACAGACGCAGGTATCTACTCAAATATCCTTTACCTTTGGGAAAGAAAATGCAAGAGAAATGGGCTGCTCCCTTCTCCCAGAACTACACGGAGTCTAACCCCACAAAATATATAAAAGGGAAGTCCTATGAGTAGTCTGGGGTGAGGACAGACAGTCACAGTATTGCAACAAAATTCCTTATTTCCATATTATCTTCAAAACTTTCTACCTCTCTCTTCTTAGAAGTGAAAGGGAAAAGTCAGTACACTGTAGAAAGTCAAGATTTAACCTCATTTTGTGTAATATGTAAAATAATAATATTGTTTGCAGCTTTAATCTGGCTTTTACTGAGTTTGAGAAGTAAGGCATACCTGCTTCCTAAACGATTCTCTGTTTTCTTAGCCAAAAACAGTCGGCAAATATCTTTCGCTTCCTCTGTAAATTTGGCGTGTTCAAATTTCACCTCATCTTCCAGAGTTCTTCTTTTAACCTCATCCTTACCGACCTTTTCTTTGAAATCCTTGAATGGTGTTCGGCCAGCAACCATCTCATAAATACTACATCCCATAGCAAACCAGTCCACAGGATAGCTGTAATCTTCTTCCTTCAGGATTTCTGGAGCCATGTAACCATTTGTCCCAGCCTAGTGCAAACATACAGACAGATTTACTATTCAATGTCAGTAACAAAATGCATACAATTAAACAGACTAGTCTATAACTCTTCAAAAATATTAGTAATACGATTGATATATTTTGTATGTAGAAACTCCGTATGATTGATTTTTTTTTTCACCATGAAACTCTGAGGTATAACTCTGTTTTAGCACATGGACTATATCTGTCTTTAAATGTCTTAGCATATGGGAAAACTGTCTTAAATATGCTATTCCAAGCCAAAATGTCTGTGCAATTTCTACCTAAAAGTGGTTTCTTTTTAAATGCTTAACTTGCTTTCTTCTTCTACATGATTTTTTTTCCTATTGAAGCTTTGTCCTGTAAACATATCTAACAATCAATTTGAAAAGATTAAAAAAAGACAAAAATCAGACGAACAATCACTGATTCCCTCCCTACTCAGTGGTCAACTGGTCCAACATAGGGGTCTGCTGCCAAAGAGAAAATTCTCATCAAGCTGGTAGCTGAGCTGCACTCCCTGTTGGTTTTTAGAAGGAAGTGCTACCATCAAGGGCCAAAAAGAACTCTTAAAACCATTGTAAGAAAGTAAACCTATGAAAATTATAATTAGTAGATTAAATGCATTCAGGTGAAAGAACAACTTTGTATTTCTTAACTGAAAAAAGCTCTCTGGATAAAGACTACTACTATATACAGCACTAAAGGACCCTTTTCCAAGAAAAGTGACTACTCTTTGAGAGGGGAATCTGCCTGCTTCCCTCCCAGACCAGGCCTGGCACATTCCTGTTGGGGGACAGAATGCACACAGTTCAAAATAGCTCCCACTGCCTCTCTCTCTCGGGAGCTGATCCACCTGGGAGGGAAGAGAGGAGGTCAGCCTCTCTATATACTCTGCTGCACTGTTACATGACTCAGGATGAGATATTTCAATCGAAACAGCATTCCTTCAGCTGACCCACCGCTTCCTGCTGCATCTGATGCACAATCTTATTTTATATGCTTACCAGATTCAGCTAATGGTATGGTATTCTAACTATGTCAGAAGTTGCTTGAACCCCTTTTATATCTTTTTTAAATACTGGGATTGACGTGTTAGTAGTATTACAATTTAAAATGAAAAATTACGTTTGTGCAAAATTCTGCTAAAGGTTATTCAAGACGGTCATCATTACTGCTACCAGAACACAAGTAGTGAGAGATTCATTCCAAAGCAAAACTGTTATAAAAAATAACTAAAACTAGACCTCATTTGGGCAAATAATATTTGTAAAAAGCACAGATTAACAGATTAATTTTATTTTATGGGGTTTTGGTAACTCCTCTAATTTTTGCAACATTAAGCACAGTATATCTGAGTCAGGTCTCCTTGTGAACTTTAGCTCAGCCACCACACATTATGGTATATACCCTACTATAAACTATGTGTGCAAGAAGGAACATTTTATCATCAATTACAACATAAGCCTAATGGACAGAAAATTAAATCCAGTTTGTTTTCCCTCTTTGCACTTTTTTTTTTACTTCCTGGGAGATAGAGCAAAATCCTCCATTTGGTTGAAAACCAGAAATGAGGTGAGAACAAAAATATCAGCTAGGCTGAAAGCAAAAGAAAAGGTTAAAAGCTAATTGCTGCCTCTCTCACTAAACCCACAAAAGTACAGAGGAGCCGTACAGGCAGCACAGCAGCTGACATCATTCCACAGGTAATTTGTACTGTTTGCAATCAATTTCTCCAAATAAAAGTTAACATTGAGAGATAATCTGACAGTACTACATGTTTATGTACAATTACTGCTGAATTCAGAAAGGGGGACAAGCACTCAAAGATGGACCACAGAACCCAGACCCACCTGGCCTCAGAAGATTATGAAACCTGGAAGGGACAAGAGGGGTTCAAAGCAGTAGAGAAAGTTTGGTACAAAAGGATGCTCACAGAGCTCATTGTGGGGCAGTGAACACAGACACTAAACAGGCTTCTGGAATATTTTATCTCCTTTTTTTCCCCTTTCTGGGAAGCAATGAACATTCTTATTTTCACTGAGATGAAGCTGGGGCACTAATGCCTTGAAGAACTGATGAGTCATATCATCATCAAAATGTACTCTGACAGCACAGTACAGTCCTGATAAGATATTACTTTGCTGCAACTGAGCATCATCATACGGGAACTGGATAAATCTGACCTGGAAAAGCCAGAATTCTGCAATTATAAACGTCTCTCAAGGCAGCTCATTTCAGACTGCCTCTCTTTTCTTCCAGTTGTGCTCTTTCTTCCATAGTCATTTTTTTCAAAAGAAATAGTTTGTCAAGTCACTTCAGTCACTTCCATGTGCACTTTCCACATAACGTTCAGTAAGTCACACCATACAGAACACTACGCTCTGACGTGATACTCTGTTTCCCAAAAACAGAGAAAGCAAGGCCATAATAGCAGACCAAAAGACCACATGACCATAATTTAATAGAAAATAGAGATGGACCAACAACAGCTTCCTTGAGACCCAAGTGAAACACTGTGGATGTTATTGGGTTACTGTGAACAAGAATTAAACTTCAAAATTGTAAATTAGCAGCACCAAAATCTTTTGAGTTGTTATTGAGCAGATCCAGCTCAACCTGAGAGAAGTCTAGAAACATATGTTGTTCCTCTGATATGTCAAACCATTCCAATGCAGGATTTTGAGAGCTGGAGCTTTTCTACAATTCGTTAGGAAGGAACAGGCTGAGAAGTAGGAATCTAAACCTCATCCCATAACCCTGAGACTCAAAACCCACTTAAATACTACCATTTTATAGCAGAAACAAGCATATTTCACAAGTAGTCAGCAGTGACGTTTAAGGGGAAAGAAACAGATAAATGTCTGCAATATTTATGAAAACAGGAATTTGAAGAATGGAAGAAAAGAGCTCAAATTTTTGTCTTTTCCACTTATTTCTACAGATGTGGAGCTTTGGCAAAATAATTTGGGAAGAAAGATGATAAAGCTGTCCATACTGTATTATGGAACACGAAAGAAAAGGTATTATTCAACCCCTAGAACTAGAAGAACATACATATTTCAAATGAAGATTTAATTTTGTCTTTGTGGAGTAGATAGCATCAGAGGGAAGCTAAAACCTAACATCCCTGCACTAATCATTATGGAGAACAAAATACCATAAGTCATCTTTCAGGAAAAAGAGATCCTGTAGCAACGTGAAAGGCAGCCTCAGTGACTCAGGAAAGGTTTATTTAAGCAGGTAAAAATGTAGCTTACTAAAGGGAGTTTTTAAACTGTACAACTCTCACTAACAGTAGTGAGATATGAGCAGCAAAAAAACCCGTTACTAGGTGGAAAAAGCATCCGCTGATTCCCAAAGCAAAAGTGAATTAGAGTAATGAGTTAAATTAACGTCAGCAGGCCAAGTAGTGAATATACTGTAAATTATACTCAAATGTAAAAAGGAAAAAAAAAGGACAGAAAGTAAAGGACTTAAAAGATATCAAAAAAAAAAGATAAATGTGCTGTTTTTGAGAAGGGGTCTATTTTCTATGAGCTATTTAACTGGGTTAGAATTACCTGATGATGCCTTGGAATGAATACTTTAAGTATGAATTACTGGTATATCTGTCACACACAAAATCATTAGGTTTGTACAATTTTGTAGTTGTTTTCACTCTATACAATTTATAAGTAGATTCAGAAGCTGCATATTAACTGAAAAACACTTTTTCTTACTAGATCTTATTTTACATAGATAAATTTCATTCTTTTAATGGAAATGTGGACAATAAAAACCAAAACCATTCCCTAGTCAGAAAGCTGAATTCCTTTGTTGTCAGCTCTACACTACTAGGGCACATGCTGGGTTTTTACCGAGATGAAGAATGACCACATTATTTTTTTCTTTCCTGTAGGATTCCTGATAAGACCAGGAACTATTTGAATGCATGTGTTGAGTGCTCAAGTGATCTTATAGAGACACAAAACCACATGGAATTACCCCTTCACTGACCTGGAAGTGTCTAATGGGACACAATAAAAAAGATATTTAAAAAAAAATAATCACAAAGGAGCCAACAAATGTTATATTATCCCAACTTTTTTACAGAAGGCAGAAACCATATGTCATTGCAGGGGCACACAACTTTCTGAAGCATAGTCAGTGAAGTCAGTGCAACACGAGCTATTTTTTGCTTGCTGTCCCTCTAACACTGTCTTTCATGATGATGAGCAGGATGCCTTACTTGCATATGCTGTCTGAAATACAAAAATAGTCATCTAACTTCAGTCAATTAAATTTTAATTGACTTGCTTTTAAAAAGGGTTAACAGATCTGCTTCTTGCTTTATTTCTCTATTTTGAGAGCAACCCAAAATACAATTTTTCAATAATCCTCTAAAACGTAATGACCAAGTGTTGTCCTTGGATACATTAGTGAAGCAGTTATGCTAAGTGGAATTGCTGCTTTGAGTGTGGTTTGACAGGGCATAGTAGAAATGACTCATCTGAAAGTATACAAATGTTTCTTTTGTGAAATGTGATCCTGCATGAATTTTTAAAAGGTCACATAATTATAATCTTTTAATAATACAAGATGTGATCCTGAGAAGCACTAAGTGCACTCAGTTCCCAGTACAGTCAACGGGTCCTTGGCACAGCACAGCTCCGAGCAGAGCGAGGCCCACGGTGCCAGTACGCTCACACATCCTATTCCGACCGCTGCCCCGAGAAGGGAAAGTCCCTTGCACACCACCATTATCACAGCTTCCAGCAGATGCCAGGGAGAAAGAAACAGAACCCTGCGGAGCTTTCATCAGCACAGAAACAGACAAATGAAGAGAAAGGGGATTTAGATCTCTCTACCTTTTCCCACAGATCTCTGCAAAACAAACTCAATTGATATCACAAACCAAACAGTAAAGCAAATCAGAATGTCTATCTTTTGTTTGCCATGGCACAAGAACTGTTGAACAGAGGGAAAAAAAACAAGCTGAGTTTAGCTCCATCAGCTGTTTCCTGGGGCTCGGTCCTTCCTTCCTCCAAGGGGTGCCACTGCCTGCTTTGTTCTCTTGTCCAGCTGTTCCTCCGCTCCTTCAGCAATGGCCTTAATAGACCCTGCAGGAATGCAGGAACAGACCATGGAAAACTCTTCTCTGCACACAAGCTAACAGGCCCTAGGCGTAGAGAGGAACAACTAATCTGCCTCTGTCACTCATTTTGCAATCCTCATTTTTCTCCCAAGTGCCACTGTGAGGAGGAATGGAGCATGATTTCAATGAGTCACACAGAATTGCAGTTCCTCCACACTTTCTCACCACACCCTCATACAGCAACAAGCAGCCAGTTATCAAATGAAGAGGCAACAATCTTTTAAAAGAAGATAAAATAAAATCCAACTTGGACACACGGCACCCTTGAAAAGCTTCACAAAGATTTTGGCATATTGTTAACGCTTAGCAAAGGGAAGGACCTTATGATGTGACGGCCCACCATAAATTGATGGGCACACAAGGAGGACTGTTCTGGGTACCAGAAGACAATGACAAAGACTGTATAGGAGCTTAGGGGCTACTGAATGCCCCATACTTACACAAAAATCAAGACAGAAGTTTTCTTCATTTTAACATAAGGACATAAAACATAGAACAGGGAAAGCTGTTTGCCTTAAAAAAATTCTTACACAGATAAAAGCACAAAAGGATCAAATCAAATTTCTGCTGCATTAGAAAAAAAAGGAAACAAAATTGCCTCTTGGTTCAAAGCCACTAACTGGAGTAGTAAAAGAAATCCACCATCAGTTTTTACTCTTTTAAACTTGGACATCAGTAGCCATTGAAATCAAGAAAGTTGCACAAATGAAAGAGAAAGCCACTTCTGTGACAGTAAGGGCAGTCTCCCTCTGTGCTGACACTTGGGAGGAGAAAGAGACACAGTTACAGCATGTTTTTCAGTTTATATTCATGATACCTGAAAAATCAAACAGATAAATGGCTTAAGGAAGGAAGGTTCAGTAACTGGGCACCAGTTTTAACTCTGGACTCTAAGAGCATCTCTGCGCTTTCTCTCTGGGTGGTCACATGTAAAGCACTGTCTTTGCCTCACATCCCTATTGGAGACAGAACCTGCCAACATCCCTGCCTCAGTGAGTGCCATCAGAAGAAATCTGCATTCATAAACACTGAAGCAATCAGATGTTATGGGGATTGAGGATGTAGGACAAGCAGAACACTGGGTACAGATTAATAATCACACAATGAGAATTCAAGAATCATAAGGGTTCTCTAGTTTTCCTGTTTAATTTCCCTTTAAATTTCTCATTACTATTCCCCACGTGTCATGTGGGAATAATAATACTTCACTTCAGAGATGTTTATGGTTTCATTATTTAATGTCTACAGAGTGTTCCATAAACAATACTAATAAGGGAGAAAATTCTCCATCTACTTAGCTCTGCATATATTTTATGAAGCTCTTTATAATGAATGCAAATGCAGAATCATAGCACAACGTGTAGGTGGCTGTCTCAAAAAGGGAGCCTCAAATAGAAATTCTGTGTTCAGTGCCAGTGTGACGGAGGGAACAGGACAGCAGGGTGCCCTGGAAGGCTCCAGCATAGGTACAGCCCCTCTGCCCCCTGTTAAGCTGTGCAAATGACAGCAAGGGCTGGATAGTTACTGTCTATCCCTGAAATCCATGGGATTTCATCCAATTTCTCTTTTGGGATTATGACTAATGTTGGAGGTACAATTCTTTTACATGTAAATCCAGGAAGATGCGTACTGGCTGCATTAGACCAAAGGCCATATGGCCAGTTTACTGTCTGGGAATTGGCCAAAAACTGGACGCACAGGGAAGACTGTAGGAACCTGGTGCGCACACTGATACTTCTCTAATGCTTGCCTAGGCTCCAACTGTTGGCAGTTCAATGCCTACCAGAGACAGGAATGTTTTCTCTCAAAAAAGGTTTCTTCTATCAATTGCCCACTCTCCCCCTCAACCTAGATAATTCTTAGATCATCCAAGAACTTCTACAAAAAAGTCCTGCAGCTTAACTGCACACTGTCTTCAGAACCACCTCCGCGGATTCTGAACCTGCTACCCTTCACTAGCGGATTTTAGACTTGAACAACGAGCAAAACCAAGCCTACAGTTTTCACTTGCTTGTGCCTGTAATTTCAGCATTTTGTCTTCATAAAAAAAAGTCATTATATGTTTGTTAACTGAAACTATTCATCACAGCAAGTGGAATGTCACACATGGTCCAGTAAGAACAGAAGCGCTACATTCCTCAGCATCCCGTAGCTTACAGCTCCTGCAATACTGCTGCTGGGCAAAGCTGTCAAATCAACAGTTCAAAGAATTACGCTGTCAGCCAAATGTTGCATTTCTTACCCAATAAGATGTTGAACCAACAAGTAGACGACTAGATGATTTACCCAGAAGATCTTTCCAGAACGTGTATTATCTTTTATATTAAAAAATGAGCTTCAAGAGACAAAGGGATTAAACAGCAGTATTTAGCACTTACGTAGCATTTTTCATGTTCAAAGATTCTTAATTAAGCTTTCTACCAACTATAGGAACTTCATAAGGAACCTTATCTCTTGGTTTTTTACTTTTTTATAGAGCATGCTATAGCATTTATTAACTGTCAGATCAAACTGAATGAAGAACAAGGTTAAAAGTCACACAAAGAGACCTGATGCTACATCTTCAAGGGCTCCAATGTCTTTTCCCAGACAGAGAAACGCACACCCTGCGAAGGAAAAGCATTTCTTGGGCCACATTGCCTTCTCATGATTTTAGACGACTACAGTATCCTTTGTGCCATCTCCAAAACTGCAGGAGGCAGAATGACCCCATTCATTCATTTTTGCTCCCATCACTTTCATGATCATGGCATTCATAACGTATAAGGCTGCATTCTGTAAAGTATGTTTCAGAGATTAAAAAAATCTGAAATACTTGTCATGACAAAGCACTTCATAACAATTGTGATTATCAAAATTTTTAAGAACAAAGTTCTGCTAGTAAAACACAATTAATTTTATGTGTCATACTCAAAAATGTATAAGCAAAATGGTGATTTTGAAACTGTAGAATAGCACTCCAATCCCAAGCAAAGGATGGGCTATGATTTTTAAAAGTGGAAAATAAGAATAAATTTTTACAGAATCTTACCCAATAAGAATGCCATGTGATAATGACCACAGCTCAACTGTGGAATAGCTTGCTGAGTTATTTTTTATTTCACAAGTCTGAACCTTCCTCACGCTTCTCCACTGCCTTGAAATTAAACTGCAAGTGTCAGGAACATCTAAATAGATTTCCTTCTGTTTTCCTAAGAAATAGAATCTTATAATAAACAAACATACAGGAGGGCAAAAGGACATTTTGAGCAAGATTTTAACCAAAACATGTTTTTCCTATAAAAATATTATGATGTCCTTCAAATATATAAAACATAGCACAGGAAAACTGTGAAGAAGCCTGAAACCTCGGAAGGTATGAATGCACTTTTATAAATACCACAATAATATGTTTGTCTTATTTTCTCACAGTTATTATGTCAATATTTAAGCTCTCTGGCTCACATGCATCTGCACAAAAGTACTTCATAATTTATATGCAACAGTTGCTGTGCACAAAAGCCATACCCAGTAAGGAAAGAAATTTCTCCCCAAAATAAACAGCAAATACGCACAGACTTCGGGAAAAATGGAATTAAGTCCTCTATGTTTCGATATGCAGAGGATATGAGGATACTAAACAGAAGAACATACTCACTTTTCTCACAACCAGGAAATTACATACTATTACTCTTTTGCATAAAGTCAGGAGCATTTCACTTGAATACAACAGGTGAATTTTGAGTTGTATGAGAAAAAGTTGCAGAGACATCAAGAAAAAGGATGCCAACTCAAACTGGAGAGTTTAAGTGGAGAAACTTGGGATGGAGGCTCCCCATTTCTGTCATATGCAAAAAGAAGTAGCTCCGAAATCAATCAAGTACATAACTAGACAAAGCATTTTGCCTATGCAAAAGCCATCTTTGCAGGCACTCGGTTTCTCCTTGTGGCCCATTTCAATTATATAAGACAAAGAGAACATTAACATTTAAAAAAGCATAATTTTAAGATATGATCTACTTTATGCATGGTATGATCAACATATCAGAAGAGATGCTACAGGCACATTTGTACAAGAAGTCACGATGATACTACCTGAAGTCCTGAATATTATCACTGACAGAGTTCATTTCTGTTACCAGTGATGTCAGTAAGAATTCTGACTAAGTGTGCATATACCCATTTCTAGGTAGACTGCACAGGTACATGTATGTATCACAAGAAGATCCCATATAAGCCATGTTTGTTTCATGAACAAAAAAATACATTTCAAGTAGCTTTCAACTGCCTTCTTTTATCTCTGAGCCTGTTATTGGTCAAACTTGTGTATTTTGTTATTTATTTCTCCAATCTAAAGCCAGCTAGCATTTCACAAATACAAATAAGCACACCTTAGTGAAAGTAAAGTTTTCTAAACTCTGTAATTATTACCATACCAATTACTTACAGCTGCTTATATATGTTCAAAATAAAACTCACACGGAAACCAGATGTTTCTACTTGCTGTTTTAGCAATTGAAAGTAAAGGGAGAAAACTAAGGCTGGGTATCCAACCTTTCTAGACCTTTGTAAGCAGCATTGTTTCAGAAAGTAGGGGTTTTTATATATAATCGTTACAGACAATTGGTAGAGAGCACACAAATATTTCTCAAAAGGAATATATGTAATGACAATACTTAAAAGGATACCAAGACTACTTCTTCAATTTACCTGAGTATTAAATCACCAGCTGCACAATGCTTTTTCTGCAACATAAACACACATTACTTTATAAGAAGACTGTGTTAAAATTACCCATCTAAAATTAAAAAAACCCTTTTCATCGACATAGACAATGTTTGGCTGGTAAACAGTACATAGACACAGATTTATATTAATCTTCACTAAAAACTTCGAAAATGTCTAAAACAGGAAGTCATTAATTAGCTTATCACTTGCACCATGTGATAACTTAATCACCTAACAAGATTTACAAAAGGGACTTATGGATCCTCCAGCTGATGTATGGGTGATGTGCAGTTATTCATATGTGAGAGGCTAGGAATTTTTCTGATGCTTTGAAGGCAGAGCGAATTTATCTTTCATGGCTTGTACAATCACAAACGGTGCACAAAACTTTCAGAATGCATCCAAACAATGTATGCTTGCAATCTCTAATAAAACAAATACATGGATAAATCCATATATTACATACTATTCAAGCCTGTGTGAGGAATGATGAAAGTCATCACATGATGTTTCTACTACATAATATACAGCAAAAAAGAGACATAGAAAAAAGTTGGAAAATGCTACTTTGTTTCACTATGTCCTCTGACTATGGTGTGTATAGGGTATTAAGACACATTTTCGTACCAGCGTAGTTACAGTCAAACCCATGGAGATAAACATTTTTTAAGCAGGTGCCTAAGATCAGATGTCTCTCCACATTTGTTTACTTGGTTCCTCCTGATATAGAAGAGGTACGGAAGAGTTTTCTATTTTATTTTGCTTATTCACAAGGAAGATCCGTTTAACACCTAAAGAACTAGAGAGATCATGAAAAGATTAGCACTCAGGAAGGAAAATCTAAATTGCTGAGAGAGATTTTTAGACAGTTGTTGAAAAATCTTTAATTATTTAACATCTATTCAGTTCACATCTACAGAAAACAATTTGGAGGAAAGTGCTCTAGTTTTAAAAAGGCACTGTTCTGCTGCTTCATTTAAGAGTATGAGACCAAAATAGAATCTTCATACTCGGAGTGAATACGATCTCATAGTAACAGTGGCTTTACTGAATACAAGGGTGGCTTGCATTGTAGAAATCTGTGGAGTATGAGTGAACTGTTAAAATATGACCCAGAAATGCATATTACTTTTTCCTCTGAAACAGTACTTCAGCAAAACAAGAAATGCAACAGTTGCTGCTACTGATATTTCTAAGATGAAAAACAAGAAATCAAATGAAAGATCAAACAACTCAAGCTCACAAACTTTCATTATACAGCAGAAAAAAAAAATAATCACATTAACCTTAAAGAAAGGCCACAATAGATACTATTTTTTAAATTATTTCTACCTTAATTTTAATCAATATACTATCTTAATACTTGGTAATATGTGTAAGACTGGCTAAGTACATTTTATCTTAACATATTAAATAAGTGACCATTAACCCTACCAGACAGCTAAACCATGGTTTCATTTGGTACTAGGGACTTAGTTAATTACTTTCAGGCAGTAGAATAACTTATGAATATGATTAAAGCAAAGTTAGGCATTCTTCTTGTAATGCATTAGAACAGTATTTTAAATATGATTATTGAAGAACCAGGTCATAAAAGAGCGTTTCAAGGCTTTAAAGTCAGAACTGCTGGAGATAGGAATGAAGTTCCATGTATTAAAACATCTATCGAAACAGTACAATTCTTTGCAAATGGGAAAATAAATAGCAATTGAAAAGGTTTTATGTTATACTTCAGTAGCATTTTCCCTATAATTAGTGACTGAAAATTATACACCTTAAATTGTCAGTTCAGACTATCATCCAAAATCTAGAACGAGCGTTATAATGTTCAGCACTTCACTCAGATATACAGGACAACAGAGATTTGGCCCAGACTAATATATGTTCTGCTATAGCTTATAAAAATGCCCTTATAAAACGGAGCCCACAAAATGGTGCAACTGATTAATTTAATATATCTGTCTTGGAACCATACATCTTTTTCAGTTAAAAAAAAACCCTCCCAAATCTATACAAATATCTTCTCTCAAGATTTTTTTAAAGCTATAACCATTTGGTAGTCACACTCAAAAAGCACGCTACGATATAAACTTTCTGCCAATTTTAAGTTACAATGTAACTGTGATTAGTCAACAGAAATTAATTTAACAGCACCGTTTTTATTTTATTACAGTGGTCCATGGTGAAGCCTAATGCAACAACTTTTGTAAAGGTCTTTTTAGGTTTTTCTGTGCATGACATTACTATAAATAATAGCTAGATCTTATATAATGATTTTCACTAGTAGCTATCAAATGACTCAAGCAGGGTTAGTTTATAGAAATGCAAAATAATACTGGCAATTATTATTCATTTAACTCCCTCATAATACAGAAAAAAATAATTTTCTTCCTTCTCATTTTTCGATTTCCTGTATGAATAAAAGTGCCTTTCACGCTACAATCATGTAGTATATTACTCATTGCAGTTTTTGCTCTAATAAAAGCACCCACCGAACAGTGACTAGTGCTTCTAAGAACAGTAGAAAACAACAGAAGAAAAACCATTTTAACAACTTGATGACTGTCATAGGAAGTGAGGAGGAACAACCGCCTTGTCCAGGACTGCTTTAAGATTCTACCCTAGTACCAACAGAAGTGGTTAGACGTTTCTAAATATACTCTTTCATTTTGTTTGATTTGGGTTTTTTTCTTCTGCTAAACCCCACAGAGCTACAAGTAGGAAAAACTGTCCTTGGACAAAATGAACAAAATTTTTTTCCGATCATCATAACTACACGCGTCTATAACTTGCAAAGCACAGTAAGGTTTAAAACTTCAAGTTCACTGATCAAAAATCCATCTTCACAAACAAAAAGTTATTCCCATTTCACAAGTTCTATATAAAAACCTGCCTTAGCTTTCACAGAAGCTGTATTTTCATGTCTAATAACACAATGTAATGTCATTTAAAAATAATTTCCTATCTAAAAAACCATCAGTTTCCATATTTTCTTTTAGGGAGAACTAAAACCACTCATAATACAAACTTTTCATATTACCAGGAAAAAAAATGCATCCTTCAAATTCCTGTATTAAGTAACAATGTCAAAAGATGTATGTACTTCAAGCATGATGCAGAAGGTTACTAGTGGGTCCTCTCTCCTCTACTGAATTTCTACAGAGTTAGCTTGAAAGACTTGGGGAATTTACCATAAGGCAGTTAGACCAGTTCATAATGTTGTTTCTGTTTCTTCATATTCTTAGTGTATTTCAGACACATTCACTCATTATGTAGATTTTTAATTCATAGCTAAGCTACCTGAATACATCCTTCTTGTGCAAACCTCATGACATTATGACAAACCTGGGTTGGTTTGGGATGATCAGAGTCACAGCTTAAGTGCTGCACAGCCTAATTCACACAGGAAAACCCTTCCTATGCACACACAGAGGCATGTACATTAGCAAACTGTCATCAAGTCTGCTAACTTTGAGGAATCAGTCTGTGGGGAGGAAGGTCAGCAATGATTTATTGTGCAGCATCATGAACACCTGTAATACTACCAGTAGCATCACTTAAAAGTAATGTGGAAGAAACTGCATTCTTCTAGGAGCAAAAACTGAAGACAGAGTCATATCTTTGACTTTTGCTCATTAAACAAACAACTAATTGGTTCAATCCCTGACTATGGTCTACTGCACAAGACATATATGTTAGCATCTTTAAAATAACTGGTTCAAGACTTTATCATAACAGAAATAAAAGGTCAAGTTGATTTTACTGTTTCTGTGTAAGACAAGTTATTTTACTACCTACATATAGCACCTAGAGAGTTAATTAAGCAAATCTTCTTATCACCTGTCTCTTAGAATGAAATGACCACGTAAGGTCTTTAGCAAAGAACAAATCCCATGGAATTAAGTTTTGGAGTCATAATGCATTAGAAATAGAACAGCTTCCCTTCCCACTTCCCATGTTCAGTGAATTTATACTCACCCTTTGAGTGATGCTTTTTCCCTCTTTGACCTGCACTGCCAAACCAAGATCAGACAGTCTGCAATTACCGTTATCATCCAGGAGGACATTTTCTGGTTTCATGTCCCGGTACACGATCTTGATGGAATGGAGATGCAGAATCCCACAGGTGATCTGAGCTGAGTAATAGATGACCCTGTTCATTTCCAAACCCCTTTCTCCCACATTGTAGATGTGATACTTCAAATCCCCTCCATTCATGAGGCTCATGACAAGACACAGGTGGGTTTTGCTCTCATAGGCATAAGCCAGTGTGACTATGAAAGGGCTGTTGACCTTCTCCAGGATCTCTTTCTCCAGCAGCGCCATCTTCTCTCCACCTTTCTTTTTCAGCCTTTTCTTATCCAGTTTCTTGCAGGCATACATCTTGCCAGTATTTTTCACCTGGATGGCACAAACCTAGAGAAGCAAGATGCACAAGGAAAGGCAATGAAGAAATTTTACAAATACAGACTGGAATATCAAGGGCAACAATAGGCAGGAACTGGGGAATCACAGATGCCTATTTGTAGCTGCTGATGCTAACTTCCATGGCAGAGTATTTTAGCAGAGAAAAATAAGGAAAAAGCAAGCATACAGTCTGTTCTGTTCCAGACTAGTATATGGTGGACCTTATGCAAAGTTCTTGAGGACATCATTAGTAGGTATGTATTAGCAAATAAGATGAACAAGGACCCATTCTCTGACCACGGGAATAAGCGGGACATACAGCTTACATCTGCATAGCTAAACTTTCTTCCAACTCAGAAAAAGGTAGCCTCATCCATACTGTATTTTGAGAACAGATCTTGATCTATGCTGTTCCCTCAACTGCACCTAAGAATTACCTGGGAGCGTGTGACATAGCACAGGTTAAAACAGTGCCAAGGAGCAGACTAATAATTAACTATACGGACAGTCATGCAAGCTTTTGTAAAAGAAGCCTGCTTTTTTACTAACATAGGTAATATAAAAACTTTAACTCTTTGCCAAGAGGCATCCACAACCTTTGTCACAGTGTAGATAACAAACCTAGCCTAATTTCTGAGAATCTGAAGGAGCAAGTTTTGCAAAACCTTAGACAATTTATTAACCCATTGCCAAGTTCCTCTTTGCAAACCCACCTGCTGATCTTGAAAAGGTAGGGATGACCCACATCCTTAAAAGTACAGTTCTTACCTCTCCAAAGCCACCTTTGCCCAGCACTCGGAACTCATAGAAGTATTTCTCGGTTACCGGCTGCTTCTCAAAAACTTTCCATTGGAGGAATTTGTCATAGAAGGGGCTGGTCTGAAAGTCCTGGAAGGGCTTGCCTTTAAGGAAGACTTTGGTTTCCTCCTTCGCCAGCTGCATGACATTCTCATAGTCTTTTGCTGTAGCTGCCTGGCATTTGCTCGCCACATCAGAGCTCATAAAAGTCAGATAGTTTTTGGAGCCTGTCTTAAGAAAATTGGTTATCATATTCTCCATGGTACTGCTCTTCACATTGTCCTCTGCCAGTTCCCAGCTTGACACTTCATCCAGGAAGTCCCTAGCTACCAAATATTCTGGCACTGTCTCTAAGAAGTCTCTGAAGAACTTCTTGCCAACGGGCTGCTGCTCACAGATGCTGTCATAATCAGCAACAATAGACTGTCTAACCTCGGTGCATTGATCAATCTTGGGCAGCGAGAGGCTCTTACGTCTCTTTTGCATTTCCTTGGTGTCTCCATCTCCACTCTTCCTTGCCTGCAGATAGGCTGTGTTGGCAATCAAGTTGTCAAGCCCCCCCATGTCACACATCCTGGCAAGGTCTTGGGGTGGCAGAGCCTGGTTGAGACAAAATGAGTAACTGGCCCAAGTGCTGTGCTGTAGCTACCCTGCACTTTTCCCTGCTAGTGGTGCGTGGTTGCCTCTGAAAAACACCAGAGAGACTAACTGCTTTTGCATTAAATACCTCTCAAGGATTTTCACTAAGTACCTTTAGGTATATGCACCATTTGTGGAAAGTGACTGGTAAGAGGTTTCTCTGTAAGCAGCTTTGAGTTTGCTATGTATAGCCAAGGGATGACATCCTCGGCAAACCTTCTCACTGGCAGCACCACACGCGTGCAGTTCAGCTGGTGTTTTTCACAATTTAAATCTAAATATAGATTCCTTCTATATGCACTGTCATGTACTGAGATTCCCTCTATGTGCACTGTCCTCCCCGGCTGCTGAAAACATGGAGATTCCTGTCTGCAATACATGCATGCTCTAAACTCAGAGACGCTCTGGCCACAGTTAATAGGACAGCCTCCTAACTCCCTTGCTTGACACAGAGAACACCAATGTACAATTATTTAAGTTAGGATCTGGTTTTATGCAAAGCTTTTATCACAAATCTGCTATGTCTGAAACAGAAGCTGACACAGATAAACATGTAACTTGAGCTTTAAATTATCACGTAATTCAGTGCTTTGAGCATCCATACTTCCAAAACTCAAGTTATAACACCAATGACTGAGCTCTACAGACACTTCATGCAAACCTTGATGCCTCATGTGGCTCTGTCTGAGAGGATTATGTGCAGAGGCTAAGACCTGCTGCTGGTCTAAAAATAATGATCCCTATATACAAAACAACACGTAGCTCTGACTTCATCTCCTACCCACGGAAAAAGCAAAACCATTTCAAATGACCAGCCAAATCTTGCCAAGACACTTCTGTAAACTACCATGGGCTCAGTTTATTTTCCCCACTTAGCTTTATGACAGCAAGTGGCAAGATGAGATGGTGGCAACAGTGTATGGTTGAGGTGGCATCAATAAAGGGACAAAGCTGATTATAAACAAGTGAACGCAAATTCCGCCTGACTCACTGGCTGCCTACCAGGAAGCCTGTGCCCCATTTTCTCCCCAAAAGCATAAAAAAATCATATGTGGCACTTACTACGCTAAGCCCCCATCTACTGTGGGGTCATGTAATTTGGCTGCTAAAACTTTCTTTAAATATAAGGAAGGTATTCTGGGAACAGGAAAAGCATTTCCATAAATCTTCCAACAGCAATGGGGTCAAGCTGTAGTCCTGAGGTCAAGGTCAAGTTTCCTTTTCTCTCTTTTCACTCTTAGAGCAAGCTGAAGAGCTGAATCCCAAACGCTAAATATGAGGAGTAACAACAGGCATCTCTCAAGACTCTCTACAGTAAGCACCAAGCCCTTCTTGGCTGCTTTTTGTCACTCTACTACTATGTAGTAATTTTTTTCACATGCTTAATCCTGCCTGCATTGAATCCATTTGACATTCAACTCATGCTTATGCTCTACAAAATGACATTAGAGGCATGTTTTTCTAGCTGCGATTGAGAGTTCCATCACAAACCGCTACGTGTGCACGAGAACGCGGTGTACTCTACAGCAGAGTATTTGGGAGTCTTGCTTGTAGAGCCATCACTAATTCTGCCAGGTGAAAGCAAGCACGGGGGAGGGGGTGGTTACATAAAGGGCTAAATAACACGGCCAGCTGCCTCAGCAGAACCGAAAAAAGTCAAAAGAATAAATGCAGAGTTCCGCTGGTGGCTTTCCTGAAAATGGTGCCCACAGCAACATATTCCTATAGTACTCTGGGTACAGAAAGGCAAGAAAGGAGGTAATTAGAGCTTTAATTTCAGGTCCTCAAGTTCAGCAGGGTTTTTTGGTTTTTGGTTGGTTTTTTTTTTTCACGTTTAGCAAGCGTGCCACCACAGCTCAAACAGCAGCAGTACAAATGGCTGGTCACTGGGGACCTAAGGGTGAACTCAAGCTTATACCAGCTATTGATATATTCACATCTAAGCAAATCAAGAAAACATCTAATGTTTATAGTACCTGCGTAAGAAAGACAGATTCACAGGTCCAAAAATCATTCTGCTCCGTTAATTAGAATCTTTCCAGGTTTCTATGGAGCATAAACTTCCTCTAAAAGAACAAAACTTTGTAAAAAAATGAAGTGAAACAATATCATCTTATCTTTGGACTCACATTCATTACTCCAGTCACTTTTGAGAGAATGCTCTAGCCAGACTTGCTGAATTTTCCAGATCTGCCCGGCATTTATTAAACAGCAGAGAAAAGTAGATGAGCATTAATCTACTAGTTGATAATAGCTATTTAAGGTAGAGTTACGGATTCATAAAACTATGTTCAGGTGAGAAGCAAAACAGATTTATTTTGTGTGTACAGGAGGTGAACAAATTCAGGACTAAAAATGGGTACTCAATAAGAACTATACTAATAAAATATCAGGGTATGATTTGGAACAGAAGAAAATTTCTCTGGTGCAAAGCTCACAGAAAGACTGGGACATAAGCTAAATCACAGGGAAAATACACAGAACTTAAAATTCATTATCTTATATTCTAGGTGAACCTCTAATTGCTGGCCAACAAGATAGTTATAATATACAAACAGATATACACAAATACCAGCTGCTTTGACTTCATAATACCTCATGTGTGTTAACGCCTGTTTGAGCTGACACTTTGGAAAACCTTATCTGCAATTATAATTTCAGCTACTCTTATCACACACATGACATGAACTGAAAGCAAGGTGAAATTTACTTTGATACTTTCCATATTCACCTATAAACCAAAGCAAAATGAAGGAAGAAGTCCTCTGATGGGACTAGATGGAATTAACAGAGGTTAGAGGATGGAGCCTGGAACCAAGTTCTGGCAGAGAAAATAGGTGGTAGATAAGATATAGTTTAAATGTGACAGCTAAAAATTATTTCCACATCTGCATTCACTTTAGGATGAATTCTTTTACACAAACAGAAATACTCCACAACAATGGAAATGCTATAGGCACTTAATTAATACTGTTAACCTATTTCATATTTGCCTTCCATTTTAAGACAGACATCATCTGGTATAATAACAACTGATGTGATACAGTGTAAGAGAGAGGATTATTTTTAACTCGGTGTGTAATGAGAAAAAAGCTATATTTAAAAAATTGAAAACATTTTAAAAACAAGATAACAAGTATTAAACAAAAACACACTAAACTCCCCATGCATGCTTGTTGACAAAAGGCTTGTCATTGGAACTACTTTATAGAGTGAAGATAAACCTTTTTAAATATACTTAAAATAAACATAGAAATACATCTGCTGAGAAATGCATTAAACATTTAAGGTAATAATTTTGAAGTAAACCACGACATGCATAAAATATTGCTTCAATTTCACCCAGGTTTATTAACCATTTTATTAAGTCTGAATTTGCTACAGACTTAAAGCAGTAACTCAACCTATTATATATATTGGAAAAAAAGCCACGGCACATGGCTGGATTAATAGTAATTACTTTGGATATTCAGGGAAAAGACAAAGTCAGAGGCAAGCACCTAAATAAGTGTAAGGAAAAAAAAAAGAATCACACAATTCATACGAAAAGATGATGTATCAAGGATTTCCACAAAAATGAAACAATGTTTTCTCCCATTTCAAAACACCATAACCAATAAAATGATGATAAAGAAGTTTCTATTAACTCAATTTTCATGAAACCACAATTTAACATCTTTCGCTAGGTTTAATTAGTACCTGCTTCCTTGGGATATGTTGGCCTTCTGTATTAGTCAGCTAACCAGCAAGATTGTTTGTGCCACTAGTTAAGCGATAGGAAATACATGTCTTTGTACCAAAAGTCTCTGGATAAAAAAAATACATGCCTCCGTGATCTTTAACAGAAATATAAATTAAAAAAAAATTAATGTGGTTAAGTTTTAATATTATGGTTGCAGGAATCATGTATAGAATATGATACAGCAACAGACTTAGAAATACAACAAAACAAAATTGTCTGAAGTCAAAAAGAAAACCCAAATTAGAAATATTTAGTATATTGTGATGGAAAAAGCACATAGCAAATGCTCCACGCTTCATTTTCAATTAAATAAACCAGAATATTTTCTGAAAAACTCACCAGCTGTGTTTCTGTAAAAGCTATTACTTAGAAAACAATTTTTTTGTCCTGACAGTAAACTATGTAGCACATCAGACAGTAAGATCATCCTTTCAAATTAATTCATTTATCTATGCAAAAACATTAAATAAACTGTATTTAGGGTATAGTTTGCACCACCACATTTCTATGCTCTGATACAGTTGACACTCAAATCGTATCAGATACATTTGTTAATGTAGTGTCTCTCTTATTTTCAGCTGTGGAAATACATGCAGTGAGACTGACCATTGCCACCTTGTACAGCAAAGAGCATACAACAAAACCACACCGTTCTTGTAGCAGATAAGCTAAATAAATCATGCCATGATTGACATGTTCCATTCTTTTGCATGAGCACATGGCATAAGATATACACTATTTCAACAAGTTCAACAGAAAAAAAAATCCACAACTTCCAGTGTTTTTATTTGCCTATTCGCTGGACTACCCAGTCCTGCTGGCAGAGGGGACAGCGATTATTCTGTTTCACCCACAAGGACATGCAGCAATTGTGGAAGGAATGATTGCATTCTCCCCAAACCACTGAAAGAGAAGAAAGAACACATTCCAGTCACACTCAGCTGGCCAGTCAACACCTACAGCAAGGTCCAAACCATCATTCTCAGAGGTTTATAACCACTGCAAGCTTCAGAGACAAAATGGGTCATTACTGATTTATCCATTAAGATTGGGTTATTATGGTCTTTCTGATGACAGTCAGTTCTCTGTCATCAATTCTTTTACTTATTTCCAATTACAAGAAAAGAAATGTGTGTTTTCAACTTACTGTATAAAGTGACACGGTTTTGTGAATGTATAAACACATTTATCAGTTCTGCAGAATCATAGCCCAGGATACAGGTCTGAGTCTACAAGCTACAATTGTTTCAACACAACACAAAGGGTTGTCTGTTGTCCATCTACTCATGAATAGTGTTGACTACTTTGCTTTTTTCCCCTTATTTGTTCACATTTTTTTTTTATGGGAATACACGTGTACCAACCAAAGAAGTGTTGTAAGTTATGTTTGGGTTTGTTTTGTTTTTTTTTTTTTTTTCTCTCTATCTTAAATAGGACACTTAGCAAACTAGTTAAGATATCTGGAACAGGAAATTCCTGTTCTCATCAAAACAATCATCAAAACCAACAGTGGATCAAGTTTGAGACAATATACTTCAAAACAGAAAGAACAAGGGCATGGAAAACTTTACCACTTATTTAAAAATTGACTTAAATGTTTAAAGCAAACTCTTTGAGACAATTTTCATTATTTTCTATTTAAATATATCAGAATTAAGTTATGATTTGCTTTTGCGTACATTGGTATGCAAATAAATTATGTTTCTGTTTAAACCATACTATAACTAGCTCAATTGATTCCACTTTTTCAAATGATAAGTGAAAAAACAAGTAATTGCCTTCACTGTGTCTGAATTAAGACTTGGAAAAATATCACTTTCTAACCCAGGCACTCATTTATTTCAGAACTTTTTATTGGTATTACCATTGTGTCCTCTAGCATGCACCACAGAAGAAAAATAAGTAACCTTTTCCTACCCACTTCAAAAGAGTACATTAGTTATGCTCAGGGTGAGAGAAACTTAAACCTCTCAGTTGCCTATGTGTTGACTGTAAATTTGAAGCTCTTTTGTTCTACAGCGTGTGTAAAGTAAAACTAATTTTATTAGTGCTCAAAAACAAAGCATAATGTATTCCTAATGTAAAAAGATGACACAATGTAGAACAAAACACCAGTCTACTTCTGAGCATTAATAAAATCAGTATTCCCTTCAAACTTTAAAATGCACCCTACTGAGAGAAGCTTCAATTGAAAAACAAGCGAATGAAATCACTACATACCAACACAATCTTCTTGTTTGTTTTCAGCTTGACATCTAAGACAGGCATCTAAAAGTAAACAAGAACAAGACGCAATTTGATTCTCAGGATTCCATCATAAGAATAGGTTTGTCAGAGAAAAAAACAAACTCTAAAACCAATTTATAAAGGTAAAAATCCCAAGTTTTGATGTCTAGTTCAGCCCTTTAAGATCAAATAAAACCTCCCTAAGTTTTAAAACAGTGCACATGACAATGAAATATATATCTGAAAGAGATCAGAACTATAAACTGTCCAACAAGTTGTTTTTTTTTTTTTCTTTTCCATTGCTTTGGTATTTTCATAACTTCTGCTCAAAAAAAAAGCCTTCTCCATTTTGTAGATATAACAACCAGCAGATTTGTGCCAAGGAACTCAGGCATATTAAGACTAGAGCAAGCACAAAGCCAAACCCTAATTACAGGACTCTGTTTTTCAGATGTCAGCATCTCCTTTTAAGGAAATCATTCACAATTTTGATTTTTTTTTTAGGCTGTACATCTCTCACCACAACCTCCACCTCCCACTACTTTTTATATAGTAGTTTTCCTTAATAAGTACCTGCATGTAATTGTCACAAGAGTCACATACACATGCAAACATAATGATCCATTTGGCAATATAAATTAACAGATAAACTTGGAGCAATATCTAATTCAAAATATTTACCATCTTTATGCACTCCAGTCTGTGGCTATAGGACTGGATGGCGGGTTCAGGACTCAGTAAGACAGAGAAGTAACAACTTCCAGGCTCAGCACCGTGCCACACACATACAGTGGAAAAATGCCTTTGTTTATCCTTTGCCCTGACATGGGCTGCCATAGGCATCTGTGCACATACCACGCACAACAGAAAGTGTTCAATATTATGGGAGCAAACACATCTTCATTTCCTCCAAAGAAAAGGCAATAGTTTAAAGAAAAGTGTCCTGCGGGTCAGATCTGGCCTACACGCCACTAGTCGGACCACATTTTCCTACAAGACAGGAATTTAGATTTCAGTACTTTTGCTTTCCTTGCCAGATACGGCCAATACTTCTATTTTAGATTCATCTCCTTAGGCGTTCCTTATCTTCTCAAGTAAAAAAGAGGACAGAAACTCTGTAACAGTTGCCTTTTCCTCACTGAGATAAAAGTAAGGCAGTAAATAGTTTCCTGTTGTCTGCCTGTTCCTGTAATTTATACTTCCACAGCATTTAAGGGCCAAGCTGCAGGGAAGATTCAGCCAAACTGCTTCAACTTTTATCATGGTACACTGAAACAAACTGATCTGGGGCCACCTCAACATGTAGGGCACCAAACCAATAAAAGGAGCTTTCCCATCCTAGCTCTAGACTTGCAGCTTCAGGCAGAGAAGAGAAGCAGCATTTCTGAGGACAGAAATGACTGCAACCATACCAAAGTAAGCTGCCCCTGCTCTTGCTTCACAACCCTAGGGATGTCAGACTGAAAGGTAAAGCAAATCTAAGTCAGGACTGCTGCAATCCTGCCCTTCCCAGCTAACACCTGCATTTTTGCTTCCCTCCCTTGTGTTTTCGAGGTCCAAGGAGTTAAAACAGTAGAAAATTAAGGCAGCTAATACTTTCCTCCCTTGCAAAAAAAAAAAAAAAAAATAAAAAAATCAAACAAACTAACTTTCAACAAGTGCCAGGTTAAGTCCAGCACTGCCTCCAACCTAAGGTTACTGCAGACGCAGTGGCTCTGCGGGAGCCAGACCGGGTCTGGCAAGGTCAACATGAAATTGCTAAACTGAAGTCATTAATGATCAAGTTTCACATTTTAACAATGTGGTTTGTTCTCAAAAAATAGTTACCAGATTTTTCTGCTAGTCTCAGATGAAAAGTACTCCCTTAGTCTACTTATGAAAAATCATAAATGAACTTTTTAATGAACTTTTTTTTAAAAAACTTCTATAAAAGCTCTGGGTAAGATTTTGCTCATTTATGACTTTTTTATAGTGCCTTGTAACAGACTAGCTAGATCAGGAAAACATTCTTAAAATTAAGGTTTACATGGCAAATGAAGCCAATTTCGTATTTCCATGGTGGTCTCTGCTGACCATATAAAAGCAGACAACCTTCAAAACATGCTTACGCAAAAGGGGAATCTCCCACCATTTCAGTCTGGGCTGCATCTTTTTTCCTTTAGTACACCTTTTTGCCTTTTCCACAGCATGTTCTCGGCAAAAAAATGTACGAGAAATGATGGGATTGCATATTTTGTCTCATTTCTGTTAAGCCCAAACCTGACTAGATTTGTGACGTGCTTCCTGGACCTACAAAAGCAAGATGCTCTGGAGGGAATCTTGGGTCATTTATTGTGCCAGACGGTACCGAGCCCTACTGAGGGCACAGTTATGACTAGGATGACTCGGCACAATGATAAAAATTGGATATAAAGATACAGTAGATTAATGTAAAGAGTTTTCAAAGATCCAATATCATATTTGTAAAAGATGTCCGAAAATAGCAATGCCAGTCAACGATGAGGCCACTGTCAGAGAGATTTCAAACCCAGGTAAACTAACCCCTTACTTTTCAATCGGCTTTTTTTTTGGTACATTCACGTGTGTTGAACCACGCCAGCATTTAGGAGGTTTGAGCAGAAGTGTTAGAGACTCTAGATTAACGGATTTGGAAAATGAATTTATATCAAAATCCACGATTGCTTCTTCAAACCAACCCCAGGAACAGCAGCACCCCACATGCAGCACTTGGGGCAGCCCGGCTGTAACCCAGCGCTGGCCGACTGCTCCCACAGACCCGAAAGGGGCTCCGTGAAGAAGGCGCCTCGGCGGAGGCCGGGGTCGGCAGGACGGCCGCCCGCCTCCGGGCCCCGGCACAGGCTCAGCCCGACTGGCGAGCGCCGCCCCCCGGGCTGACGGGCGCGGGGCAGCAGCCCCGCAGGCGTCACGGCCTCCCCCGGCGGGAGGGCGGGCTGCCCGGGCCCGGGGAGGGGGTGGGCCGCTCCCCGGCCCTGAGGTGACGGCTGCGCTCGGGATGCCGCGGGCCGCAGGGCCCTCCTCGCTTCCTCAGGAGGAGGAAGAGGAGGCGCGGAGGGGGCAGCGCCCCCCTTCTGCCGGAAACCGCCACTCGCTCCTCCGCCCGCCGTGCGCGGGGAGGGCAGGGAGGCGGCCGGGCCGCAGGGCACCCCCCGCACACCCAGGCCCGCGGCGGCGGCCATGGCGGCCGGGGCCTGCCGTCCGGCGCTTACCCATGACCTGCACCCGGCAAATGGCGCAGGTGTCGCACTCCACATCCCAGCTCCACATGGCCACCGCGTTCCACTTCTTCAGCGAGAACATCTTGTCGGGGCCGCCCGCCTTCGAGCCCGCCGAGCCCGGGTGCGAGTGGGGGGCGCCCGCCTCCTCCCCGTCCTCCACATCGGCCATGGCGGAGGGGCGGGGACGCGCCGGGCGGCAGCGCGGGCCGGCAGCGCCCCCCGGCGGCGGGTGCAGCCCGGGGCGGGGGGGGTGGCCCCCAGTGGGGCTGGGCGGGGGCGGCAGGAGACCGCAAATATCTCCCCCTTCAGCCTCAAAGCCTACAGTTTCTGGAGCCCGAAAGCTGAGTCTGAGCCTATAGAGTCCGAATTTATCGGCCTCAGTTTGTTAAAGGTGGGGGGGGGGGGGGGGGGGGGGGGGGGGGGGGGGGGGGGGGGGGGGGGGGGGGGGGGGGGGGGGGGGGGGGG
>JAOQGH010000051.1:17315299-17389070 GCA_025769975.1 Gallinago jamesoni
AGTTTGTTAAAGGACCCCCCCCAATTCCACCCCCCCCCCCCCCCCAAAAAAAAAAAAAAATCAAAAATCAGCGGGAAAGCGGTAGACGACTGGTGAAGCTCTAGGGAACTAAAAAACTAAAAAATAATTTTTAAGTGTCTTTACATTCAAAAATAAAGTATTTACATATACAACTAGTCTTAAAAATGGGAGCTTCGAAGTGTGGATAAGAACAAAGCTACACAGCGTACAGACTTAGTTTAAAAGATAATAGAAGCTTGGATTTCTTTCCTCATCTTTACCCAAATCAAAGCGTATAAAATTGACTTTTCCAACATAGTACCCTGTCTCTTTAAGCCAACCTTAAGGTTAGTTTGTTAAATAATGTTGGACAAACAAATTCATGGAAGTTGTAAGAGCTGGAGTCAGAAACAGCCCACCTCCACCTTGCTTTTCTCAAGAACACCAGTATTTCTTTGATTTGCACCAAAGTTCTCCTATCTCCTATTGCCAAACAGACCAACTCCCGTCAGAGCACCTGAGCTGGCCTTGGCAGCTTGTCATACACAGGCAGCACTTACTTGCGTGCTCAGTCTAGAACATTCCTATAGCTGTATGCCTTAAGGCATTACCATGCCCCATCACACAGCCTCACCAGGGACCATCAGCAACAAGATATAGTGTTGCGTGGACCACAGCAGGTCACCTTAGCCTATCCACAAAGCGAAAGGCTAAAGGCAAAACTCCTCTCTAGCCCTGGATCAGACCCTCGCGTGCACACACACACCCACACCCCCCATACTGCAGAAATCTCTGTGTGTTCCACACTGATTTTGGTGGTTGGGCTGAACTTTGAGCCTCAGTTTGCAATGCCAAATGACTCCAGACAATCACACTTCTGTTGCTGGTTGAGGCAAGGTCTTAAATGTGTCAGTTCCCACTCGTACTGTGGAAAAATCTGCCCATTCTCTATTCCCTAACTGGCTGTCAGAGAAGTCATACCAACCAGAGTGCTTATCTCCACTGTTCCGTACTTATACAGGTCCTGTTCTGGATCTACATCAGATTGCTGTGCTAAGCTTTAAAAACTAGGCTAGAGAACTGCTTACTAACTTGAGAAATTTCTTCTCTCTTTAACACTTTAAAAAAAAAAAATTATCTGTGCTCAGCAGAAATGCTGCTGAGTTAAGGCTTCAAAATACTAACTTCTTGATTTTGCCAACTTTCCTTCAATAACAAGTGCAGTGGATTGTCACAGCTGGGCTACACAGGATTATAAAGGCACAGGAATAATGATGTGTAAGAATATAGTACAAACCAGAGTACAGAGCAAAAAGTGAGATATTTTAAAGGAAGGGAAGGGTAGAGACAGAAATTATATTTCTTAATCCCTTTTTGCCATTAAAAAAAATCATTCCATCAAAAAAATGCAGCTTTCCTTGTAACAGAAATAACTACCATGTATCTCTATCTAATTCAACTCCTAGATGGTAACAACAACAGAGTAGTATGTACAAAACTAATGTGAATTTTAAAATTCATTTGAGAAAAAAAAGCCCTTTGATAACTTGAATGTTACGATCCCTAATCAAGCCCAGTTTTTTTTTAACATTGAAGAACTAGAGAATATTTGTAGAACTCTTAATACATTAATTGGTACAGTTCCTATCTTCAGTTATGCTCAATTTAATCAAATGTTAAAACTCACACTGTTTTGATGTCCTAAACAAACTTATTTTCTGCTTGCCTGGTGTAGCAGGCAACAGCAAAGTTCAAGTTGCTGAGAAGGAAAGCAGCTCCAAGTCATTCTGTGGACCATGCATTTATCTCAGAATGAACGAGTGCTGGCGCAGAAAAGGAGTACGTGGTGTTTCCATCCAGCTTTGCGAGTGCTGTAGAGTAATACAAAGTGAGAATAGAAATAGAAACTTCTCATATATAATGACACATTTTTCACAGCCAAGGAAGACTTTGTGCAAGATTTTTGAGCGCCTTCATGTATTTTTAAAGCATTTTTTATGTTTAAACAGGACACCTAGCAGGTGCCAAACTGACATTCCTCAAGATGTTCTCTGCATACAGAGAATATTATGGATATTTGTAGTGCAAGTTTCTCCAGCTGTGAATCACAGCTTCACCTGAGTGGACCGAGTGCCTGGAATTCCAACTCTTGTCATGTTTCCTAAGCCCGCCAGCAGAGTAAGCCACACACTTCAGCAGAGGCTTGCATGTTGCGCACCTTACCCACAAAAATCTAGCCTTTGATAATAAAGTAAAAAAAAAAAACAAACCACAAAAGCAGTTCAATCACTTCAACTATATTGATCTTAAAGATCTTCTGTTTCTACGTTAATCAACTATCCATTCAGAAGGACCTAACATTTCCTTGAAAACACTGTTAAACAACACGTGAGTAAGATACTCTGTTCTTATCTCGGCTGATTCACACTCCTCTCAATCCTCACCACCCAATTCCCAAATTTGCAGAAGTCAGCCATGGAAGGAACAAATGCTGTTGCCAAGTCTCTGGTTTGGCCAGAGTGAAAAGATCTATAAACTCAGAGGAGCCACCATACATAGCTGGTGTGACACTCAAGCAACTGCAATCATTATGCTAATACAGCAGTGTCTGAAGATAACATGGACTGCAGCATATATGCTAAAAAGCCCTGATTACTCTTACTTCTAAATGAGAAATAAATGTTACAGTTAAACAACAATGAAAATATTTACATACAAAATTGTTTCTATTTTTCCTCACTATGGATGTGCCTTACCAATAGGCCTCTCTCAACAGGATCCCAACAGCCACCAGAGAGAATTTGAAAAGATCAATGACACAAAGTTGAAAGTAACTACTTTCTAGTTATAAACTTGCCATTAACTTTGATAATTCAGTTCTTTGTAACTCATCATATTCTTTTTTTTTTTAAACTACTGAGGCACTCCTGAATCTGAGTTGCTGAGACTAGATGTAATCCAGAAAAGTTTAAAATTAAAATTGCTTTTTGTAAAACTTGAAAATGTGTAAATATTTCTCCTTTGATAATACATTGTATTTGTTATACCTGTTTGAACTTTCAATATATCTGTTCCTGAAGTAAAAAAAAAACCTGAAATTTAAGCATGTTTAATTTCTGCCGTGTAAAATAGAGATTAAAAATCTCTCTAAATAGACATTAAAAAAAAAGCCTGTTGTAGTAACTTTTTTTTGGTAAATTTACACAATTTGCCTCATCATCTCTTAATTTTTCTTAGCAGTGATTAGATGGAAACTGGAAGCAATTTTCCTCTTCAGTTCCAAGAGCTCATAAAAGCAAAATATGACAGAAGCTGTAATTATGTTTGTGTGCTGTCAAAGTGACACACATTTGCTGTACACTTTGCAAATGCAAATATAAACCACGCTGATTTCATTAGTTTGGCAATGCTACTTTTAACCTGTAACCATTCCCTGAACTTAATCGCTCCATAATGCTATAAAGATGTTTTTCCTGCACAACTGGGAAGGGAGCAGCCAAAAAAGTGTCTCTAGTGTATAGGACGTGCTCTGGATGCCTATGGATAGAAAAGAGTCAGTAAAATAGAAAATGGGGTCATTAAAACTATTAGGATCCCTTCCTTTAGTCTCACCTCCTCCTGCAGAAGCAGCTCCTTTGCTGAGTCAGTTCAAACGAGATGCAGCTCTGAGTTTATTCCAACAGCCTGGGTTAGCCTTTGATAGAGGAGAGATTGCCAATGTGAAACGCTGTTCTCAGTATTAGGATGAAAGAGATGTTTTGAAAACTAATTTTTTCATAATAGAAAGGAAGTAACTTTTGATTTGGTATTCCCTTGCTTGCTTTGTCTTGTCTACCCTTAAAAATAGGGTAAAAACTTGCATCTTTACTGTGCAGTGCCAGAACTTCCATTAACAGTGAAAGCTGTAAAGCAAATACGATAAAGGTGCCTTTAACTCTGTCCATATTGCCTCATAGAAATAAAACAGTAACTTCCCAACTAATAATTATTTTCTTGGCTATTTTATCACCTGAAGAGCTGCATAAAAATTTCAAGCCATTTTGGAGGAATACTGTCCTGGCACTCTAGAATTCATCTGTTCCCTACAGACACACACAACGCTACGGAATTCATACATGGGAGACTGGCACAAAATACAATAGCTCTTGCAGCGAGTTTCCCTTATATACTTTGTCACCGTTTTTAAGCGAAACCTCATTATTTCAGTAGGTAGGGGAAGACTGCATTTGCTTATCTCATTCAGACTTTACTGAAAATGTTCCAAATTGAACATCTAAATATAGGAACTTGAACTAAGTTCTTTTCAGCCCATTGAGTGATGGTTCAGCTAGAATTACAGCTAACTGGTGTGCTACAGAATGGCAAACCCCAGCTTGTTTGGGAACTATGAAGGGGGATTTACATAATAGTAGGTATCCAAACTTGGAATATTGTTTTATATTACACAACTTATAATAAATTCAATTTCTGCAATAATTTCAAGGTAAGGATGCAGCAGTGTAATTCATCAAGGACCGGTTCCGGATTTTGATTTATCTCCATGTCAAATAATACTCATTCCAAGCTCTAAGTGTTTGCCATGCAACTTAAACAATTGCCATAATACAGTTTTCTTTTTACACTCCTAATCCCATGTCAAATGAAGATACAGATACATCTTCACCTCTTAAGAACATTTTCGTTTTCTATGCACTTTTTAAAATGCACAGACAGCGGCTGGAAGCACGTTCAATGCCTTTCATAGATTTTTCACTAGTTTTTTGAGAATGGAGCTATCTGGAAATGACCTCACTTTTGTTCTTTTTCCTTTTTTTTTTCTTCTTTGCTCTTACAACCTTTTGAAATTTTTGTTGTTTTTTCCACAGCTTGCTTATTCTGAAACATAGAATTGAAGATTATTTTTACTAATAACAAAACTGTTATGAAAATGTCAGTTTTATGATAATGCAAAGAACAGTTATGTAAGGATGTGTGTATCTTGGCCAACTAATGCATGTGCTGGATTGTATTCTTACACTTACTGTTTGTTCTGTCAACAGACTAACATATATCAGAACACTTAAGTACTGTGTCAATTTATCTGCCAAAGAAAATAATTTAAGCGCAGTTCTGTGCCAAAACTATTTCTTAAACTTCAGATCACTTATGGCTCTCCGTAGTGTTTTTCCAATAGGAATATGCTAAACAGTGCTATTAATGGCCAGTACTAATAATACTGTTGTGGTTATAGTGGAGACCTGGGTGAGGGCAGACAGTGGGGCTGCAATAGAGGAAGAGGGCATAGGAAATAAACCGTATCAGCACAGGAGCTGTCATCTGTAGTCCTTCTTAAGGTTTTATGGAAGCTGCCCAATGGATTTGGTGGTACGGAAAACAGACTTGAAAATATGTATACATTGAGCATTTGCAGCTTTGAATGAGTATTATTTGACATAGAGACAACTGGAATCCAGAATCAGTCCTTGATGAACTACACTGTATCTTTACTGTGAAATTATTGCAGAAATTTAATTGATTATAAATTGTATAATATAAAAATATGCACAGTTTCTGTGAAAGAGAAGCATGATGTGGGCATCCAGAAATAAAAAAGAAACAGAAATTTGGAAAACATACTGCATTTATGAAATAAATTGCATACCACTTTTATACTGGAAGGATCTCACTGGAAGGGAAAATGAAGTGAAGAAATCACAGATCTATATTGCTACCCAGAGCTGTTATGAGGGGGCACACCCTCCACCTTGTTGAAATATTAACATCTTTTAATTCATGCAAGGTAGTACAATTTGTCTTAATATTTTTACCCTTCCACAGATACTTGGAACCTGCCTAGTATCAGGATAGACCCTGTAAGATACTGTTAGCAAATCCTGCCCTCCAATTAAAAAACCCTGACAAAACAAAAACCAAAAAACCATCAAGGGAAGCCCCACAAAAACTTGCCTTATGGAAACTCCCTTTACTCACATGCTTAAATTACTGGAAGGTATCATGTAAGTGAAGCTAATCCTCTCATCCTTCACACTTGTAGACATTATGTCCTGAGTATTTTTTACCTTGACCCAACTTTCTAATTTTAGATTTTGGCCAAGGTAGTGCCAGACTGTATGTATATACAATTCAAGTATATACATAAATAATTTTAAAACATCAATAAAAACATATAAATGTCACACCATGACAGAATGGTGTGACAGGGAAGACTTGACAAGAATCTGAATCAACTACTCAGGAGGAAGCTAGGTGAATTATTTTGGTTGTTATAGCAATCATTTTATGCTTTGCATTTCAAAAAGTTAGATCTTTTATGGAGTTTTTCCAGCAGTACCCAAACTCATGCTTTTATTTTTCAATTTGTACAGCTTGATACTTTATTTAAGAACTCCTATCTAGGACTAGCATTATTTCTGTTTTAATATAGTTGTAAAATTAATCAGAAAATCTGTATCGTGCTTATTCTAATTTATGCTAGGATAAATCAGCAAGATAAGGAGAAATGGTAAGAGATGGAAAGGTACAGGACTAAATACAAGCTGTGAGGTAAAACGATGTGCTATATTGTATCATTAGCATATGGAGAAAATGCTTGTACAAACCTCTCAGTTTACACAGTCACCTTCTGGGGTGTCAGTTCACAACTTGAGGTGATTAAAACAACCAAGTATTTGACAAAGCATTTTGCCTACTTCTGGCATCATTTAAATACTTTTTACTTACCAAAACTACAGGGAGGTATTCCTTCCTCTTGGACTTTTAAATTTCCATTGCTATACAATACTTAGCACCTTGCCATCCCCCAGCATGGAAAGAAGAGACTAAATTGTATACACTTACCCTTCTTTCATTAAGTACTTTAAAGGTTTAGGGATGAAAGATGCAACATCAATGTCAGGTCTGAGCGCTATTGTGGATCACTTTTATAGAGGAGTTCCCCCTCTTACTACCTCTGTCGCCTGCTTTTTGCCCTCTGATGAAGGCTTGTTTCTGCATCACCTAGCAACAACGTCACCTGTTCAGGAACAGGGAAGGCTGAGCAGGCGGTGTTAAACCCCGTGGAGCTCCCACCCCTAAGCTTCTTGGCCGGCTACTGAAGTAACCCTTCAGTAGGTACAGTGTCTGCACGCTGATCCCGGAGGAAAACACTGCCGGAACACCCGTGGAGCTGGCTTTGAAGCTTTCTGTTGTATCTACATGCACATCCCGTCTTCTCTCTGCTCCCTGGCACCGTGCAGCTTGTCACTGAAGCACCAACCTGGAGCAAAGCAGGGGATCTCTTGCATTTTTTAAGAAAACAGAGCAAAAATCTTCTGCGCTACTGTTTCAGAGGGACCAGGTAAGAGATTTTTACCTTTAAGTCTTGAATTCAAGTCACACAGTAGATTTACTTTGGCTGTTCTACGATTCTCTCAGCTTTTTTCCTTGTGTATCAAAAATAGAGGATGAAAGTGGGAAACAAAATCACAACCCATTAAAGCAAATTAAATTGTCTGAATGGATTTTAAAAACCATGTAATTAATGTTTCTAACATGAAAAAAAAGATTTACATTTATATTTTTTGTTAAACTGTTAACTAGGCTTTATATAAACTGCCATAGCATTTGCAATAGTAATTATGCTAAAATAATTATGATCTCAAGCAGTTAAAAAGCTTAATCATACAATTCTGTGGAACATAATATTAAGGAAGATTTATATATGGATGAATTTAGTTATTTTCCATAAACTTTTACTCATGTAAAGAATATTTTAAAAGCGATTCAGTAAGGTTGACTAATAGTTCTTTTTAAAATTTATTTCTTTTTTCCTTTAAAGAAACTTATGCCCTTCCTGAACACTGCAGCCACTAGATCTTTTTAAAACTTATTCTGATTGTGGAGTGATTGATTACCAAATTTCTGTCCCTGCCTTAGGTATATGAAATGACTTTTAAATCTTACATTTAAAACTAAGTAATTTAGCTATGTTACAGTCTGCATTCCCAGTTCTCATAGCTTTATTCTGGAAATCTGAATTTATTTATTTTTTTTTAAACAGCTGCCTGTATTGCTGAATCTCAGGAACAGACAAAATATTCCAACAGCAGTCCCATCACAGCAGAACACAGTAACACCGATTGTCTCCTTACTGCTATGAAAAGATTTCTGGTTTATTTAATCTGCATAAATCTTAAAAAAACTTAGCTAAATATGCTTCTGTAACCACTTGCAAGAACGTTAAGTAAATTACCTGCATCTGTCCATTCTACTAGAAGTTGCTCTATTTTCTTAGTTACTGGAAGCTGTTGCTCATTGGCCTAATTTTTATTCCATATGCATGCTCTTTTAAATGCAATACTAAGTCATTCCTTATCACATGTGAATTGATGTTGCAAACCTCGTACTTTAAAATACATACAAATAACAAAATTAAAGATAGTGTCTTTTAAACACTTAATTTTCCATATATTATTAATTCTGTTTACTATACATATAGTCTAGAGGCAGACTATGTGAATAAATATATATGCTCACCTACGTATAGGCTATAAGCATGCATTTTCTGTGCAAGGAACTAGCACACTGATTTTCAAGGAATCCAGAGTCCTAGGAAGAACTTTCTAGCTACAGAGGCCTTATGCACCTGTGATTCCTAGCCCAGCCCAGCACTGAGTAAAATCAGCTCAGAAGCTACAGATCTTAAATGGGAATGCCCTTTTCATGTTACAGCGTAGAGAAAACTCAGCTTAATGAAACAGTTAGAAAAGGCAACACATTAGCACTGAAAAGAATAGATCACTCTGCTACAATCATCATAGAATATGATCATGTACTTCCAATCTCATCTTTAACTTCCTCTACTTTCTGATCTCTGCAAATGAATGTAGTGACCACTCAGACTGGGCCTTACTATAGCTTACCTCAGAATTTATTATAATTAATTCTGAAATAGCTGGAAGCTTTGCACAGTAACTGCTAGTATCAGCTTCCATACCAGCAATAAGAGACAACAGGTCAGCTCTCTGTAAAAGGAAACAAAACATCTTGACATTAACATATGCTTATACAAAATTGCCTTCTAAAAAATGCTCATAAGCATAGGAGAGGAGAGCTGGTGCCAAAAAAGTCCCCAGATCACATAAAGACAGACAAGTGAGAAAAGTAAAGACCATTTTTTTCCCATTTGAAACATATTAAAAATATGTCTGACAGATTATATAGCTGGTACCAGTACACAGGACAGGTAATGAAAGACAAATCAGTATGCAAGAAAAAAAAACATTAGTCGTATATAACACTAAAAACATAGTACTAGATATCCTTCAATACGTCAGACTAGTCACTGCAAACATTTTAAAAATCGTCAAATTACTAAGCCTTCTATGCACAGTGTTATGCTAAATGATCAACTACCACTTTTCTCTCCAGCCGTCAATCTCAGTCGGAATGTAACACTCAGAATGTCTACGCAAGATCCCTCAACTTAAATTTAGTTGGCAGGAAAAAACCCGAAAAATTATCTCTATATACACAACTCCTGTATGTAAACCCCTATTAATTCAGTCTTTAGATAAATGCTAAACTTTTAAGAAGCCGGGCCTCACAATAAACACACAGTGTATCTCAAGTTCGTTTAAATTTATTTGTGAGTTATTCTCAAGCAATGTTACAAAACATTTTAATGTCTTGATAAGAAAATAAAATTTAAATAAAAATACATTCAACAATACATCATCATAATACAAATTAAAACTAATGATAATTTACAATTCTAACAGAACTAATTACTGAATAACATCATCTTTCTAGACTAATCCAAATGAAGGCAACTTTTATTATTAATCATCCTACTTGTACCTAATGAAATTCTAGAACGTCTACTGCACTTTAAAAAATTATAAAATGAGAAATCAAATCTTAATGGTCACAAATATTCAATGGCCTTTTTTTCCCCCCTAGATATTCCAGTACCAAAGTGAAAAAAAAAGTGCATATTTAAGAAAAACAATGTTGCAAGAGTATACAACTTAATTTTTCATAAATTTGACTTTGAAAACAACAGAAAATGGCTCCAAGGAACAGAAACTTTTCCACAGAGTTAATCCATGTACAGCAAAACCTAACTTTGACACTCAACCACATTCAACTTTGTTTAATGGCAGCTTTTATTAATGGCAATTAATCAGACTTTCCCATGGCAAAAGACATTTCTTGGCATTACTATGTTCCTCTCCCCCCCCAGCAATATCATCTGTTGGCAAATAGAAGTCCCTTAAAATACATCAAATGCGTAAAAAAGGAGAAAAGGAGAAGGCAAAAACAACTGAGGTGATAAAATGATTGTGACATTGCAGACACTAGTACTGAATCCCGGATATTCTAAAATAGTTTGTCTGGTATTAAACCAAATAGTTATTCTAACAAGTTACATTCATTCCAAAAGATTTCAATCCTGTCTCGCCAACTTGCTTCTATTACAGAAAGCCTCCCTACAACACTATCATAAATGTATAGTAATTTATACAGCTTACAGTTTCAAGCATTGTGGATTTCTATTCTATTTGTAAGTTACATTCCTAGTTAATTTGGCCAGATCTTGATTGTAAAAAACCAAAAAACATACTCAACAAAACAACAATAAAAGACCCCACAGCAAATGCTCCAGAAAAGTACCACATATAGTTATTATTAAAAATTATATTCCAAGGAGTACCATTGTATTTAATACTGATGAAGCAAAGTTGCCACAGTAATACCTTTGCTTCTTCCTGGTTATATACATATATGTTCTTTCAGCATAAACATAACTTCTCGATGAAGTGAGCAAAAATTAACCTTACCGAAGTCACAAATGGCAGTTTAAAATTGTGTTAAGTGGCAAATATGAATCCATATAACTAAAGATATAAAAATATTCATGGAAGCATTGCTTAAAGACAAAACAACGTCGATCATTCAACTGATCATAACAAGCAGATACTACAAAGTATCTAAAAATAATCTGGGATAGTCCAGATATCTAAAGTGCTTTGAGTGATTATAATAGAGATTATTTATTAGATTTGTAGTCAAACGGTGAGCTGGACCTAGTTATCACTTTTTATAAAAAAAAAAATCATACATGGGATGATGTAAATTGATCAGTACTTAACCACAATCTGTTCACATTTAAATTTTACTTTCTGTAGGCAAATTTATTAAAAAACAATGTTGCTACCCTGCATTTCTTTTTAGATTAAGAAAAAAATATGTACCTTAAAAATCTTAAGGAAAATATAGATAGTGGTCTAATGTCATTCCATATATTACTCACCCCAAATGTAAACAAGAGGTACAACATAAGTTCCCTGATTTCTTCTTCTTTAGTATTTAAAAACATAACTAACACTGGTATTTGCTGTCCAGATTATTTGCAGCACACTGCAAGATTTTGTAAGACTTCAGCTGTAGATAAATCAAGTCCTGTCAACATCTAATACAAGGAAAAAAGTTCAATTGAGTGTGAAGCTTCAGATCTTTTCCATGTCTTAGTATCTTGGGATTTCTATTTCAAGATCCATATCAGCAGGGCAGGCACTCATGGTAAACTCATGCAAGTTTGCAGTGTATGTATTGAGAGATGTAATCCAACCAACAAATGCTGTGTGGATTTTCTTCCATTAAGAGAACTTTTTAAACAAATAAGCTTCTCTTATGACAACAATGGCAAAAAAAACATTTAGATTTATTCACACCTATTACTTGAAGAACCTGGAACTTCAAGTTCTTCAGTAAAATGAGAATAAACCATAAGACCAGATTTCCAAGTCGATACTTTTCAATTAAATATTAAATAGATTGTCAACACAGCTAGCATTTATGCTCATTCTTAAATACTTTGTAAAAATGCATATTATGAATTTAAAAAAAAAAACAAAACCAAAAGAAAAACCCCAAAACACTCAAGAACATCTCCAGTTTCTTTTTTCATCCAAGTGTGCCACAGTTTGTTTTGGTTAGGAAACTTTTCCAACAATTGGATTTTCTCTGGAAAAAATAAAATATTATACGTAAATATTTTTAAGGCTAACATTTGCTTTATAGTTCTCAACATACAATTTTAATACATTAAGAAAAACCATATTTTTTGACAAATTCCTACCACTACTTGTCAAATTTCATGATTTGCAGAGAACTTCACACACTCTCACGTGAGATCTCTAAACCAAATTTGTCTAAACAACTTGGGCCAATACCAAACGAGGCAAACCAAATTGTGGTTTGAACATTTTACTTTTTCTGGTGAAACCAAGCCTTATTGGCACAATGAACAATCCGAAAACTTGGTAGTGGTTTTCCATAGATATCAACCAGGATTGAGACTTGAAAGAATCTGCTTTGGAACAACAACGTACTACAAAGAAAAGATTTTTTTTTTTTTAAACTTTACCAGAAACAGAATTTATCATTGAGCATGGCAAGTAAATTGAAAGATACATTTCTGCAGTATAATCTTTACAGTTACGTAAAACCTGGCATTTTAATTATTTCTTAACTGAAATATGGAATTTAAAAAAAAAAATATTAGAAGGCAGGCAGACAGGGGGTAAATTTGGGGAATTTAAGGATAAATTTTATGTGCACTTCAGGTGTTAACTTGCAAGGAAACAACAGAGCCACTGCACCCACTTATGGGAATCTCAACAGTAACAGATGAATCCCACACGAGAGGAACTTCTAACAACTGATAAGAAGCTGCATTAATACAAATGAAGTACCTTATTTTCTCCATTTGTGATGTCTAAATCTACCTTTAGCTTAATTATCTCTAGCTAAACAAAACCGGTATTGTTCTGTGATTTATTTAAAAAAAGGATTACACATTTATGTATGTCAAAATTATGTAAGATACTTACTCACTACCATATTTAGCACTAGATGATCTCTTCTTTTGGTATTTTTCATGTGATTCCTTCAGTTTTTCTACTACATCTATTATCTGTTTAAGTGTATGAAAAGTTGCTACAGAATCTTCAATTGTGAAGTTAGAATAGTCGTCTGGTTCCTTCTGTGGACCTTGATAGACTGCTATACTTCCGCAAGCCTCTACAAAAATGACCACAATTATCCAAATTAGAATCTCGATAATTAACAATCAGATCTAATTCTCATGTAAATGGTGATTCTGAAATTCTCAAGTGTAAAGTTACTCTAGCTTATACATAAAATGGGTTAAGACAAAAGCATGAGACAGTATTGACTAGCTTCATTTACAGTTCTGTGGCATGTTCTCTGCCGGTTGTGCTCAGCATCTCCGGCATCCAGCTCTCTCCTCTTCACATTAACAGAATAACAATGCTTTCTTGCAACTCAACCATGTTCAATAGAATTCACTCCATAGTCAGGTAAAGGAGAGTAAAGACAGAAGAACAACTGGCTATAGTTGCATTCTCTCAATTTACACTACTAAAGATATTTCATATATGCAAATTCAGTTAGAACAATGTGTGTGCCTGATGTCTACTGTAAAGAAATGACTGAAGAACGTCTCACACCAGAGCTCTAAGGTGACAAAAACATGATCTGTGTCTCTACTCTTATTTTCAGGTAAATTGTTAAGAAATCAAACTGATGTTATGGGCCTGAAGAATTAGAGCTGAATAATATCAGTATAATTCTTCTGAATTATTATTTGAGTACCTTCCAACTTCTGTAGTTTAGACATGTTGAGAGTGAAAAGCGAGTAAATTCTTTCTGTCTCTCTGTCTCCATCAATCTCAATTTGAGTATCAGCAGGAACATCTCTAAAAGGTGATAAGAAACAGATAGTCAACATAAGAATTTTTCTTTAAAGATTTGAAAGCAAGTGAAGACTGACTCAGTTTCACTACACTTAGCCTTTTAACATGTCTGTCACTCACAGACAGCTTTACAGTTGCTACACAAAACTTAGCATTCAACACAAGTGCTCTATAGAAACAGGCCTAAACAGTTTTGAGGGCAATGAATACAGCAATACTAAAAATCACCTTTTCTAATAGAATTTATTATTCAGTATGTCAAGGAAAAATATTTTTAAAACATCAAGGTACAGTTAATTGTTATTAAACTACAATTAAACTCTTATTTTAAAATCATTTATTCTTGAAAGGTAACCAGAAGCAAAGGACAAAACACATCCTTAAACCAGAACAGTTCAAAAAAACTAGAAAGACAAAACCAACCAAGTTATAAAATAACGGGAATTTTTTGAACTGTTGAAAAACCTAAAATAGGAATGAGCTGAGTAACACAGAAGATATATTGTATGTATTTTCAGAAAGCAATCTTGTAGAACTTAGACTGAGTTTTACAAAACTGACTGATATCTTTAGTCTGTAATTTATGCAACCTATTCAGGTAAGGATAAATTTATTTTTCAAAAAGATCAAAGCATTTGTTTGTTTTCAGAAATCAGCAGCTTAAAAGAAAGATATTAATGAATTATAAGATGTCACTCATACTCCTGACATACCTACAAAATCCAAATTATTTGTCAGAATCTACATCCAACATCGAAATTATTTGTCAGAATCTATATCCAAGATTATTTAGTGAATTTTTCTCAGTACACTGTTTTAAAATATGTGAGGCTAAAATAAAAAAGTGACTGTATAAAACAAGCCAATGTCATTAAGGGAACAGATAGACTTCCAGGCTGAGCCCTTTGCAGCAAGGTATTTCAATTATTTCATATAGATGACACAGTAGTGTCACATTTCTGCATTCAGCTTGGCATCTGAATAAACTTGTGCTATTAAATCTATTATTCTGCATGGAAAGAAATCAACTGTTCAATATTTCTGATTTACATGCTGAATTGGTTACCTTCATTTCATATGGTGACTGATGAAGTAATAGACTTAGTAAAATCCAGTATTTCAGGCCTTACTAACAAGGCATGTTTATAGTAGCATAACTTGCTAAAGCCTTGCTTTCAGATTTTCAAATTGTATTGCGATTTATACATTATTTGTCCAACAAAACACATGTATTTTCATCTGAGAAGCAACTTACGCAGTGCAACGAGCACAGCCCACTGTGTTCTCTATTGTAGCCTTGCAGCAAAGCCAGTTCCCATTCAGAAAAGCAGAAGGATGATAAAAACTAAGCCTATTCTGGTTGCATCTTGTTACCCGGCACAGAGCTTCTATCCACTCACTAGCTTCTACGCAATTATTTGCTTGGATATAGAGCGGCTTTTCTCCATGTAGCACTTGAAACATCTGTAGAAGGAATGCAACATTATTCTGCTCAGTAAAAAAAAATAACCCAGTTATTGAGTAACTTCAAATGCGTCAAAATAGATTTCAAAGCTTGGACAATTCAACAAAGCCAAATTAAGACAGAACATAAGACAACAGAGAACATAAGTCCTTTCACCACTTTCGTTTTACTCCACAGCCCTATTTAGAAAAAAAACACCACCACAAGCCAAAATAGCTCCCAGTATTCCACCTATACTATTTCCTCATCCAAAAAAGAATTCTTAAAAAATTCAAACACGATGCATTTTCTGACCTCTGCATTCATGTATTTTCAAATATGACCTCAGGCTTCACGTCCTGTGAGCAACAGAAGATTCCCAGAAGTCTCTCCTTTAGCCATCCTCAGCGCAATTAACAGCTGTACTATTATTACTGCCTCAGAGTTTTTGACTGAAATAACACCAAAATACTGATGTGTGACAGGTCCAGAATGAGGCTGTGAGCACAGACAACTGTCTCAGCTGATGAAGGTACTGGAGGAAGTTCTCATCAAAAGGAATAAATGGAAGTTTGGTAACATTACATTTCTAGTAGAACATAATATAACACATACTACTAATACCTTACATGAAAATGCTTTGTCATAAGGTTCACAGTAGTTTTAACCTTCATTCCAGATATTTGAAAAGGGGGCCAGAAGTCATAAAATCAGTCAGAAAAGTTGGTGCAGAGATCCAAATCTCCAGGTTAAGTTCCATGCTCAGAGTACTTGGAAAAGCTGCACATAGATTTTTATTCTTGATCCAAAAAAGATTTTTTGCTGAAGTGTTTAGTAATAGTGTTTCAGTAACTCTATTAGCTAATTATAATCTTTTATTGAATAGAACACATCACGAATTGTATATAAATTATCTTTCGACTCACATTTTTCTTGTTGAAGGAGTTCTCATCAAGTTTCTCCACTGCAAGGATGTTTTTGATTGGAATAGTGAAAATTGGTTCTTTATCTGTAATAAATTGTAACCACATGAGTGAAGTGATTTAAAAAAAAAAAAACTGGTTTATAACCTCAGTGCACTGATACTGGAGGTTATGTGCTCCAAATATGCATTTTTATTACTGAGAAAATGTACATGAATCATAGAAGCATTTTGTAATGAGGGCAAAGGTAACTAAAACATATCATATATACTTAGGAAAAGAAAAAAAATTATGCATTTTAAAAAGCACAAATCAGATGCAAACACTTAGAAAATATTGAGAAAATGAAAATAATTCTAAAATAAGTATCATTTACCTTGCTGTTTGTGGTAAGTGAATTCTCTACTTGTTAAACAGAACCACCGCTTCTTGAAATTCTTTTTACCAATCCGAGTCCTTCCCTGAGCTCTTTTGTACATTTCTCTGTAAAGACAGAATCAAATGAAACACAACCATTAGTGTTCTGGAGAGCTTTTAAAACCATTTATTGAGATAACACATTACTGTTCATCATGCAGCAACATAAAAATCTACTTCATTGTGAATTAAAAAAAATATTTGAAATCTACTAGTTGTTAAAAAAGATCCTCAAGATGACCTCCAAATAGAGCGATCGTGCACAGGGTTAACAGAAAAAGAGTTTGAAAAACACGCAATCCAGACTCTTGTCTGTAGCAGTAAATTTTGAATGGGTACTTATTCAGAACAGAACTCCAATTTTTCCCAGAAGGGAGTAAGGTGTATCCAACTAGCAGATTCTCTCTCTCTCTTGAGTTTCTCCATGTGACTGTACTTGACCATACCTGGTCAGAAACGAATATAAATGAAATGATGCTGAACACAGCTCAATAGCAAGGGTAGACACAAACTGTAATCAGTACACTTTAAGTGTACTCACTGGCAACATTTTTTTTGAGCAACAGCCATCAATTTGTAGTATAAATTAGCTTCCAAATTACTATAAGTAAGTGTTGATGCACTACAATAGTCTTCTTCATTTCTATTTAGTATTTTAATAAGAGGTATATTTCTTTGTTGCCTGAAATTTGGATGCTTGTTTCACAAAAAAATCTTCACATGCTATGAATCTGCTTCTCTGGAAAATACAACTTCCCCCCCCATCTTGTTTGAATTTATTAATCAATTATTCTTCCCCAATATTAAAAAAAAAAAGACAGTTTATTTCTTAGAAAGATGCTTTTCACCTCATTCTAACATCTACTGTTAAATATTCCAATTGCAGGGTAATTTTTCCCCATACTTGAAGTATAAAGTCACAGGCAGAACATTTAGCTGACTGGGCTTAAACAGCATGCAAAGTAATTCTAAATTAAACTAATACATTCTTTTAAAATACATGTTCACAATCCTGAACAAACCATCACAAAGCATGCATTAATGAATTGTAGCAGAAATGCAAACATGTAGTAGGTTTTAAGGAGCTTTTAATTATTTTTTTAAAGTGTTTAAAATATGAGTTACAAAAGTTTAGAGCTGTTGGCTTAATTCTGCAAACTAACAAAGAATTATCACAAATTACAAATACCGTAATTTCTACAGTATATCAAACATTTTAATGAGCTTTAACCTTACATTAGCATGATTGAAAAAACTGTAGTCAATTCTAGTTTGCATGATGATATAGATTCAAGATGTATTTACCCTTCTTTTAGATGTATTGGCTCACTCAGACCACTCGGCTCTTTACTTTCAGTAGAGGAAACGTCATCCAGGAACTTAAGGAAAAAATACACAGGGAACATATACTATTCAGAAACAAAGAAATACCAAAAGCTATTTTGAAAATATACATGTACAGTTTCTCCCGGAACAGAACAATTACTTCATGCAACGGATGAAATGAAAATATATTGCAGGGACTTGGGACAATGTAACATGGCATGCCCATAAGACATACAAGATTTCTTTAAGTGGTTCCTAAGCAGCAAATCTAATCAAGTCTGTTTCAAAAAAGTTATACTGCTACTTTTTTTTTTTTAAAACTGAATTAGCTTAGGCCACTATGTATAACTCCTGTGTATTTGATTGTGTGGGTTTTGGGGTGGGTGTTTCGTTTCTTTTTCATTTTGTTTTCTTAAAAAAAAACCTCTAAAATGGACTACAACTTTTCTTTTTCTATTACGAAACTGAACAACACCACAACCTTCAAATATTTAAGACTGAGCAAAAATACATCAACCATTAAAAAAAGTCTAGTTGAAAGGTACCTTTTTAACAGATTCAGTAAATTTTTCTTCTTGAAACGTTTTGAAAAACTCACACATAAATGTCTCCTTGAAACTTGACTGAAAGAAAAGATATATCAACATAAATAAACTTTCAAAGAATGTTGTCTATGAAATAAAAGAGAATTTTAGCAGCCTTACAAGTTTGCTTTTGGTCAAACTTCCCCAGCTCCCCAAAGTCTGGATGGCTTTTGATATAAGTGTTAACGTTCTAGAAATCTGTGCATCCTAAAACAAAAAAAACCACAGAAGTCACATTCTTTTTTTCACAATTCCAGGTAAAACATTGATTTAGAAATGAAAATGTCACAAAAATTATTATATTACACAATGTAGTAAATCTGACACATCTTCATTCCTTTTCTTTACACAGAAAAGAAATGCACATGCAGTAGTCCTTTTATAGTACTTGTGCTTTGTGCATATATGTATATTTTATAAGCTCCTGCGCAGTGCTTAAAACTTCACTCACTTTCAATAGAATTTAAAATTTGTACTTGGAAAAATCTTTTTACCTATAAAACATCTCAAAACCCTCAAATCCTGTAATTGTTGCTACATATCTAATGCTTCTGAATTAAGTTAACACTAAACATAATGAACTCTCACTTGACAAATGGTAGAAATTTTCATAATAAAAAGTGAACTTAAAACTTTGTCTTTAAGGCTTTTGCACAATTTTTTTGCTACCTCGCTGCTTGCATTTTAGGGCAGGATTACAAACACAGCCACAGAAAGGGGCCTTGCTGTCCATTTAAAGCATTTAACCCACAAGTGATAAAATCTGGTAATCTTTTTACTCAACAAACTGGATAACAAAGGATTGGATTTGAGTAAGTAGATCTTTTGAAAACACAACACACATAAGTACCTAAAATAAGCTAATAAAGATAACCTCTAGAGCTGATTTCATACATATTCTATACTTTATGTGAGAATAATACAGTATTTTTTTCTTGTCTCCATATTCCTGTCTTTGAAGATTATTTTTTGTTAATGCATATCATAGACTCATGGAATAGTTTAGGTTGGAAGGGACTTGAAAGATCATCTAGTTCCAACCCCCCTGCCATGGGCAGGGACACCTCCCACCAGACCAGGTTGCTCAAAGCTCCATCCAGCATGGCCTTGAACACTTCCAGGGATGGGACATCCACAGCTCCTCTGGCAACCTGTTCCAGTACCTCACCACCCTCACAGTAAAGAATTTCTTTCTAGTATCTAGTCTAAATCTACCCTCTTGCAGTTTAAAGCCATTACCCTTTGTCCTATCGCTACATGCCCTTGTAAAAAGTCCCTCTCCAGCTTTCTCGTAGGCCCCCTTTAGGTACTGGAAGGCCTCTGTAAGATCTCCCCAGAGCCTCCTCTTCTCCAAACTCAATTGACAATTTGAAACTGAAAATGGAAGAACTGGCAACCCAGTGCAACTAGTGGAGTCCAGAATAAACACACAGACCAATTATTGGATAACACCACAACCTCTGTTTAGGACACAAATGGAAATATTTTTTGAAAAAGGTGGTATCTGGATATTTTACTTTCACATGGAGGGAACCAATGCAGTTTAGGCATATGCCTTAAAGAACCCTCAGTCATGCTGCTATTCTAACAGAGCAGCGCATTCTGAAAAAAAGCACAGCATCTTTAATATCAATAGCTTTTCTTCATTCCTTGAGAACACCTCAAAGACTGAGAAATCTGATGCTTCAAGAACTGCAAGCATCTGAGTTCCTTCAGTGAGGCATAAAATTGAAAACTCAATTTAGAGACATTTAGTAATCTTATTTCCCAGTTAAGACCCACTGAAAGTAACCTATGTCTTCCCAGATAAACAGATCTGACAGTTATGAATAAAACAGAACAAATCTTCACAAAACTTACTGGATGGTGAGGTCGTAAATGAAAAGTATGAGGTGAGACTACGGCTACAGCAAAGAAACGAAGAAACACAAAGCTGCTCACTGCAGAATACTGTACATGAGGGTCATCTGCAGAGAAAAACCATGAAATGTAACATGCACTAAACTTAATAGGATATAATGAAGACAGTCAACATAAAAATCCTTAAGAAGATAACATCAGAGGAGACATTTATATTTTAAAACAGAATAGAAAAATCAATGAAGCGCATGAAATGAGAAAGGTGATCATGGTAGGAAATGTTCTGCTTATAATGGAGGGTTTATTTTTCTGAAAAGAAGTTCTATTCTCATAAAACTGGCTCATCAGCTCCACTACTAAAACCAATCAGACTATTGCAAGCATTTACATAGACAATGTTGATCAGGTATGGCTGTATGCACATTGAACCAAAAGAGAAATTACTGTAGCAATGGCCTTTAAACACAAGGGCTATAGGGTTTATTCACTCGTAAAGCTCATCGCTGATCAATTCAAATACATTAATGCTGCACAATAAATGCAGTCAACACACATGAACAACTAACTCCAATTCTGAGTTGCATCATAAAACCATGGTGTTATATAATTTTGATGCTGTAAATGAAAATTTTCACATTTACTATTTTTGGGTATATTTACACCTTTACACTGGGAAATAGTGGGACCACATTCTTACTCCAATGACCACTTTGATCTCATCTGTCTGGGAAGTTAGCTATTCTGAAAGAACTGTCTTAACTAGAGAAATTTATTACGTCAGTTCCAGCAGTAAACATAAATCAGAAAAACGCTCCAGATTATGAAAATTATATTCTTCATTTGTGGCTTGTTGTATGACATGTCAGATTTTTCACTGAAGTATAAGAGTATTGCAGACCCATCACATTATTCCAATATTATTCTGAAAGAATAAAACTGTTCTAATACTGGTCACATTACAAATGCATTAAATATTTTACATCATCCACTCTCCCCAAAGCTACCCCTAAGTAGTAAAGCTATGTCAGTAGTAAAGATAACTTCATGTAAATTATGAATGTGCTACTCATAGTTAACATAGCTGCAGTTCATGTTGTTAAGATGCAAACACTAAATTTATTTTACATTTTGCTTCTTTAGAAGCAATAAAGAGATTAGCTCTTCTCTATTTTACATATCTTTCCACTAAATAACTTTCTGTATTACTTGTGACTTACTTGCTGCTGTTTTGCAGTGTTTCTGACCTGCTACATTTTTGCATAAAGAAATACAGAATTCTTCCCAGTTAACCACAATGCTTTACTGTAAGTTAAAGACGGGGAGAAAAACAAATGCCTGATAGCCAGGGCAAGATGTTCAGGGCACCCACCACTTTAGACAAGGCAAGAATTTTAACAATCCCCATAGGTAACTGCAGACCCCCATAGGTAACTGCAGGTATTTCACTCTGAACACCTTTTTCAAGTTTATAGAGAACACTTACTTGGAAATCTCTTGGCAGCCAGATGCCTCAAAGAATAAAAAACATCACACATTAGGGTAGGACAACTTATACTTGACCGCACAATTTCACGGAATACTTTGTCTACATAATAGCGTAGATTCTCCTGCAATTATGAAAAAAAGTTATTTTTTCAGACCATTAACGTTTGCATTTACATGTTTTTTTTCCTGAATACAAACAAAACACTACAGTTTCTTTTTTAAAAACACTGCCTGAATATTCAATTTTTTTTTTTAGCATAGTGCATATTTAAACATACTCGTAATAGCTATATGGGATTACTAGTGTTAAAAGATAGTTTAATATTATTCACATACAAGAAAGTATATAAGCAGTGCCTGGCAATATAGAACTATAGCAAAACATGGTTTTGTAATTTGACAACATATTATAAAGAAGGAGAACTTCCCATGCATACCTAGTGAGTGTTCAGTTAGTTTGTTGCAGCAACTATTGCCTTAAAAGTTCACCCTCCGGTAACAGTCAAGCCTCAAGCAAAAATTTAATGAAAAATGTAAAAGCAGTTCTAAGTAGGTACTTTATCACTTAGATGCTGAGTAAAGGACACCAGGAATTACAACACCCAAGAAGCTGCCAAGAAGACTGCAATCCCCTGTTTAATATCTCCTCCCTGTACCACTTTCAGCTGGACTTTTCCTTTGCTGTTTTCATAAATAGGGACGAGAAAATACAACATCTCTGTTTACTCTGGGATCGGAGGCTTGTACTGCTACCTTAAGTTACTCATTTTCATTACACAGAGCTGCTTATTTAAAATGTTTTTCTATCAGATTTTGAGAAAGTTTGTATTAGAAAAAACACATTTGGAAACTCACCATATTAATTTCTACATTATCTCCTTCTCTTAATTTGATGGGATCTATTTCACAGGGTTTAGGAGACTCACATATCTGAAACAAACAAACAAAACTGTAGGAATTCAATTTTTCAGACAAAGCATGGAAACGCACCTATTTAAAACCAGATTCTATCCTAGATTTAGGGGAAAAAATTCCAATAGGTTCTAACTATAGTTAACAGCATGCAACAATCATCCTCAATTTTGTGTGTGCCTTTTTACATGGATCAATTTCATACAGCACCACGTGGGTAAATTCTGCAGTGTATTAAACAATCAATGACAGTTTCTCCAGCCTCCATTTTCAAGCATCTGGAACACAAATAACAAAAAAGCCGCTCCTCCCACTAAAACAATTATTGCTCAATTTAACTTTCCTCCACAATTCCCCCAAGTGACTACTACCACACATGGAGCTGTAAGAAGAATGTATATCAAAGAGATAGGATACCCCAGGGGGCTAAGAATCCTGAAAACTGTTTCAGCAGGATAACCTACCTCATCAATAACAGGTTTCAAAGTAACCTTTAGGTAGTGCTTCCCCACTATTTTCATCATTTCATCTACACACCGAGTTGCTAATGAGTTGCCTCTGAAGATTGTATTTGCTTCTCTGTAAGAAAATGATTTATATTATTTGAATAGGGAAAAAATAAGCAGCTCAGTTACAAAATCCAATTAATACTTTGTCTTGCTATTTAATTAGCTCATTTTTTTGAAAACATTTTTTCACATATTTCAATCAGGAATTCCAGAACCTAGGTCCCTAGCTTGCAATGGCACTCAAGAACCAAAAGAACATAAACAAGATTTTTATTACAGCTATTACCAAAACCAAGAACATAAATAAAACCACCTGGAAAAGCCTAAGAAATTTTAGGCAGTGAAGCTATAATCTAGTGCTGAATGTGAGAAAGAACTACTGGAGAAAATTCCAAAACAACGAAGACTTATACCTCACTGATACAGAATTCTTCCTCCACGAGTCCTGGTGAGCTACAATAAATAGCATATTGCTACACTACACTGATAAACCCAGACACTTTAATCAAAACATATTTAATGAAGGGTTAGGCTTTTTATTCATTATAGCTGTTGAAGAAAACTGAGAGCCAGCTGTGTGAAGTAAATCTTTCTAATCTGAGAGATTTAGTTTAATCTTCCTTTGTTACAGTTCAATTATAGCAGAAAGGAATGTGGGTACAAAAATGCAGTTCAGAAAATTATTTTCCATGAGTCACATTTTTCTACACAGTTAACTTGTCCCACCTTATTTAAATCTGGAGTAAGTCAGCTTTGAAATGAACCATCCTGTGGTGACAGAATCCCTTCCACATCTCCACAGGATGTGACTCGGCAACTCAGTGGCCACTTCTCAGGACCACTTTATTTCTCTCCTAACCGCAGAGCTGCAAATTCACATGCTGCTACTTGGAAAAACTCCTGTGCTTGCTACTTTCAAGGCATGCAGGAGGACACATACTTACTTGAAGGCATCTTTGCAGAAAGAGTACCCCTCATTTAATTCACGTAACAGTATGAGATTCTCACCAATTTTAAAAACTTTAAGTACCAATTTCATGACCAGTAAAATTTGAAGAGTGTCCAAATTGTGACATTTTAAAATAAATTGTATGTGCTCTTAGACACAACTCCAGGCCTCTAGTTTGTTATGTTTAGCTGTATACCAGCTCCAAGAAAATTTTACAAAGTTTTACCACATCAATCAATTCTCTCAGCTTGAATGTGATTTTAATGAATGTCTTTTATAAACTAGCATTAAAAGGTGAATGTATTCAGTCAGATTTATATAATGAAAGAATATCAACATGCTTACTTATCAATGTTGTATCATGAAGCTCTTTGAAACTGTAAGAATAATTTAAAAAGGCATGACATCACTAAACATGGAATACATACTGTGTGTCCTTCAGATCTAGTTCTGCCACAGCAGCAACAAATGGAACTAGCTTATGGTGATGTAGCAATAATCGTACAAGAGGCAGAACAGCATCATACTTGTCTCGACAAACTTCGCTCAGTATGTAGGCAGCAGATGCAGAAATTGGCTGTGAGAAAGCAGAAAGCAAAATCAGGAGTGAAGTAGTTAAATGTTCTTCACGTATTTGGCAAAGTACAGATCAAATCTAACAAGACCACAGACATAGCTTAACAGAAGTTTCAACATTTGCTGTGTAACATGGCAATTAAAACTTTTCATTCTACAGAAATACTTAATTGAAAATTGGTATTATCTACTCTATGCTTGATGTTTAAAAATTAAATTCGGCATTTACTCACCCTTCTCATTCTCCCTAGAGGCTTAGGGTATGGTTTTGTCACAAATCCAAGTAAGAGGCACCAAGCAATTGCTTTACTATAATCTTTATAGGACTTTTAGAACTATGATCAGAGCACGTTAAAACACAGTTCTTAAACTTCTGAAGTGATTGTCACCCTTCCACAGTTGGGAATTTCAATACAAAACTGGATCCAATTATTTAAGTAAAAAAGACAGCTGCTGACTGCCACTAGTTACATACTCATTTCTTCCTGAATTTCAGTGAAGCAGTATTTGAATACAGGCTAGCAAAAATTTTAAGTCACAATCTGTTTTCTCTTCACCTTTCTTCTCCTCTACCTCACCTCACCAGCACTGAAGTGAAGAAAAGCTATAAGACACCTAGCAGTATGAAGCCTGATTACAGTAATTTGATTCCTGTCTTGATGTTATGCTAACCATCTGCCACACTTCCCTCTTCATCACCATGTCCACAAGAGAAATCCAGTCATGCTCATTAACATGCTAGGGAAGACAGAAGCAATTCAGAAGTAGTGCAATTAGAAGTCAATTCTGAAGCAGACCATTTTTAGTAAATGTGATTATCTGCTTCTTCAGTGCCAATAATGGATCAATGTCCCCAGAAAACCACTAAATCCAGGGGGGCAATAGCAGCCAGTGGGAAAACGCAACACTGAAAAGAGCAACCAATGGGAAGAAAGTATTTTATCTCTTCCCGTCACACAACACAGGTTATTTCACTCTGTTGGTTCTTCTCAAATAAGAAGAAAATCTTGGTAGTTTGAAGAAGTAGTAAATGCTCTACAAGCTGTCCCCCTGGTTGCCACAGAAGTAAATCACGCAAAAGAACAAAACCACAAAAAAACCCCTCTAGATAGGCATAACTCACATTGTCTCACACGGGATTGTGTAATAAATTTTAAATTTTCATTTTAAAAAGAATTTTCCAACTGAAATACCTGAACGTCTGATGATTTTAGCAGCAAGTTTCTTAGAGAAGTATAGTATTCAGATGGAAGTACACAGTCTTCAGTATAACAGATATTTAATCTAAGTGATCCCAAATCATCAGTTTTAGAAGACTTGTTTCCATTTTCTCTTGGCTGAAGCAAGTACCTGAAAGCAACAGGGCAATTATAAAATACCAGATAACTTGACTAATTCCACAATAAAGTACCATATTCATTTATTTCAATACAGATAAATAAACTGGGTGTAAAAATGGCAATAACATTTACATTAAAAAAATGAGACACAAAAGAAAAGAAAGGAGCAGCATTTGATGCACCTTTAGTACATAATGAAACATGTATTTATTTTCTCCTATCTTTCTGAACAGTGAAATGAGCTACTTCTTGTAGCTCAACTGGGATAACAGGAATAGATAGAAATTATGTTGGACCTTCTCATTTTACATCTAGGTTATATTTAGGGTGCAGGACACTGCAGATGGAACAGCTAGTGTCAAGAATTTAAATGGTCTAGTCTGAAACCAGTTAAAAAGCAAAGTATTAATGGGCTGCATTCCTGAGAAACAAGTAAGATTAAAGCAAAAAAAACCACAACTTGTGCTTTTTTCCTCCTCTCAGCACAAAATGTATTAAATAATTCTTCACTGGCTTTTGCTGTAGTTCAACAGTATTCCAACAGGAGGTGCAGCCCTACAAAAAATTTCACAGCTTTTAAGTAGTGACACAATATAGTCTCAACATTCAGCCCAACAAACTGAAATCATATCTTAAATACTCTTTTACAGTCATTCATATTTCTACTTTTACAATCAGGAGATCAGACTTTTTCTAATAGATGCATTGCACATGAAGGCATACTAATATATAGCAAAACTAATTTACAAGGAGAATCTCTACTCGACAGCATGACTCTTAAAGCGTATTTTCCCGCTATTTACTATTAGTGATACTGTTTATCTGCTGTACTTCAGCTTTATTTAAAAACATTTTATGTAAACTAGTATTAGTATAAAAAATTAGTTATTTTTAAATCACAGAACTGTTTTTGATAAGTAGATCATAATTGGATACAAGGATGTTCAATACAAGATATGCCTACAAAGTATATTAGCAGACACAAGTCTCTCAATCAATTACTTCAAGTGAACTGGACACGAGCCAGGTCAACTCAAAATGCTCTATTAACACAACACACTGGTAATGAGTCCATGCTAATATAACCTTTTCCTTAGCAGGCTGTTAACGGAGGCATGTCATTTTGTTAATATGGTCATACAGCTTTTGATCAGTTCAGAGCAGCGGCAGAACATGCCTGTGTCTGCAATACACCGTGTGAAAAATAGAAAATACTGACACAAACATCTGTTACATTCAGGATCACATTAAAACACTACAACTACAAATCAGAGTTCAACTTCAACACGTCAAAGACACTTGGATCCTGAGGCGGGTAGGCAGAGCAGAGCCATAATGGTTCCTGGCCAAGGCCTGTGTTCCATTTAGTTCTTATTTACCCACTTCCTTCCTATGTTTTCTATGTGGATACGCAAGGGCTTCCTCCACTCTTTTCTCTATATTGAAAGGTGCACTAAAAGCAGAATATTCTACAAAATTGAGGCATTCAAATCTGTTGTACTTATCACTTCCTGCCGCTAAGCATTTGGGACAGTAAAGGGGCTGGAGATCAGCTCCTGCTTGCAAGAGCTTCAGAAGGGAGGTTGCTGCTACATTACAAGCAGTGTCTTTCCTGAAATCCCCTCAAATCTTACACTTCCAGCTTTTCAACTTCTATGCCTGCTCCCCTGGAATGACAATGGGTTGGTTCCAGAAGAGACTTTCTGAACCTACCCAAGGAATAAAAAATAAAGGAAAAAAAAGCAATACTCAATGTTTGCAGGTTAGGCTGAAAAGCATACACAGATCACTAAAATCCAACAAGCTGACCAGAAGACAGTCTTCTCTTTCTTCGCTCTCTGGCCTTCCCCTCAAACGCATCAACTATTCTGTGGGAGTGGACAGATTCGGAGAAGAGAAGGGCTAAATTACCCTTTGACAAGGTTAATTTATTGATCAGGAAAACTCTCTAGAAAGACGTTCCACCCAGACTAGGAAAAGAAGACATATTTTAATGGACAGTTATAAGAAAATATATCCTTTGCAAGGGAAGATCTGCAAGCTGGAAGCAGATTCACTTCTTAACCAACACTACTCACCATGCTTGAAAGGAATCATTTCTTAACACCTTCACAGGAACTTTAATTTCTCCTAGAAAGACGTCTTGTACCAGATTTCCATTATTCCATAGGTCAACCCTGAAAATAAGAACATTGCTTTTTTTCTCCCAGAGAAAATCCTCAAGTAGACAGTAACTGCCTTACAGCACTAATCCACATGCACGCAGGCAGGAAATGTTAGAAATCTCACTCCATTCTAATTAAATCAAGAAGAATCAAAGAAGTGGCTTATTAACCCATAAAGAACAGATAAAGAAACAAACAGTGGGAGTTAGACTCGCAGTCCTTGCATCAGTAAATAAAAGTGATGTTGGCAACATATATGTATTCTGAGCAGTCTCCACCCCCAAAACAGTGCGCACTTCTTCTCAGGTAATTCAAGTGAACTTTTTAACCGATCTACTTACGTATCCCTATCCAATTGCTAAAATTTGGCACACTGCAATGCCACACCAACACATGCGCTTGTTTTCCAAACAGCAGCTCATATGCTTACAACCTCAAAAGGAATCAGACTCCAGACATGCACCTTGGGGTTTTTTTTTCTGTTACTTCTTACCTCTCTGACATTTCTGACAGACAGCAGTTGTTAAGAAGAACAAAAAAAATTAATACTACATTTGTTGGGGCATGACTATTTTTCTAAATATATTTGCATCTATAATGAAACACACGAGTCTAATTAAGATATTAATGAAGCTAATAGTTAAAAATGCACATACCAAGCTATTCCAGTAAAGACTGTTAAAACTAACCACTAAGTTTTTCTTCTGATGCCGGCCAGGAAACATAAGGTAGCCTTGAATACTTTCTGTCATTGAGTAGATTTGATAAATGTATGTGTGTGAGCACACTAAAGAAACAAAACTGAGTACAGGGGCTCTTAACTGTCCCAACTAATTACCATAAAAACAGACGAACCTGCTCTAAGGATAAAGGAGCAGAAAAGGGGAATATACTTTGAAGTATTCTTTGCATTTGCAAGGGAAAGATACAACAGAAATCTTCCTCTAAGAAGCAATGCAAAAACCATAAGAATCTCATAAAAGCGGCTTTTCCCTCTGTTTTTATTAAAACAGACAGCTACATTTGAAACCACAAACCAACATCAGGTATGCTGCTATCCTTCAGTACAAGTGTTATTATCAGTATTCTGCCCAGACTAATATACTGATTGATAGGAGGTCCTCACACTTCTTTACTCACAGGGCACAGGAAACAAGTTTAGTCTCCTAGATACACTCTACCACTACTTAAAAACAAATATTTTAAGTAAGAAACACACTAAAAAAAAAAAAAGAGTAATTTTATATAATAGAAGGGCCCTGTCTATAAGTCTGATCAGTAATTATCTAGAGTTTCACTAAAATAAGACCTTTATTGTCTTGATGATAAAATATTATGATTTACTAATGATTAAATAAATCACTTTCTAATCTACATAACTTACCTGACTTCTAGTTTCTCAATATCTTCTTCTTCCACCTGAAACTGCGACTTTTTGGTGTAACTGCTGGACCTGGTTACCTGGAAGTAAATTCCTCCTATTAACTTAGTTTTTAATGTTGTATCATGGATCTCAAAAAAACAAGAAAACCCTGGCTCCTTAACATTGGTAAACAGTTACTGTTCCTTTTAAAAAACTTCAGTTCACTGAACAAACTGCCTTTTGACAGAAAGCAGGTGAAAAATGGGTCAAGAAGGGTCATGGTAGAGCCTGATGAGGGCTAGTTGATATCTAAGGGAATTCTAGAATAGAAGATCTATTAGAAAAAAACAACAAACTAACAAGGAAGCATGACATGAAACTGGTAAAAATTTCTTTCATTTCAGCATGATCCCCAAGAAAGCATTAAAGTAAGTACTGAAATGTGTAACGAAACAACAAATAAGAAGTCCACTCTTCTTGCCCTATATACCACAACTGTAACGTCGTCTTTTAATTTTCCTCATTTTTTGACTGATTGCATTGTCAGTTTAACTCCAATAAACTTTAAGTCATGAAGTTACCAGAGTGGTTTAGATCACATTTTTATCCTAATATCTTATTTCCTAAGAAATTATACTCAGTATCTAGAGCAAGTCAACTGAAACACACACCATATGTTGATACTCTATACACAAGTACAGAACTATTTCTCACTGAAGTCCCACAGCAGGACTAGGTTCTACATAAACATAGTAAATTATAATACATTTGAAGCAGATGTAATTGTAGAATTAAAATCAAGTCCTAAATAATAGAGAAGTTAACTTTTTTTTTTAAATAAAGTAATCAAATTAGCGTTCATTGGTTATATTCCCTACATTGTTTTATTAACGAAATAAATTGTGGGGCTTTTTAGCTCAATGTTCTTGACAATATTTAAATCCACCTCCACAGAATAGGTTAAAGTTCTCTCGAACTCCTGACAGGAACAGATGCCATATAAAGCGACTCAAGATAATGAGTTACCTTCACCCATGTGCTTGTGAGGAAGTAATATTTTTTCCCACAGCAATTGAAGGGGAATGTTACTGTCTTGCAGGCCCAAAAAAGGTAAATATGTCATTCACTTGCATTTGAGAGGCAAGTAAAAGCTCTTCAGTTTGCTTGAAGAGGGCTTTCTGTGTTAGGTACTGCTATGCAGCTTGCTTAAAAACATTTGAAGGGTTGCATAAAACAGATAAACAGGCAGAATATCACACAAAAAGTTACCTCAAAATAAAATGTTTCGTTAAACTGCGGGTTGCTTGTTTTCTTCTTTACTTTGGTCTTCTTTTGGTCATTCCTGTTCCAATGTGGTAAAAATTTTACCATAGACAACTTAAACACACAATTTTAAAGACATTCTATGGTCAAGAAGTACCTATACATTTAAGTAAAAAGATTTTTTTATCATTTTAGAGATTGCTTTGATCATAAAGAAAATCTTAAAATAAAACGAGTTCATCTTCATAATATATTTTGAAAATTTAAAATTTCAAGTGCTGCATCTAGTTAATCATCCATCTGTCCAGCCCAAAGTTTCTATTTCATTTCACAAATAAGTGTAATTTACATATATGAAGTAAAATATATCAATAATCACTGAAGTGTTTCAAACTTAAGCCTACAAATGATTTCTTAGCCACTGCTTGCAGATTACAAGCACAGTTTTCCTCATCTTTTTCAACTGCCAATTTCTGGTTTTCCTACCCTCTTTTGTTGGGGAAATACCCACTTCTTCTTTACAGACAGAGGCTTAAAACAAGCAACTGAATGCTTCGTTTGGAAGGAATTACTGCTAATATTAGATGCTAAATAGCCTAGAGTCAAACAAAGCAATTGCTCACCACTCCCTTGTGTTTTATATAGTAATTATTTTTTTTTTCATTTTATGTGTTCTATAAAAGAATACAGTTCTATTTAGTTAGTAAGCAGCTATGATAGTATAAATATGCTTTCTAAAATAAACAAATATAAAACATAGAGGGAAAACAAATGAGGGAAAAGAAAAATTGTCCTAGACGTCAACTAACTGTTTTCAGGGGCTGCCTGTATAAATATTCCAGTCATGATACCTGAGTCACACATGCACAAGATTGGAAAATCTTAACCAGAAACTTGTCAGATTTGCACATATATTCCCATACCAACAGGGTAAATATCACAATGGACCAACATTCACCCACTTCAATCTTTATCAGAGGACTCAAACAGCAAATATATGTCTATTTACCTTCTTTGGGAATCAACACCATGCTTCCTAGGTATAATGTTTGAATCTCCCTAGCTGTCTTCAAAAAAAAACACCAATCAACCAACCCACCAAAAAACCCCCAACCCAAACCTAAGAAAATGTGATTATGTATGCAGCTTTGCTAGAAGATGTTCTGGTACTATGCTCACAGTGGCAATTTGTCAGTATTGGAGAGTGCAGATGGACTTAGGTTTGATGGTGCCAAAAAATGAACAACTCAAACCTAGCTTACTTTATATGTTATTGGGCAGGGACTTGTAGATAGTGAATGTGTGGGATATGGGATTTTACTTAAATGAAAAACCTCAACAGTTATTCAGCACTACTGATCCAAAAAAAAAAAAAAAGGAGGCATTTAAACTTTGGGAACTTTAGTAGCATCCCAAAGGTACTGGCATTAGAAAGGTCTCACCAGAACCTCTTCTCTCTTGCTTCCTGCCAAGTGCTAAATATTTGCTGCAAAGAAGCTCGCATGTTAAGAAACACAGGGAACAGAGGAAGGTGAGTGAGCAATTGACTACATCATTCCACATCGGAATTTGACAAAAATGAACAGCAAGTACAGTGCAGATATTAAGAGACCAGTACAAAACTTGAAGATAAAGGAAGAACTGAGGGCTGAGTGGTTCTGGACTAGTGCAGGCCATTCAGAGAGACCAAACACCTTCACAATCTTGAGAGTACGGTAGGGAAGGGAAGCATACAGTAACAATGGAAGATGTGATATATGCAGAAAGCCTTTTAAGATTTTTCTACATTTTAAAGATTTTGCTTAAAACCTATAACTTTGTTTACCAGTTTAAGATCATGGTGTTTTCAATTCATTAATGTTATACTAAAATGCTACCTGGAAGGCCCAACAAGAGAGACTGTTGCGTAAGGGTCACAATTCTGTCCGTTAATGAGAGGCAATCCATGGCACTCCTTTATGCTACAAGGAAGAGACAATCAATAGATCAGTGAAGCAATGTCTCTGGCTTAAAAAAAAACCCAAACAATCTGTTATTTTTTAAAACATTTTTTTAAGTCCTGCTGTATTACACACTGATATATACATTGATCCAATGTAACGTATGTACATGAAATAGATTGTAACTACAGATCTCTGGATGGTAATACAAGGTAATACACAAGTGTACGGTCAGAATTAGGGGGCTCTGTAAGAACAAAATTCTTGGAATTGCTTCGATCAAAAGGCATTCTATTATCACACATGCATGGCAAAATCTTAAGTCAAATGAACTGCTACTTGGGGAAACTGCAGATCTCGTTAGCTTTTAAATTTGATTTCTTAAGGCCCACAAAAAGCTATATGGCCTCATCCACATGGCAGCAACCACATTTGGAAGGCATTGAAATGGATTCAAATATTTTGTTTCAGCTAAACTACATTCTGATTTAAATAAGCTGAGAAATGCAAAGTCATGTCCCAAGATGTTATTTAAAATTAAGCATCCAAAACTACTAGTATATGTCTTCATATGTCCAGGTTCATCCATACTATTCAGCCACAAAAAGAAAAATTTCAAGTACTTTGAAATAGTATATAAATTTTATTTTCAAACTCTTTTCACAATAGTGTATGATCGGGGTTAAATGGCCCTTTTAAAAATCCTGTTTTTTTCATAATTTGTACAATAAGTTGTAAGTTTATGTTATTTAACAGGCACATAGGCACACTGTTCACCACTCCTAATGCAAAAAGGACAGGACGGTTAGAAAGTAATGCTCATGGGGACAGAGACAAATTTTCAGGACCTTTTCAGAAAGATTACAATCTTTCTGAATCACCACAGCAGCAACACTAGAAACAGAGCTGGGTCAGCAAGCTGACTAACCTTCAGATACTGCCCACATACAAGTATTAACTAAAAACAGCTGGAACAACAAAAGTGAAGCAAGAAAGTTTGTAAATTTACAGCAGAAACCACGCTTTCTAGCAAAATAATGCTTTAATGTAGCCATGCACACTGTAGCATTTTTGTCCAGAAACACTCAGCAGATAACAAAATTTCATAAACAAGTAAGACACAAATGGAATCTGAATGTTACATGCTTGCTTTTTAAGGTCATCTATTTTTAAAGAATGTATTGCAGGAATTTAACTAAATGCAAATAAGTTTTGGTTGCCATAATTAGCTATTTCGAATAAAATTCAAAACCTATATAACTTAAGGGGAAAATAAACTTTTCCGCTCTAAGTTCATATAAATAATCAGGTAAATGTAATACTATAATGTGGAATATTAAGTTATGCAAATCATGTTAAAATTACAAAGCAGCACCAGTAGCTACACACTGTTGTTAAGTAAATGCTTCCTGTACTGTAGAAAAACAGTGTTAGAAGAATAACAGGGGTTGCAAAATCAAACACTTACTAGTAGGGAAACAACAGACACTAACACTCCTGTGCTGCCTCAAAATTCCACCCTCTTTGGAGTATGCAGGATTATAAACCAGATGGTATTTTCCCCCAAAAAAGTCCCTTTGTCTTAGCCAGTTCAGGGAACATTTAGTGCTGAACCACTGCACAATCATTTGTTATTTTTCTTCCAGTTTTCAGGCACGTGGCCTTCAGCATTTCAATAATTTTTGAATCACAATGAACCCTACAGTGATTTCAAACCCACCATTTGAATGAGCTCTTGAAACATCCAGTTGTTTCATAAGCATTAATTGATTCCTCCCCTAACACACACGTGACATCGGAGAGTGGCGACAAAATTAAACTGTCTAGACTTCTCAGTCATTTGGGGTCTCTGATTTGAGGCAGCAAGGATTTGATTCTTTCAGACTATCAGGATCCTTGTAGCATGAAACACTCTGTCTCTGCAGCTCCTGGAGGTTCTTGGTTGCAGGTGTGGGTGCTGAGTGTACCTACAACTTAACCTCAACTTCAATATCATAGGAAATTCTTAGCAGATGGATCAAGTTCAACTTATCTGGATAGAACCCAACTATTTTGCAACAACACCACCACATTTTCTCTTCCTACAGCCTGTGTCACGTTCACCAAGCTTTTGGATTTCTCTAGCAAACAGACGTAAGTCCTAGAGAAAGCAGCTTCTTTCCCTGTGTATGAAGCTTCTTGCTCCTCCGCTGATGGCAGCATGAGCGATCTGCATACTTGACAGAATGTGGAAAAGGGCGTATTATCATCTCAACAAAAATTGATCACAATGCCCTACTTTTGACTACAGGAACAGCTTGTTCTGGCCTCCCTGTCTTCTTACAGCTTGACTGCAACACACACAAACTAAAGGAAGGCTTGTTTGTGATTCCCTGCAAGTTGAAAAAAAAACATTTTACTGACAACTACACAGACTTGCAGCAGAACTAGAATCTCCAGATTCATAATACCAATCTGTCACTTCCAGCTGATTTCATGCTCCAGTCAGTCTCCCTGTGTAGGCAGTTCTAACATTCCCTTTTCATCTCCTGCTCAAGTCCCAGCTCTGTTGCCACCTAGCTTAGACACCCTACCCTGTTCCAACATCCCAAAAACCAAGCAATACCCCAGTCCCCTGACTACCAACTCCTAATATTCCCAAATCTTTCCTTTTCAGACCCACTGGGCTCAAGAACCCAAATTTATCTCACCTCCTCGCCTTCCACCTCTCACTCAAAGCTCAGTCATAACCATGGCCATAAGCCATAACTATGGCCAGTCATAACCACCCCTTAGCTCCCCAGTCACCACCTGGAGCCTGCTTCAGAGACAGCCTGACAGCACAGCTCAGCCAGCTGAGCTGCACTGAATGGTGGATCCTCCTCCTCCTCCTCCTCTTAGGCTCCTGCCTTGCATCTATCACCTATGACAATTCTGTTCATTAACTTTACAGGATGCTATTTGGGTTGTGAGCCAGTTTTCAGTCTGTTTGGCAGCCTTGAATTAACCTAGTCATGCAGAAGATCTCACAAGCTCCAAAGGCAAGTAGCCATTAAGGGTAGGAAGCCATTAAATCAGCTCAGCACTATCAAACTGCATTGTTGCTCCCTAGGGAATGAATACTTGAGACTGAAGTATTGTAGAGAGTTTTAAGCTACTACACAAACAGCCTCCACTAAACATGTTAAAAAATTTGTGAAGATGTTTCAAGTGTCTCAATTACAGTAGACTTAACAGAAATGGCAAAGCGCACCCTCAGTGAGTTTACCAGCTAGAATATCTCCCAGGAATACTGCCCTGCCCCAAAGAATCAGGCAAAGTGCTAGAACTGTCATCTTCTACAACAGTTTTCAAAAAAACCCCACTGTTGTGGTTTTGGCACCTCCAACCAGGACACCCATGAAAAACAACAAAAAAAACCCAACCCCAAACACTGTGACCAAAGAAGAAAATAACACTAAATACATACATTCTTATTCTGACAACCAAAATAAATATATTTCCACCATATGGTAAACATTTCAGCTTTGACAAATGGTTTCATCTACCTAGGCTGGCACAAGCAATTTTCATTCTAAAGGCATAAGTACATAGAGTTTAAAGGAGACAGGAACTTAAAAGCCTTTTACTTTATATTTTCAACTACTACATCTTTACGTAAAGTCTAAGCAATAGCTAACAGAAGGACTTTTGTTCTTTTCTCAAACTACTGCTCAGTGTAAGAGATCTTTCAGTTTACATTAATTCTTGCTTCACATCTGGGCAGTCTGTTCTGCAAGAGGAGTTTCATACAGGAAATATGAGCCTTTCAGATGCAACTTGTGTATATTCAGCTCATAAAATGGAAATAAGCCCTTAAAATGACACAGTCTGTAATAAACCTGCTCAATGACTGAGGGACTCTACCTCCACCATTCAAATCAACTAAAGTCCTCCAAGTACAGAAAATAAGTAACTGTAGCCATTAGGAGTTGTACACTTCATAAAAAAATGTATGTTCCCTTCTTCATGTGAGCAAACAGGACAGAAACAAACTGACAGGTCTATTTAAGACAGTATAGAGTATAATTTATTTAGGAAAGTAAGTGTAAAACCAGGCAGAATCTAGGTGTAATAAACCACTTCTGGGCTTTCAGGTATTCACATTATGAATACACAGAACTGCTTCTTTCAGAGTTGAAGTCAAGCTAAACATGGAGAAGACAAGAACCACCATCCAGTAGCCTAATTTGGCAAGAAACCGTTCAACTATCATCTATTTCAGCAGCAGCAAATACACAAACAATGGTCACACAAACTTGTTTTTACAGACTCCCAGAAAGAAGAGCTTCAATAATGTATTTTTGAAATGTGCTACTACACACGCCAATGTGGTTTTGAAAAAAAGAGCCCACACTGAGTCAGCAGTTAATCTATTGCATTATCTTTTTCCTCTTCTCATTCACACATTAGAAAAGGAAACAACTAGTTTCGGAGACAAAACAAAATTTTAATTCAGAAATGGTCTGTGGGTGGATCTGCATGAAGTTTAACAGCAAGTTTCCAACAAACTCAAAACCTATGAGCAAAATTGGGGCTTAGCCCTCTGTAAGTAGCCTCTAAGACAGCCTTTTACCAAAGTAAGATTAACTTTATGCTTGTTTTTCAAAAAAAAGTATAAACACTTCATTGATATAAGATAAGCAATTACAAGTCTTAATTTTACTTTCTCCAGGGAAAGATGTATTTCAATATCATGTATTTAGAATGCTTATACAACCTAAAAGCCCTAGCCTGCTTCAACAAGTCCCACCTCAAAATTGGCCACCATTCCCCCATCCTCCAGCATCAAGTAAGACCATATCAGTCAGTTGTGGCTTATCTTGTACATGACCACTCTTTGTCAACTCGAGCAAAAGAAGGAAAATTCCAGTTTTTAACAAGTGAGGGTTTTTTTTGACTCTCATGCACAGCTTCGCTGATACAAACACTGTTTGTGATATATTAATATTTATTCTTCCCCAAGCTTACTTCCTTTACATAAAGTTGGGGAATAGAGCCCTAATAAGGATCCAAAATAAATGCAAAACCAGATAAGGGCAGGTGGTGGGACAGAAAACCAAAAGGAAGAAACATAAAGAATCACATCCCTGGTTTTGCTATATGCAGCAACATTTACTGTTCTAATATCACATGTTCTTTTCCCAATAACTTATTGTTTGGACAAGTTGGTTTTACCATACATACTAGCATGAGAAATAAAGCCTTCCTCCCTCCCATACTACCTGTAAGAGGCTAACATCATCAGCAGCTCTCTATTGTCCAAATCCTTAACTTTTAAAAACTGCTTCCTAGTGGAACTACCTTCAGGTTTTAAATCAATCCTGATCATAAAATCCACCTAGAAGACCAGCAAAAACAGCTTCTACAACCATGTCTACAGAACCAAAATAATATGAATCCATCCCCTAGCCAAGTCTAATCCTATCGCTTTCGTTCATCCATGAACAAAAAGGTGTTGGGGGGCTCCAGATAATGTTCAGAATCACAGCCCTCAAATTACTTGCTACTGTCTGTGCTTAACACTATCCTTAACCTTGTCAAAGTTATGGCTACTAATTTTCATCTTTGTAGAACTTTTGGACTCTCAAGGGAAGACTGGTGGAAACCCATTAGAAACTTGTCTATGCACAGAAGCCCACACAAGTATCTAGAAATCTCTTATCCTACAAAAAAATGTAGCTGCTGGAGGCTTAAAAGCTTCCCCATCTCATTCCACTGAGAGACCATTAATTTGAACAAGAAGTAAAACACTGAAGGCCAGTATTATAGCCCTTATTTTAAGAATTATTTATTCCACAGTTTTTTTCCTTGGCCAACACTTTTTCAGTTTTGGACAGATGGAGAAGGCGCAGGGATAGAAATCCGTAATATGCCTTCTGTCTTTTTTTACTCAATCTTTCATCTTTTTTAAAGGAGTTACATATACAATTACTTCTCAGGGCCTGGTGGCAATAAAACATAGCATTAAGTGCATCACTGACTAATTAACCTTGGAAATTTACAAAATAAGCAAACTTTTAAAGAATCTAACGTATTTTCTGTAATTCCCTCATGATTTAAGATCAAAAGGGTCTCAAAAATGCTCTCACATCCACTTCTCTAAAACTATATCCAGTGAGAGTTGGATATATCCCTCATACTCTCAACACATACATCCAAAAATATGTATAATATATTACTTATGTAGCTATTTATTTCAAGGCTATCAGCATGTGTGATAAAACACTACTAAACATTTTTAGTTTAAGGAACTCCAGTGCATTTCATAATCTCAGACGAAGACAATGGTACTGATGTAATACTGCAGTGTTTAACGCACAGTCCTCTCCCACATGCCAGTGAGTGGGTGAGTACAGCAACCACGAGAACCCTGTCTTCCTTTTGATCATTTATCTCTGTCATAAAGAGATCCTAAGAGAAGGCACAGTAAGTAACCCACTTCCTACTCAAAACTGCTGTCTGCAACAGTAACTTTCTAAAGCAAGTTTTTTTCATCATATGGAAAATCCCAACATGTTTTAAAAATAGAAAAAATTATTTAACTTACACTAAAGTGCATAGATATATAAAAAATTATAAAAATTACTCTACCCAAAAGTTAAGTTGGGAATAAAACAGTCACAAAGCTCCAGGCAGCTTTTGGTAGTAAACAGTCCATGGGGGTAAAGCTGTTCTAATTCTGCTTCATGCTGCAAGTAGGATACAAAAACAAGAGCAACGGGACTCCCAACGAGCCAGGCTGCCACCCACTACACAAGCAGAAATGCCTTGAGAATTATCTTTAAGTTATAAATGTACATCGATGTACAGCAAGTTTCCATATCTTACCTGAACTTTCAGCCTACCAACAGCCACTAAAGCATTACCAGTTTCAGTGGCTTAGTTCTATCACAGCACTAGCTTCCCTTTTCATACCAAGAGAAGAGCAGAGAGATTATTTTGCTAGGTCTTGCTCCAACCAAACTACTGATCTCAGTTTAGACACTTAACTAAGACAGAAAGAATGTTATTTATACTTCATAATGAAAATTACATTAGCAAAATTGACAGTCTCCCTCTGCTCCTTGGGGCTGATCTGAACATGAAGTCACCGAGACAAACGGAAGACCACACACCATTTCCTCCCCCCACAGTTTCGCAATACAAGCCGTTCTTTCATACTAAATTCTCACAGAAGATATAAAAAAAGAAAGAAATAAAAGAGGCAGAGAAAAAAACTCACACTCTGAATAAACGTAAGCTAACGAATAATGCTGGAAAGCAACATTAAAGAATCTTACTAGCTTTCGAGCTTTTTATTTTAATTTTCCCTTAGACTTTAACTTCCTTGTCTGTACCCTTCACATTGCCTACCCCGCAACCTGTTAGAAGACAAGCACGGAAAAGCCTTTATTCCTTTCTGAAGCACTGAAAATAAAAAACTGCAATGACTGGCTTGTTCTCCTGAACCTTACTCATGCTGAGAAGGCAAAGAAGAGTCACACGAGAATGCTGCCAATCTCACAGTCTCTGCCAGTCATTTGTTTCCACTGGTCTTTTCAATGAAAGCAAACAGTCTCCTAGAGGCAAGGAACACATAAAGCTGTCTCACTGCTTCCCAAGTAAAGGACAGGATTAGTTACTAGAGGCCAGTATCTTCTAGTATGCCCTTATCAGACAAACTTTTTATGAGACTATCAAAACATTTTTGTATAGTTACATTCGCATTAGCCTCTTACCAATTTCTGGCCTTAAATATATTGTTTAATAATGAATGAACAGAATATGCAGCACATGTGGAATTTTGGTCTTCTATGACTAATGTCTGTAATCTGTATATTCAGAATCCCAAAGAGCGAGGACTGGTTAGTATCTTCCAATATGTCTCATACTGTGCTTTTTCTTTAATATTGGTGAAATACGTCTTTTTTTTGAAGTACCATATACCAAAAATTTACTGTTTCTAGGAGGATCTTTGACTTGCTATAACATCTTTACACTTTGGAATCAAAATTAAGTTTAGTAGTTAAACAGCAGGTAAAACTTCTGTTGCTAAAAAATTTTACTGGTATGTGGCAACATTATGCTGCTCCAAAATGACAACTCCTGGACTTTGCTTTGTTAGAAACATTCCTTAAATAGTTAACTGTGAGAAAGTAATTCTGAAACAAATCTAAAAATGGATTTTCACATACTGAACCAAAATATTACTACTGAAAAAATTTCACACTGTTTCTAACACCACCACTAGTGGCTCAGTTGTCAGTAACAGCAATACTGGCTGTGAGCTGCCGTGGGCATTCTGAGCTTTCTCACACACCATTCGATTGGAATGACAAGATACTGAACCAATAGCAGATAACCACACTAAGCCCTAACAGAAGCGAGTGCGCTTTTGAAGTAACAGAGACAAGCAGCTGCAAAAACCTTCTGCGGGAGTTCCCTAAGCATATACCCATTCCCTCAGCAAGGTAGGCTCCAAGGAAAGTCATATAAAAAGAAGAATGTTATTGGCACCAGGATGTGCAGACATGCAGTATTAAGAGAGACAAATCACACAGTGTTCTAACAAGCAATTAAATATTCAAGTATTAATGTATTTTCTTACTGTACTACTAGTTGCTGGCACACAGATCCATTATCTGTTATCAGTTCATTCAGTTTTAATTCAAGGTGAACTTTTCCCTGAAAAAGCAAGAGAAACAAATAGTTTTAAAAGATTTTATTTTAAAAGCAGTCATCAGAACAATAATATAGCTTATGGTTAGAAGCTATTCAAGGTAATTCCAATATATCCACTTCAAGCAAGCATCTATTCTATAGCACGTATTCTGCGAGTATAACGAATGCATTTGAACTTTGAGAGACGATACTGAGAAGCATTATCCTCAACTGCAGACAGCACATGGATCAGTCAAGCCTCCACAGATTTAACACTCGCAACAAAAATATTTCTTTCGGCATGAGGAAGTACCAAGAGCAGAAGTCCTTCTCAGCTTTTTTCTCCTAAGCACAAGATGAACCCTGAATTTATGAGTATTTCAGAAGAAAGTTCTAAAATGAGCTTGGACTCTGGAGGCAGTGAGTTATACTTAGAGAAGTAGAATAGAATGTAGTAGCCGTAACCAACATCATTTAATATCCAGCTGTGAAATCCCATCCATCCCACCAGACTGAGGATCACCTAGGAATTTATTATACATCCCAGTGCAGCTTTCAACTATCTCGTCAAGTCTGCTGATATACGCATGGAACAGTAAACACAAGTGAAGGAGGTTAAAAGGTAGCAATAACTGCTAAACCTAGCTTCTTTCTTTTCTTTTTCTGATGCAGTAGGATGCATTATTAAAAAAATTTTCCATAAATGATGGCCCAGCATGGATTAAGTTCAGAACTCAGCAAAGCCCAGCCTACTCTGCTCTCTCAATAAAAGACTCCAGAAACTACAAACCATGATATGCAGCATTATATGCATTCTTGGGATGACCAACATGTTGCTATAACCTTGCTCCAAACCTCTAGTTCCTGAACAATACTACTCCCTTCAGCACCTGGCTACGTGTGCCAGGATACGTGTTCACATCTCGGATAACCACACACTGCCACGGTCTTTCTTCTAAACCACACTCTCCTCAGGATTCTTGGAATTTGACTGTTTGCTAAATGGAACATCAGATGACCCTGGCTCTGCCCAAGATGATGATTCTTAGGGAAAGGACCTGGGAGGTAACTGTAAAGTGTGGCAAAAGAAACAAGCTGTAATTTCAACTACAGTTTTGCTGTACAACATTAAAGTGGAAGTAAAAACCTTAGCTGACCTTGCACACAGATAGCACGTAGGTTTTGACATAAAATTGAAATGTTTTTGTTGTAAATCCCCTGGGGCAAAGGCTGTGCTTCTCTCTCTCTGTACGTCACACGGGAGGAGAAGTCTCTTTTATAAGGAAGTTTTAAACTTAACTATTTTTGGATGCCTGCCAAGTGTTTTGCAAACTGTTACTACACGGATTGGAACACAGGTACATTAAGAAAATATTTGTCAAGCAGAGAAACTTAATTACAAAAATAGATTTACAGGATAAAAACAGGATACTGAGAAGCATGCCAACAGCCTTACAAGGCAAAGTTTTCTAATGACAAATGAAAAGACAACAGTAGTAGTATTTATTGCAAAACCTGACTTCAGTTTTAGTAGTCAGACCTTGTGAATAGCCTAGACATCTTCCTTTTGCATTTTTTAAACAAAATATAATAAATAAACACAACTCACATGCTCTACACTGATTGGAAGGGGTAAAATAGAAAGTTTACTGCTCCTGAGAACTATCCATAGATGTAGTTTGCCCAAAGCTCAGCCCCATGATGGCTACAGTAACACAGCTCTCCGTAAGTATTTCCCTGACACGCATGGGGAGTCTTGGGTACCTGCTTTTGTTTTGTTTGTTGAGCAGTGCAATGGCTTCCCAAAGTGGCTGATCTGCTGATCTGTATCAGAATTTTTGATGTAATACGTAACTGGGTTTTAAACATGGTTGTGCAGACTGGGTTTAGTTCAAAACATGAAGAGAAATCAGCCATTCCTATACAATAAATAAGCAGTGCACTCCATGTCAATGCCCTTTTCAGATCTCCGGGTTGTTCCAAGGCAGATAGGTACCATTTTAACCTTACCAGTGGATGAACAATCAATTTTCAGATCCTGACTAGAGGAAAATGGAGCTGTTGATCATGTGGTCAAGACTCACACAGTAGCAAAGGAGCCAAACCCAGAATGTCCAAACCCAACCTAAACTTCTGAACTACAAAAACAGTTACACAGTTTTCATTTTAGATTTGCTGCTGCTTTTTAACAGTGTATTCCAAGAGGTTTTTTTTCTCCCTACAGTTTCAACATTTTGATCATTTTCACATTGTGGAATATTACAAGTATCTATAATAAATACAAGCTTTCTAAAGCTCTTAAATGGAAATTGGGCTAGCAATTGTATTTTAAATATTTATGCCAATAGGGGCTCACATACTGTGCATACACTCCATATTCAGAATCATACTCCTGTTCCAGCTGTACCACAAAGTAACTTTTGCCAATACTATTTTTCTTCATAAAAGCTTCTTTCCTTTACATTTAAGGAGAGGAGATACACACTCTTTCATCTCAAGGGTAGTCCATGCTTGTGAAAGCTATTGAGGATGGTGGTGGGGTTTAAACAGAGTTAGAAATGCTAACAGTTATTTTCCAGTTCCTCCCTCAATGCCACAAGCTCTAGATTACAGTATTTCTCTTGAACTCTGTCCTCTTTCTTCCACTTCTCCCAACTCAATGGAAAAAATACCACAACTCAATCTGTAAGGAAGATCATCTTTATGCCATATACGCTGTCAACATCTACGGAGAAGAAAAGAATTCCACGCAAATAATTAGAGAACTTTAATTAAAACAAACACAATTCCCACATTTAGTACTGCCCAAATGTGTGCTTACTGCAAAAATGTCTCTACATACCAGAGACCAGATCAGCTTCCATTCCTTTTTAATCAGCTTTCCAATTCTAAATTAGAGCAAACATATAGCACGTTTCTGAAACATACCACATCTTACTGCCTACCACACTCACGGAGCTCCTAGCACTATGTAACAGCCAAAAGTTCCATAATACTTCAGTAGAACTCAGTCAACCCTGCGAGGTTTACTTTACCCAAACCTTTCTTCTTTCCTAAGGTTAGAGATCTGAGCCATTAAAAATCTACAAGCTGGTTTGAGGCTTCATCTCCATTATTTTCCAAATTTACACACTCTATATGAATACCAGGGGAATCTATTAAGAGTACATTACTTCAATAATTGCAAATTCTATCAATTCTAAGAAAGGGAACAGTGAATGTTAAAGTTACCTTCAAAAACCTTGTAAGTATGCGAAAGATTTTGACCTTATCAATGTATTTTGCAAGTATAGACCAAACCTCTAAAGAAATGTTTCTTGCTATGAATAACAAAGATCAAGGGCATATTTAGTAGCATGATCTCATTTCTAACCAACTAAATGACGATTCAAGAAAAATAAAAGCGTGGGGTAGGGCAAACATGCTGAGGCTATCTGCATTGGGGTTTTTTTTAGTATACATATATTGAGTTTGCCCCAGCTGCAGTAAATACAGTCTGTTCCACTCAACTTTTCAAATGCTATTTGCTCAGCATTCCCACATTCTTGTACGCTTTTCAAGAACTAATGGACACATGAAAAACTTTTAAGAAAACAAGATGAATATCCATTCATAGTATCATAACCAGCAGCAAAAAAACAACAACAAAAAGTATGTTAAGATGAAAACACAGAGCAGATGCTTTCTAAAAATCAAAGTAATTTTTACACACTTCCCCAATGGCTGGGGAGAAGCCACTCTCCTCCTATACATGCTTCAAAGGAAATACCCATCACCTTCTTTCACCAAAAGCTCTTATTATCTCAAGCACATAGTGCTTTTTCTCTGCTGAACTTTTAATCACCTCGACTTCAGATAACCTGTATGTACAGAGCTGTGGAACCATAACAGAAAGTGACTGGCCTACAGCTTCTGCTTTAGGAGCGGATTGTGTCCTTACAAAATTCCTAGATTTATTACAAGTGAGGTGGTTTTAGAAAATGACTGGTCTGTTTATTTCCCTACCTCCCCATTCAGTTTTCTTTTGAGGGAATCGACAAGTTTAATTCCAGAAAGGACAAAATGTTTAGTTCACAGAAAGTACAGTTTTCTTAAAACAAATGAACGGTTAAGGAAAAAAACAAAACAAAACAAAACCACAAAACCCCAACCAAGCGAACTGCAACATGTCCTGACAAGGAAAAATACAAAATACTTCTAAGCCATCTTACTGCCTTGCACCCATTATTAATTCTGGAAAATACTCACACAGAAGGAACTCAAGGAAAACCTGCCAACTACATGTGTGGTGCCATAAGAAGAGCAGCACATCTGAAAACAATCTGGTTTTCCCCAAACATTTTTTCTGCACATACACTATGTGAAAGCCTGCTATTTTCAGCCATGTCCCACCAATAATGCTGGGAATCTTCAAGGAATACATTTCAGTATGGTATGGCACATCTAAACAGTAATATTTCAGCCAAATCTGGCAGATGGGCACTGGTCTCAGTTTTGTCTTACAAATTCCATGGAAAAAGAAAGCAGTCCAGAGGAGAAACCTACCCAGATGCCTAATTCAAGGGAAGATTCACATGAAGAGCACACACCTTAGGACAAAAGGTGTGTGACTTCATTTAATGGAAGTCTCATGCAGGAGAGTGTCCCAGCCATAAAGTATCAATAAGAGTTTACATTCATCTGTGAGCTATAAAGCCACAGAAAATTAATTTTTTTTCCAATATTTAAGATATTGCTAAATTCTATTAATGGAATATTATAATTGAGTTTTCATACTCATTCATGGAGTATTATGATAAAAAGCAATCTTTCATTCAATACATTTTTATGATTGAGAAAAAGCGTAACAGCAGTTAAAGCAGAAATTGCATTTCAGTTTATACCTGGAAAGAACCTTCTCGAATACTCAGAGTGATTAGATTAAAGAATTGGAAAAGAATGAGACAACTTACTGTTGGATCAGATGATCCATAGGTCGCTTCCAGCTGAACTATTGTGTTATATTCTATCCTAACTGAACGAGGACTGGTTTTCAGCAGGTAAGAGAAAGTGATATTCAGACGTTTTGAAAAATCTGTCTTCATGTAAAGTAATCACACGCCCTCCTATATACCCAACAGCTGCATGCTAAACTTACAGCTCAGAGATGATTAATCCTGGAAACTAATGTTTTTGGGGTTTTTTTTGAGAACTCCGTACACTTTCACCTCTTGTAAAAGTAGACAGGATTTTTCCTACCCAGAAGGACTTCCAAGCTACTACAAAAATACAAACACCACCAAGTTCAAGACTTCTGCCCTTAGGCAAATCTGAAACAACTATTAAAATCTAATAAATAGTTTATTGCAGCAAAAAAAGCTAAGACATTCTCAAGAATACTGTTATGTTTTCTTCCTCAAACCAAAAAGAGAATTGCTACAGCTTTCAGAGCCATCTCATTTTTATTTATTACTGGAATAAACCTGTCATAAGAACTGAAACTATAGACCAAAATACAACTGTGAAGGGCAAGTTATTTGATAATGAATGCAGAAAGTATTTCAAAATTAGATAAATGAGAACAGCACCAGTACCTCTACTTTTGGATACTTTAACCATTTCATGCCACATCATCAGTCATCATTTCAGATAACACCAAAACAGACTGAAAAAATGATTCAGTAGTTTCCTAGATCATTCACCTGTTAAGACATTTCCCAAACAGTTACTTAAAGTCCTCTGCCAGTTTTACATATTATGGGGAATAAACCAGTCAATTAAGAAATGTCAAATATGCTCTATTCACTAATCAAGCTGAAAGACACAACTGTCTCACAAGACTTCTACCATTACATGCATTATCTATATTTAAAAAAACATAAGTGTGCAATTTAATAGTTACCTGAACCTCTGAATTAGAATCAACAGGTTGAAGCATAAACCAGTTCTCTTTTCCTGTGTAGTTGCATAAATCTTCTTTTTTAATTGACACCTTCCCTGGGGAGGGGACCAGGGAGAGATAAGCATAAATATCACTTTCATCTGAATTAAACAAATATTTAAACAGATTTGAAGTTTGATTTTTGTTTAAACTCTCTTTGATTTTTTTTAAAGCTTATTATGCTATATGAAAAGCTTATCAAAACAGAGAACATGAAGCACAAGTAAAGCAGAAAAATAGTTTGTATATAGCCAGATTAAGTTAATTAGGATGTGTTATCTTGGATAGCACTCATAATAAGATTAGGTCAAATAAAGAACACACTTGTGGCTGGAAATAACATAATAAAGATTTGAGACAACAGTAACAGTGTTGAAGAATGTTTAGGAAACTGAAGGTAGGTGCCTTTTACTCTTCTGATTGCTATTTGGCAGGCTGTTATTATATCAAATTATCTGGCATCCCTGGTGCAAATTATTTCTTTCCTTAATTCAAGTATTGTGAAGGCTTCTTCCACAGCACACTGCCAGAGCTTTATAGCAACCATATCCAAATAACAGCTGCAATAGAGTCATTTTGCAGTGGAGAAAAAAACCAAACAAGCAATAAAACTACCTCCTATAATTTTTCACCTGAAATATATAAGTAGTTGCAAAATGCTTTTTAAGTCATTAAGTTTTAGGTTGCACTAACAGAGGAAAAAAAATAATCTATGCATAGTGTTAAGAATTATTCCACAATTTCAATTATTCCACAATTCACTCCTTAAAGATCTACAGGTAATAACAATTACTCAAATATTGCAATGAAACAGAAGTGGAGAAAAAACAACTAGAATTAAAAAATACATGTATTGAAACTATAAGACTACAAAATGTCCTATTAGCCAAAAAAATAAACATATTTTAGTTTTACAGAATAACGCAAGGAAACAGAATCCTGCTTTTCAAACTTGAAAGGAACGTGTAGTTCAAGTGCACTATGCACTGTGCTTTGAAAAATGTACCACTTAAATAAATTTATCCTTAATATTACAGTTAGCGATACCAAAAATAACCAAACATTACATAAGATGTAGATAGTATCCCAAAACTTACCTATACGCATGTCTTTTTGTAAAACACTTTTATCATAAATGTAGAAGGACAACCACTGGAACGTTCTTGGAATCTCAAAGTAAAACTCTTCTCCAAAATATGGGCTGAAAAGAAAGACTGAAAGTTAAAATAGAAAAACACACTTTTATATAATTTGTACAGAAGACAAACATCAAAATGATACATTTTTGCTGGAGACCCAGACCTCGGCCTTTAACACTATACTTATCTATCACCAAAGCCATCGCAACCATTTCATTACAGGACCATACAATAACACCGCAAGTTAAAAATTCATGAGAATGCCTTACGTATGTTTAAAAAAAAAAAAAAGAAAAAATATCAGAGTGCACACAGAGAAAGTGTTATCTCCTCTGCAATTTCAATTCTATTCTTCTGTCTTTTTTCTATCTATCCACCCCAAATGTAGATAGTGTCCTGAGACACTCACAAGTTTTATGTTTATCTTTTTTCATTCAGTATACAAATAAATTACATTAAAACACAAATTATTAATTACTTCACTAACTGACATTTGTTTAGCTCTAATTTCTGTGTCAAACTTGGCGCTCAAAAATTCAGATCTGTAAAAAGAAACCACAAGCACAAGCAACTATAAAACAGAAGAGTGAAAAAGAGACGTGTTCCTCTCAAATGCACGTGTTCTCCCACGTGCTGGAATGGACACCACATTCCTCCATCGAATGAACTCCAGTATAACATTTATAGGTCACCCTATTTAACTGTAATTTGCGCACCCCTCGGGGTAAAAAGACTTTGGGTTCCTCTATGTCAGATGTATTTCAAACAATGTGTTGGTATCTTCAAGGAATTTATACTTCCATTAAACTGAAGGAGTACTTCTTGATGCAATCATAGCCGGTAGTCAGAACAGTGTATTACAAAAGACCGAAGAAACACACAATGTTATTTGTGTCACTGCAAGTTGAGAATTCTGAAAATTATGCACATCCGCAAAAAACAACCTGGTATTTTGGAACTATTGGATTCTTAAATTGAAAATACTTTCAATTACAATGTATTAAGGTCACCAGGGAATGAAACTAATTCAGCTTCATGAAACTCCAGCTTAATTAAACTAATTTTAGCCTCTGCTTTATTTCAACAGAAAATTAGTGTGATGACAGTTATACCAAACTCAGAAAAAAAAAAAAAAAGAAAAAGGTTTTTTGTTTGTTTCCCAGTAAAGTACCTTTCTGACACTGGAGTGTTACAATACCTTATTAAACTAATACAAATATGCTTGTGTTTGGAACAATCAGTTCATATTATTGCCTACCCAAAAGGATACCAGGAAGAACAGGATATCATCTCTACTCTCTTCCTTCCAAAATAATAAAGCATTTGGTGTTTTTTTCTGTTAAGATTAATAGTTCATTAAACAAGGTAAAAATAAGAGAAGAGCTGGTAACTAATTTCAAAAGCGGGAAACAGAACAGGTGAGAAAATCTAGTATTCCAAATTTCTAGAACTGATTTTTAGAAACAAGAGCTTTAACTGCAAGAATTCATTATGAGGAATTTCACAAGTGAAAATGTTTCTTTTGTTTAAACACAAACATTTTACCATAGGTTTTAAAGCAGACAAATCAGTATTAGCCCTTGTACCACACTGAGAAATAATTTAAGAATTCTTAGTTGAAAAATTTGCTTGCGGTTTTTCAGCTCCCCTTTTTTTTTTTTTTTTTGAATTTCAAAGCCAACAAATTCAGCTTTTATTTCAAGGGCTGGGTTCTTCTTGTCAGCACCACCACTAAAGCTATAAATTCACGAGCATTACCTTTAGCAGCAGTGCAGCCCTAAACAGCCTCCATTTGCTTATTACCTTTGCTGCTTTAAATTGTATTGCCACAATGGCACAATAACTCTGACCAAAAAGAGACTAAACAGAGGCTTATTTTAAACTGCAGTCAATTCTGTGATATGGCTCCCCTAACAGCTATACAAATAATAATTGTATCAGTACAATCAAAGAGGGAGATACTACAGCGGGAAGTTTGAAGAGTGGGTGAACCAGCAGGCACTGGTATCAAGGGAAACTCTCCTGTGAGCCCAGCTTCACCCCAAGAGGAACACGACTGCAACGTACACCAACTACTTCCTAGTGCTAAGCCCCTATTCTTGCTGATCTATATAACTCTATGCATCCAATTATAACCAGATAATTAGTCTGGGACAGAACTATTAGCAGAGGCTTCCAAAACCTAATTAGCAGCCATATCCTACAGCTAAAAAGTACAAGCTTCACAACTACATCCACCCCCCTCCGAAGAATAATAAGCCACCAACAATTACTATTTTGACCTCAACATTACATGAAGTCTCAGATTTAGCAAGAAAGAGCGAGTCAGTAGTATAAGCATAAATAGAAGATAATGCATTGTTTTATTCATAATGATACATTTCTCCTTACCTAGATTAACACCACTGCCTTACGGAGCAGCTGTTGATAATTCTTTAGCAAAGTGTGAGGCGCAGAGAGAAAACTTCAGGCGGAGAATACAAAGGATTAGTAAAGAAATTCTTAGGTGGATAGAGAACTGGCTGAAGGGGTGCAATAGGTTACACCAGTGAGGAAGAATTAAAATGGAGAACTTCCTCAACCCGTTCCTCAGGGATTCAGCGAGTTTAGTACTTTCATTTGTGACTTTGATGCAAGAACTTTAAAGACTGTGACGGATAAAAAATTAGAAGATAATGCTAATTCAAAGGAAGACCAGACCGTCATTCAGGAAGAACTGGATTACAATAATACAGGAGATTAAATTTAAATGTGTGACATACTCCTTTGCCCTTCCCTTCCTTGTTATATTAAACTGGCAGTTCTATGACGGAACCTGACCAGTGTCCCTAGATCTGTCATTTGATAAAAGCAACAGTTATATCAACAAGAGAACTAATTTTTGCTATAACCTTGAATTCTCACAAAATTCAGTTTCAAAAAAAGAAACTGAATTTATTTTAAATAAAAAAATAAAATGCAACACACACATACCACAGCCCCTCCCCAATTCCTCATATTTGACCGTAGATATTTGAGGAGGTTCACAGATGTTCTTTAAACTTTCCAAGGGAAAAAAAAAAGTCTTTCTTCAGAACCCACAGAAATTCCACACCATGCCAGGAAATATTTCTTCAGTCATTAGTCAAAATATCCTTCTTTCACTTCAGTATTAATTCATGTTTCTCTAACTTTGAGAAGTCAATTGTTTCACATCTGCACTCTAACAATAGTCTCAGTGCTGATGGAAGCCCAAAACTATTTGCAAATTTTAAAAATACATTATTTCTTCTTTTTTTTTTTTCAATCACTGTAGTCAAAGATAATTTTAATTCTAGTGATAATTACTTTCACAGACATTTAACTAGCAGATATTCATAGAATACAATTTAGATTACAGCTAGTATAGATTTGTAACCCCAAATATGGTGACAAAAATAGACTCCGAATTACACGTGTAAGAAAAAACAAATAATATAAAAATAAAGCAGCTAAATTCAAAGTTGTATTAATGGCTAAAACTGTATTGCATGACACCTTACTGAAAAGCAGTTTATAAAGTTTTCAGACTAATCAGGGATCGGAGCTTTCATCTTCCCTTCCAGTACCTCTGGGTTAGTATGGTATTCGAGTCTAACACAGTAATAAGTAACAAGATGGTAAAATTAAGTTTCTGGAACAAGAGTCAGCCTTCATAAGTACATATACACTAGTAATCAAGTGTAAGCATCTAACTCCGGTCGCTGTTAATAAAGGATGACTTATTTTATTACGTTTCATCAGTTTATATGGAACCCTACTCATGCTGTGAATATCACTTAACACAGCCATAATTCGGAGGATGAAGGAGTTCCCAATGTAGTCAGCAGAGACAGAAAAGCACTGATGGGCAAAGAGCGATGCAGAACACTGACTTATAACTCCTAATAAATACTCTCAACTTAGAAATATCAATTTCATATCACTTTAAACATTCTCAATTTGAGGGGGAGACGTATGTCACTTAAGACTTCCTCCACCCCCCCAAATTGTTGTTTTCTTATAGCGAGATTTTTCTTTCTTTCCTCTGTAAAGTACTAATAGCATTGTTTTCATTTAATCAAGTTTTAGCTAAAACATCAGTAGTATTTAAAAAAAATTGAAGCATCTAAGGCAATTTATTTTATCAAGTATTTTACTATGCAATTAATGCTTCTTTCATTGCGAAGTGATTAAAACATGTAAATTTAATAACTCTTAAACAGAACATAATAGAAATGCCTGCATAAACATTAAATGTAATACATCTTTTTTCTAGTAGTAACTTTTAGGGTTTAAACTATTAATACATCAAAAATAGGACAGCAAAGTTTTTCTTTTTAAAAGATATGTTGGGGTCCCTTTCACCCATCAAACTACCATTTATTTTAAGGGGAAATTTTAATTTTTAGCTTTATCAATACAGTCTCTTTAAAGTCCTTCTCTGAAGGATGACTCAATTGAGTTTGGTTTAGTTATCAATCTCAATTGCAGCCAGTTAAATACAGAAAATTTTCTGGATCTGACTACAGCAGTTACAGGTCAGGAACATGTGCAAAATATTTGTTTCTGATTGCACGCACGTGGTGTTTGCTTTTCATTCAGAAGCGTAAGGAGGCTTTAAAATGATGTTCTGAAAAAGTAAAATTCCCCCTGTTTAAATCTGCCACAAGCAGCATGCTGTTCCTCACCTGGAAACACCTAGAGCGATAGCCAAAGAACAAACGCTAACAGTAAAACCACTGGAAGCAACAAGAATTAGGATAACTTTCAAGAGTTGGAACAGGTTTTGGGAGTTTTAAGAGGAAGGTTACATGTCTTCTCCAGGTAACTGTCACTCAGATACTCTGAACATCGCAGCTGCAACAATACCTCAGTATGGGTCAGCAGTGAACTTAAAAGAGTTTTGAGACATAAAAGCACCTACACCACTGCAGCATGTTACCTGGACTTTTGTTTGATTGTTTCTAAGGCTCTAAGTAGCAGAATATACAGCTAAACGCTGCTCAGGGAGGCAAAGCAAGCCATTCTGTCTGAGTTACTGGGTATAGTTCCCAAAACAAGAATTTGCCAATGAGGCCTATTCAGTGGGACACCCCACAGCACACAAAACTTATACATGGAAAAGTTCCGGTTCCTTCATTCTAGAAACAGGTTTTACAAGACAGACACTAAAAGCAGAACTCCACCAATACAGACTTCTGCATGTCAGAAGTAGGAAAGACATGGAGAGCAAGTAGCAAGCAGATTTCTTTTCCTTGGAAACAACCTGGTAACAAAAAGAACGTTATACTGCCCAATGGAACAGTATAAAGTTATAGTGAAGCATATTTTTGCAATTTTAATTTTAAACTCATAAGCCTCAATTTTGTCTTCTTTCAGCTACTCTCACGATTTATACATTGCTGTGACATTTCTGAGTGGCTGCCAGAAGTCAGCTCTGATTTTAAAAAGGTACAAGCGAAAGCACATACACATTGATACACATCTTGTTTTCATTCTGAACTGAGGCAACCTTGTTTATCATCTCCATTTAAAAATTAAACTTACCTTAAAGATTTTTCAACTACCTGCGTACGAAAAACTTCCTCTTGGTCCAAGTTTATGGTACAGAAAAAGTCTCTCATTTTGTTGGGTACTAAGTGTTTGGCGTCATCTGTAAATAAAAAGAGATAACTGTAAATATCGAGGGGGAAACGGCCACAAAAATGTTAGGAACAAGAATTTTACATTTTGAATGTGTGTCCAAAATTTACTTTTCCATTCAGTTAGCATGCGTTTCCATATTCACTTTCAATTTGTAAGGTCCAATAGTGTACAGAAAGTGCTGCATCCAGCTTCACGCAGAACGAGAGCCGTCAGGAAGAGGAGAGCACACTGACTCACGAACACCGCTTCCTCCAGCACCTGCACTTTCCCTTCAGAGGTCTCATCTCGGGCTTGACCCCGCATAACTTGCTAAATCCAAGAAGCTCCCAGCCTGAGGTGATAAGGCATTAGGTCATAAGACCAAGGCACAATCTGGCCAAGTTATTGTTCACTTGGTATTTTCTCCACAAGTATTTTGGCTAGAGGAAGCTGATTAAGATGGATAATATGGACTTACCCATCAAATCTTTATTCATTTTCCACAATGAACAATTAGTTTTCAGGTCACTGATACATCTTCAAAGGCTCAGCTACGAGTACTGTTTATTTTTCCCTAACTGGTCTAGTAGAAGGGGCAAAAATCACCTGCAGACTAAATGCAACTTGGGTGAGAACGTGTAGAAAGAAAGTTCCTAACAAGACAGGATTATAGTCAACACAAGAATATAAATGTTTGCTGGGTATTGAAGTCTAGGCCACTGCTGGACATTGGGTTGCCCTTTTCAGAAATAGTTACTTCTAAGTAGTTACAGCTCAAACCAGTTCCCAATGCTCAAACTGGAAAGCTCTTCCAAAATCTGAGTGCTGCAGGCAGGTAGACTTATTTACGACAGCACTGTCCTTTAGCTTAAACATTTATTTCCCCCCGGATGTTTCCTTCCCCTCTGAATGTCTCTGAAGACAGCAAACAGATCCTTTTCACCTCTTGTTCTGCTAAAAGAAACAAACCCAACTGCTCTGGTACTCTTCATGAGAGGCTCCTAATTGGCAAGCAGCCACTCTCTGTCCCTCTTCCACTTTTTTTATCTTAAACACAGAAGGCAACCAGATTTGTATTCTGCATGAACCTCTTACAATAGTGTCCAACCTTAGCTGCTACTGGAAACGTCTCTCCCAATAAAATGACTTTATCTAAACTTTATATAAGGTACTAAAAAGTAATAGGATGAAAACTACATTGAAGTACTGATATTTAATTACTTATCATACCTGAACAATATAACACCTCCACTTTCAAAGACCACAGCTTGGAAGTAGATTAGAAGTGTCATACATATACACTTTAAAAACTGCAGATATGAAGCATGGCGGAGTAAGCTTTGCTATCTATGCTTTTAAGATGTAAAATCAGAATTTTCTTTTCTATCTCTCTGTCTCTCTCCCCCCCCGCCTTTTTTTTGTCTTCTGTGTTAAATAGATTATTACAGTCTTGAAAGGCAAGTCAGTAATGCCTGGCATTGGAAAGGCTACCACAAGTATATCCGAGGAGAGAATGTGACAGTTTAACAGGAACAGAGACTGAACTTCATGCATGATGTTTTCCACATCAGGGATGTGTACACTGATGGAAAGCATGAACGGACACTTCGGTAACTTCCACAGCTAAAACTTGTGCTCTCAGAAGCATCAATGAGCTTTTCATCAACTTGGGGGCGGGAGAGGAAGAAGTATACATACTATTTTTAAACACCACACTTAACCTTGACAGATCGAGAGACATGAACAGAACTGGTTTTTAACACTATTAGACTCCAAAAAGAAATTAAACTCAAAATTATTCAAGTGAGATATTGCAGAAGAACTCAGAAAAGCAGCCATGATTGCTTAAACATTGCCTTAATTTTTTTTTAATAAAACATATGAAAGAAAATACAAAAATAAATACATGAAAGAGGCTAGTAATCCCCATATTACTTCCGATTCTGTAGTTTGTAATTAATAAACATGAACTGCATGTATCAGTTGTTCCTAATAAGAATCTTTATTTTTTAGTTAATACTCTGTAGCTGCACCATCCTGTTCTTACATAAAATATTTAAAATATAACATTACTTAATCGGCACTTTAAATGCACTGTATTGTGGACTTTGAAAGGAAATTACAATTATTATAGTTTCATGTTTTCTTAAAAGAGTAAAAATAAAATATTTCTATATAATTCACAATTTGTATGTCTCCTATACTGCAGTCTTTCAGAATTAAAAGAAACTTTCTACCCAAGAGAACAGAAGAAATAGAAAGTTCGATTTTCTAATGAGATAAAAACCTTTACTTCGTAGCCTAAGTGTTCAGCTTTAAGGCACTGACAAATTCATTGAGGTTTTGAGGAGGCAGGGAGGATGACTCTCAGTTCCGAGTTAAACATAACCTCACAGCACTTGTCAAGTGAAGGCATAAAATTCCACATCTTTCCAAATGTCTCTGAATATTTGTGGGAGACTTTTCAGCCTTACAGTGGTTCAACTCTTTCAAGAAGCTTATTTAAAAAAAAAAAAAAAGAAAAAGTGTGCAAATCTTTGATTGATTACACTAAGTCTCAATTTATCCTCAAAAATCTAAGGCTATAATGGTTGCATAAAAATCAAGTATGAATAACATCAGATAACTGCTTTAATGTATAGATTTTCAGTGCATTTATCAAGTATGCAATTCTGCATTCGGAAGACGGCATGTTTCAGTGTTCAAGGATGCAAAGAAAAAAAGGTACGAAGTGAGAGAAGTGCAGTGAGGAAATGTACACCCGTGTTTGCCAAGGGTTTGTTTGGAAAGTGTAGGTAGTATGAATGGTTTGTCAGAAACAACAAATGAAGTTGTTGTGTGGAAAAGAGAGAAATTAAACCAGTTTTAGACCCAACTGTGCAACTACGATTCAAACCTTTTCATAGATGCTGTCATTTAAAGCTACAGAGTATGATACCTAAACTTGCAGTTCAAATGGTGAAACGTGCAAGTGATGAAACAGCAGCAATAACTGCTGTTAATTGCTGTTATTGCTAATAACACTTAGTTTGTACTGACCCTATCAATTCACCAGTTTTGGTGACTGGACTAACTGACACCAGAAATTATTTTCACGTGACACATTTAGTAGCCTAATTAAAGAGGGAAATCATGAAATGCATCACTAAAATAATAAACATCAGCTTTTTTTTTCCACAATTGTAACTAGTTACCTGACTTTTAACCTAAATTTCTTTATTGCCACTCAACTACTTTGGGAAACCAGCAAAAAATAACAGTAATTTTTTTAAAAAAAACAACCCACACTTTGGCCAATTATGCGTATTGGTTTGGATTTTAAAATATTTAGAAAATATTGTTTAAGTTCTCTATATAAATACCAAGTAAAACCTCACTTCAAAGTAAGATTAGATCAAACCTAAATGAAAAGGAAAAGCTGCAATGCTAATAAAAACTCAAGTGTCAGAGCAATAGGAATTCAGAGGTACAACATTTAATCAATTCAAATGCTCCACACACATTACCTAAACCTTATAAGTTAGTAATAACACAGTTAGTAATAAGAGCAACGGAGCAACCTACCAAATTCAACACTTGTGTCAAACTCCCTTGCCTGCACATCATTTGTTAAACATAGGCAGCACATGAAAACATCACATTAGAGCTTGGGCACTGTTAACAGTGCATCAGAACCTGAGCAGAAGCAGGAGGTGGGACATGTAAACGCTATTCACAATATCCTCTGCGAGCGAAAGTGCACAATTAGTGCACATCCTCCAACAGGGACCCGGAACAAAGCAATTTAGAAGACATTTATGCACACAAACTCTAAAGTTTTAGCTTCACAGGGTTATACCTATTGTATAGCAACAATTAAATCCACTCCAGGAGCGCAGGATAACCCAAAATAACCACGCAGCGTTAAAAACTCAGCGCAAGAAGTCTGAAAAAAAAAACACCTGTGTCCTGAGCTTTCTCAAATGAGCACTGAGACAACAGAGACATTTTCCAAGCATTCCACTAAGGTTTCAGTAAACACACCAAAAATCAAAGCAACTAAAATCACTTACCACCTAAAAATGTAACGACTGCATGTCATAAAATGAAAACAGTAGTTATATAGCCTAAAACACCACACTACGAGATATACCTAAAACTGCACAATACTCATGTACCTTCATAAGGTGCTTTTGTCATTACTATGACCTAGAAAACAGAGCCACCAATAAAAAAAGAGTTGTCAAAAAAACGACAGATCTTCAGTGGATTGCTGGTGGAAACCTGCTAAAGCATAACACCACATTTTCAAAAAATATTATGGGGTCTTAAGCTGCTAAGACCAGTCCATTTTGTCTCTTACTTGAAAACGGGAGGCAGAAGACTGGCTGCAAACACTGGTTTCCCACAAAACAGCTGGAGTACCAGGACTGCAAATGTGCCCCTACTCGTTTTTTTCACTGCTAGGTATGTAATAGCCACTTCAGTCACCTTTAAGTATACATTTCAATTCTAAATCTATTGTGATGATTTGTGTAACATCACTAACTTTAGATTCTACCATCTATTTGTGTATTGTAAAACACAGCATAAGTAAGAGCTCACTACAGCTGGTGTTTCCTATACATGCAGAATTACACAGAACTGGCATTACCTCATTAAAACTACCACGCTCTCTCATGCAACACAAAATGAGTCAGTGTTGAGTCTTGCAGTAGTTTAAATGCCAACAAAGCTTAAGCACCAGAATGTGTTCCGCTTCTAAGAAACACATTAGAAGGAATTCTTACAGACTACAAACAACTTTCCAAAGTGAGGTCTGCTACTGCTAATCCCTCCAGATCAAGGGGGATTACATTATTACATTTGTTTATTATTGTTCATTCAAAGGGTTTTCCCCTAGAAAACACACTGGTAAAAAACTAACAAGAACTGAAAACAAAACAGTATGTACTGTGCAAAGAAACCAAAAGAGTACCTAAGGACCCCTGGACTAGCAAGCTTCCACAGAATATTTAACTTACATCTTTTTTTTTTTTTCTTTAACAGCTTATCTGTTTTGTTAGAAGAAACATTTACAAAGAGACTTTAGCAGTATTTCTAATGTACATCTTTTATTCCAGCCATTACATCTGGCTCCTGGTTCTTACAGGTCCATCTTTGGCAACCAACTCTTCATGTATTCCCCAGGAAGCAGGTCGCAGTTCTCGGTTTACCTTTATTTTCATGAGGTAATAGGGCATTCAAAGTTACAATGAAACTACAGGCTCAATCCAGGACACAGAAATGGGACAACAGAACTAGTCTGAACATAAGCCTCGAGATATTTTGGGTTTTGTCTTTTAATACTTAGTGGAAAACTTTTATTGAACCTGATAAAAAGTATCACAAAATGTAAAACTCTTTGGATGTTGTGTTGCCCAGTGTTGACAAAAACCGTATGATAAAAGCTAGGAAGCAGAATGTGTCAATAAATAAGTCAGCTTCAGTAATTAATACTTTAGCCTCTAAACTAACAGTGTTCCTGTTTTTTTATACAGGCAAGATGGCATGTACTATTTCTGTGACGACTGCTAACAAGCCTGTGCTCGGTGCTGTGTACTCAGCCGGCGATCGCTCTCCATGGCTCAGGCTGGAGTCAGAGCACCTCCCGCAATACTTCCCGCGGTCTCCTGCTTTTATGACCTACTCTTCTATTTGCTGAAGACACATTCAAGCCCATTCTGCATGTCGATACCTAAGTAAACACGACTCCCCCCACCAAACCCGATCCTTCAACAGATTTTTCCGAACTGCTTCTCAGCCCCAGCCCCGTGCCCGACTCAACTTGCTCTGCTTCATTCTCAAAATAAGCCGATCGGCCGCGTGAGAAAGGAAATAAAAGGGGTTGCATCGGAGTGGTATGAATGCGTTCTGATACCCCTCCAGGAAGCCGCCGCACATCCTGTTTCTGCTCCCGGCTTTGAAGTCCTCCCGGCCCGACCCGCACTATCTCTTTTCCTCCCCGGCCCCTCCTCCCCAGCTCATCCCCTGCGTTCCCACGTTACTGCACGCATAGGTATTTTTAGTCAGCACTTCCTAACCACCAAAATAAAGCCACCGGCCTCAGCCTCTCACTCGCACACACTCTACACAAAGAAAAGAGGCACATTAATGACCGTTTCCAGAAGGGCCCTCTACCACCAACTTCCTGCACATCAATAATTTCGCAATTTCTGCTTGACAAACAGACTCCGATGCCCGAGGTAGGGGCGGGAGGGGGCATTTCTCCTCACCCGCTGACTCAAGGAAAATCTCGGACCAACGGATGCTCCCCAGCCGCCCCGGGGCTCCAACGGCCCCGCCGCATCCCTCCCTCCCTCCCTCCCTCCCGGCCCCGGGGACGCGCAGACCCCGGCCCGCCCCGGCCCGCCCTTTCCGAGCTGCCGCCCCGAGGGCTCCCCTCGCCGCCCGGCCCGGGGGGAACACCGCCGTGAGGGGCCGCTGCCCCCTCAGGGCCCCCCGAGGCCTCAACGGCCGCCGCCCCGCCGCGGCGAAGGAGCGGGAGCGGCGGCGGCCCGCGCCGTGGAGCCCAGGCAGAAGGGGGCACCTCAGCGCGGCCGGCCCCCCCGGGCGCCCGCCCCGGCCTCACCGCAGCCCGCCCCGGCGCGTCCGCAGCGCCGCACTTACAGATCTTCCCCCGGAGGTTCTGCAGGACCCGCACCTCGTCGCCGCCGTCCCCGGCCGCCATCGCGCCAGCGCCGCCGCCTGCGCAGTGGAGCGCGCCGCGGGGGGAAGGGAGGGAGCGGCCCCGCCACACGCCCGCCAGCCGCCGCCGCTCCGCCCCGCCGGCCGCCGCCCTCGGGGGGCACCAGAGACCGGAGCGGGGCAGGGGGCGGCCGGGCGCATGCGCGGGGGCGGCCGTCTCCTGGCAGGCCCTGGCGCGGCGGTGACGGCGGACAGGCCGGGCCGGGCTTGAGGGGTCCGGCGGGTCCGCCCGCGCTTCACGCCGTGCCCGCTGGTCTCAGCCGCCTCTGGAGCCGGCCCTGGCCGCCCTGCCCCTTCGTGAGGGGGGCGGAGGGGCTGCAGCTGCGAGGCGAGTTATTCACGGCGTTGGGGCTCGCCGCGTTAAATGGCTGCGCTCCGCCCGGCTCCGTGAGAGGCGCGGCGGGGGCTCTGCTCTCACGTGTTTACATTTGCCCGTTCGGCCACGTAAGAAATGGCATAAAAGAAGCCGGAGAGGGTTCGGCCTCCCCTCCGTGCTGCCTGAGGCCCTGTGGCACCCGGAGGGGCTGGCACCCGCCGGGTACGCGGGGGCGGCGGCAGCAGCAGGAGCCCGCCTTTGCCGAGCTACGGAGCCTCCGCATCACGGGTTACACTGACGCTTCGTGAAGATACAGCCCGTGATGTGACACTCCCTGGGGTCTTGCTGCCAGAGTTTGCCCCAGCCCCCTCGTGGGGTCTGTGTAACGCAGCCGGAAGCCGTGTCCGGTTTGGTGACACGGAGGGTACCCCAGCCTCCAGCCCTGCGGGCACAGCCTGGTGAAAGCCATTGGCCACTGACGTGTCCTCCAACAGAGGCGGTCTGAGTGGGCTAAAGCTGGTTGAGAAAGCAGCAGAGGACTAGGATTCTTCACTCGATGCCTAGAAAGCCCTCTTCAGTCTGTCCTTCTGCTACAGCAAGGGGAAGTTTGGAGAGTTGCAGGCCAACACCTGTCATTTGTCTCTAACTGAAGCCCTCTGCCATGGTGCACTGGCCATTTTTTATCCCTCCTGCACAAATCTTGCCATTATTATTGTATGGCATTGAGCCGAATAATGACAGTCAGGCACGGCTGTGCCTCATTCCTTGGTGGCTTTTCCTGCACCCAACTTCTCCCCTGCTGCCCCTGTGGCAGCAGTGAGATTCCTTCCTCATCCTGACGCTCCACACTGTGGTTGGAGAGGACAGGTACGTGTTTAAAGCTGGCAGGCCTTAAGGGGTTGCTTCACAGCAGTAAGGGGTATATCTGTATGCATGCAAAACCAAAATCTGCACAAAGACTCGAGTTTGCGTAAGCTAAATTTTAACCTGTTAGAAATGAGAGGCTCCTCTACAGTTCAAATTGAGGATTTGATGATCTGGCTATCTAGGTTGGCTGCCCAGTCCGACTGGTGAGCTGAGGCTAACCCGGGCAGTCAGAGCTCTCCTCTCAGAAAGGCAGCGGGGCAGCTCCCCAAGCACGGAGATGTGTGCTTAAACTGGGGGTCGCAACATTTTAAAAGCTAGATGGTGTGACTCCAGCTCTCCCATGGTCTCTCAAAAGCTATGATTACAGTTGGAGTTTACTGTTTTACTTGCCATCAGCTTCCTTCAAAGCACAGACCTCCTATCGACATTACCAATGCAACTTTTAGTTTTGCCATTGTCTATTTCCTGACACTCCATTTTATAAGTGCCTTTTTTTAATCTAACATACTTTGTTCAGACTATTGTTTCAATTGCATAATGTTCATTTTCAGCCTTAAGTTACATTTTAGAAGCATCTCTATGACAGGTGGGTCTGTTCTGCTGAGGACACAGGTAAGACTGCCTGTAGTTTACCTGTGTCACTTTATCTCATTCCACAGCAATACCATTCAGTATGTTTGTTCTAATTTGGGGTGTATCATAAATGAAGACTGACATTTTGTTTAGATGCACAAACGTCGGGATGATCTACTTGTCTTTTTAATAGGCATTTGAAATTGAGAAAAATGTATTTGTTAAATGTAGCAAACATCTAAATTTTTAGTTTACTTATACATCTCTCCTGATGACCAACCCACAATGACCTGCATAATTTAGCTTGAATTTAATTTTTAGTTGAAGTTACAGACTAGTGACACCTAGCTGAAGTGGGAAGTACTCTGAATATGCGTAATCTTCTATTTTGTATGCATCTTCATATTTCCTTACACAATTACATATTTTCATTCTGAGCTGTTTCTTGACAGCAGTCCCAAAAAGATTTCACGTACAGTGTGTAAAATACACAATCTATACTGCAGTTATTCCCAGAACTGAAAAGAATTTCTAAAGTTTCGGCTCCTCATGAAAACACATTTAAGATGTTGCAAAGTACTGACCACAGTTCACCTGCCTTCCAAGTCCTTTAAGGCGCTGAGCAGATAGGTTCTGTTCACCTCAGCGCTGTGTGCACCCTTAGTGGTACGATGCCAAGAGATACCATCACTTCCCTTGAGCGCTGGAGCGTTCTCCATTCACTGTTCTGACCTTAACGAAGGGAACGTTTGGTAACTGTGTTGCTTAATCTTCTAACACAATAACTAATAGAAGATACATATCTCTGCATCTTATAGATTATGTAAGTATTAACGTAACTTAAAAAATGGAGAGACTTACAGAAAAATAGGAAGATGTTATTTTAATTAAGCAAAAACAGAGTTATAATCACTCTTTCTAAAAATAAAATTAGACTCTTTATCAATCCTTAACATCTGCATTTAATATTTTCTTCTAAACAAAAATACAGATGCGATTATGTAGCAAATTACAGTCTTTGACAACGTATAGTATTTACCTTCTCTTACACTTACTTTAATTCTAATTTGGTCATTAATACTTGACTCATTACTGCAACATGTAACTTGTAGTAAAAGTGCCACGATTGAACTATAAACATGACATTGCCATCTTAAAACTGCTTTGCTATAAACTGTAGAGAATATACAGAGTTACAAAGTCATTGTGTTTTTATCAAAATATACAAACCCCCCCAAGCCTAACACAAGCTATCAATATTTTTCTTATGAACTATACAGTTATATAAAATATTTGTAAAATTATCTTTATATTTATAAACATTCTACCTTATTTGCTTTGGTCTATAATTATCATCATACAAGTCCACTTAGAAGTTATCGTTGTGTACTTTCTCTGAAACATCATCATACTTTCCTGTGTTTATTCTTTTATTATCCTTATTTAAATGGAACCAAAGCTGCCATGAAACCAAAATTTCTCAAGGGGTTCATAGCATTCACCAATGATAGAATAAATAAGTGGACTACATCATCACTTCAATCAATACTGTATTATCATTTCAATTGTAGTTTTATTGTACCCAAGCTATAGTTTCTTTTAAAATATTCAAGAAGACGAAGTAAGTAAACAAACTGTGTACCACATTTGCACGTACAATGAAGCTGAGGTTCACTAACCTTCGTCCTGACTTAATTGTTTACCACTTCATAGAGATGAACCTACATGGCAAACTGGAAATGCAGATACAGTCCAACAGAGCCCTATCGTATAAACTGCAACTTGTACACATACACCCTCCCTGACTTTTTTTAAATCTCATAATTTCAGTTAAAATTAATCACATTTTCAAAAAATAATATTAATTGTAATAATTTGGTGATGTCTTTCAGAAGCCTATTCTCCTGTTTCTGAGCAAACTGTGAAGCCATTAAGTGTCAACACAACCCTCTGGCGCGGCAGGACGAGAGAGACAGAAAGGCCAATTCTTCCTCCAGCAACCCATTGCAGGCACCACTTTGCTACGGGCCAGCTCTGCTGGGCCAAGGGACGCTGCAACGAAGCTTGCCTGGGGTGAGATGGTGGTATAGTTGGGGGGATCACTCAGGAGGGACATACGAAGGCCAGATGCTGTATTTAAGGCATGGGGATGACAGGGAACCCCACGAACTGGCCCTGTGTATACACAGGGATTGCCTCAGGGATATATATATATATATATGGAAGCAAGAAACTTTGTATTTACCTACTCCTCCCAAAATCAAAGTATTTATGGGTAGTTGCTCTGTTGTTTGTCGTCCAGGCATTATTCCAGGATGAGGAAGAAGACTCTGTCTAAATCTCCTCTTCTTCTGCTGAGAACAACGGTATTTCTAAAAGAGAAGTTGCAGACACACCAGGAGATGGATACAGACAGGATTTCTTTAAGCTGGGCAATTTCACGAGAACAATGTTCTTTAGACAAATGTACCTGAACAGCTCTACCAGCCATTGACAGTGGGATTTATGCAGTTTGGAAGACTGGCTATTGTGAGTTCCACTGAATCTTTATTAAATGTCTCAGAGATATCATAAATCTGGAATACTTTCTACACAAGCACTCAGACTTAACCATCATTATGGTAACTACAAAACTGATTATGGAAAGGAAAAGAGCTTTTAAACTCCTGAATACGTTTTGTAAGTGTTGAGTTACAGAAAAGCACACCAGAACTCAACTGTACTTCAGCACACCCAGGTTCATGAAACATTTCCCACTTTCCCACTTTCACTTTAGAATACACTAAATTACAATTATTTTATTTATAAACAGATTACTTTTTGTTAAAAAAATGCAATATATGGTTTCTGCAGCAAAAATTCCTTCTACAGAGTACACTGTGAACCTACGTATTTATTCTGCCTACAATGATTCTGACTCACAAACAGCACTGTACAATAGTTCAGTGACTAGTTTCCTGTAATGCTGAGTAGAAAGGGGTTTGGTCAGTCATATTTTTTTTTCTTTCTCTTTCTATACGTTAGAAGTCTATTGTGGCAAAAGTAATTTGGGTCTTTCAAATTAAGCTTGTATTATTGCAAACACTAGTTTTTCTTTTCTGTATTATTCTTCCTTCTTTTGCATATATTGACACATGTTTAGATGAATAACATTGATCTTAGTAAATGATATTAATTTCAGTGGAGATGTTTCCCCATTTAATGCATCTGTATTTTCTCCAATATATAGTTTGGGATTTTTCTTCCCTTTTGCACAACTGTTACTCAGAGTATAACTTCTGGAGTTACATTTTGTGTATTTTTTACTTCACTTCCTTCTGAGCCAAGGAAATGTGGATTTTCCAAAATTTTAGTGCTTTCATTGCAAAACTGCTCTTTTCTATCCCGTGGACCTGAACTTTTGAAGAGATGTTTCTTCTGGTGCATTCCCAGAGCAGCTGCTGTCTTGCAAATTTTGGGGCACTGAAAGCAAGCGTATCCTTTTCCATTATGCTCACGTACATGTCTTTGCTCATGGTTCCTTTTGGTAGAGAGATACAAGAAGCTCTGAAAGCAGAACTGACAGTGGTAACGTTTTTCTCCTGTATGAATTCTTTCATGAATTTTGAGTGTTTCATTTAAAGTGAACGCCTTATTACAGTATTGGCAGACAAAGTCTTTGACACCCAGGTGAATACGTTCGTGTTTCTGTAGATTTCCAGGAACCGAGAAACACTTACCACAGGTTTTGCAAGTGTAGGGCTTTTCCCCAGTGTGACACCTCATATGCATTTTTAAAGTGGATGGACTTGGAAACTGTTTTTGGCATAATTCACAAATGTAAGGCTTTGAAGTAGCTACATGCCAGTGTACGTGTTCTTGAATGTCTGCAGCGGAAGACTGATCCCTTTCACAGAGCTCACAATGAAGATTAGGCATTTCTGTGTTCTCTTCTTGACTGATCGCCTTTTCCTCAGGAGCATTCCTGAGCGCATACTCTCGATTGCACGTGTTGTGGCTCTCTGTAACAGCGTTCTTGCTTCCATGCTTTTTCCTCCATTTGGTCTTCTTCATTTTTCTTAGCTGTTTGGATTTCTTTTTTGGTTTGTAATTATAATAGGGTCTCCAGGGTTTATCACTGGAATCCTGGTCACTGACGTCATCACACATTTCTGTCAGCTCCAGGCTTTCTGAGCTATATAGCCTAGATGGGCTTCTTTCTTTTATCTCCATTTCTGATTCCTCAATTAGATTGTCCTGTTTGGACTCGTGTTTAGATTTTCGGCCCCTTTTACAAAACAGCTTAGATCCTAATATATGTCTTTTTACAATAGCCTCATTACCAATTTTTACTGTTATTTGACAGAGAGGCGCAACATTGCTGTCAGTAGATGTTCCAGGTAAGGCAGGCTTTGCAATGTACGTTTCAGTTTTACTCGATTCTTGGACAGTACTTGTTGTTTTGCTAGATGAACCTCCAGATCCTGGGACGTGCTGCGTGTCCTCAGTTACTTCTGCTCTGTTGTACAGCAGTGTTTTCTTTTTGTCCTTAGTAGGTTTTGATTTTGTAATGCATTTCCCATAATTATCTGACCCATATTTACAGTCATCGCTTACAGATTGACTGGGTAGATTACTTGAAGATTCTGTCTTATTGTTTTCTACAGAAGTGACTGTTTTACTGTGCATTATTACTGATGAAACTCTGCTACTGTGCATTATAACAGAGGGTGCAGAACTGCTGTAACTGATGACTGAAGTTGAATTCTCATTCACCTTGGTTAAAGACACAACTGAGGAATCACACTCCTGAGAACCAGAGTCATTTGCAGCAGTGGGAACTCTTTTTTCAGCTGTGAAAAAGTCCCTTTGCAGGTCAGAATTTAATATACCTACTCCCCAAGAGGAAGAATTCTGAGTTTTTGTGGAAGATGCTGTGTCATTACATGAAGGCGTATCCAAGGCGAGAGTTCTGTTGTTTGTGATTATATTACTTTGGAAATTCAGTGGTGGTAGCTCAGAGCTAAGGGAACTCGGAATGAAACAGTTAGCAGAAGCAGTTTCATTAACCTGGCTACTTGTTTGAACATTTTCATATGAAGAATTTCGGTAGGACTTATAAGGCAGTCGCCTACATTTCATAGGTAAAAGTCGATAAAGTTTGTATGGGTACATACTTGATTTTAAGCCTCCATTGGCTGTCTTTTTGTTTACTGAGAGACGATGGTCAATTGCATGGAAAGACTTCTGATGATTTTTCAGTATATAGTAAGTCATAAAAGTCTCCAGGCAGAAAATGCATTGATACCGTCTTTCTCCAGTGTGCCAGATCTCATGTCTGGTGCGATACTCAGCTAATGCAAATACTTTATTGCAGTAGTGGCAAGGATATGTTCTTCTCCATGAATGCACATTTGCATGTCTTCGAAGACTAGACAATGTTACATAACTACGCTTGCAAACGATGCAAGTATATAATATCTGCCCATCAACGACTTTAACCAAATGATCCGTTTCTGGTAAAGTGCAGTTTGCATTAGAATAATCAGTGATGCTGTTTTCAGACAATAGAGGCTCTGTGTTTGCATATGAACTTCCATTCCTTCCGTCTGTAGCAGCATAGTTATCTGCAAAATTTTGTTCATTTCCATTGTGAACCGATAAGGTACTCGATCTCATGCAGACTTGTTCATGACTTTCCAGTATATTTAGATTTGCAAATTGTTTGCTGCAGTATTTGCATATGAAAGTTTCCTGATGCTCTGAATGGAGCTGAAGATGAGTACTGAGTAACGCCCTGTCATTGAATGATTTTGCACAACAGTTACAATTGTAAACAGGTGGAACAACAGTTGCCACGGATCCAGAGACATTAGCAGAACTGTTTTCCTCTTCTCTGGATGAAGGGAAATCTCCTGCTGTATTTTGAGGTTTTGGGAAGGATGTAATTGGCTGATCAGTAACTGCTTCATGTCGGACTTCTGTAGTGGTTGCTGTAGAGGCCGGTACTTTCGCTATAGCTGAACCAGTACCCTGGGGCTTCAAGGCTGCCTTAGGAGTACTCCCTGCTTGTTTTCCCGCCTTAATGAGTGGTGTGGCTTGGAGATTCTCATAGTGGTCTTCACCCGTCTTGTATGAAGGGCTGCTCTCCTGTTCAGCAAAATGTGTTCCTTGAAAATTATCTCCTCCAGAAGAAACTGCATAGGAGTGTTCGGCCAGTGTACTGGCTGGCTCCGCATCTTTGCAAACGTCACTTCTGTCGAGGCTGATGCTGGGAGCTGGTATTGTTTCAGACACCTTTTTAAAGCTTGCCCTCAAATCAAGTGGAGAAAACAAACTGTTTTCTGTTTCAAAAATTGAGAATGCGTTAGTAATCCGTGGTCCGTTTGTCACAGCGGAATCTTCATGTCTCTTTTCATGTTTTTCCTCTTTGACAGGCCCTTTTTCACTAATACAGTATGAGTAAGGGCAGGGGGAATTTGAAAAATTAACATCTGTAAGATCTTCTAGAAACGATATTCCCAATTTTTTCCCTGCAGCTGCAAGGTCCGTTACAGTCTCCTGCCTCTTAACAACTACTGTGGAACTGTAGATGTAATTCAGTATTTCTGTAAATACTTCAGCTTTGAGATCATCTAACTCCAGTACATGACCTGAAATACATATAGTACGACTCCAAAAAATGTTTTTAAAGTAAAGGCTTGAAGCTGCCAGCACATTACTATGGGCTTTAAATTTAGTATCTTCCACAATTATGGTGACATCACATAAAATACCCCGAATGCGCTGTTCATTTAAAATGGAAAGTACAGTGTCGCTGTGGAAGTCATCTTTGAAATCCTTTGAAAGGGACATGACTGTCATCTACAAGAGAAAAAAAAGCATGTAAATATATTTAGATCAAGTTTATAGTTCTATAGTTATTTTATATATATATATTTATTCTATTAAGTTTTAAATTTTAACAATGAATAAAATTTTGTCATTGCATTTCAGGTTGAAGTCATCTAAGGTTCACTGGTGCCAACATCACCGAAGGTAATCTGTGTACAGATCAAAGATGTGGGAACACTAGTAACTCCTCAGCAGGAGGCAGAAGATCTCTGTGGTCTGTTGCCCACCTCCTGCCTTTCACTGGGGACCACAGCTGCCAGCTTTCTGTGGTGCCAGTGGGTGCATCTGCTCAGGCTCACACCCAACGACTGAGGGAACCCTTGAGGTAATTCCCCCAGCAATCAGCTGAGCTGTTTGCTAGACACTATGGGGAAAGCTGAATTGCTGTGGTTCTGTGGATGCCAAGGATGTTGTTTTCTGAGGCTGATTACCAGACAATGACTTTACAACTTAGTAAACAATAGCACAGTACACAGAACACTATTTAGGTAAACAATATTATTTTTAAATAGTGATTACATTTTATTAGATAAATAGTTTACACAATTTAAAATGACTGAAAATTTATAAGTAACTGAATTTATAAATTCAGTGAGTAAAACAGAGAGTAGCAAAGTTTTTTTTCTTCAGTTATAGTTTAGATTTATAGTGTTCACACTTTATAATTTGATAGTTTGTGTTCTTAATTTCTACCAAATAGTAAGATTTAATTGCAATAGTAAATACCATTAAGTAATTGCCAATTTATAATAATGAGGTTTAATGCTAACAAAAAAAAGTTTAGACTTGCCAGGCTGTTACTGTATGAATATACTGCTTTATTTAATTGAGATAAAAGATCCAAAACATGAATGAAAAACAGACTGAAAAAATGGGTGAATTTGACAGTATGTATATGAAGAAAATCTCTGATTTAATCAGATTATTTTTTTGTTTTATTCAAATTTAAATCTGTACCATATAATAAGGTTTGTCCTTTTTTTTTTTCCATCTTTGACTAGTGTTTTTAACTACTTGTTATGGCTTGAGAAACCCATAACAATTTATTGTCGTGTAGACAATTATTCTCACTCGATGACCCCTCCCCACCCAGGAATCAGGGGAATCAGGAAAAAACAAGGAAACCTGACAGTTGAGATATAAACATTTAATAGAATGAGACTAGGTACTTAACATTAATACTACTAAAGAACCAATATTGATCCTGAGAGCAATATAAAATATACAAAGATCATACACAACTAATTCTACCAGCAGGAAGCTGTGCACTCCCAGCAGTGGACAGCAAATGCAGGACACTGTAAGTGCTATGGCTTTGGGAGGAAAGGAAGGGCGCAGGGGTCCAGCCCTGGGGCAAGAAGTTCTCAGGATCGCAGACACCAAGGAAGAGAGACAATTTATCAGCAAACTTTCTAATTTATATTGAATGTGACCTTCATGATATGAAATAATCCTGTTGGCAGCTTGGGTCAAGTGCCCGGGTCTTGTTCCTCCTCATCCCTGCGCCTGGCAAGGCTTGAAAACACTGAGACCTTGAAACCCACATACCAGAGGTGGCTCTAAAGTAAACATTTTCACAAATTCAGACACTAGAGTCTTTTAAAAGTACAGTTTTTCCAAGCATTGTGTTGCTCAAAGTAGGACAGGAGAGAAGCCCTAATTCCTACCAGACCATTCCCAGGTGCTTTCGTGATTTCTAGCCCATCAATATCACCTGTGTCTTTGCTCGTGGCATTCCATCTGGGATAGCAGACCAAAGGACCTCGCTAGCAGGCCGTCCCACAAACATTGATGGGCCACCCTCAGACTTGTTTCTGGCAAGCCTGGTTTCATCCCTTTCCCCCTTCAAATCTAGTTTAAAACTCTTTCAACGAGCCCTGCCAACTCTTGTGCAAAAATCTTTCCCCCCCTTTGAGACAGGTGTATCCCGTCTGTCACCCACAGGCCTGGTCCCATGGAAGCCGATCCACGATCAAAAAACCTCAGGTCCTGCCAGTGACACCAGGCTCAGAGCCAGGTACTGATTTTCCTGTTTCTTCCTTCATTATACCCTGCAACTGGAGGGATAGAGGAAAACTCAACTTGTACTCCTGATCCCTCAACCAGTCATCCCAAGGCCCTGCAGCCTCTTTTGATTGGCCTCGGCTTTCTTGTGACTTCAACACTGCCTACCTGAGAAAATGGATAATAATCAGAGGGCTGTACCAGGGTGGGAAGTTTTCTCACCTCTACCTGGGGCGCACCTCTCCTAGGTGTACCTTCTAACACAGTTTAACGGCTGAGAATTTTCAATGCACAGAATTCAGAAAAATCATAAGTGTGATTCACCTCTGCTGCTTAGATATGCCATGGATGTCAAGAAATTAATTTATTGCTATAACTATGATAGAAATATCGATGTATATCATTTTGATTATCCGGTCAGTCACAGCAGCTGTAAATCTAGATGCATTGTTTCATCCCTTTAAATCTTAAAATCAGAGTCTATCATGTGTTTCTTTATTACACTTATTTGGCTTAAAATAAAAGATATTTCTTCATTTGGAACAATAACCTGAAATTCACAGTAGTTTGGTATGCTCATCTGCTTTGGTTCAATATCTGCAAACTCATATATAATTGTAGATAGTTTCTATCACATTATGTCTTCTACAGAGAGAATACTGACAAGAACACTTCTCTTCAAGCAAGCAGCCACTATCCCATAATTGATTCTTTTTTCTCATTGACAATGTCTGAGATTACATCTGACTTGCTCATGTGATGTGGTATTAGAAACCAACTGTCAGACATCAAAAACATTTCACAACAGGAGCCATTGATAGAGTTATTTCCTGAGTATAGGAAATAAATTATGTCAGCTCTACCTCCCAGTGAACTACCCCATAGGAACTTGCCTGTGTTTTTTCTGTTTCTTTATTGGAGACAGCTGGTTTTAGTTCAAAGACACATCATCTGACATACTGTTTGCTAAAAATATCAGACTGCTACTTCTATACTAAGAGGCATTTATAAGCAAGGCCTACAAACCCAAGTGGTTTTAGACCCAAGTCTTATTCAACTAGTTATTTCAAAATTTATTATCCTCTGAAGGAGAAAAGTGAGTATTTTCAATTTCTACTTGCATGTACACAGATCGCCAGATTTTTTAGTCCTGAATATTTTGGTACGCTCAGTAAAACACCAAACTAGCTTCCTTGTGTAAAGATAGTAGAAAATATTATTTGCTATTTGGACATTTAAATTTTTTGCTGTGGGCTGAATCATTTGCTATATGTAGCATTAGAAAGTTATACAGAAAAATTCCAGAGCAAATTAATTTTCAGAGCCAACCCTTTTTGCTCCTCTGTCTCAGCCTATGCATTCCCCAAATAGCCCATGTATTCATGTCTCTAATGATCCTCTACTGCCTTTTATTTTACCTGTCTTGCTTCTTGCATTTGTGAAAAATGTGTCTGAAATGCTATAAAATCAGAATGCTCTACCTAGCACACATATAAACGGAATGTTTTAGGAATATTTTACATTCCATTTGCAGTTCATACTGCAAAAGGAAAAAACAGCTCTGCAGTTTCCAGAGGAGTTCTACTAAGACCATGACAGACAGAAATCACACTTTTCAGATGTATTATTATTGTTGTTGTTAAATATTTTCTATTACTACACTCGAAAGTCCATTTGGATCATTACTATTCTTCTGCATGATTTGTATTTAAAAATATGGAAGAAATTCTAGGATTATTTATAAATGTTGCCCAAAACACATGTTAATGCCTATTAAAGGTCAACAAAACCCTTCAGCCTACAAAGCCAACCTTTTTTGACACAAAAATGTGTGTTATTTTGATACTTTTTACTCTCAATCAAGACATAAATAATTTCTTCAGAATCTGAACAGTGTCTTTGTATAACTTCATAGTCTTTGGTGCACCTACAGAAAACTTTAGCTCCTGAACAGCAGAATTTTTGATTGGGAGTTACCTTACTGTTTGCAGATTTTCTGCAAGAACAGTAGCAGACTTAACCTGTCATTAAAAGTTGTTGAATCATTTGAGAACTAAGGTTTAAATATTCATATAAAACTTATATGTAAAGGTCAGTAGGTTGATTAAATGATGTTATCTTTTCTGACATCAACAGGACACTGACACTCCAGGACGACAGTCGTAAGTGAAAATAAGTAATATCGAAAGTTAATGGAGAGATCAGAGATTGATCCATCCAAACCACTTATGCATCACTGCTAATTAAAAAT
>JAOQGH010000051.1:17390276-17423611 GCA_025769975.1 Gallinago jamesoni
CATGCAGAGAAGTTTTAATGATGTCGAATTAAGTTTAATAGCTTGCAGTGGCATGTAGCTTAGTGCTCGGGTCTACATGGCTACATGTTCTTTCTACAAGTACAGTTATTTTTCTTCTCTTTTAGACTCTCACTGTTAATCCTTCTGACACCCTTCTGTTATCCACTGACATTCTTCCCTATTAATATAGAATACTTACCTTTCCTATGTGTTATAGCCTCATAAGCATTGTAGACTTGAAATAATTTTTTTTCAGCCTTGCACTGTTTCCTCCTGACTTTTAAAGGAGACAGCTGGTGGGGGTGGAATTTAGCCCAAGAATATTTTGTTAATATTAGCAGATCGCCAAAGCCACCAGATTAAACATTGTTTCAAGGCTGTAATTCTTTCCTATTATTAGCATCCCTAACTCGTTCTCTCACTTCCTACTTCAGGCTTTCTACGATTGTTTCTCACCACACGTAAAACAGCCTTTCAACCATTCTATCAGCCCTCAGAGAAGGCTTATGCTCTCTTGGAAAGCCAAGGCGAGCCCTTCTCTGTAACAGGGCACCCCGTCACGGATCTGGCTCCAAAAAGAATAAATAAATAAATAAAAACACGTCTCCCGCTGCACGTCCGGTTCTTCCCGATGTCCGAAGTTTTCACCCCTCTGCCCCAGCTGTTAATTATCGGTGCTGCCCCCCGGGCCGGGCCGGGCCCGCTCCGCTCCCTCGCAGCCTCCGCCCGCACGGTGGAGCTGGGGGCGCGCCGGGCGCCCCGTCCCCTCACAGCAGCGGGGTGGGAGGCAGAGGCCTCCGCAGCCACATTCCAAACGCGGGCCGCTACCGCAGGGCTCGAACGCCGCTGCCTCTAATCCTGGCACCAACTACATAAAACACAAGCTCCTGATGCGACACGTTAACGTCGGTATATTTCCCCGTCGCAAAACGCGGCCTCTGAAAGACGAGGCGTCTGGCGAGGAGGCAGCTCGAAGGCGCTCCCCGCACACGGGACGACATTAAACCTCCCGCCGAGGAGGCAACGCGCATTAACCTGCAATGCGATTTTCCCTGGCAGTTGCAGAAACGTTCAAATGTCGGATAACTCACTGGTTTTGAGCTACCTGGCGGTCAGGCCCCCGCCTAGGGGGTTTCCTCTGGCGGCGGCGGCGGCTCAGCGGGCGGCTGCGCGGGCTGAGGGGACAGGTGCCATCTTCCCGGCGGCCCACGGCCCGCCCGCCCCGCTGCAGCGCGCGGCCAGCGGCCGGCGAGCGCAGCCGCCATTTTGCTGCGATCATCCCCGGGAAGCGGGGTCGGCCGCGGCCTGGGGGAGCGGGGGTGGGCCCGGCGGGCCGGCTCCCCTGCCCCGGCGCCGCGCTGTTTCTCCTGGGCTTCTCTCGCCGCTAATGGCCTGTGCTTAATTAACGCGGCCGGCTGGGATATTTCGCGTGTCGGCCAGGTTGTTTATGTGTAAGGGCTGTAAATCTGGCATGACGAGGAAATGCGGTGTTCCCCGCATCCAGCCCCTCACTCCGGGGTCAGCACTGCGGTCTTGTCCGTGCCATTTAGAACGCCCCCCGGACCCAACGACCCGCTCTGATCATCCCCTCTGCTCCTTCGCCGCCTTTCTCGTGTGGAGAAAGAGAAAGCGGTCATGGAGACGTACAGCCTGTGCGTAACTTCTGAAGCTTCCTGCTAAAATGGAGAGATTAAATATCTCCTTCAAAAAATAATATCGGAAGTAAATTACATTTGGTTACCGAGATATAGTCACGTTTACCTTATTTTCCTCATCTGATCGTTATTTTTTAAGCATACATAGAAACTCATACATTATCATGAGGTGGTTTATTTTAAGCAGCAGTCTTACTCTCTAATTTTGGTTACTTCAGGTTATTTACTGCCTCAGGTGCAACACTACTATTAGCGCTTCATAAGCACCAGCAAACGCTTACCTAGATAGACAGAAGGAAGTCGCCTGACTTCATTTAGCCAGATGCTCCACTATATTCGGCACAGTCTTCCTATGTGTTCTCTCTCTCTGCCTCTCACGTTAAAGCGTCAGCAAAACCCGTTTCCCCAGTGCTTGGAATCGTGAAGCTCAGAGAAAAACTGGGCTTTGAGACAGGTGGAAAATATTGTTAGGAAAATGGACAATTTGCATTTGTCTTAAAGCTTGCTCGAAAATATTAATTTTGCCCAAGGCTAATCTGTGTTTATTTTTACAAGCTATTGTGTATGAGGTTTTACGGGACAGTTATTTTGTTTTCAAATCTTAAGCCTATGCATTAGAAGCACTGAATAATAGGAACTGATTCATTTTAGACCAAAATATAATAATAATCCAGAAGCATCAACTATTTAAACTTTGTCACCCTTGGTGGGCCTGAAAGTTAGAGCTTTGCTAGAGCCCCTTCATGATAAATGCCGCTCATAACCTGATGAAACTAATATCAACTTAAGATATACAGTCTATTACAGGAGAGATCTTTTTTCCAGCATTCTGAGTTGGAACTATCATATGGTTTCCTTGTTGTTTAAAAGGTATGGAAAGAAATTTGTTCTTGTCAGGAAATTGTAATAATTTCAGTGACTGATCTATCCATCCCTCTTCTTTAACCATTTTGCACGATCCACATTAAAAGATCTTAGAAATACTAAATATCTTTGTGGATAGCTTAATTACTGCTTCTGGATCAGTGAAATTCTTATAAATTAGTTCACCTACTAAAGCAAGGATTATATTTTTAGCTTAGGACTCTCCACTAGCAAAAAATGGTTGCTTTCATCTCAGGACAGACTGAGCTGTTCTTATCAGTAGCTGTTTACCAACAGTTACACAAGGTGGAACAATTACCTGAAGAACAGCACGGTATTGATTGCAAAAGCAAAGTGCATCCCAAAGTTTTCACAACCTCCTTTTTTATTCCAACCTACATAACTGAGAAGCCAAGCTTCATACTTACATATAGGTTACTTTTAATCTTGAACTTTGTCTATTGCTTAGTTACTATTGTTTCTTTATTATTGTGTTAGGTGCATATATACATATTAATATGTATTAATGAAGATTTCTGACACAAGTGCCTTAAGGATTTTTGACAAATGTGTTGTCAGTCACAATACAATAATATGGATTAAATTAAACCTGTTATCGTCCTTTGAAAAAAAGGAGTACTTTACTGAACAACAATAAATACAAGCATATTTTTAGATTACATGAAACAAATTTAAGGATGATTAGGTTATGAGTTCCCCCTAAATCTTAATTAAAATTTATTATTTTAAATTGTTTTGAAATCAGATGCATAACCATCATTTGTATAGCAGATACCCCCAATTTAGAAACGTTAATTTATTTGTACTTGACCATTTGATGCTCTGGCAGTCTTAATATCTATGGACAATGTAACAGATTTGGAGAAAATGGATTCTTTTTTTCTTTCTCTCTCTTTTTTTTTCTTTCTTTCTTTTTGTTTAATTGACAGGACGTTTTATTAAGGCAACTTCAGCTCATCAACTAAAAAAAGAATCACCTTTTCTGTGACTAATACTGTAATTGAAGGCACTAATTTCCATACATATATAATTTGAGCTATTTGGAATTCACAGTCCCATCAGCTCCTTGTGCAATAAAAATAGTCTTCAGAGTAAGAAATTCTTTTTAAGGCCGTCTTGGCTGCACCCAGAGTTTTACTTGCTCATTGTAATGTTTCCTGTAAAACCAATTGCGGGCAAAGAAAATGGAGAAACTGGTGCTGGAGTCAGACCTATGTGAATGGACTACATTGGTGTTTTGGAGAAATTGGACAAGATTTATCTGCTTCTGCAGTCCTGCACCATTTTCATGGTGCAAGCCACAATACAAATTATATACTTCAAAAATAGCAATCTTGCTAGTGTCTGTGTATCGATTCTCATCAACCATATAAATGATTGCACATAACATCTCACAAATATTATATTCTATTTAAATTAGAAGTCCAAGTAGTTTAGCAGTGGATTGCTTCTTATATGGTAAAATTACAAGGTATAGTGAAGTTTGTCAGCAAACTATTATTTACTTTTTAAAAATGTATTAAAAAGGTTCCAAGGGTTTTTTTTTTTGGTTTGAGTTACGTTTTCCCCCCTTGTTCCAAGGTTACTGAAGTGCCGGTGTTTGGATGCTTTGCTGAAGTCTGATAATCTCACTTCTGCAACTCATGACACATGGTATTCTTTCCTTAAGACTATTTCAAACTGCCTAGGAAAAAAAAAATGTTCCAGTGTTCCTCTCTAGTCAAACAGTTTCAGTTCTTAAACAACAGCACGAAATAACATATATATATATATGTATATATATATTTATATATAGCATTATCAGCTCTTGCAAATTCCTCACGAGTGGCAAGATTTTGGCCAGGCCTTGGCTGGTTTCCTTCTCAATGCCTAGAGCAGGCCAGCATATCCATGAGAAAAATGCTTGGATGGACGGTCTTCTTCATTGCTCTCACTGCTGAGGTCAAAGCAGCCAGTGATGCTGCTGAGGAGGAACACACAGTTCCTCTTCACCCCCTCAGGCTGCTTTGGGCCCAGCAGCCCAAAGCGGCTTTACTCTCCTTTCTGTAGCACAAGCAGGGGAAAGAGTTCCTTTGCGTAACCCTTCTCCTCTTCAGCATCAAGGGGAGGGAGAGGAAGGGAGAAAAAGCACAGTGATGGAGACCTGCAGGAGTTACCTTCTCCTCCAGGTCTGGTTGGTCAGAGGGCAGCCTGGTAGAACTCATTTGGCTCCCAAACTCTGTGAGCTGGGCATGTGCACCAACGAAAGTCTTTCTCCAAGATACGTTGCCTTCTTACAATTTAGGCATGGCCTAATCTACCTCGCATTAACACTAAACAGAACACATACAAGCAATTTTTAAAGGTATAACTATACCTTTGTCTCTCCACCAGTCTTAAAAATAAAATTAAGCAACAACAATAACTGACATAAATCCAAATTCTTCTTTTGCACGAAGTATAAAAGCTTGTGTTGTGCTGCTACTAAGAATCAGCTGACTTTACATCTTGCTACCTCTGAACAATCTCAGTATTATTTTCTATTTAAGTCTCTCATTTTTTTACATGCTGCTGACAAGCCACTTTCCAGCCTCCTACACTTCTGGGATGTATCACAGTCCTTAGCTAGCACAGATCAATTGCAGTCATGGAGCTATGTTTACAGACAGAGTGACAACAACAGACATTTTTCTGTTCTTGACTGTTGTCAAATGCAGTAATTTATATATTTGAATAGCTTTAAGCAAAACTAGCAAATTAAACATATAATTTTTGTTCATTCTGGACAATTACTGTGTGGTGTTCTGTTGCCTGTTCAGTTATCAGAAAGACAAAATAGAAGTAGTTGAACCCAGTCTCTCTTTTTCCAGAGGAAACGTCCTTTGAATATCTGCACCAACATCCCCAGGAGCCGCAGCCAAGTTGTGCGCTCAGGGCCACTGTCACTCGCAGAGAGGTGTGCTGGGGGCCAGGCCAGTGCAGCCCTTCTTGCCCTTTACTACAGCTGTTGTAGCAAATCACACCAGACTGAAAATAGAGCTAAATCCCTTCCCCTGGAAACACCTTGGTCTGCTAGATGGCTTGACATAGCCATTTTGAAAGCAAGATCTGGTCTTCAAGTTGTTAACTGGCCACCACCGATCTCCAATATTCCTTAAAGCATTGCAAAACATGTCTATGTTTTTTGCCGTTATATTGATAAACTTCAGCATGCCAAAAACAATGCACAAGTGACAGCTGTTTTCCTCTGAATCATCCCTTTAGTGTGGCTATTTATTATGACAACTTCTTAGACCCATAATAGCTTTGTCTGTTATGCTCATAAATATTCTTATGCTCTGCTTCATGCTGATCTAAGTGGCCCAAGCCCTCCTCCTCTTCCATCCTGCTGCACACTTCCAAACTGAAAGCTACAGCAGGGCCTCTGCCTGCGCAACGGAGAAGGACTGTGGCAAAAGCAGGTAGTAGCTGGCAGTAAGGATAAAATTTTGATGGCTCCAGGTCTGGTTTGTGCTGCATCCTCTGCCACCAATGTGAGCTCAGCTCAGATGGGGGGCAACGAATAACAGAGAAAAACACAGTTGACTTGCATCTGCCTAATAGTTTCCCAAACTCTTATTTGCTCAAAAGCCTCAAGAATATTGTAGCATGTGATGGTGTATAACAACGTTGCTTGTGGTTCAGGATCATGAAAAGATTCATGTGATAGTGTCGAAACTACCTGGAATTAATACTAGATTCTGGTACATCTGACTGTTGAGTTATGGAAATGTTTAACATTGTTAGGATAACTTGCTAAATCTCATTGTTATGTATGAAGCCTTCTCTCTTATTGACTTATATGACTTATATTGACTTATATGACTCCAAAAAAAGTCAATGGGAATCCTTTTATTGATTTCAAGGGGGTTTTAATTAGGCTTCTGGTCACATAAAAAGATTCTCAGATTACACCAATTTAATATAAATTTAGGATTTGCAGATTCCCATTTTTTCAGTCTTTTTAATGATTAACATTTTAGACTTATTTCCTAAAGATATATTATCTTGGGATAACATAGTTAATCCAAAAGGTTGTATATACTTTTCATTATATACACAGATTAATACTTTAAGAATAAAGGACAACAATAACCTGTACATAAACTTGTTGAAGTCAGTAAACAAATTTGTCAAAACTGATCTTATATCATAGAATTGCCTTGGTCGGAAGAGACCTTTCAGATCATCGAGTCCAACCATCAACCTAAGACTGACAAAAACCATCACTAAACCATATCACTAAGTGCCACATCTTCCCATCTTTTAAATACCTCCAGGGATATCTCAGCTTCTTTTAAATCCAGTAATATAACCCAAAATACCACTATACAAACATTTGCACAGAAAGCATGAGTACTGCCTAAATGCTACAACCAAATCTTCTGGAAGTCAAAGAAAAAATGCCATTTTGATGACTTCTACAGCTTTTTCTCCCCCAGCAGACAACACTGTTAGAAGACAACACTTAGTCATATCTCTTTGCCTGGATACGTTGGATAGAGTGAGATTGTTATAAGCATCATGAGTTTCATTTTTATTTAGTGTCTTTAGTTTGTCACTGTGTAAAACAGTATAATCATACTTGCTTCTGAACGCTGATACAAGATGCAAATTTAGAATGCCTACGCATTTCTGAAAGCCACCATAAACCTTCATTTCCGTCCATGTTTTGTTCTCTTAAAGCAGTGCAATAAGTATTCAGAATCCCGGAGAAAGGTTTCAATTTGCAGACCAAGCCTACCGTGCCAATTTTGTCCAGTTATTGCAAGTCCAATTTAAAGCGCAAAAAAACCACATGAGATATCTCCATGGAAAACATGAGGTTTTAGGTTAAAACCTTTGAGTATTAAGAATCCACATTGGGCCATGCCCAGAAATCTTTTTATATGGTGATTTTCAAGATGCATGCGTTATTGTGAGCACACGGTATGTAAATGCATTGCGCTGCTTAACAAGCATTCACTGACACACATCTGCAGCTTCGCTAATGTACCTTTTATTCGTATGTGGTTGCCAAGGAAACAGGTTATGGCCCAGTATTCTACATAAAATATACCGAGCAAGTGTTCTATGGTAATTTACTTAAAATAGGCACAACTTAGATTTTGTAGCCCATTGCTTCTGTAAGGCCAGGTAGCCTGAATTTATCTAATTTTAATGTTTCATTGATTAGTTTAAGCCACCAATTCCATCTTACTGTCTCTGAAAATCCATTACCATTTTGTACATCATACAACATCGTGTATTAAAAGTAAACTTGAATACAGAAAACATTTTGAGATATTCTAGGAATTGAAGAGGTTTGGGGTTTTGGTTTTTTGTTTTGTTTTGGTTTGGTTTGTGTTTTTTTTTAAATTTGGTTCCTTATCTTACATTCTGCGTGGTAGCCTTAGTTACTTATTTCTACATAGAGATATTACAGCATTAATGACTATGATGCAACAAACCATTTCCTACAGAAATTTGTACAAATACTGCCACCGAAATCAGAGAACTACTCTCTTTTGATAATGCAAATTATATTTTATGATACAAAGAACCATGTTCAAAATTAATGACTTAGTCAGGATTTCACTTATTAGTTCATTCAATACATGAATTTCATTCAATATATGCAGATATCTCAAATCCAAAGCACAGATACTAGACACACTTGTTCTAACCAAGATGATTATTGCTCATGCACAGTAAGAAGAAAGGAAAATGCTAATATTTGAAAAAGCAATGCAAAATGCAAAACTCATATTTTGAAATATCCTGATTGTTTATACTAGAATTTACAAAGTGCTCTTTGCAGCTCATGATTTAAAGGGTTTTTTACTACCCTTGATTACAGTCATGTATAAAGGTATAGATTAGATGGGCTATATACAGCTTAATCAAAACAACAAAATTAGAAATGGGTATTGGCACTAAGAGAATTCCTCTGCCTTTATTGTATGGCACAGATTTGTAATGAACACTAGTGACTGAGATCTAGAGTTAACATTCTGGCAACCTCAGGATGCCTGCCAGTATGTGTAGCTTGTACAGATCATTGGAGGCTGTAACAACCTTTTTCAAAGATCTATTCTCCCTGATTCTGTTTGTCCAATCACTGAGGCAATAAAAGAACAGTAAGAGTTGGAAAAATCCAACAATATCTACAAGAGAAGAGCACAATGTGCTACCATAGCAAAATCAACTCTTAAATGGTTATTCAAAAGGTAGAACTTGAACGGAAAAAAATATTAAATGGTGTAATTCAGTGGTTTTAAAGTGTTAAATATTTTAGCACTATTTCTGTGTGTGGTTTAAAGGGACTTCAGCTTTCTGTAATCACCCCAGAAACTTACCTACCTAAAATCAGGTTGTTCTTCTGTTAGCGTCTTTTAAAAGTGGTATTGACAGGTACTTTCGGCAAAACCATCTCAGTAATTTTTTTGAACTCTGTGGCTACTGTGTATCTGCCTGCAAAGGGGAAAATCCAAATTTAATGACTAAATTATTAGACAAGTGCTAATTTACAGATACATTGTGTAATTCATCAGAGTTTTCCCTGGAGTGCTGCGGGACTCCAAATCTACGTCTGGGAGGCTTACAACACACTAGCAATAAATAGTACCATTAACCAAACTATTGTGAATACTGCTTCTGCCTGCATTGTTTTATTATGGTTTAACCTGTGTAGTGAAAACTGGACATAATATTTCATAATATGTTCGAGATAGACATATATGGACATTTTCAAGTCTAAAATAATTTTTCATTGCGTCACTGGAAAAATTAGACTGAAAGCAACTCTTGGCTCCACTTCTCTTCCCCCATCTCAACTGTATCCACATTATTCCTCACAGATTTACTTTTAGTAAAACGTGAAATAATGGAGGCTTCATGGCTTCCTCAGTTAGTCTAGTCCTGAGTTTCACAGGTAAAGTCAGTAGAAAACAATTGCATTTTAAGATTAGCTTCACAGTTTGCCAGTTTAGAAAACAAATCATGGTACATGGAGAAACAAGCATAATTACCAGTCATCTCCCTTGACATCACATAAACTGCTGAAACCAATTACAAGTTATCCTTTATCTTAAAAGCCTCCATGGTTTTTTTGCAGTCTTTCAAAAGGCCTTTTCTTTCTATTCTGCCACTTTTCTTTTGGTTTCTTTTGTCACAGATATTCATCACAGAATCTGTGATAATGACATTTCTAGGCAACTCTTGTTCTCTGGAATACACTTCCTGTATTTCTCTGCTTAAATAATTATTCATCGTTTTCAAACATCCTGATTTTATGTTATTATGTATCAAACATCCTAATAAGGTTATCAAGCAATAGTGTAAAAATAATTCAGAACACAGCTTTGTTTCAAAGATACTAAGCAAAATTAAATTGTTCCACAGAGCAACTGCGAAGTCTTACGGATAAGGCCTTATGACTCAGATGATAGGCATTTATATAGCAGCAATTAAGAATACAGAGATCCATTTTCATTTGCAAATATACCATATACTTTTCTAAATAACATTATACAGGAAATAGAGGATCCATTACTTTGGTTTTAAAAGGTAAGAAGGTGAACTAAGTTTTTTTTGTTGGTTTAGCTGAGTATGTTTTTAGTATATCTTGATTTGAGTAAGTATTCTGTAGCTCACATCTGCTGAAACAAAGGCCAGAATGAAAGAAAATTACATTAAGCCATTATTATTACTTCAAATACCAATAAGGTCATATTCACAAATGACTGTGAAATATTATGGTGAGTGGGAAGCTTAAGCATCAAATTTGGATTAATCCAGCAGTAAAAGATCTTATCAAAGCTAGAGAATTCCCAGTTTTGATAATATTAGAATTCAAATGTAATATTATACATAATAAAGCCCTTTTAAAAGGTAATAAGGCAATTCACATGATAAAGTACAACAGATATTACATGTCCCAAAAGGGTTAATTGGTACCTGTTCATTACTAGCAGAGCCTAATAGCCTGACAAATATTATCTAAACACAGATAGTTTCACACACAGACCTGCAGTTTCAAATCAAAATTAAGTTTAGAGGCAGAAGTAACCTTAATCAGAAAGGGCATTGAAAAGCAAGATAGTGTCTGAGTGAATGACTTTTAGTTTGATTTAATTTTTACTCATGCTTTGTATAGATTTTCTGTTGAGCACAAATGGAATTTGCATGGATAAAAGAACACATTTAAATGATAAAAGGAAGGACTCTGTATCAACAATTAGCCTTCTATGATAAAACTGAAAAAACCAAGCCAACCCCTCCCCAACAATAAGATTTGCAGGCTGTGCTGGAGGTGTGAAAAACTGCACCTGCTCCTACGTGCCCCGGTTAGCTTCCTTAGCCAAAGAGAATAAAATGAATGAAGTTTACACAAAATTTCTTATGGCATCTTTGGCTATGACATTCTGACACTGCACTAGCTGGATATAACTACCAGTCGAACCCCGTATGATAGTCAAACTGGAAACAGCTTGCTAACTAATAGACTCCTCCTTAATAAATAAATCAGTTTCTTCAGCTAGAAGAAATTACTGTTCACAGTCTGCCAATGAGTTTTTCCAGCCTCATGAAAGCACTTGAGTTCAGTCATATTAATTACAGAAAGACTTGCACCCCTAACAAAAGAGCAAATTTGCAAATGGATTTAAAACAACCATAGCGAAGCATGCTCACGTAATGGAGCTACACTTGCTTTAAATGCCTTGAGAGGGCATGTTTTAACACAAAGACGTAATAAAAACAGTTTATCACTAAGTGCCCCATCTTTTCTAAAGATAAATATCAGTGGCAATAAATAGATTGCTTCTACGTAGTGTTTGCTCAGCAACTTCCTTTAAAAATAACCACACAAGAAATAAAGAAAGAAATGCAATTTTGATAACTACATGTAATGGCGCACTCCATATTAACATTTCAGACAGGAGAATAATCAGCAGAAGCAAGCTACCGGAGATAAATCAAATTACAAAAAAAATGCAAACTTTAATATGTCACTTGAGAGTTGCTGTTTATTAAGTTTTCAGTTCTGCTTCTTTAGGTGGAACAGGGGAATATTGCACTGCGTCAAACTAATCTCGTAATTATGAGTCAAATGGTTTTATTATTATTAAGCATCGGCCTATCCAGACAAATGACAAGCTATATTCCTGAACAGTTATACTCTGTTTATTTGGAATGCACTGAGCTGCTATATTTAGGAATAAACGAGCATTGGTTCGATATTACTGACACCATCAAGGCTGTTATTGATAATGGTTGTGCTTCTAAATACCTTCTCTGCATTAATTTTCAGTGCTGGGTCCTCATCCACACAAAATATACTTAGTCATTTTAAAGTCAAGGACATGAAAGGAAAATGGCTACCCTGCTGCAAAAATCTCATTGCAGTAGTGAGAATTTCTCAAGTCACGTACAAAGGAGATTCACAAGGAGATACGCTGCGTTACAAGCTCAGTGGAGACATTTAGTACATCTGATTCTGCATAAACAGTTACCTGTGGTACACATAAGATCTAACTTCACTGATACTGTTAAAAATATTAGCTAAAAATAGAAATAAGGAATCATAATACTTAATTTTTGCAAGATCTATAAGGTCTATAAATTACCGCAGACCACAAGGGAGCTTATTCTATAAAGGCTTGTTTAAGATCCGACAGAAGTTCTTTTGCAGTATGCCTAAACACAGTTCTTTACCTGAACTTCAGAATTGCTCCACTATTTAAAGAAAGGTTTATTAGCATTACTGTGGCTGAATACAGCAAGGGTGAAAGAAGGTTTAAACAGACTTCTGATTCTCTACATTTTTCAGCTGCTAAATATTTCAGTGATACTTTTATACTTGTGATAATGAAACTATCACTTTATATATACACAGTAGAAACCTTGACCTACATACAAGACGAGGCTAATTTAAAAAAAAAAAAAAGAACCTGGGGTACGTTTCTGGAAACAACCAATGCAAAACAGGAATAAAACAGTTTTTTGTTGTGTACAGCTTTATAAATATGGTATCGTTTAAGAAATGATAGCCGCATGGAAACATAAAATGAGATCAGATTCTCGTTTAGAACTGAAAGGAAACAACTGCAGAATTTCCATTTGCATTGTGATATTGCTATTAAGGAGAATAACATCTTTCTACGTCTCTACTATTGCACCTTTTAAAAGGATTTGGTTGCCAAGGAAACTGGTTCTGGCCCAGTATTAATCTGAAACAAATATATTACAAAAGTTGGTGTAAGTAATACAGTACTCGTAATTCTTTTTATTCTTAATGCTCAAATTCAGGTTTTTGTACCTAAGGATTTTAAGTTTTTGTTTCATAACCTTTTTTGTGTGTAGTAAACCACATTTCAGTAAACTGATACTCAGTCTAAGCTGACAGGGCCATCTATATCAATCTCTCCCTTTAAAGTCCTTCTACCTTAAAATAAAAAAGAAATACTGCAGGCTTATGATAGTAGCTAATACTGAAAATATAAGCATTAAAGCATATTAATCTTTATTAAAGATTTCGCACAAAACACAAAACCGCTTACGACAGAAATGAAATATTTTTCATTTTTCTTACCTACCTCGATTTTTATTTTTGCATTTTAGCTACAGCTTAGCAATGCTTAGAGTCACCTTTAAAATGTAGTTGAATCAATAGGGTTTTCAAAAATTCTTTTGTTGCATAAGCGTTGCCACGCCCTTAGTACATATGATTATTTTAACAGACACGACTGCTCTACTTTCACAACAGATTTTTTTTAAAAACAGATAAGAACAACTGTCATGCCAATATGAGAAGCCAACAATTTAATATTAGGTTGTTTTCATTAACAGTTTAATACATTTTTTTAACTGAAAGCTACATTCCAAAGCCCATTTCATGTTCTTGCAACACTGACCAAGAAATCAGTAAAACATGCAAATCTCAACCTACCTGCATGTACCACTCAGTGCAGTGTTAGCATGGCAATGCACCCAGCCATTTTTATGTAAAGCAATGGAGATAAGTTCTATTCTTGGTCTTCTTGGTGATCTTTTAGAAGCAGTTGTCAAAAATCAGATGGGAAGCAGCTTGAATAGACCGTGATCAGGAGAACCGAGTTTATCAACAGGGAAAGCAGGAGTGGGGAAAAAAAAATGTCCTCATCCAAGGTTTTCCGAAACTGCAACACAAGGTTGTCGGGTTTTTTTTCTCCTCCTCAGAGAGTTCAAAGCTTGAAGCTGACCACTGCAAAGGCCACTTGTCACATTTACTGAAAATCAGCCTATTGATATCACAGCTGAAAATATAAACTCGACAACCAAAGCCCATTGCACAACGTGGACTGCGTAAGAGTTAAAAATAGATTCGATGTGCCTCCTACCTGCATAATAAATATGTAAGTTTCAAGTGCTTTAATTCGATATTCACATTAATTAACAATACAATATACATTATTTAAACTACAGTAAACGCAAGAAGAAAAAGGGTGACACCATCTGGAAGCACAGTTTGCTTTTTTTTTTTTCTTTTCCAAGGGCTAATAATGTAGTTTGAATGTGATGACAAGCTAACAGCTCACCACATTGCAAATGAAAAAAGAATTCTTAAGGTGATGCTCAAATATCTAAGCCTGTAATGAAGCAAAACCCAGTCTTCACTACTGCATGACATGGCACACAGACCATTTACATACTCACATTTGAGATACTAGACACAATATAATGAATTCAATACACAGCATGCACACAGCACAAGCAACGTTAATCCTGCCTGCCATTTTAGGCTTGCAGGAGTAAGATACATACTGCAGCAAAGCTCTGGTAAGGGAGGAGGCAAGGGACAGCTCACCTTAAATGCAGTATCTGATTAATGTTGTAAGTGACATTGCGTATCAGCTACAGAGTCTTGGTTCAACTGGGTGGGAGGGAACAAAGAAAATTGTCATCAACTGGTGATGCAAGATGAGCTCCAGTCGCTAACACTGTTAGCAAACTCCAAAATCTACAATACAGTAGTAGGCATTTCAAACTCTTATCAAAATCTGCCTGTGCAATGGCTGAGTCCGCCTGCCGAGGAAAACAAAACAATCTTCTTGCTTATTGGAGAAACGCCGGATTGACTACAGTAACATCCTCTTGATGCAGAAAGATTTCACGTCGCACGTATTAAATCCTGGATGCATTTGCTCTGCTTTCCTAATTTTTAAGTCTCAGAATTAAAAAAAAAATATATAAAAAGACAATGAGAACAAAAATAGCATAACTAAAGGTCTAATGTTCATACAAATAAAACATTTCTTTTTCTTTCCTTTCTGTTTTCTCTCTTTTACAGCCCATCAAAATCCTGAGCAGTATTGACAAACCACACGAGCAGAGGGTCTGACTGCATGATCAGCTGTCTGTGTCTACGCTACACCCTGTTAACCACAAGCAGTGTTAGAGCTAAATATATCTGCAATGCAGAAACGGTAGGTGCTATGTGGTATACAATCCTGATTAATTATAAAATATTTTTTTCTATGCTCAGATATAATAAATAAGGGAAAATTTGGTACTGATCTCTGTCAGGCACGCTGTCAGACTTACAGAACATAAAAGCTATCCTAAGTATACTGACCTAGATAGCACTAAGACGACTTAAGCAGCGTACAAGCATACTCACTGTCAAAGCAAGGAAAACGAAACAATGATTGTCTAATCAAACTGAAAGCAGCAACTCACTACCACAGTATGAATTCCAAAGTGCTACGTACTGTATATGCACATCTCATGTTATTGGAAGATGCAAAGCTCCTTTGTTTTTTGTTTTGTTGGTTTTTTGCTTTTTTTTGGTTTCTTTTTTTTTTTTTTCCTCGGAGGCTTTTCTTAGCTACGGTTGCACAATGACATTCTGACATCATGGAGGGCAATGTAGATACTAAAGTGCTGTCGTCTTTAAGAAAAAAATATTTTGAAATATTGAACCACAGCTGCAAAAACAATGATAATATTATTAAAAATTTCACATCACCTACTTAACATCTTTCTGTTACCTTCTGAGATTAATAGCATGCACATTGTTCAGCCGCATACGTTAAATTGCTATCACCCTCTGCAGAGGCTGCAAGAGTAATTGTGGCAATTAGATTTTTATAAATAAGCATTAAAAAAGGCTTATTTTCTGGGAAACTTCAAAATAAAATATTTTGCATATATAATGAAAGATATGCAGGGGGGGGGGAAACCATTAAAAACTGCTAATCTGAATTGTTTTTTAAATGCCTAATAAGCAAAACTGGGGTTTTTTTCATTGTGACGGTGTCTCCAAAGGAAGAAGGAGAGAACCATGCCGCAGTTTACTGTAACCTGAATTACCTTTGCAGGAGGCTGAACCATCAGGTGAGGTAAAACAAACCGTAAGATCTACCTGTTTAGAGAGCAGAATCCCCCACACACTATTTCAGTGACTTCTCACAGCTTCTTATCTCTCTACCTGCAAATACCACAAGCTGATACCCAACACATGAACAGAATTGTGAAGATAAATGTGTTAGCTCTGAAAAGATTTCACTGAAACATTTCTGTAGGTAAATATTGTTTACCATATGCATAAGTGAAGATATAAATGATTTCTGACCAACTGCTGAAATAAATAGATGCTTGTGAGGCCAGATTTGTACAGAGAAGCGCTCTCTTTCATTAGACCTGCCAATACAGCTGAGAAAGAAAGCAGCCACATATTTTTTCTCTAGGAACCCGTGTACCCTATGATATTATTTTTTTTCTAAGAGAGCATCTATTTTTAAAAGTGAAAACTAATACCAAGTATTGTTTTAAATCAGAAAATGTCGCACAGCAACAACTAGAATGTTGTATGTATGTATTCACTTTTTGGAAAAAATAGACAATATGGTTTTGCTTTTTCCTCTCTTCTTTCTTTTTTTAATGATTAAATAGATATCTATTTAATTTGGAGGTTTTTCCTTGGGAAGTTATTTGGCATTTTGTTCTCTTTCATTTTAAAGGCTGGGAATGAGATGATCCTAACAGTCAGTGCTTTAAAATATTCAGAATCCCCTTCCATAAATAGCACATCTGTCACACAGAAAGGGAACCCAGCCAGCAGAAAGGCAGACCAGACCAGCAAAAACAACTGCTATTCCAATACATGACTACAAAATAAGTTAGGATTTTAGTGATCCTTTATTTGGATTTTTTTGCTTGTTTTGAGCTTTTTAAAATAAGAACTATCTGATTATATACACATCACCATATATCAACTTTAAATTAAGAATGTAGGGATTAATTTTGAGGCTTTTAACGTTCATCTCTGAGTCAAACGTATACTGTCAAGCTAGTCATGACCTGATTAAAACCATGGCAAAGCTCCTAGATTTCAAGAAGGGAAGACTGGCGCCTTATATAGCAGTCTTTTAGGTTTATGAGAAAGTACGGTGTTACAATTTGAGAACCAAGTGATAGGTTTGGTTAGAGACAATGATTTTCAGCAAAAGACAGATTTCAGCGGAGTCTCACAACAAATATATCTGTTGCTGGGCTCTTGAGGTTAGAATTCTCATTCTCCCAGAGAAGTGCAGAGAGACACAGCAAGAGGGTTTGGGATGTGTGATTTAGATTTAGGAAATATTAAAAGCCTGCTTGCAGCGATTGCAGCAGAGGAATAAACATCTCACAGCAAACAGGGGAGTGAGTTTCTCCAAATCTTTATGCATGCCTCTTACTTTAATGGGCTATTTTCAATGCTTAGTAATAATTTTCCAGGGTTAGATTTTGCTTCAGGCTCAATGTAATTTCACTTCAGAAATCACATTCTAGGCCCTTCTACAGCTGCGTGATACATGGCATAGTAAATAAATAAATTTTAAAAAATTGCACATGTATGGTGAACAATGGAGGCCCAAATTTTCAAGGTAGAGCTGCATTCACCCTGTAGGGTATTTCTCAGTCGGAAAACTGGATTTAAGGTCTAACCTGATTTGTGCCAAAACTGTTATAGTCCCAAGGCACTGGCTTTCCTGATTCTTGCCTCTGCTGGGTCAAGACTATCTTGGCCCATGCTATGAGCTTGCGTCTGTTCTTTATTCAATCAGCTTAAAGTGAGGCATTTTCAATTATCTTCACTGGATCTCACAGGCCATTTGTGCTGTAACCTTTCCCACTTTCAAACCCACTTTCCCCACGTACTTGTAAACATGTTTCCCCTTCCTCGATTTATCACCACTCGAGGGCAACAACGTCTAATCTCTTCTCGCATACTAGAGTTTATCAAAATTGGTGAGGAATGAGGAGCCCCAGTGTCTTACACACACACACACACACGCTTACTCTTGGGCGTGCACCCTCCTTCTCCAGGCTCAACCCAGGCAGCAAAGTCTCAGGTGTCGGATTTTATAAAAATAAATAATTTAAGCGAAAGGTACATCAGCAGGATGAGCCTGGGCTGGGTGCTTCCAGAGAGACACATGGAACAAAGAAATCCCTGGGCAATTATACCCTTGTGATCTATACACCCACCCCTCACATGCTTTTCATGCGCTGTTCATGTTTCTTTTAGTCCAGTGGTGACTTTTGGTCTGAGGACTTCTAATACCTTATTGGATTCTTTTTCTGTGTCCAGGCAAGCAGCCAGGCCATTGATTGCTCTTATCTTGTTGATTTGCAGTCTCTGCTGATGGTTGTAGCCTCCTTATCTTCTGGTTTATGCTTCTTGTGCACCTGTGCTCACTGGCAGAACATGGGGAACTGAAAAGTCCCAGACTTAGGGAAAATACTACCAAAACATCAGTGTGTTGTCAACGTTTTTCTTATACTGAAACACTAAATACAACACTGTACCAGCTGCTATGAAAATTGCTAAGAAAATTAACTCTGTTGTGGCCAAAAGGCTTTAACAAATCTAGCTACTCATGCCAAATAAATCTAGGCTACCAGCATAAATCACATCATACTATAACCTTAATCAATTTATTCTAATTAAAACTTACTTATTTAATCTAAAAACATAGTGTCTTTCAACAGAAGGACTCACAAAAAGTCCCTAAAACTGGACTGATTTTTGTTTGAAAGTATTGCCACACCTTGTCATCCTAAGAAGGAAATACATGAGGGCAGTCTGGTAGACTGAGTACTCTATCAAGGACCAGTCTTATAGCAGTTAAATATCTGTAAGACAAGTAGACTTTGAGAAAAAGAGTGACAAACAGTTTCAGTTCTATATGGATCAGCTCACTTCATCTTTATTCAACATGGGCCCAAGCTGGACCAAGAGAAAGAAATGTCCCTCTAGCTATAGAGCAGATCCCGGATGTGCAAGTTATGCTTAATAATATATAAAAGAATGAACATACATACATATGCTTGGGTTCACTCCCACCTCAGTACTTTTTTTTTTTTAACTGTTGGTCAAGTAAATGAGCAACATACAGAAAACAAAGGATAGAACCAATCCTAGATTTCTAGATAAGAAGCTGTAGTCAACTATTCTGTGATACTGTCCCTGCAAAGCAATGACAAGGGGACATGAAGCACAGCTGGGAATCCATGGTGGGTGTTTCCAGAAGTACATACCAGAACTATCTACAGCCTTCCAACAAACCTGCTCTTGGAATGACTGCTTCAGCCTCTGAATTTAGCTGCATCGATCATATTTGTCTCTTCATTCCACTACTGCCATTACAAAAACCACGTTGTTGATGAATTCTCAATTTGAAATTAGAGTTATTTTGGAAAAGAAAAAACACAGCCTTGATCATGAACTAAATTCTCTGACCTAACACCCACATCCAGGAAAGCATCTATATATCAAGACATTCAGGCTAGCAACGAGCTTGCTGGTGAAACACCTTCCATCCAAAATCCTACTGCTCAAAACATGACTTGGAAGCTACTTTCTTCAGTACTGAAACCTCAACTAGTTGTTGTTGGGCTGTAGAAAACAAGGGGTTGGGAAGGAAAAAAAGGACTAATGATAGACTCTTAACAGTTTGCCTTTTTAGAGCCGAAGTAAAGCACTTTCATACCTGATCTAGCTAACATGCTGGACTTCCATTTGTTTACACATCTAGCTCAAATTGCCCCAAGGATACAAACTAAACCAGTTGAGTGCTGACAGTTTTCCCAGGCTTTTCCACAATTCCTTCTGTGTCTCTGCACGGCTAAACAAATTCTTCCATTATTTGCTGGGACAGAAAACACTTATTCTTAGTTATTCCTATACATGATTTACACACCTTCATTCTTAATTACCACACTCACATAAACAGGCCATCAACCATAATATCTAAGTGTTCTAAGATGAAAGTTCAAACTGCTGCTATTCCTGTTAGATGGGGATGTTTTTCAGCACTACTGAATTAAAAGCAGAGCAGCATTTAAAGGAAATTCCCTTTATAGAAGGGAAATACTGAGATTTTACAAAAATCAAAAATACCTGAATATTATGAAATGTATTCTGACATACTGCATTGTATCAATGTGCTATGAATCTGCATTATAAAAAGGCATACACACTTCTAATAGCCACTTACAGTCTAGTACTCTATAAACTATAGAATCTTTAAGGATTAGAACACCTTGGATTCACTGTAAACAAACGGCAAAGAGAATTTCTTTAAAAAAACTGTAAATCCATCCATAAAATATGAAGAAAGTGATGCCTTTATAGATATTTGCACTCACCTTTACAAGTTGTATTTCTGTATTTTCTGTGTAACTTGACACTCAAAATAGTTAGCAATAACAAGTGGCTTTGCCTTTGTTTTTTCTCTGAATGGTGCTTTAATTACTGATGAGCGTGGTCTGTCCCTCTAATTATACCCCCTAAGGCCCTATTTGCTTTCTAAAGTGCTGCCAGACACTATGTCAAAGGTTTCAAATTTCTGTCTCCTATCACTCCTGGCTAATTTACCTGATTAATGAATTTAGATAGTGTTTTTTTACTGTGTTGTTACCAATTTTATTTTTCTTTGTACTAAATAGCACAAATTGTGCCCATACCTACACTTTTCCTGTGGGTCCCTTGTGTTGATCAGCACTTCCATGTGTACATCAACTATTTCTTCTCCTCCAGTTTTAAGAGGCAGGCATTTAATTTAGAGAGTAACAGACTCAGAGATTGATATGGAAAGAGGCTTCACTTAGTCACATAAAATCCTGGAGAGAGATACAGACATTTTAGCCAAATCATTCTTATTAATACTAGACAAGAAGAGCAATAAGAATTAGGTTGAAAAAAAAAGGAAGTCTCTCAGGACAGTCAACATCAAATCTATTCTTTGCAAAAGAAAGTTCATCCACTTTACATCTTCTTAAAAGTAAATCAGCAGAAAATTTCCTTTTATGAAATCCTGATTAAAGTTACTTCTGAAACACTTGACTTTAAGCAAGATCAGTTTTGCGGACATGGTCTCTCACAATTATTGGTTTTTATTTTTATTTCATAAAGTTTGAGTAGGGACTATTCAGCTATTTTGAATAACGGGCAGGATAAAAATAACACATATTTCTCATTATTAAATATATTAAGAAATCAATTTTGAATAATACAAGTACCAGAACAAGCAGAAGTAGGAAGTATGTCAGTGGAAGAGAAAATGATTTGGAAGATCCAAGAAAACTGTTTATCATTTGATAAAATCAAATGTCACATAAAAGGACAGAGAGATCTCACTTCCTAAATTCTATGTATATCTGTACATCTGTGTAAAGATGAGAATCTTACAGCTCCAAACAGTCTAACAAACGTAGAATAAAAGCACCAAAAAATAAATAATCCTTTTAAACTTACTTGCTCAAGCCCAACTATCCGTTATGCTGCTAAGTACGGGCTGTTCTTTGAAGCCAGTAGATCTGCTCAAATCATTTTGCCCAACCAGTCCAGTTGTGAAGCTGGTTACTTTGTTTTAAAAATGGGAGGTGAGTGCTAAGCCTTTGTCTTCCAGCTGTTAACCTGGTATATGTAACAAAAACCCAAGAGTATTAACTATGAACACTGGACAAATCTCAGTCTATGCCGTTGGAGGAAAAGCCAGTCATCTACTACCACACTCTTACACCGCCATAATTTCCATAGTTAAGGAATATTTATATTCCCAACTAGACAGGTACCTTATTTTAAGAAAGCTGTTCTGCAGATTACAGCCCTCTGAAGTCTGAACTAGTTCAGCTGGAACTAAGGTCAATGTAAATGAAGCCCCGTTTAAAAAGCTTTCAGTCCTGGATCACTTATGAAACTACATCTTCACACAAACTCTGCAGCTATCCCATGTTTCAGAACTGAAACTGTTATGGTATGAATGAGTCAGGAAGATAAATGGACACACTAACAGAAAGCTGTATCCCATTAAGTCCTTAGGGATTTCAATGAAATTTTAGGATAAAAGCTAGTGATCAATGGTAGTGCTTTGTTAGAATGCAGTTGTACAAAAGGCTCTATTAACAACAATAATAATACACTTTTACAGCATGTTTTATCCAACAATCTCAGAGATCATTAAAAACATTAATTGAGCATAAATATAGCCTGTGATAATTTAGCATTATTATGCTAATTTTATGGAAGGAAAGAGAAAAAGACAGAGAGGTTAAATGATTCACTAAGGAACAGAATCCAGAACCGTGTGCACAAGTGGGTTGTCCCAACCAAGAAGAATTCTTGTCAGACAAATATAAGTGGGATGTCAGATACAAACATTATAAAAGGCATCCAAAACCATGATATAATTACTCTGAGGAAGTGCCCACCAAACAAGGAAATAGTGTTGCTGTGGACTAATGGCAGGTAAGTTTCTTTCATTTGTTCTTGTATTTTGTAATTTTCGCTGGACCTTTGCAGGACCATTCATAAGTATTGACAATTTCTTACTGGTTGTGTTGGTTTACTAAGGTAAATATCTAAACATGGAGAATATTTTAAGTAATGGCCAGTAGGCATGAATCAATTATCTGTGTTATTCACTTTATTTATGACTTCAAAGAAGAGGACAGCATTGTCCCTCTGTACTTGGCACTGCTGAGGCCACACCTTGAATACTGTGTTCAATTTCGGGGCCCTCACTCCAAGAAAGACATTGAGGTGCTGGGTATGTCCAGAGAAGGGCAATGAATCTGGTGAAGGGTCTAGAGCACAAGCCTTAAGAGGAGCAGGCTGAGAAAAATGGGATTGTTCAGGCTGGAGAAAAGGAGGCTCAGGGGAGACCTCTTCACTCTCTACAACTACCTGAAAGAAGGTTGTAGAGAGGTGATGGTCAGTCTTTTCTCTCAAGTTACAGGATGACAGAAAACAGCCTCAAGTTGCACCAGGGAAGGTTTAGATTGGGCATCAGGAAAAATTTCTTCACTGAAAGGTTATTAAGCATCGGAATAGGTTGCCCAGAAAAATAGTAGAATCACCATCCCTGGAGGTATTTAGAAGACAGGTGTATGTGGTGCTTAGGGACATGGTTTAGTGGTGAACTTGGCAGTGTTAGGTTAGCAGTTTTCCAACCGAAATGATTCTATGATTTCCTTAGTCAATATTCTTACTATTTTCCTTAAAAACTGTAAGGAAGACACTTACCTCACACTCATTAATCTTAATCTGATTTAATAGCTCACAACAAAATGTAAAAATTTCATCTTTACTAAGCATCCTGGACTCTATTCTGGACAAAAAAAATCCTTAATCTTCCTTCCACCCTTGATACTATTCATCATTTACTCCTTACTTAGACTGACGTGTAAGTTTCACATGACTGCTTGGTTTTACTACCCTTTAGACTGCCTTTTCAATGATTCCTAATATGTCCATGATATGTGGTAAATTCTGAAACTTCAGAAGTTTCTAGAATACCCCAATCCTTATGCAAATATATCTGGTTAGTGCCAGGGAAATAATTTTCATTAAGTCCTTAATAGATTCCTCAATAGTGGAAGAAAGCAAATATTCACTTATGACTATCCAACAAGAAATAAGTAATTTATGAAATGTATTTTTCCTCTACAACATACTGAATAAATTCTTGATGATTACCATTTTCTGTCTTCATTAATCTTCTTAAAGGTTTCCTCCCTGCTTATGTTGAAGATACCTTTTATTTGCTGGGCAGTTCTGGCTTTATCAGTTCTTATGAAAACTTTTGCTCCTTCCTCGTATAATTAAAATTAAGTTAGTGTTAGAACTGGACACTAAAGACATGAAGCAGATCCAGAGTAATCAACGGCAGCACAAGCTTCCTCAGCACGCCTAAATTTGGATCTGCAGAGAACACCTTCATGATTAAAAGCATGGCTTAGTCTTCATTTCCAACTAATCACTACCTCCCCTGCTACAAGTATGGTCAATGGTGAGAGCTTTTTCTTGGAGATTACACAAATTCCCAGGATCCCAGACAGACCTGGTATGATCACAATAAAACCCCAAACCTTGGTGATCTTTCAGCCAGAATTCAACAAAGACTTAAAGCTGAAGCTGTTTCAGCTGCTCTTCTCAGCACCAGGCATTTGTTCTTCCCCAGGTAAATCTGTATCTTGTTATCCTTGAGAGCTAATTTCATTACTTTTGTTTGTTCTAGTTCACTGCTTTGCTGCACAAACTACTTTGCTGGCAAAAGCAAGAGAGGTAGGAACAAGTACCTATGGTCAGGGACAAGGCACAACTTCTGGAAGAGCTAACAACATCTTCGTTGTTACTACCACCTCTTAACACAGCCTTGTAATTAGTTTAGATTGGTAGGAGCCAGTCAGAGACCACACTGCTTCCAGAGCCTGGTCCTTTTCAGGGAGCAGAAAGGGCTGGTTGGTCCCTAACAGACAGGGAAATATATCAAAATATATCACAGCAAGTACAGCAGCAACCTCACCAGACACCATCCTACTGTCGTAAAATAAAGGAGCAAGACAGATTAGGAGTAGTAGCCAGGCTCAAACCTGATCATCAGGCAAGTTCATAGTAACGAGGCAGGTCCAGGTCAGGCTGAGAAGTCAATCTGCAGGTCTGGGTCAGACACAGCCCTGCAATTGCCAGGTCCATTGTGCCAGAGCAAAGCAGAGATTAAGGTCAGGATAAAGCCAAGCCTCACAAGCATCAGGCAGGTCTTCTAGTAACAGAAGAGAGCCAAGGGAAGACTGGGAAGTCTGAGACCAAAACACTCCACAATAACCCAAATCAACAGAGCCTACAGACATCTACACCTGAACTTAAATAGATCCCCTGGGACCGTGGATAGGGGTGTGGGGAGGCCCCAGGTGGGATCAATAACAGCATTTTAGTGCCTCAGGGCCTTTACAGTCCTACTCTTTCCTCTTTCTGGTGTTCTGTTCCTCCCAACCTCCTTATACTGGCCCCACTGCTTGTGAGGCTAAGTGTTGAGTCAAACCATCTCACCAATTAAACCGAAAACTAGCCCTTTTTTGGTAAAGTTATTTCTGGTTGTGTTAGTGAGCTTATCCATCTGACCATACTGCTGTATGAGCCAGGGCTATGGAGGCAGCTGGAGCATATGGCTTGGGGTTGAGAATCAATGGATGGTGGCACATGTGGTGGTAGTGTGATCTAAGCAAGGACCATGCCACTTCTGAAACTACACCCAGAGTTTTCTGCAATAGCTTGGATACGGATTTTCATACTGCGATTACCTCTTTATTTCAGAGCAGGTATATTGCAAGTGTCACTGCTCACAGATATCATTATAGAACTGATTCTGTAATTTAAGTTCAGTTTTTAATTTATATTGCTCTGCTAGATGATCTACAGGCAGCTGGACTAGATGATCGTTATAGGTCCCTTCGAACTGAAATTCTATTCTACATTACAGACATAGCTGTGGATGTATTTATATTTGCCTAAAAGAGCTAGAGGACATTCACTGTCTCAAAGAGCATGTCTGGAGAAGAAACATTAAAATAAAGGAGAACCAGGCATGAGGAAGAAGAAAGGGAAAAGGAAACAATGGTGTTTTGTTTTGTTTTTTAAAAATCAGAGCTTGCTTTTTCTTTCCACACCCTGTATAATAATCCAGCAATGGAATGCAAATTAAAATTCATGTTTTTTTAAACAATAGCCTTTGTGTTCCAAACCACACTGACAAAGCAGAACAATCCAAGCAAAACATGCTCACAAAATCTTTGCCAGCAATGTGCTAACCAGCTTTGTTGGAAACATCTAATGCTGTGAGTGTATATGTTTCGGAAAGTAATCATGTAAGTTCAACTTGTCTTTACTCAGCTGATAAACTATTTCCTTCTTTCTCAAGCTGAATTTCAATCTGTTACATCACTGCAAATTCAATGAAGTCAATGTGGTCCCACTATCAGTGCTACTGAAGCTCTAGACCTAGGAAGCCAGTCTGAACATGTATCAGTAATGGCACAACTTGATTTCCAGGATCTTGTTGTTGTCAATGAAAAATGCATTGAAAAGCACAAGGCTTCATTGTCAGAGACCACACTACTCACTGTGCTTTTGAATACAGAAAACAAGATGCATCACCAAAACCTATCGCTTTTTGATTTGAAGACACTGAGACAGAATACTTGTGGTATACATGATGCCACCTTTACTTCAGAGCAGAAACACTAAAAGATAAAAATATATATAAAAGAATGCTTTCTCCTGAAATACCTAAAATTTGGAAGTCTAATCCCATGACTGCAGTTACTGCTGGCAGATGTCAGCTGCTGTGGAAGAGAACACACTTGCTGGTCTGTTAAACTGCTGTCTGGTCTCCACCCTGTTTAGACCCAAGGACTGTTTTCAATCAGCATGTGTAAAATCTCCCAACCTATCTTTACACTTGGGCAAACCACATTGCCTGAGAGAGCTTCCTGGAACTAGCATTGAAAAGCTTTGCAGGACAGTAGAACATCTGTAGTGAAGGCAAGCTTGAAGATACATTCTGAGGTGTTTGTATCTACATTATCTGAAATGATAACTCATCAATAGCCACCATTGCTCTGAAATCCATGTAAATCATCAGAAGACATTAACAACAGACAATATATTAATATAGCATAACCAGCAATAACAATTATCATCTATGGAAGGGAAAAGGATAAGAACAAGGATAATCGGTCTCTTTGTTGCTTTTTGCTATGTGGCATACAGTTCTCAGCCATTTCAAGCCTGTGGTTACTCACTGTGGGAAAGCAGGTTGGCTGCTTCTGCTGTTTGAGCTTCTCTGCTGCTATAAAATGGACCAACGTCTGGACAAACGCAGAGGAAGAGCAGGGGCAAAACAGCTAAAGCATAAAACCACAACAAAGCAAAAGAACTCTCATGCAAGGGGAAGAAGTCATAAATGAGTTACATCCCTCATTAGCTTTTGCCGACTTGACAAAAATTCCACTGGCATTACTGCTTACTTTCATTAGGAGGAGCTCTATTGGAAAAAAGGACTCAATGCTTCTGGAATATTTAGCATCTTGTTAAATATAACTTGCTGAGCATATTCATTTGAAAAGGTCTTTAGTTGCCTTAGCTTGTGGTCTATAATCACCTTACTAATGATTAAACTATGCAAAAATCCTGTATTACCTAAAAGTTTATCAAGTGGAATTTAATTCAGTGGTAAACTTTGTGTTATAACAACCACCATAAATTTGCACTAGTGACTGAAGTAAGAACACACTCCTCCTAGGGCTATAATCCCAAAGAAGCCATAGGGAAAACAGAACTAATTCCTGTTACCTAGGATGTAAAAGACTCTTTGCCAGGGCAACAAGTGCTTGTGAAAAAGACACTCAGAAGAGAGACCCCCTCAATCACTCTGCTAGTGTTACCAAAATTCTGTAGAGATGACAGTTTCCACCAGTTTCAATTTGCGGTTATTCTAAATCTGGTACTGTATTTGCAATGCTGTAAGTTATACTCAGAACAGACCGCTTCATACCATGTTACTCCAATCTTCAAACAGACCGAACTTTTTAAAATCTATCAGCCTGGACTTTCCCCACCTCGCTGTTGCAGGACTCTTCGCGCCTTCTCTCTCCTCCTCTGTTTCAATACTGTGCATAACAGGATGAAATAAGAAAAGCAGCAGAATTTCAATTTATTTATGGTGAAAAAAATTAATAATGAAAACCCCACCTCTTTGTTGTTTTATTTTCTAGTATTTGCCTGACATAATTTTTATCTTCCATTCCTATGGTATCATTATAGAGCTTATTTTCATTTATGTAGCATTTCAGTGATGCTGAAATATGTTCATCTCTGGAAGACATGTTTAATAGATGTGAATGCACACTTCAGAGCTCATGTGGTGTTTATGACATCCTGTGATGTTTTCTTCACTGAGCTCTAGGTTTAAACAATCACACATGAAAGTGGAGTCCCACAGTAGTGTGAAAAGCTCTGCAGCCCAGCCCATCACCTTCCGTGGTGGCTGTGCAAGGGCACTGGTGAGCAGCACAGAGCTGGCAGCTCCAGGCAGGTGCCTGCCGGGCACCAGGCAGCACTAACCTCCAAGCAGGGCTCCGCTTACACATAAACCTTAGGCCATTTTTTTTCCAAGTGAGACAGGAAACCCTTTTTTCCTCATCATACCTAAAATTCAGGGCTCGTTCCAACTGGCAAAGTGGAGCTCATTATCAGCTGGTTTTAGTTTTCAGTTCCTGTGCAAATTGTGCTGTACTTACAATGATACTAAGCTAAAATAAATGCCAAGCTGAAAACAGCATATCTGCTGCCTGATCATGGAAGAAATTGGCAAGCAGTTGGGCTCGTACTTCCTCTTTTTTGTTTGTACTTTAGGCTTTAGTGGAGGATCTCATTGGTTCATCTAAACCCATTGCTAAATAAGCAGTTTTCGTCTTCTCTTTTTCATCTGCTTGTTTGATCTGCAAAAGTAAGCTCATATACACACTGCTTTCAAATTTAAACGTCACAAGTTAAGCATATAATATGTAGTGAATCATACAGTAATGCAGCACTTACTGAAATTTTGTCCTGAAGTACAACTCTTTTCCCTCATCACAACATCATGGGATAGGATTTTAGGATCCTATTATAAGGAATAATATTATAATTTATTAAAAAAATATTTGTTTATTTAAAATAATTTCTAGTTTCACAGATGTATATCAAAGCTAAAAGCAAGCATATCCTAAAAGATTAGATGTTAAAAGGCCAGTGAGCATAAGATTTGCTTTCCTTTAGTTTTACAATAATTTAAAAGCTGACAATTCATTTTCTGGCGTATGTACTCATGAATGGGTCTCTTAGGGTTGACAATGCTGGAAAATTTTGCAACAGAAATTAGTCTAGTTTTTCAAATTTCTATGTCTAGGTAGCCTCTTTAAAAATACAAACCCAAAGATTTTATTAGCTTTACTTTCCTGGGGATACTGTGAATGTGGAGAAGGAAGAGGTAAAAAATATGCACATACTTCTCTCAAATACAGCCACTTTTAGAGGTCTACAAGAACAATGAATCAGCCTTATTATATCAAGGATTCATTCCTTTAAATAAAAAAACCACAAAGGATCTGTGTTCCTAGTTTTCACGTATTTCAGAATTAAACAGTAAAAGGGACAAATTGACCAAAAAATGATAGTTCACTAAAATCTTAATAAAACTTGTTCTAAATTGTTCTAAATGTCATGAGTAAAGAGAAAATAGTGTACATTTTTCAAATATTAAAAACAATTCTGATACTTGATTCTGCAAGTTGATTTTGCTTTTGGAAAGGCTGAATTTCCCAAGTTACCTTCCTGCTTTTGTTTTCCTATCAAACAATAGTTACCTGCAGCTGGATTCCACTGTATTCTCTATAATCATCACTTTTACTACAGCCCAGTGAAAGTAGGCTTCCATTCCTTTTAAAATAAATCCTGGTTTAGATCTCCCTTGGCAAACCTGTAGCATTTTCACATGCCAACTCATAGTTAATCTTCTGCTTGATCTTGTTTCATTGTGAGCTTTGTAATAATATGTGCCATAATAACAAGGATCTGAAAGGAGTATCTGAGGCTTTTATTATTTTTCAGTGCTGATGATCGTACTTTCTTAGAAGGTGAAAGAGCTAGAGTTTTACATCTAGGATCAGTCACCTCCCTCAGCAAACTAAATAGCTGCTATGTCATTACTGTTTGCAACAAGCTAAGCGCACTAAGTCTTTGCCTGTTGAATAGCTTGGTTTGCAGCACTTTGTTTCGCTGACCATAAACCACAGGGTTAAAGCAAAACGCAAACAACAAAGCAAGAAAGGCTGCTAAATGTAAAATAGTATTATCCGGGTGTCTTCCAACAGCTGTTGTCAGAAGTATCAGAAGATGCAAACTTATTTGCAGTCCACGAATAATCATGGTTTTTCTGGCCTTTTCATTTGAGCTATTTAAATGGTCAGCATGTTTTCCTTCTCTGGAGAAAAGGCAGCAGCTAATTACAATGATGATTATAAGAACTACAATTAAAACAATTCCAGTTGTTCTAGCAAAAGTAGCTCCATGGACACTTGGCCAATGATGTTCTGTTTTGAATATATCTTCTGGTCTTTCTTTTAATGCCTTCTATTAGTAACAGGCAAATAGCTTTAAGCTTTGTTATAATCCAAGAACAAATGACAGCTTTGTGTTTCACTGAGTGCACCACTGGTAAATCTTGCAAAGGCCAGCATATACAGCAAGACTGTGGTTAAGTGCCATCAAAGTAAAAGTTCTTCTCCCACTTGCTACTTGTACTCCAAAATTCTCACATCAAATACTTGTATGGTATAATGACACCAAGGTCACAGAAGAGGGAACAGAAAGAAGGTGATGGCACAGGAGAAAATATTGAACTTCTTTCTTCACTTGAAAGCATTTTCAAACTACCTTTGGTATTAGCAACCTAACTGAAGAAATAAAAATGAAATTATTTGTATAAAGGGATACTTTTACTACATTTTCTATATGCAGTAATGCTGACCATTTTCCTTCTGATGAATTACTGAATATGTTAATGAAATTAATGTTAACTCCCACATCCTGTAGAAAAAACCCAAGCAACACACCAAAACCCCAAAGGATATAATAATTTGTACAGTGAGCTTGATGCTGTTTTTCCCCACAAGCACAGTTGGCAGCTGTTCACAATAAAAGAGCTTTGTCTGCACACATTTGTTAGCTGATTTTGCTGTAAACTTTACATGTGATATATTTGTTTTCATGGTTGAAAGAACATCATACCAGAACCTTTAAAGCATATCCTTAACTGTCTCTTTTTGATGGCCATTTAGCAGAAAGATGAATATAGAGAGTATGGAAATGAAAAGTATCCATCACCATTTTTAGTACCTAGATTGATTCATTTGATGCTATTCTACAGAGCAAAGCAAGGAACAAACAAAAAAAAGAGAATAAGCTGCTCACTGAGCCTTCTTCACAGTCCCACAGTTGGCAGATGGATAGCATACAGAAATAAACTTGCAATACAATAACCCTAATGGCTAAAATATTTCAGCCTCCAAAACCATTACTCTAGAATCTTTTACAAGTACTACATTTACTAGAAAAATAATGTATATTCATAGTACCATCTATCTGGCACTTAGTATGACATAATCTGCTCTGAATGTTTGCTTTCAAATATCAAAATAGATGACAATTCTGAACAGTACTTGAGATAAAGTTTTTGTCAGCAGGATATGATTTGCCATTTAAAGACAAACTGGCTTTGCCAATTGGTTTTACTTAGCAACTTAAAAAAACCCACATATAAAAAAATATAAATATAAATGTCATGTGCTTCAGTAGTCTTTGAAGCTATTCTTTTGTAAGCACTGGTCCTCCACTGACATTTAGCTGTCTCAAGGTCTTGTATTTCTGATATTTCAGTGCTTCCCCAACCTCTAATATTTTCTTAACTTTATTTAAATGCAGAAACTTTTAAATGCAGTCTTAAATGCTGGGTTTCCTTGAGATAACTTGCAATTTATTTTGTGTTTGATTTTCAGGCATCTTTAGTAGGTACTGCCTGCATTTAACCCAAGTACGCATTACTGAGAAGACTGAATATAATACTTGAGAACAAACACTCAAAAAAAAAGATATTTGAGAGGCAAGGAGGGCATTGTAAATGATCTAAGGAATCTCAGCTTTTTGCGTGTGACGATCAGTTAAGAAGGTATGTATGTACTCAAATACTACAGTTTAAGCATTTCCAGAGCAGTTTGGTAATTTAAGAGCATAAGTCCTGTTTTCAAACTTCATAACTTCATATGAAGTTATAATAATAACTTCAGTGGAAACTTTCATTTCGCTCACAGCTCACTGTTGCTCAACTGCTAGCCATAGGCTTACCACAGACAAGCAGGTTTCCAGGCTAATACGGCTGCTCCTGAGGAAACAGTGGCCTGATTTTTATTACATCTATGAACAGCCTGTGGTTGGTTGTTAGGTAACAGTAAGCCATAAACACAAGTAATACATATGGTTTCTGACTTGACAAAACTGCATAGCTAGATTTTACAAAAATCACCTACAACTGTCTTCTTCAAGAATACTTGTGAAAACAGTATATGGAGGGGCGCAGTCAACATCTCCTTACTGAGTCTGCGTTGTTCAAGAAAATGACATATAGTCCCCATAGATGTATGTGGCCTGTGTGCACATGGAGAATAGATAAGCATGCTTTAAAATTATCTACACATGCTGCAAAAGCTTTTGGGGAAAATGCAGCATATAGGAAGTTTATTTTGATGACTATATCAGGGACAGACATTGCATGTGTACTTGCTTTTCACAAAGAGAGGAACATAAAGCTTTTTGTCTTTTATTTAAGCAAAAGGAAAAGCAGTGGCCAGTGACTCCAGCTTCCCCCACAGAATGCAGAGTCACGGAATGCAGTCACCTCTTCTGGCCAACCTGTTAACACTAATGCATCCCTTCAGAGTTATGCCTCCAAAGCTTCCAACTACTCCACACAGGCCAGCTTCTGTTTTTACTGGGGCTCTGTGCAGTCATACAGCTTCAGTTAAACAGTGCCAGTGCTGGCGTCTGGAGCTATTTTTAAAATGCACTACGTTGTCACAAATCGGCCTTCTGGTCTCCTAGTATAATCTGTTTAGCAAGTGGAGCATGTAGATAATTCAGCCATAAATAAATAAATAAATAAATAAATACATACATACACACAGAGAATAGGCACTCTATCTTCCATTTATTCTGTAGAAGGATGAACTCATTGAAAGTATGCACTAAACAAGCAGAAAACTGCTGATGTTTTTGCTAGAATATGCAGAATAGATATGGTAGAATTAAACCACTGTGTCCTGTGGTTGTCAGGGGCCCTTGAAAGTCAACTTTATATGTGCATAAATAACTAATGCTTTGCTTAATCATTTGTCTATCCGTTGGTCACTTCCTTTGTATGGGCGGAAGGAAACAGTAGCTTAAGTGTCTTATCTGCAGTTTAGATCTGTATGCTGATTTCCATCTGTATGCAAGCATATAATAAAATTTCAATTTATGAATTTTCACAGCTCTTTTAACAGTCATGGGGCCTATTCATACAAGTCTTTATCCACAACACAATCAAGCATGGCTTCCAGCCCAGTGTGGGCAGCAGCTCCATGCTGTCTCTGGTGTTCCTAGTTCACATTTAAGAGGAAACTCTGTTCCGTGCTTAGATACAAGATGGCTATTAGGAGGCAGTCTCCAAAATCAGAAAGATCTTTAACAAGGAATAATCAAAATCAATGTGTCTTACTGCAGTGAATCTTTTGTGAATGGTACAAGCTGATTCAATACAGATACTCAGCATTATCATATCCAGGTCACAGATGATAGGACAAGGGGTAATGGCTTCAAGTTGCGCCAGGGGAGGTTCAGGTTAGATATTAGGAAAT
>JAOQGH010000051.1:17423711-17477005 GCA_025769975.1 Gallinago jamesoni
TCCCTGGAGGTATTCAAGAGACGAGTTGACATGGTGCTTGGGGATATGGATTAGTGTTGGGTTGGTGTTGTTTTGGGGTGTAGTGTGTGGTTTGTGTTTGTTTGGTTTTTTTTTGGTTGTTGTTTTTATTTGTTTGGGTGTTTTTGGTTGGTTTTTTTTTCATTGGTTGGACTAGATGATCTTAAAAGGTCCCTTCCAACCTAGATGATTCTGTGATTCTATGATATTACAGCAAATTTTCACGTTACATATCCTTATACTACCTCTCTGGTGAGAAATTCAGAGAATTTTCACCTATCACGTATGTCACTTTTTGCAAAAGTGAATTCTATTTTTTTTTTGTTTGTTTAAAAAATACAACATTAAATGCATGGTCTGAGATGGTAGAGCCTTCTTTAACTTGGTGTATCAGAACTTCCCTGGGATTTTCACTGGAAACTTGGGAGTTGAGGCACTGGGATGGAAACAAGATTTTGTTTTCATCTGCCACAAAGGAAATCATTGTCTATTGTTCTTATTTAGGTTGGACTGGCTTTACAAAAGTGTGACTATATTAGCTTAATAGTAATGACATGTGAGTAAGAAATACTGAAACAAAGCTGCACAGGTTTTACTTGTCTGGCTGAAGAAACAGGATTTCTGAGATGCTGAAGTTTTAAGCCACCTTTGAGCTCTCCTCATTTGGTAGACTATTCAACTACCAAAATAACCAACAGCAGCATTGGGATCATCCTGGCAGACACCGATAGACAGACTACTTTAATTTACCAGTTTCTCTAATATTTAATGGGCTTCACCACAACAATTCCAGGACATCTGGTATGGTCTGGATTGCATATCACTCAATGCCAGACTGATGCCTTTCTAGCATGTTCTAAGAATTTTTTTCAAGGAATATTTCAGTTCTTTCAGGAAATTTTCTGTAGCCCTCTGCTATAGTTGAAGGAGTTTCCGGATATAGAATAGAATCCTTAATCTTGCAGATTTTCCTATATTACAAAAGCTTAGAAAATATTAATGCTGAATTTGATAGGAAATGATACTTGTTTGTGCCTCAGCAATGTTTATACATGAAGCTAAAGCTTAATTTTAAAAGCATCACAGATTTCATTGGGAGTTTTTAATTAGACTATCTATAGAATTAAAGTGTCCAGTTTGAGACTTAATGCAAAATGATAAACCCATGATATAAGTTAGTTGTATTTTTTTCAGACACCACTAGTATAAAGAGTACTTTTCAAATACATCCTGCAGGGTTTAAATATAAAAGTACATTTTCCAGAAATAGTTTTTCTTACTACTGAGAAGAATAATCTGATGTATTCCCGTTCTTTTGAAGTTTAGGCTACTGGCTATAGTTTTATTCTTTCAGTGCCACACACACTGTAATCTTAAATTCACCCCTTTATTGTGAAGAGTTTAATGTAGAGAATATCCAGGCTTTTATTTGGAAAATGTGAATTTTTCAAAAGAGATAATACCCTTTTCAACAGTACACTCATGCCTATCAACACCTGATAATAACAGGTATATGATGTAATTTGATTGTACATTAGAAAAAACTAACCTACCTTGTATTTTGTCTCTGCTGAAACTGGAGTAGTTCATGCTTCCGTTTCTTTCTGTGTTGTTAAAATACTGCTAATTGTAAATGAAGAAGGAAAAGAAATTAAGTGAAAATAAAGAAGTTACTTTAAAAACCAGAATGTCTACGATGTCTTTATGTATTTAGAACATGAATCTTTCTCTAAGCATTTACAATGTTTTTATGCCACCATAGACTCTACCAAAGCAGTAATAGCAAGAGATAAAAATATTGTAATAAATACAATAACCTGTGGCTGTCTAAAATTTTATAGAAACAGAAAAAGTAGCAAAACTCAGATCCTCCTACTTAGAATGTAACTCTCCTAATTAATTAGACGTGTTAAGGATAATACTTGTTAATAGCCTATGGCATATTATACACAATTGAGCTGCTCTTGTTCTCCCACAGAAAAGGGATACACTCATTGTCTTTTTTTTTTCAATTGTTGTTATTTTGGGAGGATATTCTATCATCTTGTCCATAATCTTTGGGTAGAAAACAATGTTTTCTAGGATACCTTTCTGAAAATCTTATCAAAATCCTTCTTCCACCCAGGGAGAATAGAAAAAAACCCAGCTTTTGCTATTTTTCTTATGTCACGAATGATATCAACTATTTAGTTGCATATAGTTCATCTCACCTGTATGTTCAGCCAGCTTAAACAGCTGACTCCATGACAAGCCTCAAAGCTGTTTCAAAAATTTCTAAGAAATGCATTAAAATATTTTAGAGATAAATCCTCCTAAATAACAGAATGTTAAAAGTAGCTTGAAAAGGAATAGGAAAAGAATAGCCCATGGGAAATAGGTTGAGTGATTCTTACAAGGTCATGGCACTCTGTAAGTATATATAAGCAAGATGATAGGTGTAATTGAACAAGAATATTTCCTCCTACATCAGCATAACGCATTCTCACTGCTTATTACTTAATTCTGTGTCTGGGATTGGATCATTGCTGTTTTTATGGAGTATTATTGCTTTTCATTTGTCTAGAGAGGTTGAAGATAACATCTTCTCCATGCTGTAGAAATAAATACATGTAAATAATAATATAACAGAAAAATTAACTCACCTTTAGTGAAAATTCCTACCTGAGACTCTCTTTGTCACTTTTGAGAATCTCAAATGTACACACTGAATTTGAATTGTGGAAGAAAAACACAAATGCCTGGAAAATATGAATGCAATAATCACAAAACCTCCATAGTTTTGATCCAAATTTTGCTTCCAAGTCCTAGAATGACAACAGCCTTACCTCAAAGGAAACATCTATGAAAGTCCTAAAAATTTATCTGGAGTATGCCTTGCTTTGTTCATGTTCACTGCCAGCTGCAAGGTGGTATCCTGTGTAGAAAAGAGCATTCAGCAAGCAGGGGTATCTGCATATTTTGTGTAATGACAAGGGTACTGGGTAAAACATGCCCGCCATCTTCTCTGACTTACCCTTGAAAGCTCCTCCTTTGCTGTAGCCACCACAGATTTGCAGACAGAATTTCCTTTTGCTGGTTCCTCATCCTGAGCACACCTTGTTAAATGTGGCTATCTCCACGCACGGCATATGATGACTCTGACTTTACTACAATGCACTGCATTTTGTTGATATTTCTCAGACATGGTGCGTGACTTGAAAGGGGCGGTACCATGCTTTCAGCAACATGCCAGCACACTTGCCAGCTTTGGGCTTTTTTTGGATATAATTATATGGAATTGGGGTTATAAAATTATTCTGGCTTATGGAACAGATGGAACACATCTGAGAAGCAGGTTTATTGCTATTTCTGAGGGAAAAAAACCCAATACGTAATATGCTGTTTATTACCACCATGAGAGGCATTGCAATTAGTAGTATTCCACCTATCAATATCAAAGGTAATGGCAGAGAGGACGGGGGCATTACAGCCTGTCCCATCATTATCCAGTTGAGGATTATTGGGATACTGTTACTACACACTATCCTCTCTGGGTGGCAGCGAGCAAAGATTGCAAAACTGGTAAGGAGAATTGCAACAACACAAAGCCTTCTTTGAGCTAACATCCTACAAGAAGCTGCTACCAACAGTAAATGAGCAATGAGAAGCTACAACATGCAAGGTAGATAGGTATGCTCTGAGGCAGTGAGCAGGCTTTCTCACAGCATCGTGCACTTGGGGTATGCTGTAATTGAGGTTTGCTACGTGTGCTGCAAGCTCAGGAAGTGCAATTTGCACCTCCTTGTGCCAGAAACTGAATGAGTCAGACCCTTAAAGCTTCAATTTTAGCTTTGCTTCTGCCGCCTCATTGTTCTGACTTACACGAGGTTATAGCCAGCAAAGTATGGTGAAAACCAGCTGCGTAGCCTCTAGGTTAAACACAGTCAGGCTCAAAGCTAAAAAACACCCACAGATTTCAGTGGAGCAGCTGCAGACCACTCTAGCTAACTGTAAGCAAAGAAGTTAACTGCACAAAGAAACACAGAAATCAAAGATACAACACAGTGTACTGCTATCAAAGCAGTCACTAGCATTTCAGTTTGTAGGTGTCAAACTTGAAACATCTTAAAGAGGCCAGAAGTTCAGAAGGAACTGAGCAGATAGACATAAAACTTCCAAAACGTTGAAAAAACTAATACCCTCCCCCTCAACAAGATGACTTAAAAGAGGCAGCAACTTGAGATGCAAACCTACCTCTGAGAACATAATGACAAAAGAAAAAAACAATCCAGAAAAATATCCTGTATTGTTTAGACCTCGTATGTGTGCATTGAAGGAGAAGTGTCATAGGTATTACCTTGTTATGGACTGGGTCCTGTGCAAAGGCAATAATGAAACCTCTGCTTTCACGAGACTCTATAAAAGACTTACTGCCAATATTCATAGTCAGCGCACACATTTACAGAATCCAAGCTTCTTTCTAATCTATTCCATTATTTACTATAAATAATTTCATAAAACATTTTTTATCAATAGGTAGGACATTTTTTCCTCTGTTTGTAAATGGACTTTAATAAATGATGAATGAAACGAGGTGTGAAATTAGTTAAAATAATTTAACGTTTGAAAGATTTACTAACGGTTTTCTTTCCCTGTGCTCTCCCACTGAAACCATGACTTGGCAATCAGGTGATGACTGTTCTCCTTTCTGATCTTGTGTAAGTCAAAACCTAGGTCTGACAAATGATACTGTGCGAGCAGTTATCTAAAACTGCCTGGAGCTCTCTGGCAGAATCATGCCAAAGGACTAACGCTACAAAAGGTAGCGAAGGTTTGCAGCTGGCTATTGACAGACTAAGATTAGAGTTTGTTCTGTAAAGCTGCTGTAACTATGGAAATTGAAGACTTCATCATTTAGTAGTCTTACTGATGAGTCCACAACATTTTTTCTCAAAAAGTGAGGATAAGGTCAATGGTAAGACCCAGAAGCTTCTCACCCCCCGAGAAGAACTGCAACGAGAAAGACCTGGGTAATTTAACTTTCACACAAAGGTCAGACATACACTTTCTGTATTATATTTTATACTCTTAGAATACTGCAGTTGACAGTAAGGAACTCTCCTTTCTAACAAATGTCAGGTGTATTTCAATAAATATTGAAGCTGTAGATAGTTTTCTGAACCTGATGTGAACACACCAGAGATTCTAAGGTTTACTGCATGCAATTTGTAATCTCTTTAGAGGCCTAGGATTATCAGCCTTGCCTGCCTGTCAAGCACTAGCCGCTTTTTGGGTCAAAGAGTCATCAAAATAGGGTCAGAGGACGAGCTCATTATTTCCAGTCTTCTCATCAGTCTGCTCTGAGTATGTCTCTTGGCTTCTCCATGACGTAAATGGCATTGTTTGTGAAACAATATAATGGTTATAATGATTTGCAAAGCACTATGAATTGTGCATACTAAAGACACTCAACAAGCATTAACAGCTGTTCCTTAGAGCAACAGTTTTATAAAATTCCAAGGATATAGACTAATTATTTGTTGAACAATAAACCCACTTTTTCTATAATAGTCTAACTTAAACCACCTATCAAAACTTCAATAAATTGGCAGTAGCTGTAAGATAAATTAATGCAGAGATCAAAATATAATTTGCTACTTTTGAAGTAGCAGTATTTTCAGAGGGACTTTTGTTAAAAGAAATATTAAAAAATAGTGTATCCTTACCAAAAAACTCAACAACATTTTCAGAAACCATAAGGTATCTGATACCAGTGACCTGCTGTCACCCCACTGATTTAATTGGGGTATTACTCCCCATGCACGCCCGGCCAAGGAGTCCGGGATGTCACATCTGCAGGTGAAGTACCTCGCTGAGCTGCTCTTTCTATCAAAGACGTGCCAAATTCCGGCTTCTACAAAACAAAGCAAGCAGCTCCGAAAGCAAAATCCCCTGGCTACACGATCCCGCAGAACCGATTCTCCCCCCGCCATGGCCCAGGCCCTGCGGCAGCGGGACCCACGGCTGCGGCCCCGGGCGGGCCGGGCCAATGGCGCCCCCTGGCGTGGCGATCGGCGGCCGCCGCGGAAGCCCCGCCCGTTCTCCCGTGGCCACCGGAGGGGCCACCGTTCTCCCCCACCGGAGGGGCCCTACTCGCCACAGCCACAGCCACAGCCACAGCCAGCCCCTTCGGGGGAGCAGCACGATCACATGGGTTTCGGGGGGAAGGAGCAGCCGGAGGCTCAGAAGCTGTATTATTTTTAGGGACGGGAAAACTTTGCGGGGACTGCTCATTCCAGGAAGCCTCATTAACACTAATTATAGCTCCTCATTACAGTTTCATTACTTTGAGAAATAAATTAAAAAAAAAACAAACCAAACTTGGGGAACTGTCAGGTCAGTAATGAAATAAGCGGAATCGAGCATGTGGCTTTTTAAAGAAAATCTTGAAAAGTGGATCTGCAATATTTCATCTTGAAAACAAAGCACACCTGAAAATACCACGAGGCTGAAATAATCATCATCCCAAAGTTAGGAACATGTTAATTGGGTGAAAAGCCATTTCAGAACATGAACAGAAAGTGCTTCCAAAATTAAGCTTATAAAGGTTAACTTAACACATAAAAGTTGTATTAAAATCCTATTTGCATTCCTTAGTAATGCAGCTCCACAGATGATCAACTTATTTAAATGCGAGAACATACAATAGCTTTTTCTTTTTTGTTGTTGTTGTTTTTTTTCTTTTTCATGTTGTGTGCTTGGTGCCACTGCGGCTGTAGCTGTCACAGCAGCAGCAGGGGCATCTCCAAACATCTGCCAGCTCCTCTCACAACTGCTGGCCACTGGAGCTCCAGGCTCCCCTTTGAAAGCAAAGTAAGTTCACAATTAACATGGAACGCACCAGGAGCCGAAGCGCAAATAATAGTTGTTATTACATTCTTACTAGACTAAAGGGAAAGGCATACTGCATTTGGGAAAACATGGCCAACAAGTACAGGCTGGTGTGTGTGATGACATTACCCTGGCCAGCAATCTATGACTTCTCTCTCCTCATTTGATAATATGAACAGTCAGTGCACAAATGTCCCTTTCATACCATGCTCCTCTGCTTTTTGTTCTCTGTCACCCTCCCAAAAACACCACACAAACTAACCGAGCTGTAAATAGTTTGTCAAATTCCAGAGCCTGGGAAGCGTTAGTCTCTATTGGGGATGGAAGTGCAGGTGACCACAAAAGCACTGCCTCTTACATCCTTCTGTCCCTCCACTGCTGCTTGTCTTCATGCTGGAGGAGATTTTCAAGTACAGATACAGTCAGGAGGCCATGGTGGCATTTCTGAAGAGCATTCCACCATCTATCATCTCTTAGTGACTGCTTCACCTCACTCTTTAAGTTGCTGTTACAGTTGCGAGTTACAGCAGTTATAACCTGAGTGACTCATTGCACCACTCATTGCACCACAGTCCTTGGAGCACAAGAAAATAAAAGCTTTCCCTCATTGCTGAGAGATCTCCTTTCTGCTGGTGCTGGTGAGACAGTGGCAGCCCAGAACTGTGACGTTACCCACATGTGCAACGTCTCTCAGATTCCCTGGGACTGACAGCTCCTCCACCCACCTGTGTGAGGCTTTGCATGGCAACAAGGAAGGGAAAGAAAAATGCTAATAGATAATAATAGATAATGGAGATAATAAAAACACAAAATAGAAAAATGTGCAAAAAAGCTGCTCAGCAGCAGAATAAGAAAACAAAATTTTCACTGAAAACAGTAACAGGAATCTAGCCAAGAAACAATGGTCTTGTTATATTTTGGAAACTAGAAGTATAGGCACACCTTGTTTAACAAGTAATATGTAAGAAGTATTTTCTACTACCCTAGTTATGGACTTAGTCCTGTAAATCATTACTTACATAAGCATTTTGCACTTATAAAAAATATTTCCAAGTGCTTGGAAGGTGTTTATCCTGTTCTTCAAAAATTTGTTTATTAAGGGACTGAAACAAAACAGTTGAAATACCTAATTTTGAAAAAGAGATGGACACACATTGCATCCAACTATTGTGGCAATTTCCTTCTCTTAAGGTGAACACCACAAATGCTGAAAAAATTCACCATTTTAGGCCTGTGCTTTTTAAACTGAGGATCAATCTGGCAAATACCAACATGTAAGCTATTTCCGTTTTCAGCACTAAGCATGCTGTGTTTTACCTTTGAGATCAGGAGTTATTTTTAATCTTAACTGCTTTATTATTATTTTAAAATGTGTCTAGATATCTGTAAATATTTACATGCATAAATATTTGACAATTCGTATCATTAAGGATCACTTTAAAAATGGTGCGCTTGCAGAAAAAATATTACTATGAAAATATTTCTTATTACACTGCTAGTCATGTAACATTTATGTTATACATTAAACACAAATGATGATCTATTCTTGTTCAGAACAGCTTTCAGCCTCTGACAGAGTTGATGGTTTAGACATGCAAAAAGAAAAATATTTTATTATCCTCCACTAGAGGGAGAGAGAGCATCTTTTGTTGCTAGGCAGATTCTGAAAACAATGTCATTCTACATCATTTAAAGCAATAGTGTCAAATTTGGGGAAAAAAAACCCAACAACAATTTAGTCCATTATATTATCAAATACGAAGTAATTTCTGAAATATTAAACCCCTGAAATCTAAAATTTCATTGCTGCTAGGTTACTTTCTGTGTTCATTAGGACTGCATGATGAACACACATTATTTAATTTCATATGAACGGTTGACCGCAGGTCAATTAATTTTTTTTAACTTCTATTTACCATCAACACCATGTTGATTTCTTTAGACATGGATGTTAACATATAGATTAAAAAAATCTAAAATAAATAGCAGAAGTAAGAGAAATGGTAATACTGAAAAACAGTTACTAATTACACAAACAAAATGACCTATATTGTACTTTCCATTCTGTACTGAATGGGAACTATTCTTATAAGTACTGCGTGGTTTCCACGGCTCGCTTAGAAATCTGAGCATGGACGCAGGCCTTCCACCCAACAGGTCACGCTCCATCTCAGCAGCTCAGAGAAGTCTTACCTCCCCAAAGACAATTTGACAGTCACCACTCAGAATTTGTGGATGTTTCCTTTTAGTATAAAAACCCTTGTGATCCAGACCTTGATATCCACACTTTAGTCTTATGAACTCTTGATGCTGTTGGTTTGCAGTGTGTCATATGGTAAGAGAACAAGCGATAGTGATCTGTGTGCCCCACACAGCATGTGGGAACTGCTCCAGTTCACAAAAGCATGAGACACTTGGTTTAACTATAGAGACTACTGAATAAGACCAAGTTTCTGATGCATGTAATGTCTTTTGGAAAATGGGCACAGGATGCCCAGTACCTACGGGACTACCATGGATGGCATATGATCAAAGGTTGAAATGTTGACTTCAGTTAGAGCTCACTGGAGGCATGTACTTCAGAAAGGGTGAGAAGTGTTCAGGGAGGGGTTCATACGTAGATCGGCAAAGCAATAACGTAGCACTGAAAGTTTTTATTGACTGAAAAGTTGCAACTATTTCTTTATACACTGAGATATGGACAAACAAAGCATAAAGCAACAATTGTTTAGTTTGTGCTCATATTGATTTCAAAGGAAGCCCTCTGTTTACTGCTCAAGAATGAAAACTTAACAAGGAAACATAACCCAGGTCTTAATGTAAACATTTGATTTTCCTTTTGAAATGTACAAACTACTAACAAATAGAAGAAACATAAAATATTTTTCTGTACTACACTCCTGTTTGTATTTATGTAAATTTTCCAAAGATCTTGAGGCAGTTCAATAAAGTTTGAAAAACTATGGCCCAACGGTTAACATTCCTTTTCCCTATCTCTGTTAAGGGAAAAACTGCGGCTGTTGAAAAATACAAGTGCTACATAGACAAAGACTAAAAAAACCCAACAAAACAAGCAAGTAACATCAGAGCAGCTACTAAGAAGAAGGAATGACTCTATCTTGGACATGTAATATCAGCTTTTGTACAAATAGTTCTGGCTGAACTCTCACAGTGATCTCTGTTACAGGATCTCTGCGTTTTGTTGGCTTAATGCAGATCAGTCACACTCCAGCCCTCCAAAACCACCCGTGCAGTTTTGGAGAGTACAACAGCGACAATCCAGGAACAGTGTGAAAACCCTGGCAGCTTCCCACAACCTGAGAATGTCTGGTTCAAGCTCTGGTGCTGACAACCTAATGAGATTTGACCCACTAATCACATAAAGCAATGTAGATGCGAACTGAATAAGTTACCTCCTGTAACTTGGCTAAAATATTTACAGCTCCAGTTCCTGTGGATGTCTCTCCTCCTGACTCTAATCATTGTTTACTTGCTCTGTTCTCATGAATCATAACATTATTGCAGCTCTTGTTTTTTAAAAATACCTTTTCTGCAAAGATATTGTTTTGGGATTTTATACACATCAAGTTATTAAAATTTTGACATTAGTATTTCATAAAAGCAATAATATTTCATGAACTGTTTATTAAAAAAAAAGCAGCAATACTTTGGCAGTGGTGCTACAGAGAATAAAAAGAGAAACAGAAAAGAAAATCACACAGTTCAAATCCTTCTCAGAAGAACTTAAAGATTGCAGGCACAAATACTGTTTTAAATATTATTTTAAAAATGTTTATAGAACAGGAGATTCTTTTGACCTAAGAGTCTGTCAAGATAAGCATAAAGCCAATTACAGAACAAAGTTAGCAATTTATTTTTAAAACTATGCTTAATCTGCAGTAAAAACAAATTTATTGGTTTAGACAAGACATATGCAAAGCATTTACTTTGTACCCACTGGAGTAATATATTTAAAGAGTGAGAATTTAGAAAGGTACTGCACACAGAGTATTACTGTGATTTGAATACCACTGACTGAAGGACTATACCCTGATACTACTGACATCAAGACTTTAATCTATATTAACTAGTTGAGTGCTAATATCACCTTCCTGGAATTTGCAGCGAGTCTGGTGTATTTGCAGCAGGTGCAAGCCATGGCCCAGTCATACAGTTCTCACCGAATGCTCTGAAATGTCTCAGGCAGTGGGTCTGGCCCAGAGGAGGACGTGGCTGCAGCGCAGCCGTGAGTCACACCACGGGGCCCCCGGTTCTTTCTCCTAGTACGGTACTTCTGATGTTTAACCACTTCAACCACGCCCTTATCCTCACACGTTTTAAACCAGAAAATCAAGATATCGGCATGTGCAAAACATTAACTACTTGTTAAGGTAGTTTACCTTATATGTAATATGCAACTTGGATTACTAATGTACAAGGCTGAAATTAAGTAACGCTGCAATAAAGGACTGTTTTATCACATCTTTGTTTTGTGAGCAAATGCCATTTCTCCTGTTCTGTGACTTCCTGAAGCTGGGAAATAACTATAAGGAGTACCAGAACATTCATTTTCCTGCTGGCTTCTTCATCTGCAACCTGGAAACCCAGGTTACTGCTGCTGCTGCTGCCCCTGAAGGACTTAAAAGCATGGGGTTGGCATCAGTTCAGTTCAGAAGCAGTAGCCACTATACATGCTCCTACTTCTCCTGCCAGCTCTCCAGGCTTCTACAGCTCAGTGTCCTTTTCCCACTCCTTTCCCTCTTCATCCTTGCTGCGCTCCCCTTTCCTGCGGCAGGAAGAACCTAGCCCCAGCTGTTGATGGGTGGAATAGCAATATTCAGTTTTGCTGGGGGAATCTTGACAAGGCACTGATGAAATAGGCATGCCACTCTGAGAAAGCATCATTAACCTCGTCAGCATCCCCACTTGCTGAGGACCGTCCTTTTATCAATACACTCCAGGAAATGTTAACATCTCTCATAGGATACACAAAATATTTTTTTTAGACATAGTGTTCCTGAAGGATCTACGAAAACTGGACAGAACCTCCTGATCCCTCCCATATCTGTAGCTGCTACAATGCATCAACTCTTGGAGAGGGAAGAAAGAGAAAAGACAAGCAGTTATTGTCCAAATGTAAATCTCCATGCCAGCAATGATAAAAATAGTGCTTTTTCTTACACTTTTGAATTCCATTCCCATGGTCTATTCTCAGTTTTGGGTGAATTTGAAGATAGCAAGTTAGTTTATTCTTTCCCATCTGAGTAAGGCTCTGCAGCTATCATGGGAACAGGCAGGGGAGTTGCTGAAAATGCCCATACTTGCTCAGAGTATTCCTTGAGGATGATGTTTTGTGGTAAATCCACCAAAAATACCAAGGACTCTCTTCAGAAAGGCAGTGGAAAACCAAAAAAATATGCTTTAGTTCTGTTTGGCAGCCTGAAATTACTGAAATTAACAAGAACCACAAGCTTTTAGGATGAAAGAAAGCCGTACTACTGTGCAATCTATATGCCAAATTAAAATATTAAGTTTGTGGGTTTTTTCCTTTTTTTTTTTCTTTTTAATCCAGGACCAATGTAATATGCCCTTCCAAATATACTGAATTCTTCAGTAACCCAAAAAGGTTGCTGAAAGAAAGAAGAGGTGAAATATTTAAATACCATCATTTATCTTTCTTTGTAACGATAACTGTGAGCAAGAATGGAGTGGGTTATTTGGTGATACTTCACACTGGTTAAAAGTTCAGGGATTGAACAAAAATGGAAGCAAGATGATTTTTCTGTTCTGTATCTTGATGTTGCAGCAACCAAGCTGTTATTTCAAATCTTTATTTCCTTATCAGTCACTGCAGTACTACCATATCATGGGAAGTAGGGTGGCAACTTAACGAGAGCTTTCGGGAAGAGAGTAATCAGCACTGGAGCAACAGTAGAGGAAAAGTGCTGGGAAGCTAAGTCAGCATTTTATGTTTTCATCAATACATGTTTTCAGAGGGCTGAAAGCCCAGCTGCCATTTTGAGCAATGGGATTAAGCAAGTGATTAAAGCCCAGAGTGAGGTAAAAGCTGAGGAGCACGGTCTGGATGAATCAACTGCTAGATGGGTTGAAACTGGATGGATGCTGGGCTTGAAGGGTGGTAATCAATGGGTTGATGTTTAGTTGGTGGTGAGTGCAAGCAGAACACTCTGGGGTAAATACTGGTCCCTGAATTGTTCATTACCTTCGTTGTAGCTTGGATGATAACACAGGATGCACCTGCAGCAGATTTTCAGACAACTTAGAAGGGGTGGTTCTCAATCCAAAGACTGGAGCTTCAGTTGAGAGGACTTTAAAAATTGGGTCAACAGAAACCTCATGAAGTCTAACAAGGAGTGCAAAGTTGTGCACATGGGGTTGAATGGTGCCAGGCACCAGTGCAGGCTGCCTGAGCAGTAGCCCAGCTGAAAAGCATGTGGCTGTCACAGTGGACACTAAGTTGAATACGAGCCAACAGGGTGTTTTCATTGTGAATAAAGCAAACCATAGACTGAGCGATATTAGGAAAGGAGCATGGACAGCAGACAAATAGCAATTATTATCCCTCCTTATTCCTTGCTAATGGGTCCATGCCTGGGATAATATGTCCTCTTTTGGGTTCCCCAGTTCAAGAAGGATGTCAAGAAAGAGGAAAACAGGAAAGGGGCATGCAGAGGACTTATGAGATGGTAAGTGGCCTACAGCATATGATTTGTGAAATCACGTTGAGGAAGTTGGGCTTAGTTAGCCTGGCAAAGAAGAAAATAAAAGGAGTTCCAATAAAATCTACAACTACCTGAAGGGGAGTGGCAACGATCATTGAGCTGCACTCTTCTCAGTTGTAGCGAATGGTAAAACGGGGAGCAAAGGCCACAAAGTGAGTCGTTGGAGCTGCGTTTGGATGCATGTGATTGTGCATGGGTGGTGCTGCACAGGAGCACACTGCCCAGAAAGGCTGTGGAGTCTCTATGCTTGAAGGCTTTCAAGGGCAGGTTAGGCAAAGCCATGTCTGACCTGAAATACCACAGGTCACAATCCTGCTTCCAGTGGAAGGCTGGACTGGGTGGACCCCAGAGATCCCTTCCAACCACCACTTCCATGACTGTAAAAGTCTAAGCCACCATAGTGGCCCCCAGACATTAAATAGAATTGAGTTACAAATTCCTTCTACTCCTGCCTTCCTGCCTCTCTCCCCCTGTTCCTCTCTCCCTTTAAGTTATATTGTGACATATAATTACCATCACGTAATGGGTAAGGTACTAGTAAAAAAGTTTCCTTTTCAGTTTGGGTTACGCTGCCATCAAATGATTTTATACAGTTACAATTTCTAAGGCACCAGGGTCTGTCAGACTTTGTTCACATCTAATTATACTGGATCAGACATCTTATGCGTTTTTGCTAAAAACTGCAGACTTTTTCTGATACTATGGCATGGACCTTCCCATTCTTACAAAATGGACTTTTTTCCTTACTGAACATAATTTGTACTCTTGCTTTTAGACCTTCACAATTTAATGGTTAAAATTCAAATAGATTCATCCATACTCATCTTCCCAAGAGACAACATAAATCCAAGATTTTAGTCCAGAACCACAATGACATGAACCAGAACTGCTGAAGCAGTATGACACAGCTAAGTGACTTCTCCAGCTGAGCAAACTGTAAAAACAGAATCTCTATTAGCACAAGGATTTGACCTCACAGGTGGCATCTCAAGTACTACAGGGAATGCGGATGAACATTTTTAAATTTATTTTTAAATATTTATTAATTTTATTTTTTAATACTCTGTGATTAGTCATCCTACAATCCCAATAATTCTGTTTCAGTAGTAGAGTTAAAAAAGTGTGTTAGTGTGTTAGATGTATTTCACAAATCAAAATTTATGTGTCTCAAACTTGGGTAATAACACTAGCCACTAAGCAGCAAATTTCAAGTGCCAAGTCCCTAGCATTAACTCTTTTAAGAAACTAGACTCCAGCCAAAAAGCTAATGCCAAAATGAAAATCTGGAATACAAATGCCCGTACACTGTTGGGCAAGGTATTGCAAAACACAAAGTAATTGGGAACACATATACTTCAGAATGACAGACATTTGCAATGCAATTCCATAATCTTTTGAAATGGGAAATCTAGTTTTCTTTACAAAGCAAAAGTAAATGAACCAAATCACAAGTCTCTGACACTAATCTAGTTGTTTATTCTGGAAAAGGATTATCTGTTTAAGATTAAAATGCAAAGTAGTATAAGATTTATGTAAAGACTGAAGCCATAGCAAAAGCCCATCATCTGCCACACACTTGAACCAAAACCAGACAAAAGTGTTTCATATCAACTTATTTGATGGACTAGATATATAATAGAACAGAACATTAAACTTTAATGAAAACACAGATGAGATTTGCATATGTAAACGGCACATGGGCCAAAGAGTATAGTCAAATGAAAATGCAGAAAAAATATATAAAAAGCCCCAAACACATATTTTTTAAATCCCCCAATTTTCTTATAACAGATTCTGAAACACCATGTTATGCACATAGGCAGCATGTACAACAACATTTAAATATTCCTGTTGGTGTCTCCTTATTTTGTCTTCTCTCAAACTACTTCTTACATCTTCTTGAAAAGCCGTTATTTATGTCATTCAGCACACTGCTGTAGGACACAAAGATTCTCTGATGATGAAAGTTTTATACAGTGGCACACTATCACTTCAGTCTGGGTAAAATCACTGCAAATAGTCAAAGCAATATGTTGTAGAATGTATACCTCATTAATGCCTGATTATTCAGAAAGATACAACTGAGGTCTAGATACTGCTTTGAAAAAGCAGTATATCTCTTCAACTCTTTTCTGCTCCTAAGGGAGGTATATCTTTGAAGCTTATTTATTGCACAAATAAGGCTATACAATGAAGTATTCAAGCTTCTTTCTTAGGGTGGTTTGTCTACATAAATTCAACCAGCCTCTCTGAAGTAAACATAACCCAACAGCCATTAAAACCTTGATCCTGGCTGCTTTTATTAGATTATATCCTCTAACTCTCTCAGATGTAAATTTCCAGCGATAACCTGTGCAGCAATAAACTTCATTCAGCCACAAGAGTGTGCATGTGAGAGGACTGCAAATCTCCTCCGCCAAACCAGAATTAGCCGGTATCGCAGGAATGAAAGAGCGTGGAGATTTGAAATTGCAGGGAATGGAGACAAGGCGGTGCAGAAGACGAGCTGCCTGGGGGGCAAGAGGCCCAAGACCGGTGCCAGACTTCTCCAGAAAATAAACCCCGGGGCGGCGAGCAGCGGCGAGGCTGAGCTGGCGCGGGCGACTGAGCGGAGCCGGGCGCAGGTGGACAACGGAGCCTGCGGCGGCTCCGCGGGTTTTGGCTGACAGCGGGGGCTCGGGCTGGGGCGGCGGCGCTGGCAGGGCCCTGCTCGGTGAGTACCTCGGGAGGAGCCGGGAGTCGCCGCACGGCACCGGCACCGGCACCGGCACCGGCACCGGCACCGGCACCGGCACCGGCACCGGCAGGGGAAGGCGCATAGCCGCGTCGCCTGCGGCATGAAGCGGGCTGGCCCGGCGCGGTGCCGTGCGGTGCGGTGCGGTGCGGTGCAGCGCGGCGGCGGGGCCGGGGCTACCCGGGGTCGGCGGGAGGCGACGGCGGCCCCTCCGGGAGCGCGGCCGCCGCAGCGGGGTAACTGGCGGTCATCCTTTGTGCTCCGGCGGGCGGGTCCTCCGGAACACCGCCCGCCGCCCGGCCCCGCCGCCGAGGGCAGGGGAGGCAGGGGAGGCGGCTGCCACCGAGTCCGGGCCCCAGCCCGGACAGCCGTCGTGGCAGCCCAGGGGTCGGGGGGGGGCACCTCTCCCCGTCTGAGCAAGTGTTTGGCATAGATGAGCTTAAGTTAAATGCCGGGGGGGAGGAGGGGGTAACGTGTAACGCTCCCAAATTTATTATCGCGGGGTAGAAGAGGTGCATCCTCCGCCTCCGGGCTGCTCCCGTAACAGTCTGTCACCAGTTACAAAATAGAGGCACGGCGCCTGATGCAAGCTGCCCACTCCCTTGACACCAAAGGGAGGAAAATCTTTATTTATCTGAGCCTGTTCCCGCTGTTCCCCGGGGCCGTGGGAGCACCCGTGGGTCACACGGAGGCAGAGCAGCACCGGGGCTCTCCTGGTGAGGGTCTTCTGAGCAGGGCCCGGGAAACAGCCCTCGGGGGCAGAAGGGCAGCAACCCAAGCCTGCAAACTGACCTGCCGCAAAACTTCATGCAAACTTGTGACCCTAGAAATTAGCTTAGCATTTTAAGCGTTTAATTTCCCTCATTTTCTCTTCCTTCCTGGGCATGCACAGTTAGCGCTGTGGCTCTGGTCTGCAGAAGTGGCTGGTATCCACATGTTCAGTGAAGACATTGACAACTGAAGTGCTCGATGCATTAGCAAGCTGAAGCTAGACCGCCAAAACTTATGACACCCAAAATAAACTATGTCTTTAACAATGTTTTTTTTTCTGTATGTCTTCAAAAGACAAATAATTACGTGTGGCGTGTCTACTGGGAATACTGTGAAGCAGAACTCATTACTCTTTATAATGCATTCATGAGTTATCCTTTGGAAGTGCCTTTAAAGTACGATTTTATTCTGTAGTTTTTAACTGCAGTCAGGTACTGGAAGAGGTTACTCAAGTTTATGTAAATTATTCATTGTATGGACTTTTTACGTCAGGATCAGCTGTTTTTCAGTGATCCAGTTCAACTAAACACTAGAGAGCTGTAGCTCCACTGATGGTACAGGAAACTTTGGTGTTTTGCTGCTAACTTTGGTCTTATTACAGCACCTGCATTTGTCCCTAAAATAGCTCATGAGTCAGATTTTTAAAAAAGCTCAGCATCTTTGTGGGCAGTAACGTTTGGGCCAGTTTTCTAAGAGCTCGGCATATTGTGTGTGCAAACAATATAAAAAGCTTTTCCGAAAAAAATGTCGACCTCCTCCAGCTGACCAAACAAGAAGCCAGATCCTCTTCCCTTTAAATGTAATCCCTTGTGAGGGGCTGCATTCAAACACTGTTTCTGTGAGTGGGTCCTCAGTGCCCTGAGCACTGGGGAAGTGTGGCTGGCTTTGCAAATCAGCTGTGTCACTTTCTTTGCAGTTTCTGTAGGATTTCACAATTCCAAAGAGCCCCCCGGGCTTCTCTGGCTTCCGTGATAGCGTATTCCTGGCAGTGCTGTGGTGTGGGAAGAAGGCTGAGGGCAGGTAAGTGCATTTCTCTGGGCTGCAACAGGGCATCGGGCGATGAGTCAGTCGTGGGGAGAGGATCCAGCCATCCAGTCCTTGTTTTATCCAGAGCCTGGGAGTTTGTGCAGTTACTGGAAATTAAGGTTTTTCTTGCTTTTAAGTGTATTCACTCTGAACTTGTGACATTAATGGGAAGTTAATAGTATAAAAGTAATAGTAAGCAAGAATCCAGTTCAAAAGGAAAATATTTGCATTTTCTGAAGATTTGTGGGGGTTGATGCAAGCATGGCAATAACTTGCGTCTACTCAGTCTAAGTCTGTTCAGTCAGTAAGATTGCAAAGATGGGTGTCATATCTTTGTATATCAATCGCAATTATTTTTGCTTTAAATAATTTAAAATATATAGAGGATGTACCTATTTCCTGTCCAAAGAAGAAAATTTTTGTGTCCAGTATCAGTCAAAAGCATGAAAGAGGTGAGGCTCCACATTTAATCCTGACTCTGAATCTTCAGTTACATAATTTTGTATTCCATTATCTAAGATGTACTATAATATCCATCATACATTTGCATTAATCTTATACAGAGCATGTTTAACAACTTGCAGTTTGCAATTTTCCTTCATTTTGCTACTTCTCATTATTTCCCACTAGCATGGTTATTCACTACCTTTATCACCTTTATGGAGTTAGTATTTCTCTCTCTTAGAGTGGGCTGAATTCTCTGTACGTAGTCATATAAATTACACCAATGGGGGCTCTAGCTCCAAGTACATTAACAGGAAAGAGTTGAGATGTCATCTTTAAGACTTACCCTCTCTAAAGGAAGGATGAAATATAATTTTAACTAAGCCTGTCCTCTTATGTTCAAACAAAAGTCTGCACCGGCGCATGGCTCTGACTTGTTCCCCTGCTATCTTTCCTGCCTCAAATACCCTGCATGACATCTAGAAAGACCTCTAAGCATAATGCCCCTTCTCTCTGCCTCTTGATTTGGAAAGAAAAAGCTATTAAGAAAGAAGAAAAAGAAAAGTTATTTCAGTCTGTGTTTCCACTGGCATGAGTCCACCACCCAGGTGTGGACACACCAGTTGGTCCCAGCTTATCTGCTTGTGCGGCAAGTGTTAAATGCTCACAGTTCTTGTTCTTCCTCACTGTCACCAATACCTTCCATGGCCAAGTTAGGGCTAGTGACAACTCAGCCCATAAAGAGTATCCATCTATGAAAAGTTTGATAGCAGGAGTACAACATATTTTAGCCACAATTCACTCTATGAGGCAAATCAGGGTGCTCTTGGAAGGACCTACATATTCAAGCTGCCCTTGGTTACACATAATTACCTGTACTGCAAGTAAGGGATATGTGTCACTTAACTACAAAGGTAACTTACCGAGCAGCCAGTCTGGAGAGGTTTCATATCGGTGGGTTTTCATTGTTGTCTGTGAAAGAAATGGTAGCTTTGACCAATCAGCTCTGACTCCATATCCATATTGGTATGAAATACTTCAAGGCCTTCTCTGTATGTCTATCTGGCAATAGGAAAAAAGTAAAATAATTTGGAAAGGTAGTAACTTGAGAAGCGAAATATACTCATGTATTTAAAGACACCAGTCTAAATTTTCAGTTAGTACAGATTCTGGGTTACTTCATTCACTGCTAGTTTTCAGTAGTGAGGCTCTAGCCCTGAGGCACACCTTCTGAGGGCTCACAGAAGGAGCTTTTTCAAGCAGCTTTTGATAACTTTCTTCTCTCTTTTGACTGTTGTGAAGCCAACGGCTCTTTTTATTTCTCCAGAGAAGAAAAGAAGACAAAAAAATTACCATCTCTGGTAATTTGTACTATCACATTTCTAGTCTCCATGGAAACCTACGTGGTGCTCCACAGTTGGGTAACATTTCAATGTTACAACAGAAATCAGATGGAGAGAAAACTAGGTTCTGCACCTTGCCTGTTAATCAATTAAAAATGGTTTCGAAATTATTTTCACATTGTGTTGCAATCTTCACTTAGAATAACAATGGAAGAAGTAGTCAAATAAAGCTATTATAGCCTGATCCTACATAGACCTATACAAATATGCACATAACTTTGCCGCTTAATTTGATTCTGATAGGCATTGACATTAATTTGGAAGAATTTTTTGGTTTTAGTTGGATTATATGGATTAATACTATGGAAACTGAAAGCATAATAGCAAACTGTTTCTCAAGTTGACTCTAATAAAAAGCTTGCCAGAGAGGTAGTAACAATCCCCTTGTTGTCATTTCTGTAAACAAAACATTTTGAAAATCAAGAACCTTACATCTTTATATTTTTCTGTCTTGATTTTTGTTCTTCCACTACTAAAGAAGAAATACATCTCAAAACGGCTTCCTCTGAAAAGATAACTTTATCTACCTTCCTCTTCACAATTTCCTTTCTTTATTCCAAGCTTTATCAACTTGAACAGAAAGGCACATGATCTCACTGGGACAGCAGAAGGTGATACAGAGAAGGAATATAGAGAGAGAGCACAGTCTTTTTTTTTGGTGACCACAGTCAACTCATGAAGAGTGAGCGCTCGCAGCCACCTATAGGTAAGTAAAGTATAGTAGTAGCCTGCTGTCAAACTGTAAATACTCCTGTGTAGGAAGCCATGATAATAAGGTACACATGAATTTGAGAATTTTCTGGGAGTTTTCTAAGAATTTTACATTTGAACAATGAAAACCCAATATTCACTTTACAACTGCACTAAACCACAAGGGTGAAATATGGTAAGGATTTATGCTGTTCACTACAAAATCTGATCATTTTTTATGTATTTTGAAGGTGTTTACTGCATTTGTTTCAGAATACTGTGGAGAAAATGTATGCTAGTCGAGAGGATATTGGATATGATTTTGGAGATGACTCGAAAGCCAGAAATGAGCCAATTAACCCTAATCCAAACATCGATGGAGGATGGGCTTGGATGATTGTACTTTCCTCTTTCCTTGTGCACATACTTATCATGGGGTCCCAAATGGCCCTTGGAATACTCAACATGGAATGGCTTGAAGAGTTTAATCAAAGTCGTGGCTTAACAGCATGGGTTAGCTCCCTCAGCATGGGCATTACTCTTATTGTAGGTATGTTCCAGCATAATTTCTTTCAGAACTACAAAGATTTTTAGAATATGTTTGCCACTCATCCCCCAAGTATTTTCTTACAGGTCCCCATTTTATTAGCAGAGCTGCCCAAGTTCTCCTGAGTTGCCTTTTTAAAATCCTCAGGACAAATTTTACAAGTTAGAGGGAGAAAGGGAACAACAGGAAAGATGACAGAGAAGACAATTACTCCAGGAGACAGCATGAGCAGGAAAGGATGCCTGTGACTTCAAGGTCTCACTAGAATTAAGAAAACAAATGATCTGTGAAGCTTCTTGTCCTCCCCATACTCTAACTGGGAGGAGAAAATGTTGAATTGGATAGTTTATATTTCAGTTTGGCAGCTGAACTAAAATTCATTTTTTAAGTTGTGGATGAATCAACCCAAAATAATATCTGGAGGGGTATATTGGTGTATATATGTATACACACACCTCTATCTCCCTAAATTAAGAAGAAGTTGTGTTTAGGTCTGCCTAAAACATTCCACTGAAAATAAAATGTTTACTTTCTAGTTACTTGTGAAAAAGGCTTGAACTCACACAGCATTAGTATTGGGAACAATGCTTTCAGTTTCTTCTTCTGTTTAAACTGTCCCTTCATCATGGGGCAACTTTGATTTTAGGCCCTGCGGGTATCTGCAAAGTATTTGGTCAGTTGATTGAATTTTTCTTTCCATGGTCTTAAACAATACTAGGGAAAATAAATGCATTGCATGAGTAACCTGATGTTTAACATTAAGAATCTTCATGAGAAAAATTATTAAAAAGTATAGAGAATTAAATAAAAAAAATATTTTTTTAATGTTTTAAACAGGTCCTTTCATTGGTTTGTTCATCAGCATGTGTGGGTGCCGCAAGACAGCTATAATTGGAGGGATTTTGAATGCCCTAGGTTGGATACTGAGTGCCTATGCCTCAAATGTGCACTACCTCTTCCTTACGTTTGGAGTGACAGCCGGTAAGAGCTGTAATAATGTTTGAAGGTTCTTTCAATTATTTTTGATTTCTTTGAAGGTTATCTGGGTGAGTAAAGAGGGAATTTAGACTGTAAAGGTATCCAAGATTTCCTTTCACATTCTTTACAGCCTGTTATCTTTTCAGAAAACTTATTTATTTACTCAGTGGTTTATGAATTATTTTTGTTGTCATTTAAATCTGCCATCTGAAGATGGTATTTTTTATCAGTTTCTCCCAAGTAAATGTATTAGAGGACATTTTTAATTACAAGAATTAATGTAACCCAAAATCTAACAAGTGGAATTTTAAGATGTTAAAACACTGTCGAATTATATATTCAGCTAGCTCCTCTCTTTGTCACAGGGAGAAATGGCAAATGTTTTCTTCAGGAGCAGCTCCCCATTAATAAAATACCAGGTTATGATAAATGTACTGCTTCAAAACCCATTTTAAATTGTCTTGTGGGTAGCTAAGCCTCACCCAGCTGCTTGCTCGCTCTCCTGCAGTAGGATGGGGGAAAGAATAAGAATCAGAAGGGTAAAAGTGAGATAAAGACTGTTGAGTAAGTAAAGCAAAAGCTGCATGCACAAGCAAAGCAAAGTAAGCAATTCATTCACTATTTCCCATGGGCTGGCAGATGTTTAGCCATTTCCAGTAAAGCAGGGCTTCATCACATGTAATGGTTACTTGGGAAGAGAAATGTCACAACTCCAAATATCCCCCTTTCCTCCTTCCTTCCCTGTTTTTATTGCTGAGCATGATGTCATATTGTATAGGATATCCTTATGGTCAGTTGGGATCAGCTGTCCCACTGTGTCCCCTCTCAGCTTCTTGTGCACTCCCAGCCTGGTCGTTGGCAGGGCAGCGTGAGGAATAGAAAAGGCCTTGATCTAAGTACAGACCAACAACAGCTAAAACATCCCTGTGTTATCAACAGTGTTAGGGCCACAAATGCAAAATGTAGCACCACACTAGCTGCTATGAAAAAAATTTACTCTATCCCAGTGTGAATTAGGACGTTGCATGTGGCCATATTTCATATGCGGTTTCTAACAAAGGAGATTCAGACTGTATCAACAACCACTAATAAAGAGCAGTTACTTTTGCTACATCTTTTTTACAATCAAAATCACTGAAAGAAGTAATATTTTGTCATATTTATTGGAAGCAGGTTTCTAGAAAACCTTTTGACGTGGAAGAGCCCAATCAAAATATGACAAGGCATGCGTGTTTAGGCATCTTTCTTGAAAGCCAGTAGATCCTTAATGCCTGAATGCTCAGTTTCTAACAAAACATGGCTTCTTGTGAAAAAAAAAATAGTTACTATAAGAAAATTATGTAGAAGGACCCAATATCATCTACTTAAAGCACTACTCATTTTTATTCACTATTCATTTTTGGAAAGAGTAACTGGTAATGGATATGAAACAAAAATGTTAAAGTGTTCCAAATAAGAAATACAAAATTTGGCTGTTAATTATTAACTGAGCACACTGAGCAATTCAAGGGGCTTTGAAATATTATTTGCTCCATGGATAACATGGCCGGTTATGTTTGCAAATGAAGCATGGTATCTATGTTATACATGACAGATAGAAGCATTACAAAAAAATTGTTTGCAATACTAATAATAGCTTTAGTACCCTCCATTCCCTTAAACTACCCTTTCACAGAATTTCACAGAAATCTACAGAATTTCTGTACATAATTTTTTATCTAGCTCTGTGGGTGGAAAAAAAATGAAACTAGTTAGGATTACGGTGATGACTCTATATCTCTGTACCATAGGTCTCAGTAATCTTACAAATTCCTTCACAAAGAACAGTAATTACATGCAGTGTTCTGCCCTTTTTGGACTTTCTGTTTCCATATATATTAGATATAATCAATCAGACAGGAATCTACACACTCTTTCTCTCAGCCCTTGCTGCTTTACAGAAAGAACAGATACAAAATGTCAGACAAAATGCAGAGATTATACAGAGAATTTAAAGAGAGGTGAAAACTGCATTTTCAGAAAAAATCTGAGGCAATTTTTACATAAAGTGGAGAAATGAGATGCTGTCGCAGGAGTAATTCTGTCCAGAGATGCCTGAGATGTTTCCTCCAGCTTTGTGAGACTTTCATTTGCTATCCCCTCACTCACCATCTCCCCACTCACTGACCCTTCACTCAAGATCTCAATCATTGTCCCTTCAGTTGTCATCCCCTCACTCACCCACCGCTTCATTCCCTGTCCCATCACCCCCCCATATCCTTGCTCATGGTCACCTCACTCACCGTCACCTCAGGGAAATTTCCTTCATCCTCTCATGGCTGTTCACTGATGGTGGCTGCCTCCTGCTGTGATCACTTCTGGGCCTCCATGCAGTGCTTGAGGGCGTATTCATGGCTCCTGTTCTTCGTTGGTGACCTGCAGTGCCAGATGCCCTCAGAGAGTGCGTCTCCATGATCCCACCCTTATCCCCACCGACCACATCCCCCCTGCTGCCTCAGGTCCCCTTCCCAAAGCACCCCTCACCTCAGCGTGGTTCTCCTCCCCCAGCTCCTAACAGACTTGCCCCTCGCCTCCTGGCTGCTGGCTTCATCCCGGCTCCACGGGCTCTGCTTCCCACAGCAGCAGTATCGGGGGTGCAGAGGAGCCTTCTCCCCCCTCACCTGGCCAGGATAGCCCCGAGGTGGGCACAGGGAGCCCTTGTGGGCTGAGGGGCAAATTGCCCCCTGAGCCCTGCAGTGGGAGAGCAGAGCCGGGCCTGCTGCTGGCCTGGTGGTGTGCGGGGACAAATCTGTGAGGAAAAGGAGCGGGGAGGCAGGTGGCCTGCGTTTACCTGTGCATGGGGTTAGACTGTGTTTTGCTATGTAGCCCACAGAATGAAAAGGTAGGATAAAATGATTTTTGAAGTGTCTTATTTGCGGGAAAGTGCAGTGAACGCTAACGCAAGCAACGAACCCGGGCAGTTTCCTCACAGGAGTCAATGTCAGGCCAGCCTGAGGAGACAGGGGGGTCTTCTGGGGGGCAGAGAGGTTTCCTTAGAGTTTGTGAGTGGGTATGGAGGGGGGAGACCTTGTGCAAAATAGAGACCTGATCATGGATTTGTACAGCAAAGAGATAAATGCTTCTGACAGGCAGGGCAGGTCAGCTCTGACCATGGTACACTGCTGTGATGTTGAGGGGGTCTTTCTCATGCTCTGCTGGAATAACAACTCTTTCTCCCATCAAGCTGTGACTAGATCATGCTGTAGCTGCATGGAGCTACGTCATCAGCTATTTAGGAAAATTTTTAAGCCCAAACCGCTCTTCTAAATTATGATCACAGTGAATTTGGAAGCATCTTCTGCGTATACCTCTTCTACTCCAAATCCCCTCTGTCAGAAGTTTGCTGGGAAAAACTGGGCAACTGTTACCTTTCATGGTGTGTTTGCCCAACTCTCAACACTTCCTGCTTGAAATGGGTAACATTAATACTCTGGTTTTTAACTGTAAGTGGGGCAATTTCTACAAAATTAGACATCTGCCTTTTAAGAATATGCCTGTGCAGCTGTTGTGCAGCCCTCGGCTTGACTGGAACGCCCAAAAAGAAACCTGGAATCCACCCAAGGTCCTACCACTGCGCTAACCCCCTGTGCTGGCCCCTGAAACGTATCTCTTGGTCACTGTGGCTCCACAGTTACAAAGCGAGGACAAAAACTCAGCCTGGATCTTCGTTGCTGGTGAAATGGGCAAAAGCAATAAGATGTGCCCACTAAGCAATTTCTGGTTGCTGCTACAGTCAGATGCAAGTATTACAAATGCAGATATTTCAAAATAGGGTTTGTTTATGTTTCTCACTATATTAACTGCCACTGATTTATTGTGGGATGTTTGGGGCTTTCCAGTGGTGTCATGCTGAACTGAAGTAGAGGTTTTTCTAGCAGTTAAATGGCAGTATTGTATTCTCTCTGGAATGAGCATTGCAAATTTTGGAACATACTATAAGACAGAAATGAAAGTTAGCATTAGAATTGAATATTTATTCTTGGTTTTACTCCTATGCTTGTGCAAAAGTTAGGAATAAAACTCATTCATTTTTCACTGCTTCTTATCTTGTTGGCAAAAAGTTCAGATTGACTTTGTTTTTTATTTTCATAGGTGTTGGAAGTGGCATGGTTTATCTGCCTGCGGTGGTCATGGTAGGACAGTATTTTCAGAAGAGAAGAGCGCTGGCACAAGGACTCAGTACCACAGGAACAGGGTTTGGAGCTTTCCTAATGACTGCCTTACTGAAGTACCTCTGCACCGAATTTGGGTGGAGGAATGCCATGTTCATCCAGGGCGCCATCTCCCTGAACCTTTGTGTCTGCGGGGCGCTTATGAGACCACTCTTTCATGTTGTTAGTGAAAAACATGTTGTGAGAAGTAATAGTGAAGATAATCAGGCAAAAGGTCTGTCCCATTCTGCAGAGACTATAAAATCTAACGGAATCATTAGTGAAGAACCGGAAAAAAAAGAAGAGGAAACAAATGAAGAAGTGCTTGACAGTGTTCAGCACACGGAAATTGGAGGTAAATCCAGAAGCGGAAGGAGTATATATGGACTGCGCATTCTTAAGACAGTGAGCCAGCTGACAGTTACAGTCAGGAAGGGCTTTGCAATATGGTACTCCAGCTACTTTGGAGCTGCATCACTGTTTACCAATAGAGTATTTGTGGCCTTTGTAATTTGGGCTTTGTTTGCCTATAGCAGCTTTGTCATTCCCTTTATTCATCTTCCAGAAATAGTCAAGCAGTACAACTTATCTAGTCAGAATAATATATTTCCTTTGACATCCATTATAGCCATTGTGCATATTTTTGGTAAAGTGATCCTTGGAATCATCTCTGATCTCCCGTGCATCAGCACATGGAACGTCTTCCTCATGGCTAACTTTACCCTGGTCACCTGCATTCTTACTTTGCCACTAATGCAAACGTACGTTACCCTGGCTGTGGTTTGTGCTCTAATAGGATTTTCTAGTGGCTATTTTTCTTTAATGCCTGTTGTGACTGAAGATTTAGTTGGAACCAATCACCTTGCAAATGCCTATGGCATCATCATTTGTGCCAACGGAATATCCGCATTGCTTGGACCACCCTTTGCAGGTAAGAAATTCCTATCTCTAACCAACAGATGTTTGTGTAATAAATAACTGTGTGTCTTGTTATATCACAAAGATTTCTTATGTTCTGAGCATGTGTAGTTAACAAAATCACATCTGCTCCCAAATAGACGATAAGATTCAGCTTGACATTGTACAAACTTACAGATCGCATCTTCTGGGTACCAGCTCACTATTCACACACTTCAAGTTACCATCCTTGCAAACAACCCCAAATCTATGGAAGCTATCCTTTCAGTGGTATGTGTCCTTAAAATAGCATCATATACTTTTTTGAAATGGAAAGGTTTAACCTATTTTTATGTGTTTTGTGTAGTACATGCACTATACATACTCATGCCTCTAGATGAAAAAATGATGAATACTTTTCAGGGTAGGCACAGTATTATCACAGTATTACCCCCAAGAACTATAAAGTGTGTTTGGGTGTCACCACTCTAAGCTGCCAATGGATGTGTTAACTGACTTAGCATTGCCTTCCTTTCCAGAAGTATCTACTTTGGGGACTGCACTGCTCATAATCTCTTTACTGCCACCCACAACAGAAGGTAGAAGTGTATGTATGTTAACTCTAAATTTACTTAGGTTTAAACAAACATTAATTATAAATTTTCTCACAGAAGGAGGCAGGGAAGTAGAGGAGAGACATAGGTACTGATTGGCAGCACAATGACAGAATATGGCTATCTTTTACAGAGATGCAAATCTGAAGAGAGCATTTAGAAACCTTCTGAGTAATGGCCGTGGCCAGCCATGACGGCACGAGGCTGAACTGAAGCTATTAGTAGCACAAGCAACCCAGAAAAGCAAGAACACTCTCACCTTCTCTCCCCACCATTAAGTGAGCTGACACAATTTAGAAGACAGCTCATTTAGTGCCCTTTGAAAAGCAGCAGTGTTTTACCATATATTCTTCCAGCACCTCTCAGTCTGTGCTGAGCATGTCTTTGGCTATTAGTAATGAAGCAAATGGGATGCAATGTAGGATGGAAGAACTAATTGGTTTGGGATTCCAAAATGTCTATTTTAGAGTCAGACCTGTGATAACTTGTTTGGAAAATATACAGCTTTAGAGAGAAGGTTGCTTGGCGTTTTAGGATGGCATATAGCTAGAGTCTCATTTTAAGACTTCCATGATCCTTAAATGAGGGGATGGGTTTCACATTGGTTTTGGTGAATGAACAAGAGATTTTGTTAATACATTTCCATTTGTAGCATCTAGAGGAGGAGACAATCACCACCTCTTTTTCCCACAGAACTTCTACGGATTTGACTGAAACGTCATGAGAGAAATGTGCAGTATTTTTCACATTTTCCCATGCAATGTACCTTGTCAAGCTTTGTAACAAACATGTTTTGTCCTTATTTTGCAGGTTGGATCTATGACATGACACATAAATACGATTTCTCTTTTTACATATCTGGCTTGCTATATATGGTGGGAATAATATTTTTACTTGTACAACCTTGTATTCAAAAGAAACAACAAAGAGAAAAATCTACGGAAGAAGCACAAGTATAGAACAAATTCCAGAAGTTTTTTTACAGATTTTTTTTGTTTTCATGTTTCTGTTGTATGACAGTATGAAGCTGTTTTTGATATGGAACCAAACACATTGAGCTGTACTTAAGTGAAAAGCAAATGTGCTCCAAAATTCTAATAAATTATTAGAAAGATGGTTTTAAAAGGAGTTATGACCTTTTACTTTAGAACTAACAAATACAATGATTAAAAGCACCCTGCTAATCTTTTACAATTGGAACAATGCTAGAGCCTTTCTCTTTTAACTTTTCACCACTACCTATTGGTGAAACTCCATTGACTGCAGTGCAGTTACTCCTGATATATGCTAATCCTAGAAAAGAATTTGATCAGGATATGAATGGTATATAAAAATCCTTCCTATTACATATTCTGTCTGGTAAAAGATTAGTTACTGAGTATGAGAAAATGCTTGTATTTCTCACCTGACTAGTCAAGTACTGTTGAAGTGCTAGCACAATAATTCAGTTAATTCAGTATGTTAAAATTAGTATTTCTGTGATAAAAAGGTGAAAAAAAGTTCTTACATTTCTCTGAAATGACTCTCTACTTCAAGGATTTTTTATCTTATTTTTTTAAAGTATCACTGCACGATATCAATACATAGAGGCTGCATTATAAATGCTGTGACACTTAATGCAACTGAAGGAAAACAAACATAGAAACAGAAACAGGCAACATATGGAAAATATTATTGTTATTCATAGACTTGAAAATGTTTCCAGAAACGGTTTGAAGTTTCTGGCTGGTTTACCTAATCAGAGGCATTATAGAACACTGTAACATTGCCACTGACTCCTCCCATGGGACTTGTTTTCAAGTAAACAGTACTAAAGAAACAGAGTTGGGCAAAATTGGCCAAATACAGTTTCAAAAAGAACTGAACTACAGCACAGTAAATTTTGTTGCAATTAATTTAATAACAAAACCTGTTACATTATAAGCAGTTGTGTTGCTGCTCATAGTATACACCATGAACTTTTTAAGACTAGTCACGTTTGAGATATTTATTCACTAGAAAATTAGATAATGCAGAGCATGGAAGAACTGAAGATCATTGAAAATACTCAAATAAATTTTCTTAAACAACATTCAGCACCTGGCAATCAATGCAGAATGTTTTGTGTGGTGGTGCAAGGCACATTTTTTTCAACTTTGAGAGTCTGGTGTTACTTTTCCTATCAAATAAAAGTCACTGTAAGTTTGTACCCTCCTAGCTTTATGAAAGTTTTTTTATGACAAATCGGGTTCTTAGTTTAATAATGATATCTGCTGCTGGAATTCTTTAAAAACATTTTATTCTATTCAATTATATTGAACAAATATTGATAAACATTTCAGTATGTAACAATGTCATTATGCAGATCATTTTTATAGCTGCAAGGTTGGTTAAAAAACAGTTCTGAGCCGCAACTCATATTGTTCTATATTGCAATTCACCAGCTTCGTAGTTTTGCACTTCTACAACTGTTGGCAGGGACATGCTTTAAAATAGACCACTGAAATAACCCAAGTCGAAAAAAAAAAACCTTAAGGAAATCCTGAACTACTCTAAGATTTAGATCAGGCCATTCATATAGGATAGTTATGCATGGCCTTTAAAATTCACATTAAAACAACTGAGGTGGCATTGAACTGCAACACATGGTGTGAACACATAGTCAATAATTTTTTAAAATAAGCTTTTTTGTTGGGAGAAAATGCTTGTCTAAACCACACTCTCACATCAGGTCTTTTGTTACAGGTTTAATATCTTCTTGGTGTGAATGCTGCTGCTAGCTTATTTTAACTGAGCTATCTTTTATTGGTGATATATATATATATTGTGATGATTTCCCTCAATTTCCCTTTTTTTTTCTTTTTGAAAGATATGCACCCTTTATACATAGATGTTCACTTTGTCTTTTGTCAAAATCAACTTTATTTGCATATTACTGTGATGAATAATATGTTGTTCATTTATGATATTTGCAATATATCTTTCTATAGAATTCCTTACTGGGCCATATGATAGGAATAAACTTACATTATCCAAAATGTCACTTTCTGTTCATTTACTATTAAAGCTCATTTTTTTAAGCTTAAAAATGAAGATTCTCTTGCAAAACAATTGTACTGATTTCTCATAACAGAAGGAACAGGTACATGGTTGATCAGAGATAAGGGAAGGTGGGCTGACAAAATTGAGTTAAATTAGGATTTTAAATTAATATTCGCTCAGTCTATATTGGCTAGCATGGGTTCTAGCTTCCTAATCTGAAACCGCCTAAATCTGTTATGGGCAGAAGCTAAAAAAAAATTCATTGGTGGTAAATTGACAGAAAGTGAGAAAAGAGAGTCTGCTGCTTAGTAGTTCTGCTTACATAGTGTAGTTAAAATAATCTCTCTAAAGGAAAATTACATTTTATGGTGTTTTATTACACAAAACAGAAATTTTATGAATACAGTATTTTATGCACATCATGAAGTTTGTATTGGTCATTGTCCTAAAAGGAAACAGTCACAAAGAGGAAAAAGTATACTTCAGTGCTTCTCCTATCTAAAGAACTACAATCACAAAATACTTCAAGAATATTGGTATACAGTTGTAGAACAAAATATTCGTAATCTAAATAGCAAATACCTTTTAAGAATTAAATTACTGCTTTATAAAGAAATAGAATATTGAGAACCCTGTAAGAACCCTGTATTCAGTTTTTAATCAATTTATAAAATTCAAGTTTAATACTCGACATGTTAAAAAAACTGTAAACCTAATACTCTCTTCAAATATTACACAATATTAATAAATATTAGATCCAAATACTGTAATCACTGTTTTTAATAATCAGGTCTTAAGTCTATTCAGTGGCAAATGATATATTAATCAACTGGTACTTTCAGGGTAATAGTATTTGGCCTCTTAATTACTGAAGATGATTGTTTGAGTAAGTCAGTAAAAACTGCCTTCATTTTACAATGTTCAACTAACCATTGCTACAGTCTTGTAAGATAGCAAAAGTCTCTGATCAACTATGCAACTTGAGCAATGGAAGTCAATTAGTTTCAAAAGTTCCTGTGTTGGCAACATCAAGGAACAATTTTGACCACATTCTATTCTGGCAGAGTGCCTCAAATATGATTTTGATGGATTATCCAAGATGAGGATGGTCATTTGATCCGCACCCTCAGTCACCAAAGAAGTTTCTTCCTGGTGCCAAAATTATTATTGGCTTGAAGTTAAGATAATTAATTTAAAAACATTTGAACATGCATTTAACCAGTTAAATGTTAATTGCCTATAAACTTTGCTAAAAACCTCAGCATTCGTGAGTGATTTTTGTTATAAGAAATGATAGGTGGTTTTCTATAAAGGTAATGATGACAATGCCATAGCATCTGATGTAAGCCATGGAGTGTGTAAAGCATATATACAAAATAGAGAAGTTGGAATGAAGAAGTACAAAGAAGCCACAATCTCTTGTATTGCTAGTACCCGTTACAATGCTGACTATAATACAGTTTCAGGATGCTCAACATATTAAACATTGTATTATTTACATGTTGTTCTGAGTAAGACACATTTTGTTTTTCTTCTTGCAATCCTTAAATCTGCTTTCCCTAGTAGAACAGAAATGTCAGTATGTCTGATCTGATAAACAGCAAATCCACACCTTATAACAATTACTTCAACAAAAAATAAATCTTTATTCAGTTACTTTTTTGTTTTGAGCATCTTGCTTCTGCTTCCTCCTTCGTAGCTGCAGCTGTAGCTGAAGTCTGTTTGTGAAGAAGATTTTTTTCCAGCCAATTTCCTGCGCAAGTTCTTTCATTTCAGGTGTAATTGTGTCACACAAGTTCTCCACAATATTTTCCCATAGCGCATTACTGTTACATATCTAGTTGTAAGAGAAAGTAGAGGCTTAAAACCATAATTTGGCTTACTCGTTGCTAATTATTTTACTACACAAAATGTGTTTAGACAACACAGATGCCTTGTGTGAAGGTCACTTGCAGAGCAAGCTGCCCGTTTATCTTGAAAGATGCAGTGCTAGTAAAAACTCACAATGACATCGGTGGAAGTTTTGCCCACTGCTGCCAACGCAAGATACTGCGTGTTTGTCTGTGAAAAATGTGAGAAGCTTTGTTTCGTATGGTATCAAAGGCCTTTCTGCCAGACTAAAAGCAGCTGTAATGCCACATACTTTCCTGAATTCCATATAATTCATACAGCCCCACTGGAATCAATGAAGCTGTGCAAGATGATGCCAAAGAGCTTGTCAGGATGTAGAAATCACATCACAAACACAAATCTGTTTTCAAGGTAAGTAAAAGAAGCAAATTGCCTTTGGATTTACAACAGAAAACAATTTTAGGAAGCTTTCAGAGCACTGTAGGGATTAAGCCTGTTTCTCAGGAGATGCTTCCCTCTTTGAGAATGACTCCATAAAAAAAAATCAGATGGAAACGTTATATGAGAGACAGGAAGATAAAACGATGTAATTTGTTAGATGACAACCATCACAAAAAGAATTGGGCAGATACTCTGTGTATATTATCCTGCCCATTGTAAATTATACCAGAGCACAGCAACATTGATTCTTCTCACAAACGTTCCAATTTTCTAAGTGTGTAATTGCAGGGACCCAAGTGGAGCCATATGAGATTACTCCAATGCAAGTGGCTGGTACGTCTGTCACAAGCAGTACCAGAAACAAAAAAGCAAAAGTCCTGGTATAACTTCTGTTAGATACTGCTGATTTAGCCGGATACTTTCAAGTATGTAATTCCCTGAGTCCAGAGAAGCTGTATCAGAGTACGTGTAGCCCTAGTTCTGCTGTTCTTGAATTGTGAGAGCTACCGTAGTGCAGGCACACACAACATGCTACTGTATTTTAGCAATGGAAAAGTAGGGATTATTGGAGGGAAATTGCTGTAGAAGCCCTGAAATGAAAAGATATGAATTGACAAAGTTTTCTTTAAATTTCTGCTTGCTGTCTCTAACCATTCTGCCATTCCTATGAAAAATGGACACCAATACATTAAAAATAGTGCAGACTGGCTTTTAGTATCATAGATTTGTATTTCCAAATACAGTGTTCTATTAAAAAAAAATACAGAAAAAAAGATAATCACTGTCATTATCGTGATTTTCTTTCCGTGCCAATGACTTCTGAATTGCCTAATAACAATTAGATCTTCCCTTCTGTACAGCGGCAGACACAGCCGCGGGGCGGGCAGCGCTGCGCAGGCGGCGCAGGAGAGCCCCGTCTCGCTCTTGCGTTGGGAACCTGGCGCCCCCTGGCGGGACTCGCTTCCTTGAGCTCCTGGAAACACACCGCTTTCTCTCTAAAGACCTCGTATAAAATAGACCAAACGAATGCTACCCTGTGCTTGTGCTGGCAGACATCGCAATACAGCGGTTTGCTGAAAAAAAGATTTGGAAAACTCAAATGACGCTCCAGCCCTGGTGTCCGCATTAGGACTTCTGGACTTTGTTTCTCTTGAGATGGAGCTTCTGTCACAATACTTAAAAGTACTACCTAGTAAAACCTAAAATACTTTGCAATGCATATTGAAAGCATCTGAATCCTCTGGAGAGCAGGACCTACGCTCAGAACTACACAGTCAGAGAAATGCCATGCTTTGGGTAACAATGAAGATACCTGTTTAGTTCAGCCTACGAGGCTGCATTGCACAGGATGGGCATACGGAGCCTTTCAAACCCCAATTTTCAGGCCTGAGTGCAGAGATTGGTTTATTTTTCCCTATCTGAAAATCTGAATATGCTATTTTATAATTCCACAGAGAGCAGCATTGCAGCCTACACATAAATTGGTCTGGCACTGAAAAGTCAGTATTGGGGCAATTTTTTAATTCCTTAAAAATACAGCTGAAATGAGAGAGAGCATGGCATTACTAGCTGTAATAAGTTACTTCATTGTGCCAAAATCTTTTCTTTATTATTATGTGACTCAATTATTTCTAGGATTTCATTAATTTTCATAATATCCAAGGCTTTGTGTTAAACTAATCAAAAGTTTACCACCCTCCACAGTATCTCATCCTGCTCCACTCACATTGTGAAAATGACAGATAGATTCCAAATATACTAAGAAATCATTTCCTGACCTCCCTTCTACCCATTCTCTTCCTCCCTTTTATATGTTTTGATTCTCTAATCCTCTACTGGTTGATTCCCTGTCACAAGATCAACTGTTTATTCTTGAAACTGAAAGCCCAGAACTCAGCAAGCTTATCTACTTACATCTCCAAATTCTTGATGCTCTATTTCGCTATCTCACCATTTTCTCCTGTGCTTTCTTTACACCATCTCTTATTCCTTGTGCTCACTTAAACTCAATCTTGTTAAAGCATCTATAATGTCTTTGTAGCCACAGCATAGGAATAGCAGTACAGCCATGTCCTCTTGAACAATCAGCAGTCTTCCACAGAACTTGGGCCACACTTGGGCCTCAAAATAAGACACAACCTGTGAGTAATCTCATTCTGATGCAATTTGGAGATGCCCTCTGCACCAGAGGCATTCCCTGTTCTCCAAACAGGTTAATCTGTCTCTCTGAAGTCTCTTAGAGAGCATCCAGCTGTCATATCAGACTCAAGATAACTAAACGTGTTTTTATCTTCTCCTAGGTCTCACCACTACTTATGTTTTCAGTAACCGTACAACCCATAACTTGACAGACTTTATTCGAGGCTCCTACAGCACCCCAGGGATAAGAATCAAGTTATTTTTCTCTTTAATATGCTTCTCCTCTATCTTTCATAAGCTAAACCCTTTTTCTCCTGAGTTATTGCAGCAGTCTTTTCTCAGGCTGTGATTGGGATAGAAAATGCAATTTTGAGGTATTCAGACCCATAAAATTAAGCTTCCTAAGTCACAGCCCTAAACATATTATCATTCCATCCCTCCAATTACCTGGCCCCGCAGAGAGCAGGAGGTTGGGACAGATGACCTCTCAAAGGCCTTTCTAACACAGCCCAAGTTAGCCTATGGCTTTTCTCCTTTTGGCACCAACAGACGGGCCTTCATTCTCCTGGGACTTCCATGTTATCCTTCTGGGAGACTACCCTTAGTTCCAATCAGCCAATAGTGGCAACTTCTGTTATTCACTCTTTAAAGTTTCAATTCAACATGTTCACATTATTTCTCCAACTTCCCTGACAGTTGGAAGGAGCATCCCAGAAAGCAAGCATAATGTCTGCTCTTTCTCCTGCATTCTTTAGAGTTCCTTGCTGCGAGGTCTACAAAAATCTTTTTCCTTGTGCTCCTGTCTTTTGTCAAAAATTTAAAATGTAAGCTCTCTAGGGATGGCAATGATTTTTTTGTTTGTTAATGAGTCTAGCATAAGGTGATCCTGGCCCATGGTTTCTAGAAGTTTCTAGACATTACAATAATAGAAATCATAATGCAAAGCATAGGTTTTACATTTCAAATACTTCACCCTGGAAGTAGTGCATAACACTGAAACATGAGTTACAATGGAATTATCTGGATCATTGTGTTTGTTATTTGCAACAAGATAATCAAAATCTAAAAGCCTAAGATCTAGTTTTTATTGCACCCTTTCAGCTGTTTGTATCCAGATGATTAACTTATTATCTCAAATTTAAGTAAAGCAGAGAGATTACATTAAACATGAGATGAATCAAAATCAAGATGCTGCGCAACAAAGCTAACAATTTAAAAATAATTTATAATTTTATTTTTTTTTTTTTTTACCATTTTAAATCTGCGTGAAACTTGAGAAAGCCTGGCAATATCTTCAAGCTCCAGAAAGGAAATGATGTACAGGAGCAATGGGACAGGAAGCCGTTCCAGGAAGTCATAGTTACCTCGGCACAGATTGAGGACATGTTCCAGAACTTTGGCACCAAACACTATAGCAACCTGAACTGTGATGAAAAAAAAACAAACAAACCCAAGAAAGAACAGATTTGTAAAAGCTTGAATTTTCTTCCCAATTATTCAGATAATTCTTAAAAAGAAAAAAAAAATCAGAAAAGTCAGTTCATTTTTTAACATGTTTTCTAAAGGAAATAACATATAATATTTTATATTAAACATGAGTAATTTACAGTATTTCAGTTCATTTTAAGAGTTGCTATTGACATTCAGGAAGCCTGAGCAGTAAACCAAGGCTTTAGTTAAAAAACTGTACATTGTCTAGTATAGACCAAACTCTTGTCTCAGCTGAGGAACATTAAAACACAGCAAAGCTGAACTGAAACTTGCCCATGTACATTTCATCCACATTTCCACATATGTATATATTTATTTACAAAAAGATTGTGTTATTTTCTCAGGAGGAGGTTAGCAAAACAACTGAAAAAAGTACTTCAGTTGCATGCTTTGGGGAAAATAGCAATGGCTCTGACATGAAGAGTCCCTGCATATCTGCATCTTATCTTATGCAGGTAACAGTTAAACCACTGAAATGAAATTGAAGACAGGTATCTTCTACAGTGACATGAAATTCTTTGACTCATTCACTTAGTGATCCAGTACAATGCCAAATTCTTTTTCTATAGATCTGCTACTTAGTGAGCTACCCCCATCCTGCATTCATACAGTCCATTATTTCTGCTTCTGTTTCCAACTTGGAACTGGAGGTTCTGAATTTAACACACTTTCTTCAGATCATTTATCTGCAAACAAGCATAGCACATTTAAAGACTCTCTGAACACCAGCCAAATTTAAGAGGCAGTCCATTTTCTATTGGTTCACCTTCTAGTCAAAATACGTAGTAACAACTGGAATCAAAGATTTGTTTTGTTACAGACTGGGAGTGCTGATTGAAACTTTTTCCACGGTTTATGCATATATCCAGTCATGTGAGCTCAGAATGTGCTGTATTTCCACCAACAGAGCACTAACAGCAGTCACTTGCCATCTCCCTACCCAGCTGCCTAAGGAAGTGTTATTTCAATCAAATTCACTTGAAATTAGCCAGTTGCAAAAGTTATGATGGGGATCAGAAACACAGACCTAAACATAGAAATGCAGACCACATTAACTCACCAGGGCTAAAAAAAATCTCAATTGTGCTGTAGGAACTGTTAGATTTTGATAAGCAAAGCATAGGAAATGTGTTGGTCTTATTTCAGACCCTAAAAGAAGATACCTGTTTTCAGGAGTAAACTTGAGTGTATATTTTCTTGAGGAAAGTTTTACCCTCTCCCCTACCACCTGAGATTCAAACACTTCTTGGGAAACTAGACCTCTTCTGCCTAGGTGTAAATAAGATGATCTCTACCAAAGCTGTTGATGAGAAAAACATGACTTCATTTGGAAATGACATCCTTCAAATTCATCAGAAAAATAGGATAAATATGAAGTCACATCTGTAACTAAATTTCCTCACATCTGTACGAAATCAGAATACAAGAGCAGCTTATTTAACTTAAAAAAAAACCCAAAACCCCCCAAAAAACCCAAACCCCAAAATCTCACCAATGCAAGGTATTTGAGTGCTAAACAGTCTCTTGGGCTACAAAAAGTTTCAGATCTCAATCCAGTCCCTAGAAGGTGCAGTTATCAACTGCTCCATTTTCAGACTAGGTCATAGCTCAGACCTCAGTTACTCGCTGCAGTTGCTGAATTAATATGTCTTTGGCTTGGTATTTTCGGGAGACTGTCTCCTTTGTGAGCTGTGACCAACCATATCTTATCTCTTAGAACTAATCCATTACTGAGAATCAAAATTCTGAGAAAATGCAGAGCAATTACTGCTTGGGAAACATAGTCTCATGGAACTTTGGGATAAAAGCATGATTATTTCATATGTTCTCAGTGGCCAGTCTATGAGAAACAGGTTGGAAAACAGCTCTATAAATCTACATTTTGAAGTTTACTTAGTGGTGACCCCACTACCTTGCTTTTTCTGGCTTTTTCATGCTGCTAAAGTCATGTTGCACTTGTATCATCACCAGTGCCTTGGTGTTATTTACGTTAAATGAGATTGAGAATCCGTGTGGCTCACAATGTGGCCATAAAAACAAATGTGCTGTCACAGAGCATTATAAGGACTGAGTTGTTAGCAATAATAATATTGCTTTCTGGCCTATTTTTGTTGCTAATACTTCTGTCATTGTCAATAATGAAACTGTCAATGTTGGTGGGATGGATCCTATATTTACATTTACTATCATGTCTCCTATTTTTTCCAGTATTCATATATTAATTTATATTAATAAATTCATTTTTAAAAGCCTGTTAGTGAAAGTAATCACATCTTTCATGAAAGTTATTACAGATCAGTATCATAGATTATTCCATTATATGCCACAGCAAATTTGTAATTATTATTGTCATCTTACTATGAAGAGATGAATCACTCAAAAAGTCCTCCTGGGATTCTTTAATTTCTCCAGGTCTTGATTCACGACATTCATTTCTAAGTGAGATTTTCCACCACCTGAAAATTACCTACAATTGTGGAAGAAGAAAAAAAAAAAAGGAAGAAGAAATTAATATCAAGTACCATGAGCTAAGTGCATTGCTAAGATTCAGGATTCTGGTTGTGTAAATATTTCTACTATTCCCAAAACAAACTTATCACAAGAGATAACTTGTATACAGGTTACATTACCAGCAGCCCTAAAAGATGCTTCAAAGGACAATAAACATCTGCTAATGCACCTAGACAAGTGTGAAATGTTTTTACATACAAATAAAGTGTTCCCAACTGCTGTGTGCAAATTGCTCACAGAAATTAACACACATTTAATGACATCTCAACTTGCAAAACCATAAATATTCTCTTTTTGTTTTTCATTTAGTCACAGAAACACAATTCATCAGGCACTATATTAAGTGGTTATGTTGAAATACCCATTCAACTATTTAGGCATTCAAAAGTAGCAGTCTTGTAAGTTAAACTGGCATTTTAACATTTTGTTAAAATCAAAACTAATAGGACAGTTCAAAGCTCAGCACTTAGACTGCCTGAAAACTCTGGAAAAAGCTCTCCAGAAGTACACATTCAACTTACATTTTTAGTCAGACAAAGAAAACAAAGCCCACATACCAAAGCATGCAACTGAGAAAAAAAAAAAAAAGATTAATGTGAATAGTAAATTATGGAACTATGAAATGATGGAGAACAAGTGGCTCTTCCTTATCAGTAATTTTCCCAGAGTTCTTGTAAAACATTACATATGTGCTTGAATAGTGTGTCAATTTTTAATATTGACTCTTGTTGCTGTCACAGCTGGGTCTAAAGGAGAGGAAAGTTGTAATCACGTCTCTTCCTTTACACAAGTTGTTAGCAAAAGTAGGATTCAGTTGCTGTTGTAGGCAAGGTTAAAAAAGAAATAATTTTTACTTTTTACTAACATTAGCCTGGTTTATTTCCTTGCATTTCATTGAGAAAACTGAGGATTTTAAATTGTTATATGTATAGGTGGATTCCTGACACATTGAGCAATAAAACTGACAAATAAGTTAGTGAGGCGTACATTTATAAACACTCAGATGTGTATATATGAAATACACTCCACAGAGTCTTATTTTTCCTACTAGCATGCAGACCAGGAAAATTAAAAGCAAGCCTTGAGTTGACTGTCAATATGCCGCAGAGGACTACTCACATACACTGACTAAAGAACACAGTTACATTGACTACTACAAATATTAGATCTGAGAACAGTCTCTAAACATGAAATTTAACTTTAGATCTCTCTGGTATTTTAGTGTCCAAATGTAGATTTTTAAAGTTGAGAAGAATTAAGTATTTGTAACTCCTAATGAGTTGCATTAATTTTCACCATTAATTTTCAAACTAAAGCTCAGATTCCAGACAATCTGCTAAGGCAGGCCCACACCAATCATTTCTGTATTTTTCAAGTCTTGCTTTTATCCTGTTGATCTCTCGTACACAATAACAGTAAATAAATCTGAATAAAGACTTAACACCTACCTTTGAATGTCAAATATAGTCAGGTAAAATTTATCACTTTGATGTTTACAGGGGGTAATCGGAATCCCTAAGTCATATTTCTGATAGCGTACATACAAAATAGCTTCAATTAATTCTCAGACTATACTCTGCAAAATAACCCTCATTACATGAAGGAGGGTAAATATCCTATTCAGTTGTGTAAGTTCATCCTATTTTACAACGACACACACAATCTTTATTTCTTTGCAGTGGAGCAGTTGCCTCTCTGAAGGGAAAAAAATCCATTCATCCAATCTGCATTCTAGAATTTAATATATGAAAAATAAATTAAACCACTGAAACATTTTATAACAGCAGAGTTAACATTTACGTAATGTACACGCACAGTATAGACCACCATGTCGCTAAAATAACACCACTTAATATACTAGTGGTAATATGAGAATTCAATGCAAAAGAGGTTATAAACCACTTGTCATTCTGTTACAGTGATAATCTTACTCCCTGGGAAGGCTTTAGAACTCATATGTTTTAGCCCACCACAGGGATAACAGGGCAGTGAATGCTGCACTGTACTTGCAAAACCTCTTTTTATTTCTAGCAATGTAGGGAGAATCAGCACATAAGGCTATTTCCATTCTTATTTGTGGAAAACATGAAGTAAGAATAAGGTCAGAACAAAACTGATAGGCAAATGGAGAAAGAAAAGACATCTTGCTATGTGTTCCTCAGCTTGCAGACCCTTCAAAATGCTATGCAAGAATACAGTACTTTATCGGAAAAAAAGGTCATTTTTAAAGGAGAAAAGAAACCTGGTTAATATGCTTTCACATGGCCTTTTCATGTTACTGTAGAAAGTGAAAAAAATCTCTCGGAATGGAAATACCAAGTCCAACTGAAAAAGAAAATGGCTACCTGCCCCCAACCCCAGTTACCAAACATGATTAACAATGACTATTGCTTTTCAACTTTTGAACTTTAGTACCTAACAACATTCTTCAGATTAATATTCTATATATACTTATAGATTTAACTATATACAAATTTAGAAGTCTAATTCCTAAAAAAGCAGAACTATGTTGCACCACGGATGACAATGTGTTGTGATCTGTTATAAAATACATTAATAAATATTTTTCAGTCTGGCATATACAGTACAACAAATACAGAGAGCAGATGCTTGCCCAAACGCTGCACTGATATAAGCAAAATGAACTTTTCACAGTAATTATTCTATATATTTTTTATTTAGTATTTTGTGCGTATGAAAGTATCTATAATAGAAGTTTATGTATACAAAGATGCATAAGAACATATTTAATCCAAACACTTGAGTACTTGAGTGTGCATATGTGTGTATAGACTCTTGAATAAGATTTTATCTTCATAAAATCCAACCAATCCTAAAATGAAACACTAAGTCAACACTCTACAAATGAAATGCCTCTGCCCTATTTTTATAGCAATTACAGTAGATGTTTTAACATGGTTGTAAAAATTTATTTTCTTGTAGTATTGCTACACAATTATAAATTCCCAAACATTTTAATACTAACTTCAAAAATTACAGAAATACACATTCAGTAACCTCTTCTCTTCTTAATTCCCAAATAGGAAGCACACTGCAACACAACTATCTGCCAGAATGGGAAAATCAGGTCAACATGCAGAGGCACGGGAAAAATAAAATATTCAAGTAATTATATTAAACACCACTGTGTATTTTCTAAACATTATTCTTTGATTTACAGTGGAACAGACTGACAATAGCATTATTCCATTTAAAAAATTCCTTATACACGAATACCAGGACAAACTACAGTTTGGTAATTTGTTAGCACATGGTTATTCCAAAGAAAAATAGTGCATAATTTTTGTAATACCTATACTTTTTGCATAGATTAAAAAAATGAAGAATGGAAAGTATTCTAAGTGCATCCTGGTTACCATGGACACATTTAATTCTCAACATTATTTGGAGGTGCAAGTGTTAAAGCAATTCACCACCACATTGCTTACTCCATTAGCATTTCCTCATGAGAAAAAGAGAGAATAGGAAAGGATGATCAGAACCAAATCTAAACAGCAGCAACCAGCCAAGGCTTCAAATAAAAAGTCATATCAATTTTTTAAACAAGCAAGACAACTAAAATATTTAAATCAAAATTAGCAACAAATAAACGAGTTCAGAAGTATTTATTGTCAAAATTACTCCGGACTGTAGATTACCAGAAGCATAGTACTATTCACCTTGTAGAAGAAAATAATATTCAAAGTTTGTCATGTGGTGAGCCATCTTTTAAAGATGCTGGGCTCAACCTTCCCTTAATTTAATCTATTGCGGAAGTTATAAAACTAGAGACAAGTCTCACATGACAGACTCGTACTGTATAATGAGAAACCTCTGGGGGAAGCTGAAGAAAGACAACGTGAATTGTGAAGCCCTGTTATAAAGGCATATATGAAAAACTGCTTCCTTTCCCAATACACATTTTTAGGATTTTGAACTTCTTCAGACTCAGCTTTCTGCTTTGCATAAAACTAGTAACTCAAAATGTAATTTCTCAGATTCCAGGGTATTTGGAGATGAATTTTCCCTATTTTTCCTGTTAATTTGTTCTACTTTAAATAGTGAAACATTCATTAGAGGAGGTAGGTGACTCCAGAATCGAGAAATTAGTGCTTGGTGAGATTTAGGAGATCTAGATTCAAATATTTTCCTCTGTCCCAGGTTAACAGCTTAAATCCTCAGTCTTTCTTTTTGGCCTTGGATTTATCACTGCAGTCCAAGTTCTCACTCCCCTGTGCAGTGAAGGAGCCATTGTGTCTCTACTGAAAAAAGCAGTCACATACTCTGTTAGTCTTAGTGATTTTACCTTTATTAAATCCCTTCTCCCAGGCTGTTTTATCCCATATTCTATTACTTTTCCACAGATTAGAAAAAGAAAAAAAAAATCTCTGCTTTTGGCTGTGTTTTGTGGATTGGAGGAGACTATAAAAATTTATGATGCCTCACTATTTGATTTCAAAATTAGAGTATTCAATTGCTTCTGTGCCTCATTTTATTTCATTTTCTCTTGCAGAATATTACTGCATTTTTGGTACAATTTCAAATAAAAGCATTCCACTTTCATGCACCTCATTATAACAGTCATCCATTTCACCTTCACATAAATCTTCACAAAATAAAAGTGGAATAAATATCAGCATTATTAGATGTTACTGAAACATCTTCACTGATATAAGATATATGTTTCTAAAGCTATGATCTGTACACCTAAAATATCTTTCCGTTAATTGTTTGAAGCCAGTATCAGCTGATCTGTTCCCTAAGACTTTGTAAACCTAAGCTCAATTTCCAAGCCAGAGTCATCAAATGCCTTCACTAGATATATATTTTTTAATTCTGAAATGAGTTTTCACAGTGAAAACTACCAGCTTACCTGCTTCCTTCATCTTTCCACTCCCTGTTAGCATAGAGTGAAGTTTACTTATGAAAAAGCATTTATCCTGTCATAGCTTTTTCTACCCTTATTCTAATATAACCGCATCTAATTAAGAAGCTGATACTATAGTACCGTAAAGTTTCTCATGCTCTTGCAGCTACATCCACACTACAGCTTTGACTGCATAAGTAATAAAGGGAAATTTGAACAGGACAATAGAAATCTTTAGGCTTAGATAGAGCTATGATCTTTCTGCAAGTGAATGAAGCTTAGGCTTCTAGGTCACTTCAAAAAATGCAAAATAGGTCCTTATTATTTTACACACTTTTCACCAAGAAGAGGCAACCATATCTACACTATGGAACCAAGTAGCACAAACATCTGCAAAAGAACTAAAATAAAATGTTAAATAACTTTATAAAGAGCTGGAGTGAGGCTATCCTTATGCATTGACACTGATGCAGCTAAAGCAAACGCTATTTTCATCCCTGTGGGATAAGCTGTTGAAGAATGGTAACACACAGAGGCAGTTGTTTCCTGTAAGGCTACTAATGGCACATTGTGATTAACTTAAAAGCAAGAATGCAGATCTTGTAGAACTGAAGAATCTGCTAAGACTCCTTTTCTCCTGCTGCCTCCAAAACCAGTTAGATTCTTGGCAATGAAAAGATATCCTTCTTTTAAATAAATATTCCCATTGTGCCTTCACACAGCATAACAAGCAACATATAGGTATCTCACAAGATGTTGTGAAACAGCAAAGAAATCAATAGTTACAGAGATGACATTTAACATATTATCAAATACTCATACCATGATCTTGGCACAGTTACATAGCAGCTTTTTTTTTCCTAATAATTTCATCGCTGTCTCTCTACACACAAAAAAGGCAGTCACTCTCATGTTTAAGTTAATTAATGATGGCTGCACAAAAGTCAAGAAGCTCTTTCATCTCTATTGCTTACACTGAGGGTTTTTTTTGTAGCAGGACATAAGCCTTGCAATCAGAGAGGCATCTTTTGCCAGTTTTATATAATTCCACCAGCATCTCAATCTGTCAACACTGAGGTTTCTCTTTTGTGGCTTACCAGATTTTTCAAAGCCCTGCTACCATGCTGTATGGATTTTTTTTGAAAGTATGATCACCTGAGGATACTTACCTGAAAATCCAAACTTTTGCCCAACTATGCTTCTATACTACATATAGACACAAGGTACATGCTCAGCTGCCTATTTCAGTCCTTTGTAAATGTAAGAACATGGAGCAGAGCCAGCAGAGGATGAGGATGGATGGCCTACTGTACACCATCATTACCTCACAGTATTTAGCTTGATCTAGAGTGTAAAAAGAAGAATTCACAAGGCAGTCACCATCCATCAGGAATGACAGTTATTTCCAGCTTCCTTATTCCATTTAAGAGTGAGATTTAAAAACAAAACTCTTAATATATGTTTTTAAGTCTGCCTTATTTTGGAGATTTTGGGCATCAGAGCTGAAAAGCAGTTGTAATCAGTTATTGCTATTGAAGATGGATATCTTCCATCTTTATCCTCCAAGCAAGAACAGAAAACCAGCTTAATTTTAAAATTGGGCTTTAAGATCATAAACAAGAATAGCTTAATAGATGACAAAATGCTCCAAAACTAATGCTAAAATATTTATCTAAATACTTAAGATAAAGCAAAAAACAATATACAATTTTCACTAAACTATTAGCTCCACTTCATACAACTTCACCAGTACTATCCTGAAAGTGATTAACACTAACGTGTAATTAAATAATTTTTTCATTTACCAATGAAAAAAAGAATGATAGAAAATCCCTTATAACACATTGTGGTTTTAGATCAATCTCATTAACCTGATCATTCTGCTATTACAGAGTTTAAAAATTGAATTATGTTTTGATGGAATGGTGAATCTTGTTAAGGTGTTCAGAGGAAAAACAATACTCTATCAGACAGGTGGAAAGACACTATTAAGAAGAGTAAATCAATACAGTAATATTTAACTCTGCTTTTCCCAATGGATATTGCTGTGAAGACAGTTGTAACTGAAGGGGATAAAATACAGTCAGTTAAACAATCTAACCATCAAGACCATTCTCCCTCCTAATTATACTACATCAATAGAAAGTCTTAATATGTTCACCAATTAAGGTAAGTCTCCAACTGTGCTAGGCTAGAAAGCAGGCAAGCTTTATTGCTGCTGTACAGTCACTTCTTAAATATTCTTTTACTTTCTGACCAGCTACTCAGGGACAATGTCCCACCTGTCCTCTGACTAATTAAGTAGTATCAGCAGTTACTTGTACACATATTTGTGCCCCCTGCCACTTATAACTGGTTTCTATTAAAAACAAATCAGCACTCTAAAGTTTTACATAGTAATCAATAAACACAAGTGTACATAAATATGGATGTTCATATTTGCATAAGAAAACTAGCTCTTTTAAGTTAGCAGCAAGTTTAAAGAGAAGACTTGTTTATCTAGATTAAATGACCTTTTTCATAGTTCACTGTTATTTCTTCTTGATATACTGAATATACTTCTTGATATACTTCACATGTAATAAAACTCTTCAGCTTATTAACTATATAGAATACATTTGAGTTAAAATCAGAACATTTATAATGTCCTTAAAAACTAAACTCTGCATGCATGTTTGTGCATGACTATCAAAGGCTTTCATTTAAAGTATCTGAAAAACATCTTAGTAAAATACAGGAAGAAGATGGAATAAAAAGCTTAGAAAAAATAATTGTTATTTCCTTTGGGGAATGCAGTACTTCTGTTTGAGCAAAAGATCTGCTGTCTCACCATTGTTTCTTCCCTTCTTCTCAGTTACATACCTCGTTTATTCCTCTTTCCTCCTTATTTTTCCCAGAACTTGCAGAGGAAAATAAATAAATAGGCAAGAAAACAAGCGAAAAAAAGGAGCTAAAGATCTTTATCATAGATTCTTACAGCACAGGTGCTTTGGACGCTAACTTCTACCTTTATACGGGCTTGTGCACATAGATCACAGAAAACAATACAAGACAGAAGAGAGAAAGACAATGTAGAAGGGAAGGGGGTATGGGCTGAGGGGAAATCAACACTATCAGAAGGAATAAAAAATTAGTCTTGAGGATCAGAGCCTTCAATTATGAGCATGATACTTGCCATTTATTAATGTGATTAAACAGGCAGACCTAGATAAGACTGGCACAAAGAGATTATTCCACTATTTAACAGAACAAAGGATGGTAGCTAAGTGCAAGACATAACATTCTTTTCTAGATGGATAAGACACTGACAGTCTTCATTTGAAACCATTTCTTTTAGTTTCATCCTCCTTGCTTCAGTGTCAAGGTCTCCTTGTTACAATTTCAGGGTTAGTGAATACTTTAAATTTCTTCTGGGTTCCCTGCCCCCCATGTTGGTTGTTTTCCCCTTTCCTCTCATTACAGTCAAAAAAACCCAACAGAACAGGCAGACTCCCTCCTATGTGTATAGAAAGTCCTAAAATACAGCAGCGTTACAATAGAAAGTCCTTTTCTAAGGAATCTGCATCTCCTTTAGCAGGGTATGGATATAACCAGCGATCCTTTTTGTTACAGATTAAATCTTAGGTCTTAGTTCAATCATCCAATGAACTGCTCCATTCTTGGATACTCCTTATCATCCTGATTTGTATTATATCTGCAACCAGTATAATCTAATATCTGCTGAAAATTGTTTTCCTGTGTTTTTATGTGGTCAGCTCACTTTCAGCACTGACATCCTACTCTAAATTTTGAGAAACATCTATTGTGTTGGCCCCTAAAGTCTCATCACACTTTTTAAAAGGAGACCTATAGTCTCAATGTGTTTTTCAAAGTTCCCTTGCTGTCTTTTTACAGCTTTAATTCCACCTGATCAAATGACAGGAACACTAAAGAATCCATCACATTGTGCAAGTATTCTAATATACTCGATTCCTACCTGGGTCTCCAGATTTTAGAAAAAGCTGTAGTGACAAGTATGCTCTTTTTCATTACCGGTTATCAACTCCATACTACAGGTAGCACACTCTCTGAAAAAGTTTGGGGATTTTTTTCTTTCTGTTTCTTCAAACATCACTTTTCTCCAGTCCATTTTTAATGACTTGTTTTACATTAAACTTCACACTTGTTACCTGTAGGCTTCAGTTTCATTGTAAACTGCATAGGAGGGAACAACTGCACAGTTCAGCTGTAGCACCAACTTGGTGCATGCTGAAATCTAACCTTTCATTATCAGTTGTCATGATAACTTGATGTGCATGTATGTTAAATACACATATTGCATTTTCTGTCACAAGTATCTGCTTGTTCTTTTGATGCTTTCCAGGTACACAGCTTCTCTTGTCTGCAATGCCCATCTGTTGTCATTCCTTTCTCTCCATTGTTCACTATTATCCTCTTATGGTATTTAGAACTCTTGCTTCAGACTCTCTCTTTGGCTTCTGCTTCTACAATATCATTGTGACTTTTTTGACAAATTATTTTGATCATTTTACTGCGCACTAGCATTCTTTCTTCTAGTTACTTCACTTCTCCAGATAATTTGTCTGATTCAGGTTTCATCCAACAAATGACTTTTACACTGGTTGCCCCCAGTGCACAATTTTAATCTAATTTCGTAAAGTCGATCCAAAAGCTGCAGGCACTTTTACTTTGGTTTAATTTAGGCTTATTTCAGCTTAACACAAATTGATTTAGTTTATACCCAATCAAAAATCAAGTAAATCTTTGCAATAAGCATCATAGAGAAGTTTAGACCAACTTTACCAAGTTGGTTTAAAAATAAATTTTAAATTAGACTAGTGCACCTTCAGATAAGACCTTTCATAGTCTAGCACACCTTAAGGTAAAAACCCTGATCCTTTTCTAGCTTTGCCTTCTACTTTCTTTCTTCTTTCCCTTGAATACATTACTGAGTGCATTTAATTGATTTTTGATAAATGAACAAAGTATAAATATATGGTCAAGTAAATGTATCTGATAGTTCTTCCTAACTTGAAGCAGAAAGAAGGGAAACAAGAGAGCAGATGGGAACACAAACTTACCTTTGGTAACACAAAAGTAGAATTACTCCTGGGGTTTTCTAAGACAGAGCAACAGGGATAAGGGATGTACTACCTAAAGTAAGCCAATTGAAGAATAAAACTAAATCTTTCCCTGGAAGAACAAGCACTGACAATAATGAACGTGTAAACAACAGACACTCAGGTACAGTAGGAAACACAATCACATAGCAGCGATTGCTTACCTTGAGAAACTATTACACCTTCATGACCTGAAAATCATTCTTGGCAGGTAGAACTAGATCGAGCATACCTTTGAAGAAAGCCACAAGTATTAAAGCCATGCATAAAACTTAAATTAAAATGGGAGCTTAAACATTGCAATTCAGTGTGATACTGTTGTCTGTATGCTAAAGGCAAGTGGACAAAATCCAGCTTAGACAAAACGAAAAAAATTGTCTCTAGGCTACCAGTGATACAGAAAACCAGATTAATAGTAAATAATGGTAACACAGAACAAACTAAAATTACTTTCTTATTTTTAACATACCTTAATTGAAATTTTTATGAGAATATTTCAATGCATCTTCTAATAATAGCTCAGCCACAAGAATTTTATAAGGTCACATGACAGTACTGATTTATCATAGGCTCACAAACAGCTGAACTTCACATGTAATAACCACTTAAGGACTCAGTATCAGTTAGATCTCTGATTTCAAATTAATAAATGAATGAATCACAGGGTTAAGCATTTACTAATGTTTGTGGGGAAAAAAATTCACAACAACAAACCAAAACCCGAGAGAATTGAGTCTTTTGGGAAGGAAAAAACCCACCATTTATATTGCTGCATGTGATGCCTTCTGCAGAGAAACCATGATCCACCAATAAGGAAAGCCCTGAAGTGCCAGCATTGCTTCAGCAACACATCACAAATTGCATTTCAGTTGTTAAAAGTCCAATTTTTCCTATGTCAGTTGTGTTGTTGAGCTGGATTACATCTTCAGTACTGCAGCATGACCAAAGAATTCCCATACGTTCCCTGATGGTTAAGACCTAGTAACTGCATACATCCAGAGGTGGTGCATTATGGAAGAAGAAAGAGATACTATCAGACATCCAAACTATAAGACAACATCACAACATTGCTAAACCAACATATTTTTGTTTTGGACAGAAACACCTGACAACGATATTAATTTTTTTCCAATACAGCATTATTTCCCCAGAGAAACTGTTTCCATTTTTGAAGCAGCTCTAATGTTTACTTAGATACCTGAATTTGAGAGCACAAAAGCAAAGGAGATTTCCCTATGTATTTTAGGTTTAACAAACATCGTCCTGATAATAATTTCTTAATACTGTGTGATACCATGACCATGAAAGATTTCAGTTATTTTGGAAATACACTTTTTCAGCATAACAGCATTTCCTGAACTGGAACAAAATAGCGTCCTTCTCCTGAAGTCATCAAACTATGCTTGAAATGATTCTAATTTAATACAACAGCAATATCAAGTTTCTAGTTTTATACAATTAAAGTTCACTATACCAATAGTTTATAACAAAACTATCTTTTTTTACCCTGCCTTTAGAGAAATTTTTGTGCTCTTTTTGTTCATTAAGAACTTAATTTCTCCGTTTGAAATATCCAAGAAGAGACTTGAATAAAATTGGTCCAGCTAGGCGATAACTGGTACAGCATCCTTCAGGTTTCAAATGCAAATAAAATAATATATCTTTGAAAAAGGTTCATCTGCCACAGATCTTTACTTAAAACCAGACTTATCTTGCAAAAAAAAATTGTTTCATATAATATGAAATTAATTTCAGCTTAATTACTTTAATTACTATAATAACATCTGCTATTTTTTTTCTCTCAATCCATCTGGCTTAAGCACTTCAAATGGCATCTTCTGTCAATCAAATAGGTTATAGATCAAGTGCCATCATTAAGACATAAAAACAAGCTCAAGGTGCAAAGGCAGCACTTAACCTTATAGTACCATTTTTCAGTATAAAAGAACTATCCTTGCAGGTTTCAATAAAACCTGAAAGTACTTACAACTGAAAAACAACCAGTCTACAACCAGTAAAACAATCACTTACTAATGTCTCCTAAAATTGAAATTTTATTGACAATGCTAAAGGGGTTTTTTTTGGTGTTTGCTTTTTTTTTTTTTTCTCCCCAATTTAGGGTTTATAGAGATTTGAAATAGAATCAGACTGTTTATTGAAAAGAGATTTTTTTAAAATGCTTTTTAATATTTAAATGCTATAGGTTCAGAATTTTTACTTACAACTAAAAAAGCCAGAAAAAAAATATTTTTTAAATTAAAAAAATTATTTACAGGATCTTTTAAGAAAATATTGTAGTTCTCAGTACCCAAAATAATGCTCAAAGTACATTGATTTAATCAGAAACTGATTGAAGATGTAGAAGTGGACACTAAACAATAGGAGCAATGATGGATAAAGGAACGGTCACTGCAACTGTTTGCCTAGTTACCTACACTATTTGCTCATATAGATGTCCTGTATTTATTTGTTAAAGAATCAAGTTGCTGATCTCTGACCAATACAATTCTGCAGTTACATATTTGATAAAATTCAGTTATCCTGACTGTTATATGAGCAGATCACATATGGAATATTGCACAGAAGTACATTTGTTTTGTATACATACGATGCCTACCTTTTACTGGAAGTAGCTAAACATTTTACTTACATGACAAAATCCTCCAATTGGTGCTATATTCATTAAATGGTGACAGATGCTAGTATTAATTATATGTTGAGTGAGTAATTTCCCCATTGTGTTTCTTTTGTTACTAGCCTCATCTTTCTGCTTACCAGCCTGTCCTATAAGCAGATTAAGTACCAGACTTTTTTTTTTTTTTGGGGGGGGGGGAAGGGTGTGCCTATATTCCTTGTGTTTAAGCAAAATGAGCGACCAACCTTTTCTACACTACCCCACCATCTGGATTCCTCTCTCGCACTTTTCAAAACCTGTACTTACCATCTGATAGAAAATTTATAAGAAACTTTATTTTCAAAGGTTATTTGTGTGACTCTCTCAAGTCACCTTATGTTTAATGTTGGAACTCATAGGATTTATTGTTTGTTCTGTACAAACAGATAGTGTCTATTGTTGTTTGTGACAAACCTTGCCAAATTGTAACTGAGATATCAAATATTAATTTGGCATTAATTTTGGAAAAGCAGTTACAGTGAAAGGTAGATGGAAAGGCATAAGTTAAACAGGTTACCATTCTTCATGTCAGTCTTGAGAGAAAAAATTCTATGTAATACTACAAGCATTCACACAAAATAAAAACTAACCACTGTTCGCATGAATTCTAGTGGGATTCCCAGTACCCGTTTTACAGGCAAGCATTTTTTTTTTCTATTTAGTGTGTTTATACTGACATGTACACCAACTTCTCCTTCATACAACTCAAAGCACGTCTGGTGAAAGTGGGGGGGAATAGAAATTGAAAAGTACAAAAGACAAAGTCATTAATTTAGAAATAATTTCTGCTATAAACCAAAAGGTTATAAATTTAAAGTTGTCAGAAGAGAAAAACATTGGTATAATAATTCTTCAAAGGATGACCAACAGTCACTAGTGCAACTTTGGCAGAGAAAGTTAAATACAATCCTAAAATTTCAATCACATAGAATTTTCCAGAAAACACGGAGAAGTAACAGTACCTTTGCACGTGGCACTCATAAGAAACTATTGTTAAGAGCAAAAGTTCTAATGGGAAGAAATGCATTGAAAAGATACTAAAGTGACCAGGAAGTAGAGAGTCTGTTTCACTGAAAAACAGTGGCTGGCCACTGAAAAAACAAACCCCATCAAGAGGGCATATTTATTAAATAGATATATTTTTATATATATAAATACTTTTTATAAATATACACAAAATCATAGAATCATTTAGGTTGGAAAAGACCCTTGGGCTCATCGAGTCCAACCATCTACCCTACTCTACAATGTTCT
>JAOQGH010000051.1:17477105-17511664 GCA_025769975.1 Gallinago jamesoni
GTGATGAGGTCTCCCCTCAGCCTCCTCTTCCTCAAACTAAACAGCCCCAGCTCCTTCAACTGCTCTTCATATGATTTATGCTCCAGGCCCTTCACCAGCTTCATTGCCCTCCTCTGCACCTTGATGTCTCTCTTGTATTGATGTGCCCAGAACTGGACACAATACTCGAGGTGTGGCCTCCCCAGTACATATCTACGCACACGTGTATACAAACATATATAACATTGCTATCTACACACAAGGGCAGTATTCAAGCTAAAAGCTATCCACACACAAAATAAGTTGTAAATTAATCTGCGTAACTGCATTTCTTACCACGAGACACGTGATGAGCTGGCGAAGTTTCTCTGTGTGAAGTAGAAAGGCAAAAAAACTCTCACTACCTTTGAAACACATCAAGTCCCATTTATGCTATGAAGATCTATTGAGTGCCTGGATGAAAGCAGGGACTAGGACTTGATGACCTGAAGTCATCTCTTTCAGTCTATAGTCTTCCAGCTTATACTGCTGCAGTGGGACTGCTAGATGCCCACACAGGGAAAATGTGTGGGATAGTTTCCCTACATTCGTAAAGTTACGATTGCAGCCCTAAAATAGCTACTTGGAAAAAATAGTCTTTTCACTGATGGTTTAAAAGATCTCTCCTACACAATCTCATTGGTTGAACTGTATTCTGTGAATACTCACTTATACATCTGTAGCTCTATACAGTCTACTTTTAGAAGAGTTATTGGTAATGAGTTACAAATTCTCCTTCTCCTTATGCTTCCTCCTTGTAGTATCTTATGCAGAAACTAGTTGGTAATCTTCCCTTCCTAACTTCTCAATGGACGTGCATGCTTGCTACTGAGTAGTCAATACCTTTGTTCATAAAGTCCTAATTAATGGCTCTAATTTTGAAATGTAATTGAATTTGTACCTGGGATGGAAGCTGTTTCTTGCTGCAAAACAAAGCGCTACCATCAGGGTCTCCTTGGCACTCTTTGGACACAAATGCACCCATACAGACAGAGTGGTGTATTTCTAGCTATTTTTGTTTTTAAAATACCGTTGCATTTGATTGGCTAGAAAAGTTCAAAGCAACATCTGCTTTTGTTTCCAATATCTTGTCTGCCCACAGCAGGCCTTGCTTTCCTTTTTTCCAGGTTCATCTGGATTTGAGTTAAACACAAACAAGCATGCTGAAGTACACATTGCTGTTATTGAAAGTGACAATATTGAGAGTAATAAATAAATATTTTCCAATTTATTTCTGCAGTAATAAAATAATTCACATCCTTATACCTGAGGATGTGTGCTCCTGTGGTATCACATCCTAGCTACTCTTTTTGTATGTCTTGTCCTCTTTATTTAATTGTTGTTCTACACTTAGCTTCAGCAAACTTCATGTATGCTTAACTCTGCTCTTAGAGACATCCTTTCTTCTAATTTACAGCAATTCCAGCTCATTTACTTTTAGTTATGCAATATACAATAGTTTGGGCCTACTGTATTGATCTTGGCTCAGCAGCAGATGTCAAAAATGCCTTCTGTAGAACATCCCTAACATACCAGGTTGTATGATAGAAGAAAGATGTCAATTCCCTAGAATGAGGGAAAAAGCTAAACAAAAGCAACAGACATTTCACATGGCTTGTTTGAACAGAAAGCCTGTTGCCATGGACTTGCTATTCCCCCAGATATGGACACTGTCCAACTAAGTTTTTTGCCCTAACACATTCTGAAGAACTTCTGTACTGTACAGGATTTCTGGTTTTATAGACAATCTGACTTGATAACTAGCTGTTACCCGGAAATCCAATCACCTGGAAGCACATTCACTCTGAAGCTGTATAAGACATGCCCAGTAAATTAGTAACTTCATTCTAGGGATTTGAATTTACTGCTCACGTAAAGCCCAAGCAGACCATTCAAAGTAGGGCAACACTCACAGAAACATGGGAGCCTTCATACAAATCCACCATGCAGCCACAAACTCCCTTTTTGTTTTTAAAGAAAAACAATGGACTGTTTTGAAACCGCTGACTTCAAAGAATGGGACTATTCAAAGTAGCAAATTTCAGCATTCATGTAACTATGTGCAAGGTTGGAGGCTTACACTGTAAGGTCTTTCAGGCAATGACTGTTATTTATCAGAAGACTGCAAAATAGCATACTGGGAACGTGAACCAACAACTATGCCTCCTAGATGCTAATGCATTATGACTAAATATATTTTACATTATACATAACTTGTCGCATCAGTGATGCTTATACCTTTGATTACTATTTTTGACACAGATCTCTTCTCAGGAGACTCCATAGCCTGTAGAATGGCTAACTAACGTCCAGAAGTTTTATGTGTACAGCAGTTAAAATTCCAGAGATCGCTTATGTGAAATTAGTTGCTTTGAGCAATAGTGAATTCAAATGTGATTGGATTGGGAAGTTTTGCTAGAATCAGATACATCATCTTCAAAGGATATTTTGATATATTCAAATACATATGTTTACTGCATCATACTGAAATGATCTTACCATCATAAAATCAAATCGAAGTTTTTCAAATAAACCAAACCAGTTCTTTTTCACTGACACTATCTTCTTGGTAGTGTTTTTGTACAATAAACATCTACAGAATAATTTTAACTTACTTCCAATGACAGTTAAAAAGCTTTTTGTACATGGTTTGTTTTAAAAATATATTTGGGCAGCTGAAAACAAAGCCCAAAAATAGATATCTGAGATATTTGACAGGAAACTGATATGAGAACCTAAAAAAATGGATATTATAAAATCATAGAATGGTTTGGGTTGGAAGGGACCTTAAAGATCATCAAGTTCCAACCCCCCTGCCATGGGCAGGGGCACCTCCCACTAGACCAGATTGCTCAAAGCTCCATCAAGTCTGATCTTGAACACCTCCAGGGATGGGGCAGCCACAAATTCTCTGGGCAACCTGTTTCATCTATAACATGGATTAATATAATATAATATAAACAAGAAACAGCTTATTTTAATTATCTAAGTGCAAAAAGGAATGGTAAACCCCCCCTAACACTCTATTACATATTCCATGAAGAAGCATGGTGCTGACATGATTCCCATGAGGTCAATCGGACAGGCCCATTACAAGACCTCAGCTACAAAAAAGCACATATTTCCCAGCTGTTGTGCAGCATCACAATTACTTTCAATTTTGGTGGAACTCAAAGCTCCCTAAGATTGCCTTGTCAATTCTACCTTAATATTTTTTTTAATTTTTTTTATGAGAATGGAACCAAAACCCTTTCTGAAACTGGTGATTTAAAACCAAAATCTTGGCACCAGAGAGACCAAAAGAAGCTACATATACAATACAGAACAGAGATCATTTAGAACTGCAGTTGAACATTAGTTTGTCACCTTCCCCTCCCTCTAATTTCTTAATTACAAACCTGACAATTCTCTCATCTCTGGAAGAAAATATGTTCACTACTTTGGTTTATTTTGGGAAAACAAAATAAAATCTTCCTCCTACTTTCAAAATCTATTGGGTTTTTGTTCCGGTGAGATATTTAAAAAACTTTCTCAGACAAATTTTTCAAACTTCGCAACTTCTAAATCTATGCTCATCCCCTACACATACAAAGTCAACCAATCAAACATAGATCAAAATGAAAGAAAACTTAAGGAAGGTTTGCATTTTTATTTCATAACCTTACCAACTCATAATCAGATTTGTTAAATCTCATTTTTTTACTGTCAAGTATTTCTCATTGATGACTACTATTAGTTTTTTTTTGAAAAATGTTCATAGTGTACATTTTGCAGCATGTTTCAGAAGAACTTTTAAAAAAAAAACCCTCTCGTAGAATATTTAGGATTGCTTATTTCCCTGATCAGAAAACCAGTTATGTACACAGACATAAGGCAGGACACCTAAACATCTTCAGGTACCACAGGGAAAACACACACAGCCTTCCCATTCCCAGATGGACAATTTATTTTCCTGGAATGAGATGTTAGGCTATTGTTTCCCCTCACCTTAAGAATAGTTACTCTGAGAGCACAGCTAAACTGTCTTTCCCTATGAGAAATATTGTGATGTTACTTAAGGATTTGTTATTTATTTGCTTCAAGCGCTAGCATTTCATTTATTTGTAAGGCATTTCTGAGAGTAGACGTAAGTTTGTTTTAAGGTTACAAAGTCACAGATGCGTATGTATTTCTTTCCAAGGCTACTAACTCACTGTTTTGAAGGATCTTGAGCAACCTGGTCTAGGGGAAAGTGTCTCTGCCCATGGCAGGGGGTTTGGAACTAGATGATCTTTAAGGACCGTTCCTACCCAAACCATCCTATGATCTTTTTTTTGCTCCCTTCCTCTGATCTTCACCCAGAGCCCCTTCCCAGAGGCTGCAGGTAGAAGGAATCTCTCCCACGCAGAGGCTCCTCGTCCACACACATGTTCACCTTTTTGGTAGCAAATCCTTACCTGCTCCCCGGCTACTAACCAACACCACTTACCAAGGCTGCAGCAAGGCGTTCCCAGCTCTCAGGAGACCAAGCCAGCAACACTGACTAGTGGCTACTTGTCAGCGGTAATAGGCGACCTCTGCCCTTCCCCGCCACAGCACTCCCCGCTCCTCACCAGCCCTTACCAAGGACGAGGCCCTCTCTACAGCCGCCGCCGCCTCAGAGGCTGGTGCAGGCCCCTGGTGCCGTTCCATCTCGGGCAAAAGGCAGCGGGAAGAGAGCGGCGGGTCAGCCGCCTAGCACCCACCTCCCGCCGGGTGACGAGCAGCTGGCAGAAGTCCTTGCTGGGGGCCGGGGCCTGCTGGCGTGTCTCGAACACCTCCTCCCCCAGCAGCGACGCCATTTTGGGACGCTGGAAGGCGGTGTCTATGGCAACCAGAAAGAGGCGGACATCACGCGGGGTCACTGGCGGCCCAGCCCTCTCTTAAAGGAGCAGGGCCGCTAGCAGCGCGGTGGCCGGTCGAGGTCTTCGCCCCCGCCGCCAGCAGAGCCCCGCTCCACCGTCGAGCTCCGCCTCCCTCCCGCGCCCCCCGCCCGCACCCGCGGGGTGACGCTCAGCGCGGACCCAGGGGTGACGACCCCGGCGGAGGGATACCGAACGCCGATCACCGACCCCTCCGAGCGCAGGGAGCCAGGCGGCGGAGACGGCCGCGGCGGGGGCTGCGCGGGGGGCGACAGCCGGGGCAGAGGGCCGCCCGTCGGGCCGGGGAGGGGGTGGGCGTGCAGGCCCCGGCGGTGCCCCGGCGCCGGGAGAAAGTAGTCCCGCAGCCTCCCCCTCGCGCCGCTGGAAGGGGTTCGGCGGCGGAGGCGGCGGGCGAGGCGCTGCTCGGTGCTGCGGCTTCAGCTGATAATTGAAGGGAAGAGAAGGCGCCTGCTGCCGGGAGGAGGGGAGGCACGGAGCGTCTGCGGAGGCCGCATCGGGACAAACTAGGTACCCGGGGCCTCTCCGCTCTCTCAGGGGGCGCCGGGGAGGCGGGCGCGGGGCGGCGTGGCGCTGGGCCCCTCGGCAGCCTCCGGCCCGAGCGGCCGGGCCTGTTGTGTCATCCCCGGCATTAGCCGAGCTGCCCTTCCTGGCGGCCCGGGGCAGGGGGAGGGGAGCGGAGCAGCGCCATCCCGGAGCATTGTTGCGGATGGGGGGGGGGGCAGTGGGGAGACAGGGACGCCGCGACGCCGCGCTGGTGAGTGTATATGTGTGGGGGGCGGCCGGAGGTGTATAATGGGGCGAGGGGAGGGGGCCCTCGGTGAGGAGAGAAGGGGTGGAAACGGAGCCGACAAGATGGCCAGGCAGTCACCGGAGCCCGCTCTAGGGACATCCCCTCTCCGCCCCCCCCGCCCGGCGCCGGGCAGGGCTGCCGCCCGCTGCCTCGCCTCGCCCGGGCCTCCCCGCTCCGGGCCCTGGGTCGCTGCCGATACAAAAGGGCAGTGTCAGTGTTGACACTGCCGTGCCGATTTGTATGCCCTTCCCCGCCGTCTCCCTCCCCCATTCCGCTTGGCCCCCTTTTCCCTAATGGCTCCTTCTTTTTCTTTTTTTTTAATTTTGTTTCTTTTTTTGTTCCCACCCCTGAAGGAGCTATCGAATATCTTAAAGGAAGAAATAGCAACTCCTCTCTCCCTCCCCTTGCCCAGCTCGATAAAAAATGCTAAATAATAATCGGCCGACGTCCATATTTCACAAGCTTTTTTTTGGGGGGGGGGGGGGGAGGGGAGGGGGGAGGAAGAAGGTGGGAAGAGAATGGAGGCGCCTGTAGGGCCGGAGTTACAGTGCTGGCTGCCCACGGGAGGGGTTTATTTTCCCAGTTAATGTTTTAGAACCGATGTTTTTGTTGCTTTCACAGTCAAGAAGCAAGTTGCCCGGTCCTCGCGTTCGCTTGCATAATGCGCCGTACTTGGAGGCTGATCAAACGCTGGGTTCTGCCTTTCCTGCCTGCCTCTTCCTCCTTCCCCTTCCCCGGCGGGGCTTGGGGGGGCGGGGGGGGGGTTGTCGGGGGGTGGGAGAAGTTGCGAGGGGTTGATGGCAGCGCCGCTTCCCCCGGTACCCCTGTGGTGGGCTGGGGCTGGCAAACAAACCGATACCGGGGCTCTCGCCAGACCTGTAGGCCCGTCTTCCTGCTGTTCAACTTTTTTATTGTTCCCCCTTCTCCTTCCCCCCATCCCCCCCTTTCCGAGTGCACCGGCTTTCTCGACAGCCAGGGGTTTTCACAGAACGGGAGTCCGAAAGTCTAGACTGTGAACCGGAAAATAATAGGGGAAAGAATGGAAAGTTATGTCAAGGGCTTTGGGGGAAAAACATCGACGTATCGAACAAAGGTCCTGCCTGTATTGGAGAGAGAGGCCTGCATGTGAGGCCCGATTGTGTCGCATTTACACACGGGGAAGAAATGAGTGCTTGGTACTGGCCTAAATTTATTCTGTAAGTCTGGCATGCAACTTGGGAACGTTTTTAGAGGGTGTGCAGTTTGTTCTGAGGGTGTTTTTATTATGTGTAGCAATCCAATAATTTAATATGAAATATTTTTTTTTTCCAAAAGACTGTTCTAGGTTTTTTTCTGCCTTGTTCAGCAGAAATAATGTTGATCCAGAGGTTCTAACACCATAACACAAAACTTTACTCAAACAGGGGAACTTTCACAGTTTATGTATTGTGTGTGTTATGAATATTGAGCTTCCTGGTGCTTTAAAGACTGTCAGAAAGAGGAGTTGAGTAGTTACCACCTGACAAATGCCAAGTACATCTCTCATAATGAGAAAGAGGTGGAATTCTAATGACTTTAATTTTATGGACTTTTCTTAGGGAAACTGTCACTGTGGATATACTTTCTTTTTAAGACTAAAAGCTGGCAAGCATTGCTGTGATTATTTCTGTTTATCTCTGGTATGTTCTTTTTTCTCCAGTTTTCTCTTTCTCTCTTCCTTCCCACCCCTAATGCTAGACTTCTAATTGTATAAGGGTGTTATTTTTGGTATTTGATTTGGTGTTTGAATAGTTTCATGAGGTTTAAGTTTATTACACTAAAATTTTTCAAATATTTTTTATAGAGAGAGAGACAAATTTGCATAATGAACATGAAAGTAGTACTTAAAAAATAACTGTATACCTTTCCATTGTTTGGTTGCTTAATAAATATTGATAGGGATTAAATGTATTTATGAAAATATTATTGCATCTACTGTTTTAACACTTAATGTTCTATTTCAACTAAGAAATTTAAAAGCTTTCTTCTGGTGAGTAAATAATCTAAATAATACTTCTAGTTTTCAGAAACATATATGCTTTTAATTTGTAATACTTTGTATATTTTTAAAGTGTGTCTGATTGTGAGTATCTTGATTCTGTACATACACTGGTTTTGATCTTAAAATGGAAGGGTATTTTTAGTTTTTATTGTTTGGTGTATCCTGTTCTCATAGAAGTATAGGTAATCTGTGTGGGGTGTGTTTTTTTTTTTTTTCTTCCCTACTATGGTGTCCCTGAAAAAATTGGGAGTAGTGAGCTTAAATTGACAATTTTAAGTTAGACTGTTCTTCAGCCTGTTCAGGCTGTTCTTCAGCCATCTCCCGATGGCTCCATAGGTAGGAACCTAAACAGGTCTTAGCTGTTAGCAGAAAAATTGTAGGTCATCCACAATGTGGCATTGCTATTTATTAATATAGCAAATCTACTTCAGTAGGAGTGCTGACCTGTTGAGTAAGAAGCTTATGAAAATGGAGTCTTTTGATGTCTTGAAAAAGTTATTCAGGCCAAACTGACCATTAGGGAAACAACTTGTACCTTCCCAGTAAATGAATAATCGGAATTGTCTTTGTCAATTAGAAATCATATACAAGTTCACTTCTTATTTTTCTTTTTATATTGCACTTTGACTGTGTGCCTTCAAACCCAGAATGAAAATATTATAGGAAAAAATGTAATTAAAACTTGTTCTTGAATTTGAGGCCTAGAGCTATAGGCAACAAAGATACTCTAGTCCTCCTGCAGCAGTTTAGCAAAAACATAATACAGTTGACTATAATGTCATGAAAAAAGCCATGATGAATTTTTGTGTGGGTCCTTATATCATTGATAAATACAGTTATTTACTTATCAGATTACCTTCCTGGATTATCTCTGAAATTATTTTTTTTTCTATGCAATGAAGTTGAAGCACGAGAAGGAAGGTTATTGTTTGACTAACCAACGTATTTGTACTTAATTTGCAGTGTTAGTGTATCTCAGAACTATTTTTGTTTATAGTTTATAGGCCATGCTATATTTTCAGACAAGATAATTAGTAAGCATCATGTAGAACACTTCTGATCACAGGTCTGTCTTCTGTCATGCTGTGACTAAATTATTGTGACAAAGTATAATCAAATCCCAAAGTTGTACAACATCGTATGGTATCACACTGTCAAAAACTTAACCTGGAATGTTTCTGGGATCTCTTGTTGGCATGTTGGACGATCTGTGTCCTGTTCATCGCCTGCCAAATTAGTAATGCTCCCTATAAAACACTTTTTAGACTCTCTTACATCTTTAATAGTGGAAACTTTTCATCAAGCTGTCACTACCCCATTTGGTACTGATTCTGAAGATAGTAGTGCATCAGAATTTTTTTGGTAGGGTAACAGATTACCTTTGAGTTGGTGAGTTTATTTTTCTGAAGAAGTAATACTTTGAATTTGCTCTTAATACTTTAATCACAGTAGATTCATGGCAGTATATAAACCAACTTCTTGCTGAGCATTTTCATATCTAAGTTTTAATTTGGGACACAAGGTTGGTAACTGCAAAACAAAGTCACAGTAACACTTTCTTTTTTTTTTCCTTCCTTATTATTTCATGTAAATTGGAAAAAAAAATGTTTCTCAAGGAACCAAACTATTTTCAGACATCATGCTGGTGATCAAGTATGACAAAATATTTGTATGTAGCTGCTTGTATCAGGATGTCTTTTGTTACAAAATTATTAACTTTAAAACATGAATTCATCAGTCTTTGGTAAATAGAAAATTTCTAGCTACGTATGATATCAAGTTTACAGTCAGTATGAAGGATAGTGCTACGTCAACCAGCTTCTCCACTGCATGCTTTTGCGTAACTGTGATGGTCACTTTAGTGCGAAGGTTGGTTTTGAAGAGCAGTTCTCCTAATCTTGCTGTGTGATAAAACTTTTCTCACCAACTTGGTAGAGTCTGTGTAAGTATGCAGTCATATTCTCCTTTACTTCTGTCTGGCAGCCAGGGTTCGAGTACACATAACCAATCTGTTTACTCTCACTGTCTATAATAAGGCTTGTCTTGCAGTGTACTGACTGTTGCCAGTCTTACTTGACTCATGAGCACACTCAGTACAAATATGGCAGAAAGCTGCCGTGTATAAGAGCAATAGATAGTCAACTTTTCAAGTGAGGACTTCAAGTAGGAAAAACAGGAAGAGTTCAGTGTTCATCAACAAAGTTAACTATAATTATCTAATACTGGGCTTCAATATTAAAGATGCCTGAAAAGTACTAGCAATGGTTTCCAGGCCATAGTTGCCTTAAGTTGCTCCAAAAAAGCCTCTCCTGTCATGATTCATAGAGTAAGCCAATTTGAAAAGGATCTCTGGAGGTCACTTGGCCCTGCTCACCACTTGACTTTATCTACTGTTGAATGAATAGGTTTTCACTGATAGCTGTGCTGATGAAATATCTTTGTCTTGGGTGATTGGATAGTAGAAAAAACCAAACCCAACAAACTTAAAGGTATTTGTGGAGCAGAAACTGGAAGGATTCTATAATGTGTAGCAGTACAATGCTGTCTTGTGGAGCAGAGGGGAAATCAGTTTCTCAGTGTTTTCTGAATGGGTTGGTCTGTTCTGTGGTGGCGTCCACAATAAAGTACACGTGCTGAACTGCAAAGATTTGACCTTCTTAAAAAGGTATGAAAGGGTCTGAGTCATCTCCTGGAATGTGAACCTTGAATTGCAGGGAGCAATTTGGTATTTCAAAATGGAAGCTGAGGTCCCTGGTACTTCTTGAACAAGAAGGTTCTTTTAAGGTCTGAAAGCAAAGGTGTGTTTCATGTTTATTCTGCTTTCAGAGTAACTTGCTACTGGCAACCCTTGTTTTGTTGCATAACACCCAAATAAGTAAACTTAGCAAAAAGAAAAAAGGGCAACTACTTGCTAGACTTCTGTAAAGGTGGAAATGAAATAATTTAAATGTGTTACTTGAGGACAAAGGTGTTAAATTCCAGACAGCTGTCTAGTCGTGAGATGGGCATTAGACTCAATACCAGTAATATGCCTCTCCTCAGATTTTGGCTGGCTACTATTGTGTGTTTAAAGCATAGTTAATATCAATTGTTATTAATGCAGAGCAGTAACTGTAATGAAGTATTTTTATGTTGATTTTTAGGGGTAGTTCCTAATGGTAAAACCATTAGGAAAAATAGGCCTAAGACAAACCATCGTAGGTCATCTGGTACGTACTTATGCTCCAAGGTAACTAGGTCAAGTCTTATGCTATCTTTGCTTTCAGAAAGCATGCATGCTGTTTTGTTGTCCTTTGTCTTTCTCCATGGCTAACTTCTGTCTTCTTTGCCTTGCAGTGAGCTCGTTATAGTTTGTCTTAGCCACTCTGGGTAGGAGAGATGATCTTCCCTTTGCACTGCGGGCTTTTATGTGCTTGAGGTCTGTTCTGTACCTTCTTTCTTAGTCTAGTACTGCTTAGGTGTAAAAGTAGAAACGCAGGTAAATAAATGTGGAAATCAAAAATACACTTCTGTAATATCTTCTAAGTTGAAAATCTTTTAAGTTGAAAACATTTTTTTAGGAGCAATATAAATGAGTTGAGGCACCAAAAAGGCAGAGGTAAACAGTACATTGTAACACTGGTGATGGTGGACTTCAACAATGCCCTATGCCTACCCCAAAGAAAAGGAAAACCACGCTCGTATGCACATGCACTCCCCCTCCCAAACAATCAAGGGGCTTGCATTAAATGTTCTTGATACTGGTATAATTATTAGATTACTTTAACACCTGGAGTTAGTGAGGAAAAGCTGCCTTTACATCATTTACCTGTGTAGAATATGAATCTGTGGTAGATAGCTATTTTTGGACAAGATGATATAAGATGTGGCTAATATCAGGGCATCTTATCCATGTTAATAATGTTCTGTGTCTTCTAATGTCAAATCCCTTATGTAATTAGCTTATTCAGTGTAGAGAGTTTCCTTTCCTGGAAGGTGTGTGCAATGTAACTGAACCTTCTGATAATAGGTGAGATGTGGCTATGCATGTAAAGAGAACTAATGAAGAAAGTAACTAAAGGTGCATATTAATAGGCTGTATGCTGAATACAAACTTGGAACTCTTCCTTAGTGTATGTTCTCTTCCTCTTTATTTTGAGGGTATACTCCATTGTAATCAAGTTACTGACTGGGAACTAAAATTTCTTCTTAAAACTTCACTTGTTTTGACTTTTGTGGTTGTTTGGTGTATAATAGCTTGGTGAACTCATCAGTTGTAAAGGGGCGAGGGGAAGGTGGGAAATATCTTGAACAAGAGCTTGAAGACGTTGGTAGTCTGTGTGAATAAGCCTTAGTCAATAGCACTGAAGAAGAAGCTGCATAGCTAGGTTTTAGTTCTTTAAATAACACAAGTAATCAAAATAAATGGATTCCTGTAACGGAAGGGGAAGGAATACCATTGGTGTACATAAAAATGCAATACCATTTCAACTGTATCTCATTTAAAGACAGTTGTGGAAGCTGCATAACTTGGGCAAATTTTAAGCCAGGATTCCAAGTGCTAAAAGCTGTGCTTTAAAGATCTGCTATGGTCTATTCCACGATGTTTTTTTGTGATTATGTAATGATAATGCATGCTGCCATATTTTACTCTGGTAGTATTCTGCCTGATTTATTTAGCAGGTAGCTTTCTACAATAAAACACCGGTAATAAAAAGGATGACTTGTATTATACCATAAGTTCATGGATTAAAAGTTAGCTTCATTCCCTTACTCGGTTACAAAAAGCTTGGCAGAAGAACAAATGTATTTCTTTGCCAGAAATAAAATAGCAAATGTGCTTTTTTCATATTTCTTGTATGACAGCTTTTAAGTTCTGCTGCATACTCCTTATTTCTCGTTTACCTCAAGTATTTTTAGGCTTGTAACTGAACATAGCCATGTTTTATACTAAACTCTTGACAACAGGACTCCAGCTCAAAAGTTTAACTAGCACTTTGTAACTAGAATGTGAAGAAGCATTGTAAAGAGAAATGCTGTTGCACACCTGAATCTGCAAATAAAAATACTCCATAGAGACAGTGGAAACTAAGCTCTCCTCAAGTTAACTGTGAAGAGGAAAGATTAATTTTCTGGCATTCAGTATGTGAAGGAATGGGACCACTAAGTGCCTTTCATTAATGTTGAAATATTTGAGTAATATATTAGTAAAGATGGGATTTTCGTTCTTTTTTTAGTAGTTTAGGGGTTCTTGACATACTGCTGGAACTGAGCTGGAGTTGGAACAGTATGGGTACTGAAGATTCTGACTTAACTGTGCTTTATGCTGATGAACTCAAGTAAGCTAGAGCCTGAGATCTGTATATTTAGAAGCCTGAGGTAAATACAAATGTAGCAATAAGTTGATTTTTGAGATGACACTTAAAATAAATGTAAAGTTGCCTATGAGATTCTGCTTAAGTGGCAAACAAAGTAATTTCAATCCGTCACTTTTTCAAAATACAATCAAATGAACACACTTGTTGCTATACTTTGCTGCCAGAGGTTGTCTTGAGTAAAGTATTTTCCTTGGGTGCATCAGGCTTTTTCCTCTGTCACAGACTTAGCTGAAAGCTGTTAAAACTATTATTGTAGTTTTAAATAGATTCCTATTAGGTAACTTAAGTCAATAGAAATGCATACTGTAGTTGTATCACCTATTTTTCAAAACTCATTTCAAATACTTGTATTTTGTTTGGATGAAGTCTGAGTTACTATCAGCTTGGGACCTTACACTTAAATTCTAACTATACTTCCTGTTGGCAGCACCTGTAGTACCACCAGAACCGCTTTGTCAACTCCCTCAACCTGTTCTTAGCAGTCTAACTGTTCTAAACTAGTGTTGCTTCTGTTTGTGGTGGTGTCTGTTTTGTTGTTGCAATGTCACAGCCGCTCAAAATGATTAGAAACCCTATTACATCTTTCCTGTACTATTAATACAGTTAAATTTAATATTTCACAATAATTGTTTTCCTTCAACAAAATTGTCAGGCTATTTGGAAAGTCAGCTCAGTAAGATGGCAATTCAAAACTAGATAGGTGGTGATGTTAATTGATTTAGTATTTTGACTTTATCCGTTCTATAACACATTTTGAAATATCAGTTGTCTTGAGTGTTGTTCGTAACTCAAATTAAAAATCTGTTATTCTTAAATAGCATTCCTATGTTTTGTTCTGCTAGTTGTTTAAAAAAAAAAATCAATTTGCTGTTTTTGTTTTATGAATATATCATCTTTGGCATATTTTCCTCCCCTCTTACCCCCCCCCCCCCCCCATATTTGGGAGATATCAAACGTGAACATATGGGCACAGAGTGACACAGCAATAGAAGGATCAAGGTGGATAAACAACCTCTGCATAGAATAGCCCTATCCAAAAGTGTGGTGTATGGCTTGTGGTTTTTTATTTTTAAATCCTAGAACTTGCTGCTTATTGCAGTAACTTGTTTTGTGGAGAGTTATCTGCCTTCCCCCTCCTCAGCAGAAGGTGTGGGAACAAGTTTTTCTGTAGTCACAACAGAATTTCAGTGATAGGTACCATGGGACAGGACAAGAAAAGCTTCCCAAACAGCAGATAATACAGGTTTGCCTCCTTGCAGTGTCCTTCTCTGACTTATTTTGCTTTCTGAGAGAGTGGCTATTATGTTAATGAGAATAGTGTTCTGGTTACTTCCTTAGCGAAAAGATCAAAGTGGGGGTACTAACCTTTTCTGGGAACTGAGTCTTCAAAGTACTTTCTATACCTGAGCATCTCAGTCCTGAGCAATGTGAACATCTTGTCTCTCTGGTGGTGGGCCTAGCAGGACAGCAGAACTTGGTATTTGTCAGTTGTCTGTAAGGACAGTGAAGTACTACTGTCTAGGAATAAGCTTAGTTAGAGACCTCAATGTCAAAAGTGTAATCTGCTACTGTTGTTGGCACATCAAATCCAACTTGCAGCCATGGAAAAAGGGGTTAAGTGCATGTGTTGGTTTTGTCTTCATATGTGTTTTTTTAATTCTTCAGTCCTCCTGGAACATTGTTTCAGAATGTTGTTTCTTGAAATTGAAGATTACCTAATTTCCAGCCTGAAAGTTTCTCATAACTGTTTTGCCTGCTGACTGTATCAATGCTCTCATGAAGTATTTTTCTTCTCTTGATATCTTACCATTGGCACTTACAGAAAGCATGTATGACCTTTTTGTTGCTAGGCTAAATAATATGGGCTTTATTAGTCACCTCCTGTAAGAGTACTTTTTTTTTCAACTGGAATTCGTCTTTCTTGACTAAGACCAACTGTAATGGGATAGAGTATTCCGAATAAATATGTGGAAAAGCACTGGAGAATTCTCAGTTTGTAATGGTGTATATATACCTAAACATTGGTTCCTCTCTCACTCCTTCCTCTCCAGTATCGCTCTGACAAGCTGGAACATGTAGTTACTAAAGCTTTTGTCAATTTACAAAGGCTTGACTTACAGCAAAGCAAAACTGTGTTTTTTAGTACTGAAGTATAGGAACTCTATGCTGCTTGATATTACTATGCTTCATGGCATTGCAAGTGTCTCATTAGTATGATTTGCTGTTCCATGTTTTTGATGTGTACTTACTATTTTAGGGAAGGGAAGGAGGAGAGGAAAGGGAACTTATAAGTGTTGATAGTTTTGGGGAAAAAAAAGGAGTTTTGAGGGAACAGCTCTGACTCTAGATAACAGTGTCACCTGGATAGTTATGTTGAGGTGAGTGAGGCTGTAACAATAATACAGTTTTAATCTTATTTCATAATATCCTTCTATGGGTAATAGTCTGTCCATCATGACAAATACTATGCTAAACTCATATGGTGATGTATTCTGTTTGGATGCTACTTAGCAGGAATTGCTTGCATAAATAATCTTGGATTTAACAAAACAGAAGTAAGATAATGAATGACCTCTCTTCTATAAGCCTGAAAATAGTGAGTGTCCTGAGTTCTGCTGTAAAAAAAAAAAATAAATAAAAAAAATCTTTCACTTCTGGAATCTTCTGATGTCAGTAATGAATTGAGGTTTCAAGATTTAATTCTATCACAAGTTTAAGATTATTGCCTGCCTTCAAGTGTTACAAACGTTTAAGCAGCTATAGCTTACAGAAACTATTTTTCTCAGCATTGGGCCTATGACTACACATTCATATGTGTGAATATTTTGAGCCCAGCTATGTCTAAAAGGTAGAAGTACTTCAGGCAAATATTTTCTTGCTTTAGTGTGTTTGCAGTAACACAGCTTTGAAACTGACAGGGGTGGAAAGCTGTGGTTTACAAGTACTCTTGATGAAGACTATTACTCTTTTGCTATTTTGGTGAGAATGTCAATTTACATACATTCATAGAGTAAACAAATACAGTTTCATGGCACTACTGATATAATGAAAGAAGGTAGGTTGTCCTGTGAAAAATATGTGAAGGAACCATTCTTAAATATTAGTTTCTCAGGAAAGGAAGGTCTATTCCTCGAAATACTGTCAACACTAATTGGATCTTTTTAAGCAGTAGTTTGTTTTCTATTTGTTTGGTTTTTTGAAGCAAAGCGACAATTCTTCATTATTTTATTTTTGGATCACTTTCGTTTGGAGAACTTTAAATGCCTGACATTTAGCCTAACATATCTAGTTGCCAGCTAAAGGCTGGGGAAAAAACAAAGTGCAAAAGTGTGTAAGTACTCAGGTTTTATACCAGTGACTCTAGCTGTATTGTCGTACATGTTATAGCTACACCATGAAAGGTGGTTGCTCCCATGGGGATCTCTGTGCTTAGTCCCGTTAAGGGAAGGTGTTGTAAAGATGTTAAACCACTGCGCTTAAGCTTTGAACAGCTGAGGTAAGGAATTCAAGGACCCGGAGTTTTCTGTGCATTGACTCATGAATGCTGCTTTGAGATCACAGTCTGGCAAGAAGATGCAAACTGCTGTATTTCCATGGATTCTCAGGTAGCTATGTCTCACACAAGCTGAGTTGGGGCTTGTAAGTCCCTGCCTTTACTTTATGTGTATTATCCAACTTGCTAAAAAAGCTTACTTCAGAAGGGTTTGGTCTTTCTGTTGACAATATCAAAAGCAGGTGGTGACTAGTCCAGCAAGTCCAGACCTCTGGCAGCCAGAAGTGGAAGCTCAACCTATAGTAGAACATGGTGATTTTAATGTCTAAGTTTAGTTAAGTCAAGGTGCATCCAAAAATCAAGGTAGTCTGTTACTGCTCAATAAAATTCCAGGTTATGGTTGCAACTACTTATGGTGTGTGCTGTTGGGGAGGTTGGTCAAGGTTGGTGGCCCAGCTTTGAGGTGGGAAGAATTTCAAAATACACATTTGTGACTGGCTATCGTCTAAGCTGCTTTGTTTGTTATACTTGAATTACAGTAGCATTTGTGGTGGGAGAGTAGAGGGGAAGCTGATCTAATTTCAGGTTGCTTCAGCAGAATTTGAAAGCTTTTACTGGTGACAATTGGTGATAGTTCAACTTATCAGGTTTTAAATTGTCTATATAAACTTGTACAGATGAATTTGTCTTTATTTTTCACCATCTCCTAAAGTTTGTGGTGAATTTGAAAAAACGGTGTGTTTGACTTGGAATGTGTCATACTTAACTATGTACAGAATGTTTATACTGTCATTTTAACTAGCAAAGTATCCATTATAAAACACACACTTCTATACTAAATCTGAAATGTTTTTCTTGAAAATAAAGAAGCAGTGCTGAAACTTTCAGACTGTTACCATGCAGCTGTTTAATGTAATGAATGTTGTCATATTAGTATATGCTAATGGCATATGCTGTCCTTGATTATTTCAAACTACAACACCAGACTGATTTGAAAATTTAATGCTAGAAACTTTATACCCTTACTTCCTAATTAGCCAAAATAGACGTTTAATGGGAAATAGTTGAAACTATTTCTTAATAGATGCTATAAGTTTGAGCAATATTTTCAAATTTATTAAAATTTCAGTTCTGTGGAACAGGCTTGTGCTGGACAGATCAGGTTGTTTTAAAGTTGCAGTACACAGTCTCTATGTCCCCAAAAGTTTTTTGCATTGTGATGAAGCTGTGCTCTCCAGTTAAAATATCCTTTTGTTTGTCTTGTTTCCCTTAATAGTGCATTTTATTAAGTATCTTTAAATAGTAAAGAGGATAATATGCAGACTAAGTCAAGCTATATGAGTGTCCTGTGGAAATTGTTTTAAAGAAATTTTTTAAAGAAATAGGAGTTAAGTGAAATTTGCTTCTAATTTAGTGTCATCTTAGTTGTATGGGATTTTTTTAATGTTTGTTTAATGTATTTCAGGAGCATAACAAGATGGATGCATTGCTTTGCTCCAGAATATTCTTTGATGTACAACAAAGTGCTTAAAATGGACACTGTCTTCTTTCTTCTCTTTTTCACAATATTCTAATCTTAGACAAGACCATAATGTGTTGTTCAGGGATGATAGGTTGTAGGTTTGCTTACAAGGCATAGTTAAGCTTTAGTGTAGGATAAAAAGTCACCTGTATAGGAGGCAACTCCCAAGTATTCTGATGGAGTCCCAGAGCAAATGCAAGAGCAAAGGCTTATCAAATAAACTATTGTAATATTTAGTTTTTAAATTTTAACTTTGGTCCTCATATCAAGCTAAAGAAAACTTACAGGGTTGCTTATTCTTTTATAAGTATCTTGGAGATGTGGAGAAACTTTGTTCTTCTGTATGTGTTCTGTATCACTGGTAGTCTATGAATCCTTTCAGTACATCAGAGCAGTAGTTTAGCTGGAAGGTGACAAAAAGCATTGAACAGGTCTAGACAGCATCTATTGGAACACTGCCTTGCAGGAAGTAAGTAGCCTTTCATCCAGCTCTGAAGTGACTATCACCTTTGGCAAACCTGGCCATGCTATGACTGTGAGAAAAAATATCTTAATATTGTCAGCTTGTTTATCTACTGAACTCTAAAATATGGGCATAACTACAGTTGATGCTTGTGCAAGGAAAGTGTGTGGGTAGCCTGGGAGAGAGGAGGTACAAGTCATTGGTGAGCTAAAGCAGAAAGAAGGGTTGGTGGTACTTGTACGTATGATAGCAGAGGAATTGGTGGTAGGCTTTTTTGTCTATACTTAAGTTTGAGATGGTGTGTTCTTGTCTAGCTTAAAATTAAAACTAAGACAGACATCCTGTTAAAAATAATTTTAAAGGGCTCTAATAATTAGATTTGCCCAAGTTCAGCATCTTAATTCTTTCTGTTCAGGTTCTTGGGACGCTTATTTGCTATTCCGTACGCTGATTCCCATTTTGTTACCACAAACTGCTTTTGTTTGAGTACTGAAAAAGTGTGTATGTGCAGAGTAGAGTGAGCAGTATCATCAATGAAGTGTGCCATAAAGTTGCTTAATTCCTTAATAAATCTCAGTACTCTGGCTTTGACAACCTTATCCATGCTTTAAAGGTTGGAGCCTTCCTAAAATGTAGTTGTGGAAGCTAATACTGTATGTTCTTCTGTGCAGTTATCGTGAAAGAATAGCTCTGAGCATTATAAAGTCCAGTTTAAAGAAATTAAGAGTCTTAAAGACAGTTTAATCCTTTGTGTTTAACAGGTGTTTCTTTGGGTGTGACTTCCTTTTGTTCATTTTTAACAGAAGTTCTGTGTTCTCTATATAGAGATATTTGGAGGGTAGTTTAGTTCACAATTTCATACAAGGTAAATGTCTCTAATTGTGCCTGTGTCAGTAACTTGGTATGTGTATTGGAGCTTGCTCTTAATTACATCACTGTAAGGTATAATGTCACTGTATAAATTGTTTTTCTTTAGTCAAGAAATCTATGGTGCATAATTCCAAGATGCCATTGGTTTGAGCATTACCCTGTTTAGAAACCTTAAATATGTTTTAATCCCTTTGTTGTTGCAGTATCCTTGTGATAGCTAAAGATCCGTATGCAGATCCAGTGCTGAGGAAGCCGGAAACTTAACCTGTTTTAATTGGATTTCTTCCTCAACAACTACAATTAAACAATTTCCCAGATTGTATCATGTGGTGTAGGAATCTTGCTATACATTAGGCCTATGACTTTTTTTTTGTGTGTAGCATTTGGGTAGAAGCCTTTGTTCAGGAGGAGAGCATAACCTGCTTGAGACAGTCTAGGAAAGGAAGCCTTAACAGACATGAGACATATCAATGGTTAGAAAAACAAAAGGAAAACTCCTGAGATCACAGAACTGTGGAATTTGTGGAGTTGGAAGGGACCTGCTAGATATCTAGTCCAACTCCCCTGCCAAAGCAGGATTGCCTAGAGCACATCACTCAGGACTGTATCCAGGTGGGGCTTGAAAATCTCCAGAGAAGGGAACTCCATGCCCTCCCTGGGCAGCCTGTTCCTCCTGATTTGTCCAGAACTTCTCTAAATGATATTTTGAAGATGGAAAAACTAGAGACCTGTTCTAGTTCACTAGATAACAGGTGAGTACTCTGCTGTCCCCTGGAAGCAGAGATTTTTTTCTATTTTTTTTAGCTTTAAAGTCTTTCTCTTTAAGACAATGCTAGTATGAGTGAACAGGCTTCTCAGATTCTGGTAGTTCTCCATGTAAACTTGTTTCAAGCTGAAGCTGAATATTATAAAAAATGAAGACCCAGTCTTCTCCCTCTTTTACCTTGTTTTCAAGATAGTTCTACATAATGCCCTTAGACATGTAGTCTTGAGTTTACCCGTGGCACTTGTCTAATCTTCTTGTACATGTCAACTGTTTTCTCTGTTTCTTCTTCCAGCAGTGACTTCTGTAAAATTTATCCTCTGAATTTCTTCATTCTAGCGACTAATTGAAGTTCTTTTTATTTTCATATGCCACCTGAGTTGTGTAGAAGACTGCAGAGATTATTTTATGTTCATTTAGACTTTAGGCAGCCAAACCATGTTTTGCTAGCCACTGAGCTCACTAGGTATCTCTGTAACTTAAGACAGCTTGGCAGAAATTCATTAGGAGCTTGGCAGGGCTCAGGCAACCTGCTGTGCTGCAACTTGGGGCATGTATTGTCTAACAGGCTCTGCAGGTAGGACATGGGAATGTACCATATCAGTATTTGTCTTGAAGTGCTGTTGCACTTAATTTTACTTCAGGGCTGTGTGTGCCAGATGCAAGTGAATGGCAGACTGCACATAAGGCACCATCTGGTCAATGGGACTAGAATAGGGAAGAGGCTTGGTATTGAAGCAGTAGGTTCTGCATTCAAACTTATGTTTAAGTAAATAGAGCTATGCAGCTCAAAGGCAGCTGGGCATTGTGTGGGGCAGGACAGACTTAAAGTAGGTGATGATCTTGGGTTATTCTTGGTTCACTTGCATGATGATACTGAAATCAAGCTTCTAAATTAAAATTTGCACTAATTGCTCAACTACAATTATTTTTCTTTGCTGATAACAAATGTCCCCCTGCCCCAACTTTGCCACACCTCTTCACTTTGGCAGGAAGGTGGTCAAGTTAAGACCAACTTGTCTAACTTCTGGCACTGTCACTCATCAGTACTTCATGAAGGATTCTGTGCTTTTGTTCATGTTGCCTTGCAGAAGGTAAAAGCTCCTCATTCAAATTCATTCCCCTCTTCTGAAGAGAATGTTCTCCCTCGAGCTTGCCAGGCAGCATGTTTTTTTATAATGTTACTGAAAGATTAAGCCACCACACAAATAGTGAATTTTGGCTCTTACTAAACAAGGGTTTCTAGGGAAGCTGAAACTAAAGGACAAATGAGATTTTACTTGTATTGCTTGTGGTGTTTTTTGTTTGGAGCGTGTTAGAAATAAAGAATTCATATCAATTTATTCCGGGTACAAATAGCAGAGTTTTGGTCAGAATTTGGCTGCTGGAAAATGTTTTTTTTTTCCCTGGAGAAATGGGTTGCTTTTGTTTACTTTGGAAAAGGAAAATAAGTACAATTTCTGTTCTTGGTAACAAGTTGGAATTAAATTTACATTATCCAGGTAGCAGAATTGCTTACTGAGACTCTGATAGGGTAAATGTCTCAGTCTAGCAGCTTGTCAGTAAGTTTAAGATTCCTGTAGATCTGGAGTCAAACTATTGCTATAGGATCTGATTTGGCAGAGAAATTTTCCTCTGTGACACAAGTGTACATAAGAATATACTTTGAACACACGCATTCTTCACTTTGCCTTTCTCTTTCCATTGCTGTGCTAAAAAGGAAAAAAATCTGTCAATAAAAACTGGTGTTTGGTATTCGGCAGCTAATGTTTGCTATGTTTTTATGTACACGTTCTCCATGTGGTGTAACAAATCTTTCATGTTACTGAGAGAGCTTACATTAAATGGATGAATTCTGAAGCTGAGCTGTTGCTGGCTGACTTGCAGCTATCCAGATCAGGCAGTTCTTTTACCGAATATAAATTGATTCGGAAATTTCTGGGTTCTTATTCTTTCAATAATCTTTATATTTGTGATCAGAAAAAAAATAACTGCTGCAGAATTGACTGAATTGTGCAACAGAACCTCATGTTTAGCTGGTTAAAAAACTAAAACAAAACAGAGCACTGAAGACAAACTACAGGTGCTGTAAACACAAAAATATTTTCTTGAAGTGTTGAGTCCTGGCATTCTGCTTCTGAGAGCATATCCCTTCCTTCATTAATGAATTAAAGTCAAACCATACTCCGATGGAAAACTTACATTGAACTAGTTTGGGTGTGTTACAACTGGTGACACAAAGTTAACAAACTTGATTTGGAGAGGAACAACTTAATTCTTTGTGTTTTTTTTTTTTCCCTAGCAGGGGCAGATTCTTTGAATTAACCCTTGTAAATGTTCTTAGAGATCGTGTTTATAATAAACTGCATTGCTGATGCTCTCAAAGAGGAGAAGAATAATTGACAATGCTTTCAGTTTTCAAAGGCACAGGATACTAAACTATAGAGAAACAAGAGAGTAAAATGAAATACTTCCTATTTTTCTTAGCTCTTAATCCAAAAGAGAAGTTAAGATCTGAATGACACTTGTGTATTTTTGTGAACGAAAATGCAGTCCAAAGCAGAGTGACACAACTTGTAATGCTTCTGTCCTTGATGAACATAAGAGAAACAAAGCGGTGAGGTGGCAGAACTGAAGAGTGATGCCAACAAACAAGATACTTGTTCCATGCATCTCTTTTACTTTTTTCCTTACACTGCAGCTTCTGGTCTTCCAGAGGAAAGGAGTATAGGGGATGAAAGGTTTTATGATCCTAACATAAGATCACTTAATGATCTTAACATAGCTTAACGTTAGCCCCCTTAACCAGCTTGCGGGAATGTAGTTAAGCTTTAGACCAGGTTTAATTTTTCAGTGCGCTAAAAGGGTGGTTCTCTCTTCAGTAATGAAAGGAAGGTATGGATTCCAGTGTACCATGGGCAGGGGATACTAGTTGTACAAATAGACCTGAGACATCTGAGCTCACCTTTGTATCATGTACAATCATATACAAAACAAAACACGAGCAGCACTTTTTTGGTTCCTTTAAGATGTCCAGAAGAACATGTTCTGCGAACTTCTGCAGGTGGTTTTCTTATAGCTAATTTCTGTCCCTCCCATCCATAGGTTTCTCTTGCTTTCTGAGCTGTTGAAGTTGAGTCAGTTATACAGTTGACTGATTATAAAGCCATCTGCCAGTGGTACCTGTGCTTCTCTATTGTTCTGAGTTGTTTGCTATTTGTGTCTTTCCACAGCCTTTCCACAGGACTTGCTAAGGTTCTGGCTGTGGTGCATAGGCCAATGGACTGGTTTCTTTCTGAACCCTTGATGGGTGCCAGGTCTTGGTAGTCTTTAGGGAACAAGACTTTAAGCTGCTTTCAGGTCACTGAAGACCTCTTCAGTTTGCTTTTCAGTAGCAGGCCCAGCGAAAGATCTCTGCAGTCTCAGCTGACCTGCTTGAAGCAGGAGAGGCTATTAAGTTTCTTCAACTCTGAATGTTTTCCCACCATCACAAAACTGTTCTTATCAATGCCGAACATGTGATAGCGTGTATTTAGATTTTGCCTTAAACAATATTTGACTTCTGGTTTCCCCAGACTACACGTTGTCAAGCTATGGTATCTTTTGCACAGATATCTTCCAGTCCTTTCACAAAACAAGTCGGTAGGTAAGGGTGCTACTTTGCTGGCTTGGTGTCATGGCATGTATAACCTGTTGGGTGACACAGTCCTAACAACCTTGTAGTGAACAGTGTTGTGAATCTCTTCAAAGGCATTTTCAGTGTTCTTATTACCTGTGGGAAATTGTAAATCTTCTAACTGCCAGTGGGCGATATAGCTCCCCTTAATTCTGAACCATGACACCACAAAAGAAGACATTTTTAGCTCTTTTCCCTTCCTCTTCCATGCCAAGACTTTCTTCCCAATCTTTGTCTGTTTGTCATTGCAGACATATGCATAGATGCAGTCTAGAGAATCTTACCCTGGTGGTTACATCCTTTCGAGTTCCTAGCTGCTTATTTTGCTGATTCTGTGAAGGTAGCCTTCTGTATTGCTGCTGTCTCAGCTAGAAGACTTAAGCAAAGTCTAAGCTCCTGAAAGATTGTGTAAGGGAAAGCCTATGTATGAAGGCCTGAAGGCTGCTATCATCTTCTGATGGCTGTCTGTTGTAAAGTTAGTGGAACAGAGGGTAACTCCTGCCCTTTTACTAAAGTTCCTCCCCCTCTCTCCCCACCCCGTGGAGGCTGTAGCTTGAGTGTATTTATGGCCTACTGTTTTTTTAGAAGTTTTCTGCAGAAATAGTTAAGAAATACTTCCACTCTAATGATTACAGAGTAGCTGAATTAAGAAGAACTTCTCCATTGTCAATTAATTCAAGAAGAATCTCTCGCTAAGGATTTTTTTTTTGTCAGCAATTTTGAAAAAAATATCTTTGGCTAACAGCTTATGTATTATCTAAAGTTACACAGTGTAAAAATGGACGTGTGAGCTAGTCCTAAGTCTATAATGACTTCAGTGACTGGACTCCTTTTGATGCTCGTAGCTTGCATGCTCATTTTGCTTACTTGCTCAATTTAGTGCAGGTTATTGGGTTCTGTTCTTGAGGAACTGAAGGGGAGGGAATGCTTTCTGAGCTATACATATTTGCAGTGAGGAAGAAGGCCAGAGTTGTTTCCCTGGGACAGCCCCTGAGAAGAAAAGAAGGGTGGGTGGTGTGTCCTTGTACGCCTGTGCGTTTATACAGATCTGAGGTCTTGGGTTACTTGAACTGACATTCATTGCATGACTATTTATCAAATGCTCCTGCTGAAAATAAATATTTTTTGACAGTCTGTGTCTTCTCTGCCTGCCTTTGTATCTGTCATGATGTTTTGATATCTTACTTAGTTTGGGATTTTTATTTCCCCTTTCTTTGGGTTATCTCGTAATTTACCTTTTGGATTTTGCTCTGAACTCAGAATAGATTTTGTCAATGTCAATGGAAATTGTCACTTCTCAGCAGAATGAGAGAGCTGTAACATAATGTAAGTTCTACTTTCAACAGGAGGTTGGACCAGATGTTTTTCTAATGATTTTGGCTTAGCTCTTGTATGCCAGCTGAACCCTGTGTCAAAAAGTCATCAGGTCTGAAGAGGAGTTTGTCTCTGTATGCTATTAAACTCTGCTTGTCTTCCCATCAATATCTTTGTAATGTCTTCCAAGAGAATTGACATAAGTGATGCAACTGTTTAAGTTTGTAGAAATTCTGTGCTGGAAGAGGTGTAGAAATCTGCTTGCTTACCACTTAATATGCTCATTTCTATGAAGCTTCCTTTATACCTACTTTTCTGGTTTACCAGCAGTGAGGTAATGGTACAGTACTAGGCAGTTCTAGAACAAAATTTTATTTGTTCTTCAGATTTTCCTATATGTACTGAATTTTACTCTAGTGTATCTGTGCATGTATTTCTGTGTAGTGCTTTCATTTTTACTTTAACCTTTGAGAGGGAGAATACAAAAAGCATGCAGTCCAATCTAGGGATTAGGTGCAATTTCGTATGGTTTTTGTATCAAAAAAGTTAATCTGATAAAAGTCGTCATGTGAAATTTTTACATCATTAGATACAATGCTGCAGGAAAGCCTTAGTGTATTCTGGCATCTTTAAATCATGTAGACAGCTTATGGCTATTAATGGGAAGAAGGTAGAAATGGAAGCAGATAAGAAAATAAGTGGTAACTTGCTCTTCCTATGTTGGAAGAAGAAAAGTTTGTCATTCCTTAAGGCTCAATGTTTTCATGCAGCTGAATAGCCCTGAATTTGCATAAAGGCAGCTGAAATCTATCCACATTACTGTACCTTGCAGCTCATGGGACAATATCTTTTTCCCTTGTTTGTGTATAGAAATTTGCTGTCAGGAAGAAGGCAGGGATGATGAGAATTTGGGAGATGTCACAGGAAATTTTTCAAGGAAATCTTCAGTATGTTGTATTCTCTTCTTAACTATTCCATGAACTATTTCTACAAGCAGAAGGGACAAGAGGCTCTAAACTGAAAATACAAGTTTCTGCCTGCATGGATCTTCAACATGAACTTTGTTTGGAGGTGAGAATTGCAGTGGAAAACAACTGGGTAGAGCAGGTAGCTGTTGGATTTAGAGGGTGTAGTAAGGAAGAGTATTGTGTCAAAATCAACTGCTCAAGACTCGTTTTAAAGCAATTAACTGGACTAAGAAGTGTTAATGAATTTCTGACTCAGCTGGTGAAGTAGTAGAAGTAATTGAATGAGTACCTGCAAGTGCTTGCTTGCAAGGCAAGAAAATAGGTGTGTATGTTTGCAGGTAAATGAGGAGAATATTGTAAGCAGTGAGCAAAAATGAGGTGCAGCAATGAGATCAGTTTAAAATGAAGTAATGGAGGTCCAAAACAATTCAACAGTTACTGAACCGTATGCAGTAAGTTCTCCAGTTTAGTTGCAATTAAATTAACGTCTCAACTCCTAAATGTGCTGTATGCTTGTATATTTGGAATATTGCTTCTACCTAAACTGACTAGCTCTATCACAGATACAGCTGATCAAGTAAATTAATGTTATCTATGTGGAGGTGAAGGAATATGAATCCAAAATCTTAGACTTGACATTTTCTGATAAGCATGCTGAACTCTTGGTTCTGGCTGGCAGGATGTGCAACTTACTGGAAGAAAATGTTCTGAACTTACAAGGCATATAAACATCTTCCTGTCTTTTCCTCCTTCCCCCATTTTTGCTTAATACTGTCTTCAGGGCAGTAAGTCTTTGCAATTTTAAGAAGCTGGCTTGCTGTAGCATTAAGTATGGCACTTTTTTTTTGGGTAAGGTACAAAATACAAAGTGTGCTGACCAGTGTGCTAAACTCTAAGCTGGTAAGAGGCATTATAATGGAGTATTATAGGCAGAGGTACTAGGCATATCCTTAAATATTGAGGAAGCTGGAGTGTAAGAGCCTGAAAAATTCTTGTACTACTAAGACTTTTGCAAAGAACTTGCACCCAACCCCATCCCCCCAAACCAAACAACCAAAACCCCCCAACACGTTCTAGAGCTCATCCACTTAGATTAAGGAAGCTCTTTTCTTGTGAAAGTGTTCAGTTCCATTTTATGGAGTTGCTACCAATTTGCTTTGTTATGCCATTAGTGGCCCTAGAGCTGGTTGGAGTGTTTCAGTTTACTCATCTTCTCCGCTGCCTACGTCACAGTTTACAGTATCCTTCAGGAAGTGCTTTTGGGTGTTCACTAAAAGCTGATACAGGCTTGTTCTCCAGTTGTCAGTTTCCTCTGTTAGCTTCAAAGATACGGAGAAGTGCCAGTCACTTCCTGTTGGCTTTTCCATGGGTAAGAAAGGTAAAGGCTTCGCTGCAAGTTGACAGGTAGCTGCTTTATCTCTTGTTCCTGTGGAACCTCTCCAAGTAATACGTTGGCTATACATTAGCTATAATGCTTGTAATAGGTATGTTGGGTCTGCAGAAAGTAATTCTACTTGAATTCCTGTACATTAACAAAGATGACTGTTAATGCTAATCAAACTGTGTTTACGAAAACTCAATAATACTATGTGAGATAGTAACAATTGGATGCCAGTGCTGTTAGATGTCTTCAGAAGATACATTGTGTGTTTATTTTAAATGCTTCTTTTTAGTATTCATCCTCAATTTAAGGAGTCTGCTTATGAGGAAAGCATCTGCAGGCCAGTGATTTGACATCATTACAGTTAAGAATAGGTTGTGAAACACTAAACAAAATGGCTTGTTTACTGAAAACCTTATGCTAGAAGAGGACCTGAACTTAAAATTCTCAAATCACAAAGCCTGTCAACTGAAGCACAGAGGTCTGATGTACAGTTGTAGCTTTTTCTTACTGTGGGAGTGGGTTGAATGCTCAGTGTAGTTGGGAAAATTGTCTGAAAATGTCAGGACTGGACCAGTGCATTCAGCTGATCCATGGGCTTGCCCATCTCCTTTTGAATTTAGGTATCTAAAGAAGGGGACAAGTAAGCCAAGTCATGGGAGTGAGGTTTACAGATGGAGGATGTTGTTTGTCAGAATGATAACAGTTCAGTTTTAGGAAACTGAAGGCTCTTTTCTTGTTCTAGCACGTGGAAGACAGTTGTAACCCACTAAAAAGATCTTTTCCCTACTTGGATTAACTGCATGTATGGTATTGTGTGACTTCAGATTCTTGTAGTGAGACTTAAGTTAATACTTTGATGTTAAAGGTCATAGCCAAATCATGCAGCAGCATTATATTTAAAGGCAAACTGGCAGTTGTATGGTAACATACTACACAATGAGAAACACACTTAAGTTGAGAGGTTTCAATACAGAAGGTAACTATGGACATCTTGACTTGACAGATGCCTTGCAGGATAAAACAGCTGCCACCTCATTCTTCTACACAGCTGAAAATGTCATGTGTTGACAACACACTTCGCTGCATAACTTCAAAGCACAGACTACTTAAAGTGGCTGGCTCACTCAGAGAGATCAACATTAAACTGGCTTCACTAGACAGCATCAGAATTGCCTATATGATTTTTTTTTCAGCTAATTATTGTAGTCTTTTTGTGGAGGAGTCCATGTACTGGCCCTGGGTGGGGAAACACGTGGCTGACCTCACAGAGCTCCTTGTGGAATGCAGTTGATTCTTATAGTCAGTACAGGGTGATACAATAGATCTATGGCAGCTGTTTCGTAGTATGGCAGATAGTTTCACATTAGTACCCAATTTCAACTTCTGTTGACCTTTTTACAGCAGGGGATGCTACTCCATCCTTTGAGAAAAGGTACAAAATGTGCCACCTTGCTGATGTTTATGAAGTGATGTGTTTTTTTCCATTTGGTGTTTGAATGCAAAGAAACAAGGAATGCCCAACACCATTTGACAGTGCCTGTAAGTGACTTCAGCTAGACCCCTAGGTTGTGCTGGAACCTTGATCAGCTTTCAGCCTGGTTGATGCTGGGCTTGTTGGCTTGCTTCTGCAGTGTACTCTGCAGAGAATGCTACCTCCTCAGCCTGATTAGTGTGGCTGCACGAGCAGGCTGGCATAGTTGCCAGGTATAGCAGACTTTTTCTGGTCCATCGTAAAACTTTTTGTGCTCTAAAGCGTAAGAATTTGTAGACTGAAGGTGTCATGTATTGGTTAAAAGCTTTAAACATTTTTGTTACTAGGAGTATTTGCTATGATTAAGGAGTCAGGATGTAGAAGAACCATTGTGACGAGGGAAAGCTCAGCTTCTGAGGAGTAAGGTTTACAGCTTTCTCAACTTCCAAATTGTTAAGACTTCTATCTACAATGTTCATTGAACAAATCTATTTTGTGGGATTGTGTAATTTGTGATTCTTTTAAGTTCCTAAGCATAAGGTAAAGACAACGATTTGCTAATGAATCCTACTTTCTGCTTTTGCTGTCTGCTGCTGTGTTGGACCTCATAGTGGAAAGGACATGAAGAACTTTCAGTAGATGCTTTTGACGCCTGTCATGGGGGGGTTAGGATGGGAACTTGTTCTTTTGTATTTTTACTTGGTTCCTGGAGCTTATTTAAAATATTTTTGGCATGTTAATCAGGAGCTTTCAGTACTAGACTGTGTCATTACGGTGTAACAAGACTAAATCTGGCTAGAAGAATCCTGATCACTATTTTCTTGTGCTGTGCAGGTGTATTGATCATATACACGTTCCTCTTGCTATTATACTAGGCATGTGACGTAATGGTTTGCATAATCATATTATGTACCTGATTTCTTATGGCCTACAGGAAAATGGAATAATTTAGATCGTTTTTTTCTACTCATTTTTGTTTACTTTTATAGGCTCTTTTAGAGGAATAGACAAATATAGTCAAGTGTTGTGTGGCTTTACTGACAATGCCAGGTCTTGAGAACTAGGCTGTTGGAGGCATTTGAATTTGAACTGAGCCGTAGTTATCTGTAGCTGAAATGTTTTGAACTTTTTCTTGGCACACTTCTTGCTTACCGTGTTATAGATGTAATACATACTGAATCAACATATAGAGTATTAGGTTCTTAAGCTTTGATTATTTTCCTTCTTGTGGATTTTTTCACCTGCAAATGCTTTCTTTTTTTTTACTAGATTCCACGTAATTAGAAACAGTAAAACTGGATTTGCTGGTTGTGGTTCTGTTGCTATGCTCTCTGTATAGAAATACTAAATCAGTACAACACAAAAGTTATCTCTTGTCACTGTGGAACTAAGTGAGGCTTGATCTTGAAATATCTTTGTTTCTGAGGTTTGCAGCTGGGTGTTTTGGTAGTCATCTGTAAATAACTACCAAAATAATACCTGTAGAGCTCTAGCAGTCATGAAGCAATTCTAAAAGTATTAATACAAAGCCATCATATTAATTATTTTTTTTTAAATAATTTGCCTGTTTCAAATATCTTTTCCCACTAATTAAGCTCTCATGAGCAAGAACTTCTTGCTTATATAGCACCTCTTTTCCTGAATTACTATGTATCTATCTTTTTTCAAGTGGAAGTTGCATAAATCTGATTGGAGAAAGGAGCCCTTTTATAAGCACAGTATCTTTTGGAAGGTTGAGGGACTTGCTTCTTTTTAGCTGGAGAAGATCAGACTGAGGCTGGGATCTGATCAATGCTTATAAATACTTAAAGGATGGGTGTCAAGAGGATGGGGCCTGTATTTTTTCAGTGATGTCCAGTGACAGGACAAGAAGTAACAGGCACAAACTTGAACATGGGAAGCTCCACTTAAAAAGGTTCCTCCTCATGTTTACTTTGAGGGTGGCGGAGCACTGGAACAGGCTGCATAGAGAGGTGGTGGAGTCTCCATCTCTGAAGACATTCAAAACCTGCCTGGACATGTTACTATGCAACCTGCTCTAGGTGGACCTACTCTGGCAGGGGGATTGGACTAGACAATCTCTAGAGGTCCCTTCTAACCCTTATTGTTCTGTAGTTATTTCTGTAGTCTTTTGGATACTGCTGCTTATTCCTGAAACTGGCATTGTCATCTCCCTCAAGGAGAGTTAAAATAGTTAAATACTAATATTCTCTATCAAGCACAGAGTTTTACTAGTTAGCGTGCTTTTCCTTTATGTTGACAAATTCAGGTTGTCCGAAATTGCATTTGTCTTGTCTCCTTAACATAATTACAGAAGCTTGCCAGAAAAGAAGTGTGTTTTCATAGAATAGTTTGGGTTGGAAGGGCCCTTTAAAGGTTGTCTAGTCCAGTGGCTCATCTGTAAGCTATATGTACTGAAAACTAGTTGCTATGTATTAAGGATCTAAATTGTCTTGAGGAAAACCTTGGTCTGTGTACCTTTTAACTAAAAATTGTTTAAAGGTTTTGTCTTAAACTTTTGCTCAAACAATAGCATTTTACATTTGTCTGAGATATGGCAGTGAGTCTTTGTGCCACGTGTCTTATGACAATCTCTCTCTTGTCTTTCAGTGAATGATAGTGTCTAGAAAGGGTATGTCCCTTCAGGAGAGAGGTGCCAATGTCCAACCGGCCTAATAACAATCCAGGGGGGTCACTGCGACGTTCACAGAGGAACACTGCTGGGGCCCAGCCACAAGACGACGCAGTAGGAGGAAGGTATGACTGTTTTCTCTGTGTTTTAATGTATAAGATCAAAATTTATGTAACTTAAAGAATGAAGTTTTTCACCCTGCAATCCAAGCAGTGAAAAATCTTTTAGCCGCTGAAATGCTATGCTGTTATAGCATGGGATAAAACATGGATAACTCACTATCTTGCATGCTCAGCTTAAATAGTGGTAGCAGATCTATGGGGAAAAAGTGTAACTGAGCTATATTCTACAAGTCACAGGTAGTTACAAATTCATTCCCCCTCTTCTTTCCCTGATAACAAAAATATTGGGGGTAGGGGGTATGGGACAGAACGGTCAGATGGACAGGGAGACTCTAGTGTGTGAAATCTGAGAAAATATGTGTCTCCATGTTAGAGAAGACTGAATAACTGATACCTCTCTGTTCCCTTGCACTGTACATGCAAGCTTTTGAATAGTTCAAGAGCAAAAGGTTTGCTATCCTTTAGTATACTTGTTCTGGTGAGCGAGTGGACCATGTTGTATATGTTCTGTAAGTGGTTGCCTCCACAGTGCAGAACAAAAAATCCTTGAAACTTTTCTGGGGATGCTGGCTGTGTAATTATTGCCATGTCCTTTAAGGAATGAAGAGTCTTCATCTGAGTGAGTGAAGCCTGTATGGACAAGTCTTCATTTAATGTTGTTAACCTTCTTTCATTAGGCTAATATTTTATCGTATTGTGGTAGGCAGCACCTGTCTGTGTTCTTCTTCCTCAGAGGTGTTACTGGTACAGTTGTTGGAATACATGTATCTTGGGCTTGGATTTTTTTGGTATAAGAGCATTAAAATATTGCAGTCAGTGGCATGAAGTAAGAAGTTTTTTTTTACTATGAAGGGATCCGGCTATAGCATGTAATGAAGATGAGGTATATTTCTTAGTAGTATAAGGTCTGAGAACAAAGTCAATACTGAATGGATGAAGGAGGCTAGCTGTTCTTCTAAAGAACTTCAGGGGAGATAATTCAATCTGTGAAAGGCAGCTTCACCTTTTCTAAGCTAGTATCTACCGTACAAATGGAAAAGCAGGTGATGAACACAAGGCTTCTGTCCTGGACTTCTGTGGCATGAGGAGAGGGAATGTAGCTGATTATTTTGCAAGCTAGAACTGTTTTTGGACAATACTCTCTCTTTAAATGAGGCATGGTGAACCCTTCATTCTGTTCTGGGTTATCTATGTCTGAATGGATGTTTCTCTCTTTTTTACCAACTCTTTACACTGAACTTGATGTTGGGTGAATAACCTCCCTGGAAGAAAGAACTAGAGACAAGTTATTTGGGCACGGGGTGGGGGATTCTTCTTCAGGTATCTACTACTTATTCATATTTTATAGCAGAAGGCAGGGGAGAAGCTCTACAGCAAGTCAGACCAATTGAAGAATTACAGGGGTAGCACTATTTTCTTGTAAGTTACTTACCTGGTGTCTTGGTGCATTGTGATCTGTTAGTTATGCTGTCACACAATAATTCCAGATGCCACCTGTCTTAAATGGCTGGACCTCTTCACGCCTCACCAAATCTGTGTCAGTCAGACTTCCTTGAGCAAGAGTGTGTTGCGTTCCTGAACTATGTTAGACCTTTGCAACTAAAGCTCTTTAAGTAAAGAGGATAGAAGCTTACAATACCCTTTGAAAATGTGGGTTCTTTAGAACAAGACTTCCCCTGCCTTCCCATCTCTGAACAAGTATTTTTGGCTGGTAAAGCATATAAAAAAGCCTGCCTAAAGCATGCTGGTTAATACAAACTTAATAATGAATTCAGTTTCTCTTACTGTCTTCTGTATATCCTTCTTAGTAAGCTGCTGGGCAGAAGTGGCTATTGTACAAGAACAATGTAAGACAGATCTTGAAAAATTTGGAGATGAAATGGCAAGAGACAGGCTCTCAAATGACAGTCACTTTTTCTCTGGTTGCCTGTCTTAAGTCACAGACCTCAGGACTTGTACTTACTATCCCACTGCATCCTAGATCTGTGTATGTTTTAGTTCTGCTGCTGAACAATACATAGGAGGATCTAGAGTTCACAGCTTTGTGTACCTCTTTTCATACACCTTGCTGTACTCTGGTGATCCCTACTGCTTTGGCTGCTATATTAAAAATAGGCAAAACCCCCTCAATCAACCCAAAACACCACAAAAGAAAAAACCAAAACTAAAACAAGCAAATGGAAAACCACAACAAAAACCCAAACCCTAAACAAACACACCTTTTCTTACGTTGGTTATCTCAGGATACTTGAGATTAGTAACTTATGTTTGGTCTCTTCCTTGCATTTGTCATCTCTAAAGTGAAAGTCTTGAATTTCAGCTGTAGAATCACTTAGAGAGCGAAGGATCTGTGGAAAGACCACTTTCAATAATATGCTCATATTGTGCAAAAAAAATAACTGTGACCTTAGGATGCATCGTATGTTAGTATTTTAGTTGGAGTTGGGAGTGTTCTTTTGAAGCCAATTTGTCATCATCACCTGCTGTGCTTTGGCTAACATGGAATGGTCTTGGAGCACTTGAATTGGAATCGCTTTGGTTGAAATTAAGCTGTATGTTGTGCTCTAGGAGAGCAGTTTGTGCATCCTGGTCACTTGTGTTTGTAATCTGGTCTGCTTTGAAGTAGGAATCACTTGGAATGCATAGATGGTGGATGTTGATCCTCAATTGCAAGTATCTTGCTTTAAGAATTTCCTTCTGTTGATCTGCACTACTTGTTGAGGTAGTTGTGCAGATAGTATGAGACTTTATTCGGTTCCTCCATCAGATCCATGTTTTTCTTAAAAAACCAAAAC
>JAOQGH010000051.1:17511764-17678609 GCA_025769975.1 Gallinago jamesoni
ACTTGTTGAGGTAGTTGTGCAGATATTATGAGACTTTATTCGGTTACTCCATCAGATCCATTTTTTTCTTAAAAAACCAAAACACCCCCCCCCCCCAAATAAAAATAAACTGAAAATACATACACAACCCTCACCCCCCTCCAACCTCACACAAAACAACCCCCCCAGTATTGTAGAGGGAATGAAGTAGTAATATGAGTCTCTAGGGGGTTGTTGCTTCACACCTAAAATTAGCCACAAAGTTTGTAAGTAAATTTAAGGGCCACACCTTCTGAAGTGTTGGAGAAGGTTACTTCATTTTGGTCACAGTTATGCAATCATAACCCTTTGAGCAAGGACAAGTTTCAATACTGTCTGAACTTGTGTACTTGATGACAATTCTGCTTTGTATAAATACCTTTCTAAATGCTAAAAAAGCAACAGCTTTTTTCTTAGAGCTTTCTTATGGCTAAAGTGCATACATTTTCAAAATACAATTAAGTGACACTAACTTGAAAAATTTGTGCAGTTTGTCACTTATGTGTAGGTTCAGCTTTTGATGTGAAGTCCGCTGATGTAAAGTGATTGAATAGCCATTGGTAGTATAAGCCCAATGCCCTTGTAATAGCCTTAATTCTGCCTCTCTCTTGTGCTCTGACTGGAGTGAGCATTACTACAGACTTCAGTGGAGTCAGGTGTTATAAAGGAGAGGGGCTACAGAGTGATAGCACTTCCAAGCTGAATGGTAATGTGTGTCTTTTATATAGTCTTCAGCTGTTTTGCAGTTTAAAGGCTTTCTGTTAAAACTTTATCAATTTAACTTGCTGAGTGGCTACTGTTCACTTGCATTGAAGACTGGGGAAATCCCAAACTCCTCTTGGTCTGGTATGTAAAACTCTTGTGACGTATAATACTTGTGGATTTGGCTTAACCTGGAAACAACAGTGCAAACCCATTTTTCTCTAGACATGGCTTAATTCATGTCACCCTATTTCATGTCACCCTAGTAACATCAATACTTATGATCAAAACGAGTGGGAAAAGCCTGTGATGTGTCTTCTCCTGGAGTTTTACTAACAACTTCACACTCATCACAGAAACTTTAAAATAAGTTTGAGTGTTTGATTTTTACATTTGTGTTTATTAAAAAACAACAAGAAACACAGAAAAAGCATACCCCAAAACAAATAATGGTGTTAGGCTCATAGATAGTGTAGGAAAACTTTTGCAGCACAAACTGGTAGCAAACTTGGCATCTACAGTGTGTGCTTTTGTCTAGATAAAGCAAGTGTGTTTGAAAACTGATGAACTGTTTTTTCCTTTAGTGTATGCATAGAACCAAACCGGCCTTGATGAAGTTGGACTAATGTGATTTTTTTTTTTTTTTTTACTTTCTGTTGTCAGTAGAGATGTTGAAGTAACTGTACTTTGGATGACTTTCTGCTCTTGTAGGTGTTACAGTTCTTACTGGCTTTACCAGATAGGAAGGTAACACTGAATACTTTTCAAACTTAGAATTAGTGTTATGATGGCACCTTCCTAATTGTACTGCATTTAATGCAGTTCTGCATAGCAATAATGATGCTAGAGCTTCCCTTTGCAGCTGTAAACCAAAGAGGAGTAGGAAGCAGATGCATTAATAAGAGCACTTCTCATAGAGGCAGGAGGAGGGCGTGGAAGGTACTTATTGTCACTTGCCTAACTCTGTGTCTGTGTTGTCACTGTGTGTCTTGAAGAATTGTGCCCTTGTGTCTTCAGTTCCCAGTGATGCCATAGTGTTTATTTTGAGTGGAAACAATTTGGAAGTGATATTGAGGCACACAATAAGATATTTTCTGGAACTGTGCAGTTGTCTTTTCCTTTCAGTTGTGAATAATGTTCCAGTATATTGCTATGGAGTAATGGAAGTGGTCCTATGTATTAGAACAATTTACTAGTGCTGCAAACTTTTTTTTGTTTTTAGTGGCATGAAATGGTAGTGACATCTGTCTTTTAATCTGCATATAGTCATTCTCCAGAAATCTTCAGGAACAGTAATATTAAAGTAGGATATAAATTTTGATGTAAATGACTGCTATACTGATGCAGTTTTGTGTCAAAGTATGAAGTTTTCAGAATACAATATATACATGTTCTTGTGGATTTAGGATTGAAGGCTAAATTAGAAATGAGATGTTGTTAGCTGAATAGAGGATATTGGTATAAGCAGAATCTGGAAGAAACTTTGGACTGACCCTTTTAAAATACTAAAGCAAGAAGAGTGCTGTTGTCACTTAGAGTACTGCTGTTCTAAACAGGACTTATTTTTTAGACCAGTCTTGGTTCATATCTTATCTGAGACTTGTGTAAAAACTGAATTTAATGACTGAATTGGTTGGGAAGACAGAGGTGGAGTTTACATGGTTTATTTTATCTGTGCTATTGCTTTTTTTTATAAATCTAATGCCATGTTCCTTTAAACTGATATGCTACTGCATGTACAGTTGCTAGTGTCTTGTGTACCTTCTCTTTGCAACACATGCAAGGTGAATGATTGAACTCAAAGAATGAGAACTGAGAGAACAGTAGGTCTCTTAAAAAAATATGGGGGGAAAAAAATCCTTATCAGTTTTGATTTTGTGTTTGTTTCTAGTGTAGCGTTTCTTTTCTGGCTATGTGTGTTTATTTCTACTGATAGTTTGAATAAAGAAAATAAACCAAATGGTAGTCTGCATTATATGATATTCACAGTCCCCAGGATATGGTTGTAGCTTTATTGGTCCACATAAATTGGACATTGGTATTACATATTTGTAGGCCTTAAAAAAACCTGAAGGGTTTAAAGGTGGATGGGGGATTGTCTGGAACAAGTGGAAACTCTTCAGTGCATGATTTAAGTGCTTGATGCTTTGATTTATTGCTTTAGCTGTTTTACTTGAAAGGATGTTTGATTTGTTCTGTGAATACTTAAAGCAGTAAGTTGAATCCAGTTCTAATTAAAGCAATCCAAAAATCTTTAAGGGAAAGTAACCTTTTAAAATATACTTCAGAATAAATAAGCCCTTATCAATAAGCTTACACAAAAAAATAGATTCCTGCTAAGTGTAAACTATGTAATAACTTCTGTTACTCCCATAATAAAACTATTTCTGGGGAAAATGCAAATTCATGTCTAAATCTTTCATTGGGAAAATGCATGCACTCAGAAATAGGTGAAACATTCCCAAGTTTACCTTGTTGGAGTTTGCTGTTGTGGACTACACATCTGTTCTTTTTAACTGGGTTTTGATAGTAAAAATTATTTCTTCTAGTATGAGAAATAAGAAATAAATACTGGAGTATGGAGAAGATACGATTAATTTAATCTTTTCAGGCTGTTATGCTCTTAGAAAGGTGAGCCACAGAAAATGTTTTATGTGCTGTATAGGTGCACTCAGCTGTTTGAGTAACTGACTAAATGAGACTACTTTGGAAGGAAACAGGGGAAGGAAAGTTATCAAGAAAAGCATAATAATGAAGTTTTAACATTTTGACTTTGTAAGCAAATTATCATATGGTTATCACTTAAGTGATTAAACTTTCCTACTAAGGTTTATGTTAAGGTTGTGTTAAAATCCTTAAGAGGATGGTGAAACTTTCTGGTCAATAGCAGGCTTAGCTCTGCCTTTGCTACTAGATTTCTGGCATTTGATTGGAAGAAGCTATTGGAAAGCTTGTGGAACTCTTCCACTTACTCTTGTGTCCTAAACTTTTTGATGTTTGGGTTCATGGGTTGGAGCAGGATACTAAAATGTGAAATCTCCCCTTCCCCCCTATGATTCAAAGATATTTGCATAGTTCGACTCCGAGGACTAAGTAGTCTAGATTAATAGCATTTAAGCATACAATAAGCAGTTCTTTAACTTTGAAACACTGCTTCTTCCAGCATTAATACTAGAGTAGTCTGAGGTTTCACAAAGGTTAGTGGTGCTTGGGGTTTCCATATAGGTAGGATATACACAGAGTTTTCCTGGTGTCAGCTGAATCAAAAGTGTGTTCTATCCAGGGAAGTACAATGAGATGTCTCTTGCCTTAGCAATTATTTATACTATGCTGTTTTAAATGCTGATGAGCTGTCTCTTCTGAGTCTTGCAGATGGTAATTCTCATTGGTTTTGAAAAGACGCATGGAATTAGTGAAGATGTAACTTAAGTCTTAAATTTTATCTATGGTATAGTATGATCTTTGTCTTGCAGTCAGAGCTCATTCAATAAACCATTTCTTTTGCATGCAGCTTGGAAGACCTCTTTTAGCTTATCTAAAGTGAAACTCATTCCTTTCTCTGACATCACAAGCTTCCTGTCTCATCTGACTGCCTTCATGGGTAGCACATGTTTCTTCATTCCTCTTACTTCAGCTGTTACCAAACAGGTCTCGGTCCTTTGAATTGGTCAATCTGCAGCCAGAAAATAACTGGCAGTGCTGAGCTTTCCGATTGAGCGGAACTGGTTACATTCCCATTCTGAGCATTTGATTTTCTTAAACTGAAGAGGAAAGAGACAAACGTAAACAGTCATAACTGGATAAAGTCTTAATGCATGGAATCTTGTGGTTGATGAATATATATCTATTTTTAAGAGGAGGCCTAGAACACACTTGACAGGTGTTCTAGTCTCATGCCTTACTGTGCTAGCTTAATGGTTAAGTGAATAATTCAGTAATCTTAAATACCAGAAAAAATTGAATTTGTCTGCACAGCTCAAGTTTGAGAAGATGTCTTGTTCATTTAAAATGACTAAATAGTTGTGTGCTTTACAGAACAGTTACATTGGTATTGATTTGGAACTGCATCCGGTGATTCTTTTAAGATATTGCTTTAATGTTAGAGATTGGTATAGAAAGATTTGAAGCTGTAAACTAATACTTGTAAATGGTCCAAAAACAATAATTCCACCTACTGGTTTGTATCTGTGTCTTGGAATCCTGATAGCTTTCTGTTTTGACTTTCTGCTGACAGGTCACACTTAGGGCAGGCAAAACATAAGGCACATAGCCCTCCTGAGAATAGAAAATCTATTTCAAAGACACCCAAAGTGCAGTCTAATACTACTTCTGAGCAGTCCAAAGGACACTTTTCTAAAAGGTAATTGTGCTTCATGTTCATTTGTTAACCAGTGTTATCTGCGCTTCACAACTGTATATAATATAGCTAGTTATACAGGCTTATTATAAAATGTATGACTAATAGATTTTTAACTAATTGCATTCTATTGCATTCAGCAGAGATATTTCCGTGTTTCGTATTCTGTTTGTGGTTTGTTTTTTTATTAATTTGCCAGCTAAGAGCATTCCACCAGTGATGGGGAGGAAACAATTTCTGCATAACTAGTCCTGGAATGCTTGCAAGATCTTTCTCCCCTTTTCCTGCTTCATAGGGGGGAAGATTGCCCAAGGAATTCTGAGCAATGTCCAATATTAGTTGAAATGTAATAATCTAAAGTATGCTAGTGCTCAGGGTAGTCATCTTGGTTGTGCTTTATCTGCTTTTAATATACTTCTGCTCTATACAAACTGGAACAGTTTTCTATCATATAGAAGATAATTTTGCCATTTTTGTATGTGATTCATTACATCAGTTTCAAGACTGAGACACTATCCATTCATTAAGAGCCTCCCTTGAACTAGAATCCAGTTATGACTAGTTATGCATTACTGAACACTCCTTACTCTCTTGTGGAAACTTAGGTTCTCAAACATTAAGGTGATAGCTTCATGGCTTGAATTTTTTTTCTTTTTAATCAGTTTGACATATGTATTAAAAAAGGTAGTAAAACCTATCCAAGTTGCCTCATTTCTTCCCTTTTAAAAAAAGCAATACACTGATTTGATTTTGAAAATTACTTTAATTTTCATGCTAGCAAAGATTTGTGCTATGCGACTGTTCTCATATAAGCATGCTTTTTTCTTGTTTCAATGTAAACTTAATAATCAACAGTGTTTCTGACTTGCAGTTTCAGTGATTACTAGAGAATGCTGAGTTTTATCTTGCAAAACTGTTGCAACTGTGAGGTTTCTTGAGTTCAATGCTGACACTGTTCCTGCTTGCTTCTACAGAGGGTGTAGTTCATCTGCTGTTTTAACACTGCAAGAAGAAGATCCAGAGAGAGTCAATACTTCAGAAAAGCAAAAAACGGGGCAAGTGCCTAAGAAAGACAATTCCAGAGGAGTTAAACGCAGTGCTAGTCCAGATTACAGGAGGACCAATTCTCCTAGCTCTGCTAAAAAACCCAAAGCACTTCAACACACTGACACTTCCTTGGAAACTAACAAGCCACATACTAAAACTAAGAGAAGACACTTAGACCAAGAACAGCCGAAGTCTACACAATTGCCATCAACAAGTAAGGCTCACACCAGAAAGGGTGGAGCTGCTGGTAGCTCCCGAAGTCAGAAAAGAAAAAGGACAGAGAATCTGTCTTGTATAAAGAGTGGTTCAGCAGTTGAATCAACTGGCGCTGAAGAGAAGTCAGCAAAACTCTCCAAGCTGGCTTCAAAATCGGTGACCTCAGCCAAAGCTGGGTGTAGCACCATCACTGATTCTTCTTCTTCAGCTTCCACATCGTCCTCCTCCTCTTCTGCTGTTGCCTCTGCTTCTTCTACTGTTCCTCAGGGTGCCAGAGTGAAACAGGGAAAGGACCAGAATAAGGCTAGACGTTCCCGTTCTGCATCCAGCCCCAGTCCAAGAAGGAGTAGCAGGGACAAAGAACCGAGTAAAACAAGTGGCTCTTCAAAGTTTGACTGGGCTGCTCGATTTAGCCCAAAAGTCAGTCTGCCTAAAACAAAACTGTCTCTGCCAGGCTCTTCCAAGTCAGAGGCATCAAAACCTGGACCTTCAGGACTGCAGGCTAAGCTAGCAAGTAAGTTCTTTTGTGGAAGAATAAGCATGTATGTTTTAAAATCAAGTCTTCTAAACAAATACTTCTGTTGTTTTCAGGCTTCTTGGTATCTTTTTTGAAAAATTAAGTGTGTTCTGATGAGCTTTTAAGTAAACCTTTTAAAAACCTGAAGCTTTTTTTACAGCTAAAGCAAATTAAATAAGTATAGTCAGTGTTCTGTAAGTTGCTTCTCTGTCTTCCAAATCAATTTTAAAAATAAAATATATGTAAAAAGGTAGATGTTGTGATGGGGACATGTTATAAAAATGTCTTGATTATATTCCTCCTGTCAGATGTTATTAGGTTATTTTTTTAAGCTTTTTGTCCTGAAGCGGGAATGTTAAATGCTGGAAAAGAGGTAAATAATATGTAGTTTCATGTTTCAAGCACACTTTCCTAATTTTTCCTTACTGTAACAATCTCTGATCTCACTTTAAGAGCAGTGATCTTTTAAACCTAGTGTGTCTAGTGCCTGGGATGTTAGTCGCTTTCTTCTAAGTGATTTCAACAAAATGTTGTCTCTGCTGAGTTTGAATACAAGGTACTGTTCTTTGTTGTCACTAAGAAATGTAGGCTGTCTGTAAGCAGAGGACCTGCTTGGTAGTGTGCAGATACGCTTGTAATTCTGTTGCCTGGAACAAGGCTTTTTTTGAAATGTGTTATGCTGCCTTTTGTGTACTGTATGATTTACTTACAGCGTGTTTTCTATAAAACTTAAGAAGTTGGATTCCTAAGTTTGCTTATTGTTGTTCCTTTACCTAGGCATGACTGCAAGTGGCCTCTGTCCCAAATGGGCATGTCTATAGCTAATACTAATGCAGGAAATATGTGAAATAAACAAGAGCAGCTTGATGTCTTCCTGTATAATCAAAGTAGATTTAATTGACCTAACAGGCTTGTTCTGGATAACTTGCATGACTGGAGTATTGATTCTGGAATGACCTAACATAATTGAGGAAGAATAGTATTGGGGTAAGGAAGAAGAGTTACTTTCTTTATGACAAGGTTTTATTTACCTGCTTCATGGTTCAAAACTTACTGGGTAATGAATTCCAGAGTAAAAACTCTGAATTAGCGCAGGGTGGAATGTGGGGAAAGTGGGTAGGAGTTGTGCAAGAATGGGTCTGACCTACAAGTTATTGGCAAATTTCATCATTGTTACTGGCAGCTTTTTAGCAATGAAGAAAAGCAACAGGGAGGAGGAAGAATTTACATCCAACAAGTGAACAATGACAAGGCAAAGGCAGAGAGGAACAAGCTACAAAACTTCAGGAAGGAGTGAGAAGTGGAAGGGTAGGATAGCACAATGTAAGGGGGGTGTGTGTTGAGTAGCTTGAAAAACAGCATTGAGAATATGAGGCTGAGCTGTCTCCACAAAGAATGTACTGAGAGTGCCAGCTTGACTAGCTTTAGCTCTTCCACGAACATTTTTTGCAAAAAAGAAACTGAATTTGAATTAAGACATTCAAGTACATGACAAATCCCAGTTGTTTTGGGTGTGTATGGACAAAAAGTCACTGGTAAGGGGCACAAAGCATGGTGAGAGACTATCTAGGCTCAGTAGAGGGTAAAGTTACTTTCTCTAGGTGGTGTCCCAATTTGAGGGTGGTGGGGGAAGTACTAACAGGTAATACCATGAAATGTAAAACGTCTAATGCCTCTTTATTTTCCTGTAGATCACAGCAAAACTTATTCCAATGGCTATTATATTGAACATCCTGCACCTGGGTTGGGGCAACCCAGGTTGTCATTATATGTTGAGGGATGAAGGGATTGAGAGCAGCCCCGCCAAGAAGGACTGGGGCTGTTGATGGATGAGAAGCTTGTCATTTAGTTGACAGTGTGTGCTTATAGCCCAGGCAGACAACTGTAGGCTGGACTGCATCAAAAAAGAAGAGAAGGCTCTTGGGAGACCTTATTGCGGCCTTTCAGTTACTTGAAGAGGGGTCATAAGCTAGATGGGGATAAACTTTTTAGCAGGCCCTGTTACAATAGGACAAGAAGTATTGCATTAAACTAAAAGAGGGTAGGTTTAGACTAGATATAAGGAGGACATATTTTCCAGTGAGGGTGATGAAACACTGAAACAGGTTGTCTGGAGTGGTGGTGGATGCCCCATTCCTGGAAACATTCATGGTCAGCTTGGATGGGGCTCAGAGCAACGTGATGGAGTTGAAGGTGTCTCTGCTTATTGCATGGGGGTTGTGACCTGTAGAAGTCATCTAGTCCTTCTAACCTGAACTATTCTATGATCATTGATCAGAATAAGTTATTATACTGAATATCACTAAGAATAATAACCCTACTTAGAAAAGAAGTGTGAAGTTTTATGATGTTTCTCAAACAGTCCCAACCTTTCAAAGATTGAGAGCATCAGAGCTCTTTGACAACAGATAGAAGTTATCTTGGAATCAACAGTAATGATTGTTAGCCTAGCCCTTTTTTAAAGAAAGAAAAAATAACTTGTCTGTCATACAGCTTCACTAAGTTGAAAATATTGGGACAAATTTGAAATATGTTAAGAAAATACACATCTTGGATAATGCTGACAAGTGTCAAGAAAATATCCCTCCAGGGTAGGCCTTTTTAGAATGGCTAAGTACAAACTTTTTTTCTGTAGCAAGCTGCTACCCTTAGAGAATAAGGGAACATAAGTAGGTGATTTTTCACACAAATATTAACACCCCTAAAGCTTTCTAAAGCAGTAACGCAAACAGTGATCTTGATTAAATTGAGGTATACACACCTCTGCCTGGAAATGTGTCCTTAGAAGTCATAGTAATCCTATGTAAAAAGTGAAGGCTAAAACTCAGTAGGGTTGTATAGGGGTATAATATGAAACAGATGTTTGAAATAAGGCTTATAGAACTAGTTGGAGATAAAGGAAAAAACAAATGTGGAAACATAACTGTGTAAGGAGCTCCAGAAACTTCAGGGATAAATGACCGGGGGTAGTGGTCCTGGGAAGATAAGTAAGAGGAGAGGGGAGATGTATTCTTATTAACATATGGTTGGTCATGTCTATATAAATGCAGTGGTCTTCACCCAGCATATGGCAGTTCAGGAAGAACAAGAAGAATTATTAGTAGTTGTAATCTGTGAAGGAAAGAGCTGAGCTGGCTTAATCTATGGTAAAGAAGAATGAGGAGAGCCATGGTTGCCATGTTTGCAGAAGCTTTTAATGTATTGAAGGGGAAAACCCTGAGGTTTCTTGCCCAGCCCTCACTGGATAATTAATAGGCATTAAGTGCAGCCAAGGTGAATTTCAGAGTCTTCAGCTGCACAGTAGTCTGTGTAACTGAGTAGTGACATCACTGACTAGCAGTTACAGAATTTGTTGAATGAAGAAAAAAATTTTCACCCCTATTTTTGTAGCTAAATATTTTTTCCTTGGGGGGGAAGGCAAGTTTCTTTTTTTGCTCTCTCAAGTTGAGAATTTTCACATCCCTTTGAAGCCCTATATTTTGTGGGGGCTCTTTAAATGTTCTGAATTGGGTCATCTCATTGATTATGTAACAACATCAAACCAAGCTGAATGATATCTCCATTATTAGGGAAATCTCCACTGCCCTTTGTTTAGTGTCTTGTGGCCTTAAGTAGGGAAAAGCTGGCAATGATGGCTGGGACAGTGCTGAGAGTAGGGTAACTTAAGGTAGCTGTCTCTGACTGAGAAGACTTCCTAATACTTTAAGATTTGCGGGGCTAGAAAGGTTATTGGGATACTGTGAAAAGCCACATGAAGGTGAACATGGAGCCTGAAATGAATGGTGTATAACTCCTGGCTTCAAGGGATTTGGCAGAGGTGAGGGAGAAAAGAATGAAAATAGCTCTGAATTTATTTGAGGGTGCAGATGACAGTGCTGTCTGTGTGATGATTGTTAGAGCCTTAAGTTGTGGACTTGGGATTGAGGAAATAAGATGACTAGTTTGGAGATCTTTGGTTTAATTGCAGTGATGGGCTGTCTGGTTGGTACTGAGGGAGGGGAGTAGTGAAGTATTAGAATGACAGGAGATTGTTTTATCTTCCCCTACAACACCTGTTTTCACCCCATCTTTATTGTGTGAGGAGAAGAGCCCAGCAAAAGAGCCAATCTCAAGTCTAAACTTCCAGTCCTAACAAGTAAATGTCTACTGACTATCTCTCTGAACTGTGAAGGGCTTTCAAGGTTATGGACCGTGAAAGTTTGACTAACTTTTCTTGGATTGGGTAATACACTCAGACTTAAAATAAGTGAATCTGGTACAGTGCATTCAGAATTTGTTTATTTAATGCAACAAAAAAAGCCTTAAAAAAAAAGTGAACAGTAAACACACTTAAATCTGAAGATGTTCTTAAGATCCCTTTGTTTTTCATTTGATTTCTGTTAGGCTGCGTGGTTTCAGGTTTAGCCTGTTTGAGTCCATTTTCCTTCAGAGTCATTAACGTGAGTGTTTGTCATGCAAATAAGATGATGTCAGGGCATAAACAATTTTTCTGTTTATCATAAAGAAACATGCCTCTGCTTTAATTCTGAAGTTTACATCCAAACTTTTTGCAGTTATTGAACATGAGCTGCTTAAATCTAGTTTTCCTTTGGTTTATTGAATGTCCATATTGTAAGTCTGTTCATAACTTTTACTAGCTCTTTGAAACGGATCTCTTTATGATAGCTCTGTATATTACAGAAATAGTGCTGAATAAACAACTTCTGGAGATGAACATCAAACTGATTCCCCTGAAAGCCTGTGCTGTCCCTGGCAGTACAACCGGTGCTTTCCTTCGTCAGGCAGTCACAGGGCATCTCCGATCCCATCTCTGAATGCTGGTTGTGCCCTGTTTACCAGTGAAGGCTTGGGGCTGTTGGCCTCCCGCAGCTCCTATAAGTAGAAAACTAACACAGTCAGTAGGCCACGCTGGTAGTGTAAAGGGGATGTCAAATTTTGAGAACAACCTGTGTGAAAGGAAGAAGGTTCAGTCTTGTGTTGATGAATTTGCCGTCCTGAGCTTACGGTATTGGGAAGACTCAATAGATTTGCAAAAGCTGCAGGTGGTAACATTGATTTAAGAAGACTTCCTAAACAAGGAACTCTTAAGGATACAGAGTAGCATTGAGCAGCAGGAAGGGAACAAGCTCTGGAAAGTCTGTCATTGCTACTTCTTTAGCCTTTGAAATTAATAGAGGGAGGTGGAAGCTCCTAGGTGCCCTGGTAGATACATCAGAGGTAGAGAATTGAAGACTTGAAAAAGAGAAAGATACAGAAAGATCTCTCAAGTACAACATTCTTCCTGAGTGGCAGGAGAAAATGAGCTCAACTCTTCTGGGAGCTCAGGCTATTCTGCAGCTCATCCACCACTAACTGGGTAACTCTGCATTATCTAAAGCCCTGTTACTGATGTAATTCAGTTTAAAGAGATGGCTCAGCTGGGCTAATGGGTAAAGCCCATTTCACAGCTTCGTTGCCCTCCTGCTACATTGTGTCTGTGCTCATCTGACCCTTGAGCAAGCTCGGATCACCAAGCTGAATACTAATGGAACAAGAAAGTGTGTGTCAGGTGTGCACTTTGTGCATCTTGGGACTGGTTTGGATGTAATAGGACATAAGTGAGTGTACCGTACTGTTAAACTAAGCTCTGCTGTTATATGAAAACTTTGCCCTTAGCAGAAGCCCTACTTTGGTTCAGGTTAAGTCAGTATTAGTTCACTTACAGTGGGTGTGTGCTGTCTAATTGATAGCCTATTACGAAGCTGATATGGAGTTAGTAAATATTTAGGTCTGACTACTTGAAAATGAGTACCCACAGATTCAAAGCAGTAAGTGGTGTGCTGACATAAAGAATTAAAATGTATTTGTATATTTTTCTAGTGTACTGTACTGTAACAGGGTGATTAACTTATTCTTTTAAATGGAAAGCAAAACTGCATCTCACAATTTCACCATAGGCTACTTGGTACCTATAACACTTTTTTTGCATCTATGTAATACAAACTCAGGGTGTCAGACACATTTTGTCTGTGGAGTAATACAGTGCTATACCTAGTGTCAGTTAGAGCATGCATTTTCTATTGTAAAATGTATCCAGTTGTGAGGGTAGTTTTGTTGTATCTGTGAACTTTCAGTACTTGAGAAGCTTAGATAACTGTGGTGTGGGGGATCCTGTTACAACTGTTTCAAATGGATTTTGTTTTGTGTATCACGTTATAACACTCCTGTCCCTTCCCTTTCTGTCCCCCCTGCAAGTGTCTTACTGTATATAAATATTGTTGGAGTCCTTATGTATTTCTGTTGTAGAAACTTCAACTTAAACTTTTGGTTTGGAAGCATACATAGTAAATATGCCACTACTTTCCTGACTATTTGAAAAAGTTACATATTTTGTTCTTTATATACAGTTGATCTGAAAGTTGAAGTGGTTGGCCTGTTTCAGTTCAGTGCTTGGTGGCTGTTAGAGAATCTCATAGTTTTCTTACAGTTTTCAAACTTCTTGATTTATTAAGCCAGGTGTGTGTTAACTGTACAAATATTGGGTTAATCTTCATCTGCATGGAACTTAACTGCACACAGCATTGTGTTCCTGGGTCAAATATAGTAAACTGTTTGAAATGACAGACTATTGACCAGGGCAGAAGTAGCTTTTCAGATCGCTTTCCCTTTTCTGTTAACTATGCAGTATCTAACTGTATATTTATCACTTCATCCCTCAGTACCACAACTCAGCATTCCTGCAATGTTTTAGGATTAAGGAAATAGAGGATGCAGTTTGATAGGTACTGTTCTCAAAAACATTACACATTTAAATATGTTTTATTTTGGCTTTGCCAGAAGAGGGAGCAGTGATCTAACTTTCTCTTTTCAAAATTCTTTACATCTGTTATAGTAATAGTTGGTCTAAATTGAATGTTATGGGGTTCTCTTATTTTGTTTATTGTAGAGGTGGGGGGACTGAAGTGTAAAGGTGGGCCTGATAAGAACTTTTAACTTTGACACTAACCGTCAGCCTTCTGATCTGGAAGCTATTATGGGATATTTCTGCTTGATAAAAAGCTTGCTCATCATCTGAGTATGTTGTATTGCATGGGGTCTTTTGTGTGTTTAGGATTTGTCTGGTTCTGTGGTAGCATGTACTGTCAGAACAATGGATGCATAATGTAGAGCAAATTAATGAGTTGGGTCAATTTTCAACAGCACAAATACTTTGATATTAAGATCTTGAGAACTTATTTTCTAAAGCTGTGAAGATATGCTTTATTTGCCTCAAGGAAGACCTTATGACAGTGATACGGGTTGAAGGAATGTGGTTGAAATAGAAACACAAATAATACATGCGAGAGATTTCAACACAAGCAGTGCTTGACTCCTGGAGGGGAGCATGGTTTTGATTTAAGGCAGTTTTTCTTAAGCCATACTAATGTGAATAAAAGGGGCTATAAATCCAGCTAATGAAGACAACTAAGTTGGTTAGATTTACTCAGAGGTAGAGGAAAAACAGGTGCAACCACCACTGTCTCCCCTAGTCCCTATAATTTTTTTGTCTTTGTCTAAACTAAAGTATCTTCTTTTGTTTTAAGTGTTTTGAAGATCAACAGGTGGAAATAATAATAAACTTGTATCCCATAATGTGATATCTGTTCAGCATGAGAGGCTTACAAGCACTTCTGTAACTATAATATAGGTTAGAAAAAGGTATCTAGGCAAGGGCTTGGAATTTAATATTACTTAACTCAAAATAATGCATAAGAGTAAATAGCTGAACCTTTCTTTTACTGCTATAGCAGTGTAAAGTGATTAAAAGCTGATGTGAGCTTATTGTGGTACTTATATAGAAACTGTTCTGCATAGAAGCTTCCTGTACACATCCGTCTCATTTCTGTGTAGAACTGCTTATAAGACTGATTTACTCTCAATTCTTTACATATTACATAGGTCTAAGAAAATCTACGAAGAAGCGCAGTGAATCGCCACCTGCTGAGCTCCCCAGTTTGCGGCGGAGCACACGGCAAAAGACCACGGGCTCCTGTGCTAGCACCAGGTAAAAATTAAGATAATGAATTTGAATTACTGCAGTGGTTTGATATTAATGCTATTTTCATGCATGAAAACTGGCCTTGTCTGTCAGGTGTAGGAGTGGAAGGAAAGAAATGCCCAAAGCCAACATCACAAATTTAAGTAACCCTTTCCATAGGGAGGTGTTCTTTAAAAAGATACTAAACACAAAAAGAGTGTGCTAAACTACTGTCCATCGTAAATAATAAAATAGGTGACTGTTTTGAAAAATAAGACTTCATGGTACCACACAGGAGTCTATTTTAATAGTTTACGTTGCTAAGCTGACTTAGCTTGTCAGTAGCTGTGTCTATGTACTTAATATTCTTTCTGTTGCAGGTGAAAATTAGTACTGAATTAACAATTTTAAAGAGCTGGTACATTAAATGGGAGGGGAGAATTTTTGTAGTTGCATATATTCTGAAGGTAGACATACAAAGCCTTAACAAGCTTTATTTTTCTGTCTTAGGCCTAAGCTACATTTAGTAGTTCCAGCACAACTTCTTTTCCATCTTCTATGCCATGAAAAAAAAAGCTGCTGAAGCCTGAATCTGTTGTCAAGTGTGCATTTGAATTTTACTGTTTGTTTTTTTTTGTACTGGTGATGTCAATATTGTTTTAAAAAGCAAATTCAAAAAGGCTTGTGCCCTCAAACTTGTTCTGGTGCTGCGAACAGAGTTGATTATCAGAGTTCACTTTGTGCTTTCAGTAGTTCAGAACTTCCTTTAAAGACTGTTACTCTGTCATCAAACTTCTAAAATGTGTACAAGATTACTAATCAACAGTCACTTTCATCTTGCTTGTTTTGTCTGTTGTAGGCAGCAGACTGCCTTGTGTTGAAGTGTATAATGTAAGGACCTAGTGGTTATGCATTAGTATAAACAAATCCCTGTTGCAGTGCGGGGCAGGGATGGTAAAGAAGAGTTGGATGATTTTGTGAAGACTGTTTCTTATGTGAATCTGTTATCTTGTGCAACTCCATGGTAGCGATCTATATAAATGTTATGTAGTTTTGAGTAGTCTTACATTAATAAGTCTCATGTCTTAGTTCTTAAGGTCTGAAACTTTGTTTTTTGAATCTTTAGTCGGCGAGGCTCTGGCCTGGGCAAAAGAGGAGCAGCTGAAGCTCGCCGACAGGAGAAGATGGCTGATCCTGACAACAACCAGGATGGAGTTAACTCTTCAGCTGCACGTACAGATGAGGCTCCCCAGGGAGCTGCAGGTAAGAAGTAGTTCCAACTCAAGCATTTTTCCTATAGCTGCTGATATAAACTTGTTTGCATTTAAAAATAATTAAATGGTTTAAATTCTGGGGAGAAATTACTTGAGCTGGTAAATGATTCTGGAAAGTTTGAGTGATAGGGACTTTTTCTCTTGAATCTGATCTCTTGTACCTGTTTCAGTTATGCTTTTTTGTAGTCTCCAAACTAAATCAAATAAAGTAGACTTCAGTTTTCAGCCTTCTACTTTTCTTTTTTTAAAATGTAAGTTCAGCTGATGCTACATAAACTACTGTACTGCCAGCTGAAGAGACACCAAACTGTTCAGAATACAGAAGACATGCGTTTACCTGTAAGAGCTCTTTTGTAACTACTCATAACTATTCCACAAGTTTTCTGTTGAAATTGTGAGCATGTCTGTACTGGAGAAATTTGTAACCAAATACTCGTACTTGCACAGTCCTATTAAATGGTACTTAATTTTGTCATCTAGTTCTAATCAGTAGTGAGCTCAAAGGAGCTTTCCAGCAATTGTGCTGGATTGTACAAAGTTCTCTGTTTAAAGCTAGCTACATCAGTACGAAAATTTAAAATTAACAGAAACAAAGTGCAGCATAATAGTCAATTAAGAAAAGCATAAACTTACTAAGGATTCAGGTCAGGAAATGTGTCTGAAATGTAATTAGCTGATCTAGCAGTAGTTTTTTTATTATCTTGTGTTGATACTGCCTCTCGTCAGCTTTTGGAAAGTGGTAGACCTCTAGACTGTCTGTTTAAAATGACAATTATACATTGGCCATGTTAAATGTAGAGTGCCCTTCTGATGGTGGATACTTTCCTTGATGGTAGAATTGATGTGAATTTTGTATCTTTAAAGGCACTGTAACTTGCATTAATCTGTTTTATTTCTTTAGCTTCTAGTTCTGTTGCTGGGGCTGTAGGTATGACAACCTCTGGAGAAAGTGAGTCAGATGATTCTGAGATGGGAAGACTACAAGGTATAAAAGTTGTTACTAATTTACCGTTCACTTTTTCTGTTTGCAGCCTATAAATAACCATATGTATCCAGATTCTGTATTATACCTAGTGGGAAGGCTGTATTTTGTTTCTCTGTCTGTGAATGTGTTGCTTTTCTTACAGTAGTTGTGAAGGATGGAGTTACAAGCCTTAATTCACTAAAGATGCAAGAATTTGAAAGTAATATCTGGAGAGGGTGGCATAGTGTTTTCACTTATTTACGTGGTATATAATACATTGCTACTGATGATTTTTCAGTTGGCGCTGGGGGGAGAGAATTGAGAACTCAGTCCTATTAAGTGTGTAAGCTCAAATATGAAAACAAGTCTTTGCAAGAACATTTTCAGTTGACAGGCCAAGTTACGGCTACTTTTACTCTGCCTGCTTATGGATAACTTTTTTTTTTGTGGTTGTCGTTGATACCGGTGTTGCTGTAAGCTTTGACCAAACAAAATCTAAATGTTCTTCAAATGCATGCTTTATGCTTGCCCTAAAGGATTCTCAAAACCTGAGAGTACAGACAGGTGTAAACCCAGTTTGTATGTCCTACAAGTGTTTTAATGATTTTGCCACTACATTGCAAGGAGTTCTGAGATTATGATCTCCCTTGCAAATGACAGATTTCAGTTAATCTGGACAGTTAATGTGGAAATGAGTGCTGTGTCACTACGAGATCAGTTGCTTATATATAGTCCTCAGTAAGCATAGGTATGCATTAGGAAAATTGAGCTAAATAGATTTTTATTATTAACAGTTACATTGATCAGCAGTAGTCATGGTTGCTAAAAAAAAGAAAGAGAATCACCCACTTAACCTAGCTTAAATAATGCTACTGAAAAGTGTTTAAAAACAAAGCTAAAACCCCTCTAATATCTGGCAGACTTCCCTCTCCTGTTCATCAGCAAATAAAGCTGTGAACCATCTTTCAGTGTTAGTTTTTCAGATTAATAGTGCCATTCAGTTCCTGAAAATGTGAAGATAAGCTTAACCTATTTTATGTAGTTTGAGTTCAGATTTGAAAATAGTCTGGTATATCTGCTATGCTAGATGTAGACTTGCAACAATTGAGTAGGACAGATGTAACTCTGGAAACTCAATGGGTGACTTAAAGAACCTTAATGCTCTAATGCATACAAGAATGAGTTATTTGTTCCCTAATGGTCATCTTTTTGGTGTGGTAGCTGCAGTTGTCTAACTATTCTTTCTTAAAGTATCAAAATTCTAGTAATCTTAAACTATAGCATCATGGAATTTAAGCTTTTAAAAATATATGCAGAAGCTTTGACAATGGCTGTTATCCTCTGTTTGCTTTTAGCTCTATTAGAGGCTAGGGGTCTTCCTCCTCACCTGTTTGGCCCTCTTGGTCCTCGGATGTCGCAGCTCTTCCACAGGACAATTGGAAGTGGAGCTAGTAAGCAAAGTTTGTCTAATTTGACTTAATTCTTTCCACTTCCAGACTAGTAGAATTCAAGCACTAGTAAATGCTAGTATTTGTATTAGCTTCATAGTTTATTATATTTTACATGTTGGAGATTTGTATGTCTTTGATAGTGATAGATATCTAGTCAACAGTATTAATTTACTTGTCTTCCTATAAGGAAGATAAATTTCCTTTAGCCATATTTCTTTTCTTTTTGGGGGGGGGCATCATAATATTCCCTTCTAGGTGGGGAAGGGAGGGTTCTTGCCTTTTCACCCCTTCCGTATCTTTTTCTTTTGCACGATGGACTGCTTAACAAAAGACCTCTCCAACCCCCTTGGGATTTTTGGTAGTATTACAATTATTAGATGTCAGTTCTAAGGTATGTTGTTTATAGTTTCAAAAGTGTTTTAGGTTTCAGCTAGAAATCATTTCCTTCAGACTGCATCAGTGAGAATGTGGGTCCTTAGTCTGGTTTCACCAAGTCTGCGTTATGCAGCTGGATAAGATGCGTACCTTCTAGTCCAAGGCTGTTGGCTTCCCAGGAGAGCCAAAGGCAGTCTGTTATGTTGCCTGCCAAGAAGAGGATGGGGTCTCATGGATACTCCATGTGCTGTATTGTCCAGGGGGTGTGCTGAAAAGTCCTTTGCTTTAAAAAGGTGAAGTGGTGTGGGTTCTGGCACCTGCTGTAGGTTGGCAAGATGGCTATGGTGAGCAGTGTGGCGGACTCCCTGTGCTGATCAGTCTGCACTGGAAAGACAGCCAAGAGTGAGATTTTTGTCTCCCTTTCCTATCCCCCACTTTTCATGACAGGGAAAGGAAGTGAAACTGCAAATACAGAGGAAAACAAACTATCTCTGGTCTTCCACTCTGGCAAAAGTATAGCATAACTGTTCCCTTGAACACTTATGTTTTCTAATATCTTCTTTCCTAATCTTTTTTCTGGATATCTAGGTTCTAAAGCCCAACAGCTTTTACAAGGTCTCCAAGCCACTGATGAAAGTCAGCAACTACAGGCAGTGATTGAGATGTGTCAGCTGTTGGTCATGGGAAATGAAGAAACATTAGGAGGATTTCCAGTCAAGAGTGTTGTACCAGCTTTGGTAAAGATGAAATATCATATTTCTATGGGAGGATATAATATTTCACTCAATATCTTGCCTAAATATTCCTGATTTATATTCTGTAATCTGTAATTATATATATGTGTGTATGTATATCAATCTATATATCTTGTTATTTGGTTTTGAGGGCATTTTTTGTTAAATTTTGATAGTTCTAGTAGTTTTTTAATAGCTCAAGAATAGGTAGTGGCTCTTTTGAAACTCTTGCCAGGATTCAAAGTCCTGAGTCAATAGCTGTTACACTGAAGTGTGCCCTTTTTTCTGTTGATATCTAGATACTTTTTACCGAACTAACAATATTTTCTTTTAAAAAAACAGATAACACTGCTGCAGATGGAGCACAACTTTGACATTGTAAGTGATTTGTAATGTTTAAGTAACTTTTGAAATACAAAAGTGTATCATCTGAAATGAAAACAAAATATCTGTATATTTAATAGATGAACCATGCATGTCGGGCCTTAACATATATGATGGAAGCACTTCCCAGATCATCTGCTGTGGTGGTAGATGCAATTCCTGTCTTCTTGGAAAAGGTAAAATGAAATCTAAACAGTGTTAAACTGGTCTAAGGGGACTTCATCTTCTGTTTTAACTTCAGGATATACCATTAAGACAATGGCTTCTTTCCATAGCTTACAAGACAATACGGCATGAGAAGCTTTTAAAAACCGGTTTACTCTTTGTTCATACTCTTACTGAAAAGCACTGTCTGATTCACTGAAAATGTGTTGTCTGGTTGGTGTTGCAAAGATTCTGTAAAATGATATAAACTCGTAACTGTTGGAGTAACTGTATAGGTGATCCAGCCTTAATTTGGCTGGTTTGGTTACAGATAGCAGCTGCATTAGCATATGTGTCCTGGTACAGGCTGTGTCGAAGTGTTGATGAAGATTGTTATTTTTACAAACTGATTTAGAAATTGATCTATAAACTTTCTTATTTTCTTTTAGCTGCAAGTTATTCAGTGCATTGATGTGGCAGAGCAAGCGCTTACAGCCCTGGAGATGTTATCACGCAGGCATAGTAAAGCCATTCTGCAGGCAGTAAGTGAAAAAGAAAGCACTTTTACCTCTACCAGTTCTATGTCTTGGTGATCTTTGTGAAGATAAAATAATAAAACAAGTTTCAGTGATTTTGGTAATACTGAGAGTGAAAACATTTGGTTTTTTTATTATAGGGTGGGTTGGCAGACTGTTTGCTGTATCTGGAATTCTTCAGTATAAATGCCCAGAGGAATGCATTAGCTATTGCTGCCAACTGCTGCCAGAGTATAACACCTGATGAGTTTCACTTTGTGGCAGACTCTTTGCCACTGCTTACACAACGGTTAACGCATCAGGTAAGAAGCTATTCTAAAACGGAGAGTTTTAATTTTTACCTGAAAGTATTGTAAGGTTGCTTCCAGATACCTAGTTCTTTACTGTGTTATTTGCCTTTGCAATGAGATAATGCCTTAAAGTTCCTATACTGTCAGTTGTGATACTGCAGCATGCATATGGACGTTTTGGGTTTTGTAAATGTGCTGTAAGGACTCATGTTTTGTAAAATGAGATGAATAAGGTACTTAGGGCCTGAATAATAATAGGTTTGTAGTCCTTGTGGCCCGTAAGAGGAAGCCCAGTAACCTTACTCATCTTTTCTAAAAAATGGGTTGCAAGGTTCCTTTCCACTTCAAGCTGAGAAGCTTCCATTTCAATTTATTTTTTTTTTTTACTGATGGGACTTTTTGGGAGGGCTTTTTAAAAAGCAAGTTCCTACTGTTGCACAGTAGTTCTAAGTGATGAATGCTAAATCATGGAGCTCCTAAGGTCTGCTTCTGCTGCAACACTGCTGTGTTCATAAATGAGCACTCACAATGACTGTTGTACCAAGAGACTTGGACATACTGCTTGGTTGGCAGATCCCTATTAAAAAGGTGAAAAAGAAGAAAATATTCTGTTCCTTAACAAATGCAACTAAATGCAAGCCTCCAGGTAATGTTTTTGTATATTCTTATGCTCCTCTTAATTTTGCCAACATCTTGCTGAGAGAATGGTTGAATCTTTGAGGCAGCCTCGCAGAAGTCAAATGTCAGCTTGAGATAGTGCTTTGGAAACAGGAAGCACCATTCTCAGCAGTAGGAGGGACAAGTACTGACTCGTGCTCTCTGAAGAGAAGCCACAGCCCACAAAAGTAAGGTTTCAAGGAATTTCAAACTGGAATTTTTCTGGCAAAAAAAAAAAATCATCTTGAGTTAGCTCTTGATGGAATAGTTGAGGTTGGAAGGGACCTCTCAGTTACCTAGTTGCAACCCCCTGCTTAAGCAAGGTCAAGTACAGCACAGTGCCCAGGACCATGTCTAGCTAATTTTTTTTGTTTTGTTTTGGGTAGGGTTTTTTTTTTGTTACTATAAAAAAAAAAAAACACCAACAAACAACAAAACACCTCAAAGGATGTTTTCTGGGCACCTTCTTTCAGTGTTCAACCTCCTTTACAGTAGAAGTGTTTTATTATGTTCAGATAAACTTGTTTGAGTGTTTCAATGAACTTTTAACTAGAGCTATTTTTAGAGCAGTCTTTAGTATCTTGGTGTCTTTGGAGTTGCTGTCTTGGCTGTACTGCAAGATATAAAAATCAGTTTTCATGTAATCTCTAGAACCATAGTAGCCTTCGCTCCTGTTTATTATCTGTATTTCCAGTTGCTCTGGCTTTGTAGCTCTTTCCTTTTTGTTTCTTCCTTGTGGAAGACAAAAAGGATATTATAGACCCATTTATTCATCTCTAAAGGTATTTGTATTGCACATGTGAGATGTTACCCAGGGAATATGCCATATCAGGAAGTTAGTTTAGATTATATCAATTAATTTAAAATGCAGAACTGTAATATTCTGTAAAAAGTGATTCAACTGGCCTTTTTGGAGAAATTGTATCAATGTATCTCAAAGGCAGGATAATCTAATGCAAGGTAAAACATTTTAATGCAAACAAATACTTTTTTTTATAATAGGACAAAAAGTCTGTCGAAAGCACTTGTCTCTGTTTTGCACGGCTAGTGGACAACTTCCAGCATGAGGAGGTAAGGGTGTGGGGTTTTGGGTGTGGATTTTTTTTGTTCTTCCCTCCCTCCATTTCTCCTAAGGGCTTACCTTTCAAAGTCAGACTAACGTTTTTAATTTTCCTGTTCCCTCCTGAAGAACTTGCTCCAGCAGGTTGCTTCCAAGGACTTATTAACAAATATCCAGCAACTCTTGGTAGTGACGCCTCCTATCCTGAGTTCAGGAATGTTCATCATGGTGGTTCGCATGTTTTCCTTAATGTGCTCCAATTGTCCTACACTTGCAGTCCAACTTATGAAGCAAAGTGAGTTCTGGCTCTTTCATATTCTGGGGGGACCTACTTAAGTTAATGCCTATGGTCAATATGGAACTCTGCACTTGATTATACAAGTATTGTGTTCTCTTATGTTTCTCTCTCTGACTCTACTTTCCCTGGGATATACCGTGTTTGTTAATCTTGTTGAAAGTTGCTTTTTTTTCCTGAGGGGTTTTTCTCCCCTTTCCTGTCTGTAGTTTTTGTCACTGGAATGCCTTCCTGATTTTGAATCAATACTAGCTGCACAAGTTTATGTTATTTCAACACAAGCTGAATAATTTTTTGTAGTCTTTACCTGGTGAGGAAAACATATGATTTACAGGCTCTAAGGGAAACCATACAGGAAATAACTGCTGTGTAGATGTCTTAGTTACCACTTGCTTTCTTCTTTTCATCTTGTAAATTTTGACTTGTTTCTTCAACTGTGCTGTATGTTCTCCTGTTTTCTTCTGTGTCCTGTACATTGAGTGATATTTCCCCCCTAGATGCCCAAGGGGGAAAACCAAAACCCAAAAAAACCCCAAACCCACAAACCCTGGACCTGAGAACAAACACTTCTTGCAACGTTTTTGAAGAGGTGGCTTTTATCTTACTGTTTACTGTCAATTTGCTTAGGGCAGTGACTGTCTTCTGTGTAGTGTCTAATACAAAATGAAGTCCATTTTCTGATACAGACAATCTCATAAATAATCATTTTATAGATATTGCAGAAACACTTCACTTCCTCCTTTGTGGAGCCTCAAATGGGAGCTGTCAAGAACAAATTGACCTTGTTCCACGAAGTCCTCAAGAACTTTATGAGCTTACTTCTCTTATCTGGTAAGTTACAAAGCCTTACGTTGGGTCTGGTTGGTATGTTAAAATCTGTAACTTCTCTAAAGTGAAGGCAAACAATTTTCAGCTTTCATGGACTTAATTTTATACTTCTAATAATAAAATACTCTTAATTTTATTTACAGTGAACTGATGCCTTGTCTGCCAAAAGAGGGGATCTTTGCTGTTGATACTATGCTAAAGAAAGGAAATGCACAAAATACAGATGGTGCGATATGGCAATGGCGAGATGACAGGGGCCTCTGGCATCCCTATAACAGGATTGATAGTCGAATAATAGAGGTAATAATTCCACACATTTGTGTAGTGATATTTTGTAAATGTGCATCTGGTTGTATAGGGAATTGAGTGCTTGCTTTCTTATTTTAATAATACGAGTTTTATTCTTTCTGAGTAAAGATGTATTTCCTCACATCTCTGTAATCTTGCACTGCTTTGTCATTCGGTAATGGGTGAACTGCTTGATCACTGTTCTTACTCCTGTCAGTCATTTTTCCGTGTTGCCCCTCTTGTCGCCTTTGATACACCTACCTATTTTTAAGGATTTCTTAACTTCAAATTCTTCCTTGTTTTTAGGCAGCTCATCAGGTTGGTGAAGATGAGATCAGCCTGTCTACACTTGGGCGTGTCTATACTATTGATTTTAACTCTATGCAGCAAATAAATGAGGATACTGGAACAGCACGTGCCATTCAGCGAAAACCAAACCCTTTAGCCAATACAAACACTAGTAAGTATAAGTAAAGCTTAGGAGGCACCTGGTGTCTCTAGCTATGGCTGACTTATGGTGGGCTATACAACAATCTACTACTTAGCCAATATATTTCTTGTGGTTTCTGTGGAATATGAAACTATTCTGATTTACATGAATCAGCTAAAGACAGCTTTACAACAAAACTCAAGCTGTTGAAATGCTTTTTTTAAAGCATGTAAACTCTTTTCCTGAGAAGTAAAAACCCATTAAATTGGAAAAGTGAAGAAATAAGATTTCTCTTGATGAAAGAGAAGGATTTATACCTACATTCTTGCCATCATTTTGTCTTCTGGTTCTTAAACTATTTTCAATTCAAGAGGTAAACTAATTCAGTTTTTAAAAAGTAGTCATTGGAGCAGAGAGGCAAAGAACTATGCAGTGATTTGTTGCATAATTTCTCATAGGTGGACATTCAGAATTGAAGAAGGATGATGCTCGAGCACAACTAATGAAAGAGGACCCAGAACTGGCAAAATCCTTTATCAAAACCTTGTTTGGTGTTCTTTATGAAGTATATAGTTCTTCAGCTGGACCTGCTGTTAGACACAAGTGCCTTAGAGCAATTCTTAGGATAATTTATTTTGCTGATGCTGAACTTCTGAAAGATGTGCTGAAAAACCATGCTGTTTCAAGGTGGGTTTATTAACCATTGTGAATGGTAACTTGGAGGTTACAACTCAAACTTGTGATTACTGTTTTGCAATCATCTCTTTTAGGGGAAAATTGTACTTATAAATTCTTTTGTATTTATTATTCTAAAAGTCGAGGCTGCCAGCTCCTCAGGAATTTTTTTTCTTACATTTTACAGTAGGTGCCAACTCTAGTTATTTTTATTAGAAACTTAGGTTACCTATATGGCTGTGTGTACTAGTAATGGCTAATACTACTATTTACTGTTTTCCTGATTACTAAAATTTGCCTATAAACTTTTCTGAGGGCAAGATCACTGTTGAGGTAATACAATGTGAACAATAAGATTCTCATGGCATTCAGCTGGTAAGGTCTATTCATGAGATCTCTCCTACATGATGATACCATACACTTAAGAATTTAGATGAAAGGATGCAATTAGAAAATAAACCCACTAGTTTTTCAAAGGCAGGGCAAAGCTCCACAGCACATTGTTTGGCTGTCATGGTTTGGGCCGGACTGGCCAATGAAAACAATAGATGCTGTCCCCCACCTCTCTCTCCAAGGAGAGGAGGAAAAGAGGTAAAGAGATTCGTAAGTTTAGAAGGAACTAAAGGAAGAAAACTCTCTTTTACTTCAACACATGAAAGCATGGTAAAAGTGGTATAGGTGGGAATAGGACTTTTTCAGTCCTTTTATTTATAGCTTTTACAAAATCACAGTGAAATTTGTTTGCTTCCAGTCTCCCGTACTCTGTATGGAAGGTGAATTGGCTTGATTTTATTATTTTTTAAAAAAAAAACCCAAAAATGAAAAGACAAACTAATTCTAATAAACTGTCTGTTTTAGTCATATTGCCTCCATGTTGTCGAGTCAAGACCTTAAGATAGTAGTTGGAGCCCTGCAGATGGCAGAGATTTTAATGCAGAAGTTACCTGACATTTTCAGTATTTACTTCAGAAGAGAAGGTAAATCTTGCTTGCGTTTTGGTGTTTTTTTCTCTTCACCTCCTTATTTAGTATTTCAAAAGCATGTGTGTGTAGAATCTGTATACTTTACCCCTCATTCCATCCCCCCCAAGCTGTTAAAAGTTAATATTGTTTTTGACTAATAAAGGCAAATCTGTACAAGCTGTTATGTGATAGGGGCGGAGCTGACTGAGATTCTGGAGGAGACAAGCTCGTCTTTTCTCATTCTGAAACAAGTTTGTACAGGCTTAGTAGCCACTAGTGAACTTATATTCAGGCTGAACATAACTTGCTGAAATTACATGGGTAGTCTTACTGGACAAAACTAATGAATTTTTGGCAGGAGCTCTTCATTATAGTCTATTAGCGATTTGGGGATTTCTCTAGCTACTGTTAGTGCTGGTGTACTTTTTTGGTAGATTAACTTTTTCAAGAAAGGATTGAACAGTTTTTAAATCTTAGTATTGATGGGTGGGGTGAGCCAACACTGCTATAGTCAAAACAGAAGTTTTAATAACAGACTTCTACATCTTAAAACATCTTTGTCCCCACCCTTGCCTTCCAAAAGACCCCCCCACAACCAAGCCAACCCACCAAACAAAGATATTTTTTTTTCTTTTGCAAAGGGGTGATGCATCAAGTGAAAAACTTAGCAGAGTCTGAGGCTTTGCTAACCAGCCCACCGAAAGTATGCACTAATGGATCAGGAACGCTGGGTACCGCTACAACAATAAGTACTGGAACAGCAACTGCTGCCAGTAATGCAGCTGCTGATCTGGGCTCTCCCAGCTTACAACATAGCCGGGAGGATTCTTTGGATCTGAGCCCACAGGGGTAAGTGCACTATTTGTTGTGAACAATCAATCTGTGGGGTTTTTGTTTGTGGTCTTTTGGTTGTTTTGTGTTGTGTTGGTTTTGTTTTTTTTTTTTAAAAAAAGTCTTGACTGACATAGGCTCTTTTGGTATCATCTGCTTTTTGCTGTGATATTTTTCCTCTAAGGAATTAAAATGGAGTGGTGTTGAAGCTACCAATGGGTAGCTTTGATTCGTTTTATATGAAACGTTTGGAAAAAAAGACACGTGACCTGATAGGTACGATGTAATGATATAAAACAATCTATCCTCTTTGGGGAGAGGCTGGAGAATGCCAAGAGCAACAGCTGTAGTCTCATGTAACTCTTGAGGACAGTGATTCTTTCAGATAGCTGTGGTGCGTGATTCCTTTCTGTTGGAGACTGGAGGAAAAAGGAGTCATCCTTAAGTGATTTTGTTGGAATGTAACCATTTTGAATTCTTGTAGGAATAAATTATTTTAGTGTTAGACAATTTGCCTTTATTTTAAAGGTCAAATGTTTGTCTTAATATATTGGCATAATAAGTAAACTCACCTTAAACTGGAATTAGAATATGTGAACTGGAGAAGTGTAGGGCTTGGTGATTAAAAACTCCATAAATTGTTGAAAAAGTGCTTTTGGGGCCTTAATAGAGGAGACAGGTCAAATACCTGATGTCTTTTGGTATATAGCTTTTTTTTTCTTCTTAAGTGTATTTGCTTAAATGAATAACCAGATAGTTAAACAAATAAAAATGTTAAAACTATGAGAACTTTATTCAGTGACGCATCTGGCTGTATTTGGCTGCCTGTAGCAGAAAGGTAACACAAGGAAAATGCATTCTTACTGAATGGAGTAGTCACTTTTGTCCTTTCAGTTAAAATAGTGTTGAGGGCTTGTTTTCCAGAGCTCATTTTTTCCTTTGTGACCTCCTTGTTATGGGATAGAACTTTTTTTAATTCTTGAGGAAATACCTGGCAGAGACATCCTAAACTGAGGGATGGGTGTGCATGTGAATATGGCGGATGGAAACATGTAACTTTATTTTTAAAATTGGACAGACGACTGAGCGATGTTCTAAAGAGAAAAAGACTGCCAAAACGAGGGCCAAGGAGACCAAAATACTCTCCTCCAAGAGATGATGACAAAGTAGACAATCAAGGTAAATTATTCTTAAAATGTGATAATCTATCTCCTTTAAAATTTGCAAGTAAGCTTTATAGGCTGTCAAAAGCACTAGGATATAATAAACCTGTGGATTCACTTAATTTTGGTTTTGCTTCCTCTAGCTAAAAGCCCTACAACTACTCAATCTCCTAAATCTTCCTTCTTGGCAAGTTTAAATCCCAAAACATGGGGAAGATTAAGCACACAGTCCAACAGTAATAATATTGAACCAGCACGAACAGCAGGAGTAAGTGGTCTTGCAAGGGCTGCTTCCAAGGATACAATTTCCAATAACAGGTACACACACAAAAAATCAAAATATTTCTATTATGTTGTTGACTTTGAGTTTAAAGTAGCATCCTGGGGGTGGGGAGGGAGATTTGGGGAGAATCGTGCAAGAAGCAACCTGTAGCGAATAGACCTTTGCTTTGTTTGGAGTAAGAGGGAAGGGTTTTTGTCTGTGGCTGTTGTTAAACATGGGGAAAATGATAGTCTGGCTGTATTTACTTGTAATATTGGAGTATGTAAATGCTAAGAGTGGCCGAATGCCTTTTGTGTGCTTCTTTACAGAGAAAAAATTAAGGGCTGGATTAAGGAACAAGCCCATAAATTTGTAGAACGTTATTTTAGTTCTGAAAACATGGATGGAAGCAATCCTGCACTAAACGTATTACAGAGACTTTGCACTGCAACTGAACAACTCAACCTCCAGGTTAGAAATGGCAGATCCACTTGGAGTTGGGGTGGGAGTGGAAGCAGTAGAAGTATTTAAGAGGAAGCTGGAGGAAAGCTGACCATTTTAGGCAATATGGCAAATACCTTAAGCATAGCTTTTGTACCTTAAATGATAATACAGTGTTTGCTAACTTGCAATGGTTTGGGAATTTCTTTTCTAACTTGTATACAAGCTTTGACACATATTACTTACAATAAATGTATTACAAAGATATTCTTGATTCCTGGCAATATGTCACTTACCTAGCACTTTATTTTTGAATTGTAAAATTCTAAAGTTAAGTGTTAGGGATTGACCTTATACATAAAGAAGAACACAATTTGTAATAAGAACTTTGGGCATGGGATGAACGACAAGAGGGAAGGAGCATTTTGTTGAAAGGATAGAAGAAATACAGATTGGGCCAAATCTGCCTCCATCTCAAGAACTTTACCCTTGCTTCTCAGACAGTTGTATTCCTTTATAGATGGTCTGAACCTGTAACTTCTAAAGTAGCTAAATAGTTGTTAAGTTCTGTGCTTTGATCTAAACAATCATTAAATTATGAAGTGTTTCCTCCGTCTCTCTCCCACGCAGATGTCAAATCTGAGTTTCGGTGTGTTTTTTTTTAGAAAACAAAAGAGACTTCTGTTTGGAGCTCATCTCTATGTTGCATGAAGCAGAAATGGGATCTTCAAATTTCTCTTAAAACAGGGAAAATGTAGAAATTGCCTGTAATGTCTCTTTTATATAGAGAAACTGCTTACTGTCAGTTTTATTTGCCCTGTCACTTTTTGTATTGAGTTACTGTGCACTCCAGACTTTACTACTTTCCTGTCCCTTTACCGCTGTTCTGTGCGGTAGGAGGAAAAATAGTATTTCTTAAGCCCTTAATACCTGGGTAGTAAAACTCTACCTTTACATTTTTCAGGTGGATGGTGGAACAGAGTGCCTTGTAGAAATCCGTAGCATTGTCTCGGAGTCTGACGTCTCCTCATTTGAAATCCAGCATAGTGGGTTTGTTAAACAACTGCTGCTTTATTTGACATCTAAAAGTGAGAAAGATGCTGTAAGCAGGGATATCAGATTGAAAAGATTTCTTCATGTATTTTTTTCTTCTCCAGTAAGTTTTTCTTATTTATTGTTTTATGATTCTTAGTTGTCTATATCAGACTGTACTTATCTGACCATCTGAGAGGTTCAGCAATGCCCTTGACTTAAAGATAGAGTATAGAAGGAATGTTTTATGTGTAAAGCTATCACTTTCACATGGTTCCATATTATTACAGGTCATAAACTTTTTAGAATACCCTGTAGTTACAGAAAATAAAATAAATTTGAAAAAAATTCCTGATATGGTATATTGTCTGAGTCTTGAACAACTCTAAAGTTGTTCCTGACTTTTAAGAAGTTGGTGTGAAAACAGTTTGGATAGTAATCTTATCGCTTGCTCTCTTTTGTTCTAAATACGGCAAGAAATTAGATTGTCCTGGTTTTAAAGGAAGAAATTTGAAGTGGAAGAGAGGAATGTAGATAACTAAACTACAGCTTCCATTAAGCTTACTGCTCCTACTTAAGGATGAATGCTTGAAATCTGTAGGGCTATTTGCTTGAAACCACCAAAGAAAAATGGCATTCTTTGAAACAGCCCTTTCATAAACTTGTGTCGTCCAGTCATCCTGATACTGCTATTACTTTAAGTGAGAGCAGTAATTCTTAATTTCTGGGTTTTGTGTTCTGGTTTTGGGTTGGTTTCTTTCCTTAAACAACTTGTGGTATAAATTAAGATGGATTAATTCAAGCATGTTACTTAGAGTGGAATATCTTCTAGCTTCCTGGAGAAGAACCCCTTGGAAGATTAGAGCCATTAGAAAATGCACCTTTGTTGGCATTAGTCCATAAAATGAACAATTGCCTCAGTCAGATGGAACAGTTTCCTGTCAAAGTGCATGACTTCCCAAGTGGAAATGGAACAGGGAGCAGGTAAGGATTAATGCTCAGGTAACAGTTCCATTGAAAGCTTTTGTTTTCCGAAACTTGTTTCAATGCTAAAAGTTCCAAGAGGTAGTAGAAACTTCTGACCCTATTGAAGGCAAAAGCAATTACAGAGTTAACTTTTTTTGTTCAGCTGAAGATCGAATACTTAACCAGATATTTACTTACCATCTTGAAACTTCTCTCACTGAGATTAGGGGTGGATGTGTTATTTTAAAAGCAATCTCTAAATTTAAGATTTAAAAATTCAAATGTTTTCCTTCTCCCTTTGTAACAAACACTGGGAAGAAATAATCTGGTTATTGCTGGGACACTGACATTTTTCTAGTGAAGTAATTAAACTGTGGAGTGCCTGTATTACAGGACTAAACTTATACAGATAGGTTCTGTTCTCTAGGATGATAATGGATTGAGTGACAATTGTTGGCTGTCAGCATGCCCTGTGGCTTAAGACAGATTAAGTTTGGAATCCAACTTTTTATTTGCATTTTATGTAACAAATCTGAGTGACTGAAGACCTATTCCTACAAGTTCTTTTCTGTAGTTTTCTTTAATAAATGAATACTATTTTTCACTCTGTGTAGAGTGGTTATTAAGTCTATTTCAGTGTTAGTTGAATATAAGTTTTGAAAGTATTTTGTGGTGCTGGCTAAAAGCTCGATTTGGTTATAGACATATTCTTGTGACTATCTAGAAATTAGAAGGGGAGGAGCATTGAAAATTAACTTTTTGACAACTATTCTTTAAAGTTTGAAATGCCAAAATCTTCTGTGTCTCAGGTAGCAATATAGTCTGCATTTTTTTGTCACTGTCACATAACATGCATTATAGTAGATGTATTAGAGCTCCACACTGTAACATTAATTTAACTCATTAAAATTCAGTGAAACTGTTAAATTTCATGGGAATTATTTCTGTAAAAAGTGGGATAACTACAGAAGTTATAAAGCTGTTGATCATAGCAGCAAAGTTCTGCTATTCTTTTTGATGGAAAATTAAACATGGAAAGTCAGGCTACTGCAGCATTGTTTGACTGTTAGTCTTACTGTGGATTATCTCAATGGGGATTCTGAGGCATTAAGATGCATTAAGTCTTTCACTAGCACCTGGAAATAGCAGTCCAAGCTACAAGATTTGTATATAAAAACAGCTTGTTTGAGCATTGATAGCTTGGTGAGATGGAACACATATATCAACTATACTTGGCAAGAAAAAACAGAGGGGCTTTCATGTTGTCTTTTTATGGCCGCCTTAAAAACCCTATGAATGGATACTTGTGTTTGCCACTGATTCTGATCCTTATTGCACTGCAGGTAAACAGAGCTCTAAATCTCATGTGGCATTAGCTGACCACTGAAAAACTTCAGACCTTAAAGATGGTCAATAAAGTCCATATTATAATCAGATGTCAGACTGGACTTTCTCTTAATCCAAGTAGCTTCTATTGGAAATCAGATTTTGTCTAACTTAAATTCTGGTGTTCTTGTAGAGTAAAATTTTTGACCTGTTTATCCAAATCTTAATAGCTTATTTTCAGAGAAATAGACTGAGAAATAATGCTCTGAATAAGTGAATTTGTAGATGTATGCATTTGAATGCATTTTTTAGTGCTATTATGGTTATTAGATTCTTTGTGTAGCAACTTTTTTCACAAATTATTTTGAGTTTTTCTCTTAACAGAGGATCCCAAGCTTTAAAATTCTTCAATACACATCAGTTAAAATGCCAACTGCAAAGACATCCCGATTGTGCTAATGTGAAGCAGTGGAAAGGTGGACCTGTGAAAATTGATCCTCTGGCTTTGGTACAAGCCATTGAAAGATACCTTGTGGTTAGAGGTATATATATATTATATATATATATAAAATGTACAGTCACATGTGTTTTGCTTTTTGAGATAACCAATACTGTCAGTAGTGTAGAGTCTTTAAAAACCTGTGGGGATTATACTGGAAACAGAAGGGGGAGGTATCTATAATTCTATCTGGCTCACTGGGGAGGAGACCAAGGCCGCAGACAATCTTCTCTTGTCTGGGACAGACTTTTTCCTGTTGTAAAGAATTTAGTCTAAATACTAACAGAAGTAAAGTCTAGCTAACTGTAGATTGGCTGTAACCTGGCATTTTTGGTGCCAGATGTTGATACTGAAATTTCTTCTAACATGTCTGAATTTTACTTTTTTTTACTGATGTATTGTGGAACTGGTTTAAACAGTGGAGTTCATAAAAGAGTACAAATGCATTGCTATATTTCACGTAAAAACAAATGAGGATGTCTTTCTCCCCTGTTGTCTCAGGCTATGGAAGAGTTAGAGAAGATGATGAGGATAGTGATGATGATGGGTCAGATGAAGAAATAGATGAATCTTTGGTAAGCTTTTGCTTTGGGGATATGAGGAGGGAACAGTGTGGGGAGAGTCTTAAGAAGCTAGCAAGAAGTTTCCTAATTTGTGTGTGGTTTTGTTTTGTTCAGGCTGCTCAATTCTTAAATTCAGGGAATGTGAGACATAGACTGCAATTTTACATTGGAGATCACTTACTGCCGTATAATATGACCGTGTATCAAGCAGTTAGGCAGTACAGTTTGCAAGCTGAGGAGGAGAGGGAGTCTACAGATGATGAAAGCAACCCATTAGGAAGAGCTGGGATTTGGACAAAAACACATACGATTTGGTAAGTTGGCTAGAGAAATCAGGGGACAACTATACCAATTGCCTAGATGTATATACATAAAGAAAATGTGGGATATAGCTGCTTGCCCTCCCTTCAAAACTCTGACATTGTGAATTTCCTGACACACTTGAGATAGTCAAATCTTACTAAGAATTTGTTGCTAGCTACTGACGTTCTTTCTAGCTCATCAGCAAAGCTGATGAATGAGAATTGGGCAATCTTAAATGACATCTGCTAGATTGAGGGAATCAATGTTGGGTAACTCACCACAAACAATGTGTCTGCAGTCTACAAATAATGGTCAACTTCAAGGTGGTTTTCATGGTTGATTGCTGTGCCATGTGTATTCTTTGGCCATACTTCGCAAGGAACAGTATTGCCCTACGTCTGTGCTAAACATTTTTATGTTCAGCAGTGTCTTTTTCTAATATTTAAATGTGTTATGCAAAACCAACAACAACAGAAAACACCCACTTTGGTTTTTTTTGTCTATACCTTCTGCTTCTCTTCTTCCAGTTCATGGAGCTGGAGGGTCCCCTTTTTTCTCTCCCATGACATACTTTGCTTCTGAGGCCTAGGTTCAAAGGCTGGATCATATCCAAATGCTTTGTTCTTGTCTTTCTGCTTTTAACTGTCGTTCAAGTAAAATTCTGGTAATCAAAGAACTAATGCTTCTATAACTGTTTTTGTTTCCATGTAAGTTAGTATTTCACAAACATTTTTTTAACTATTAATTACTTTTTAAGGTACAAACCTGTGCGAGAGGATGAAGATGGTAGTAAGGACTGTGTTGGTGGTAAAAGGGGAAGAGCACAAACTGCTCCTACAAAAACCTCCCCTAGAAATTCTAAAAAGCATGATGAATTGTGGCATGGTGAGTGTTGCCTTGCAAAAATGTATTAAATTGGTGGGATTTCTGAAAGGATGGGGAGGAAGACAGTGTAGTGTTTATTTTAAAGCACGAATAGTATAAGAAAAGTAAGCATATATTGTGTGCATTAAAACTAAAAATAAGATGCTTACTGAGTTGTTTGATTAAACTGTTGTAGTGAAGTGAATGTTATGATTAATACTACTTAGACCCTTAGGTAAATCCTGGACAGACTTCTAATCAATTTATTTTGATAATGTATTATTTTTTCCCACTAGATGGTGTATGCCCTTCGGTATTAAATCCTCTAGAAGTTTACCTCATATCTACTCCACCTGAAAACATAACATTTGAAGATCCTTCATTAGATGTTATTCTTCTTTTGAGAGTTTTACATGCTATCAGTCGATACTGGTATTACTTGTATGATGTGAGTAGAGAATTTTTTTAATGACTTTCATACTTGATACTGACAACTGTCCTGAAACACCTTAAAACAACCTTCTTGCCTTGTCTGCTGCCCACCACCAAGACAGAATAATGCAAATACTATCATCTTCCCCTAACTGTATCTCTAATATCTGGTAAGATGCAGGCTATAAATTCTTACAGTCAATCATATTTCTTCTATAGTGTGTTAAACACGCTTTCCATGCTTTTTTCCTTCCTGAAGTTGAAAAAACAACGTTATTCCTGAAAAAGAGAGTAGTTTAAATCTACTCAATCTTTCTTTCATGGTTTAGACTATGTATGACCCAAGTGACAATGAAAGGTGTTTTTTTCTTGTGATAAGCAAATCAGAAGCATAAAAATCTCCCTTAATAAAGGCTTAATATTTCTTCCAGCATTTCTTTAACTAGAAGTACATTGTTCTTATTTAACACAGAATGCAATCTGCAAGGAGATAATTCCAACCTCAGAGTTTATCAACAGTAAACTGACAGCAAAAGCAAACAGGCAGCTTCAGGATCCTTTGGTAATTATGACAGGAAACATACCAACTTGGCTGACAGAACTTGGAAAAACATGGTATGAATGACTTACCGTATAGTATTTCTAATTTGAAATCAGTTGGTCTCCTGGCTGGGCAGCCCAGGTGGATCTTGTGTTACAAGGCTTTTGAAAGTGCTGTGGGAAAGTAAAATGTAGGCACAGAAATCTTTTTAAGTTCCATAGTGACACTTAAATGAATGTTTACATTTCTGCTGCATGGTTTAAACCAAATATGGAGAGAAAGACTAGCTGCAAAGTTTGTACCATTTTTCAGGAGTTTCTGAGCAATTACTGAAATTATTTTACTTGATTGAGGTGTTGTTTTTTTTCCTCCTCTTAAACGGCTTAATGACATTTTGGTCATACCACTACATTTGTCTTAGCATATTCGATATGGTACAGAGGAAAATATTTTTGTAATTACTGGAAATAAATATTTTTTATAAAGCTATATTCATAGTATTTTGTAGTATCTTGACACAGAGTGTAAGCTCTAAAACTCTTGCACTTGAAATACCAGAGTTGCTTGAAAAATCCAAGAAAGTCATGTTAATTGAAGCAATATTGGTGACAATTGACTGGGAATATGTACTCTAGAGAAACTGTTTGGTTTTTCATTTTGAAAATAAGATCTAAGTTTTTTTCATAAACATTCCAAATAACAAATGATGAGTATGAATGTATATTGTTATATATAAATCTATACCACTGTTTGTTCCGTAAAATTGCCTTTTTGCTTAAATGTCAGCAGAGAATCGCACTGTTAATGTACACATGCCTTTGAGAATAGTAGAACTGATGAATTAAAATAGTAGGTTTCTCTGGTAATCTTTCGCAGATAACTTGAATTGGTTTTTGAAAATAATGGAAGGTAAATTGCTGATGCTGCTGTAGGCTGGTTCTCATTCTTTTTCCCCCCAGATATGGGAGCTTGAACAACCTTCTTAATATCTTTGATCTAAGTTAGTTTTACTAATTGTAAAGCAGGTGTGAACAAGGAAAAGAGTATTTGTTTTCTTATATAAACTTTGAATAACCACGGTGTTTAAGTATTATGAGTTACTTTTCTGCAAGAGTTTAGAAGCTTTGGAATCTTTGCAGTTCCTTCTGATATTAAATTCCATCTCTAGACTCTTATAAGCATTGTAACTAAAACTAAAATGTGTTCTGAAAGGCTTCCTTTGGAGGCTGCTTTCACCACAGTGTTTTCAATAAAACACTAATTTCAGACATACTGTGTTTCTGTTGTATTTTAAACTATAGTCAAAGATGCTAGTTGAAACCCAGCTAACTAATCCAATGCTCTTTACAGCCCATTTTTCTTTCCATTTGATACCCGTCAAATGCTGTTTTATGTAACTGCTTTTGATCGTGATCGAGCCATGCAAAGACTGCTGGATACTAATCCAGAAATCAATCAATCCGATTCTCAGGATAGCAGAGTGGCACCGCGACTGGACAGGAAAAAAGTAGGTATATTTTGTTTAAAAATGGAATGAATGATCTGTTTATTTTTATATTGTCTTTAAGAATATCATAGTGAGAAGATTTATCTTCAGGTTTTGGTAGTACACCGATGAGAGGGAGGTTTGTTTCTGTCCATTTAAAAGTCCCTCAGTAGAAAGCACGCTATCTTCTAGGTATCTGCCAGTAGGTGGCAGGAGGGGCTAGAGTATTCTACCCTGCTTTCTCACATCCTGCTTAATTTTGAATTGAAGTCTTTTCATAGTTTCTGAAACTGTAGTCCAAGAATGAACTTCAGGTTTTGGGTTACATTAGTGCTATTTACATATATTAGCTTGTAGACATCTGTTTTGCTTTCTGTAAAATTTCAGAAGAATTCAAGCAGTAGGTTTTAGACCTGTAAGTGTTACCTGACTAAACAAAAATGTCCTTGTTTTCTGGGACAGTATTAAGCCTCCTGTCACAATGTAATAAAACTAAGCTGTGATTGTTTTAAATTGAGGCAGACTGAAGGCAAACACCCAAGACTATCTTAAACTAAGTTCTGCTGTATAGTGCTGATCTGCTATATGGTCTTGAATGCAATTTGGGTAGAAAAATAGCTTTCAACATGTCAGAATCCCAGTGCTATTGTGGGTTGGAGTTTTTGTTTTGTTTGGTTGTTTTTGTTGTTGTTGGGGGGTTATTGGTTTGTGGTTTGATTTTTTTTTTTTTATTTTTTTGGGGGGTTGGGTGCATGTTTTGTTCTGTTTTTCTGAAACCTGCCACTTTCCCTACTAAACAATCCACAAGGCCAGGGTGTAAGATTATTCTTTTGCTGGATTTTGACATTTCTATTCTGTGGTCTTCTTTTCCGCGTGTTAGAGGTATGTAACATCACATGACAACACCTCTATGTTGCAATCCTGCTACCAGATTCTTGGCACGAGTAGTACCTATTAGTTACACTGATATAATTGTAAGGCATTGGTTTCTCATTTTATGTCAAATGTTTTAGTCAGTTCTCATATAAAAGCAAGAATTACCTTATCAAAGTATATGCTTGTAAATTGTCGAACTGGGGAACTATTAGCATGGGGTGAAAAAACTTGCATAACTAATTTTTTTCCTGTTGTAACTGCCTGGGGAGCTGGGACTTAAAGACATAATTTCACTACTTAAAACTTCTCTAATGTGTAGCGCACTGTGAACAGAGATGAGCTGTTGAAACAGGCAGAATCTGTGATGCAGGATCTAGGCAGTTCAAGAGCCATGTTGGAAATCCAGTATGAGAATGAAGTAAGTAATATCAATGCAGTCTAATTAACCCTTTTTTACTCTTTTTACTGAAGATCAGTACAAAAAAGCTACAACTTTCGTAGAATGACTTGGTCTGACTCTTGGTCTTTCCCATTGCTGGTGCTACAAAATTGTACCTTTTAATTATCCTTAATGCACTTGGTTGTGATTTTTAGTTGCTACAAGAAACTGTTCCTGATCTACTAAATTTCATAATCAGTGTTATTCTGCAGAGCACATATTTTTTTCTAACTCTAAGTAAACAGCTATGTGCATTTCCTCTATATGTTTGTTAGGTATTTAATGCTTTTGTTCTGCTATTATTTCTCCGATACGTGGTCTTTCCAAGCTTTCTCAGTCGTGCTGTAAATGTTGGCTTAGTTAGGTTCTCTAGATGCTTTTTGCGATGCAGTCTTCTTTATAGCCAATCAAGTACTATATCTCTCAGAATTAGATTTTGATATTCAAACTGACCTAATGGACTCATTTATCTCATTCCCCCTCCTCTCCCTGCACCCTCCCTCCTCTTGAAGGTTGGCACAGGCCTGGGCCCCACGCTAGAGTTCTATGCACTTGTATCTCAGGAACTGCAGAGAGCAGACTTAGGCCTTTGGAGGGGAGAAGAAGTGACTTTAGCCAATCCAAAAGGTAAGTGTTTTACTACCTAAAATATCAATATGGATTTAATACTGAATTGATTCTAAGTTGAGTTCATGTGACTAGCTTTGAAAGAGCACCTCAGTTTGTGGTCAGATATTATGCCTTATGATAGTGTGTAGTTATCTTCACAGAATATTTGTGGTTGGAAGGGACCTTTGAGAGAGAGTCCAACCACACAAAAAACCAAACCAAACTAACACACACACACACCCCCCACACCCACCCACAGACTGACATAATCCAGCAATCTTGGGCACTAGAGCATGTCCTGAAGTGCCACATCAACACGTTTCTTAAATACCTCCAGGGACTCCACCACCTCCCTGGGCAGGCTGGGTTCCAGTGCCTGACCACTCTCTCAGTAAAGTAATTCTTCCTATTATGTAATCTAAACCTCCCCTGCCGCAACTTCAGACAATTTCCTCTGGTTCTGTCATTATTCACTTGAGAGAACAGGCCAACAGCCACCTCTCTACAACCTCCTTTCAGGTGGTTGTAGAAACTTCTTTGTATGGGGTTGTTTTTTTTTTAATATATTATAAGAAGCTTTAGGTAATGGTTATCTGATAGTTGCTTTCAACTTGCATCTGGAATGAAATCTAGCAGGGTACATACTGAATTTTTTTCTTTCTTCCTCAACAGGAAGCCAGGAAGGTACCAAGTATATCCATAACCTTCAAGGCCTTTTTGCACTTCCTTTTGGCAGAACAGCCAAGCCAGCTCACATTGCAAAAGTTAAAATGAAGTTCCGCTTTTTGGGAAAACTAATGGCCAAGGCAATCATGGATTTTAGACTGGTGAGAATAAAATGGAAAATATGATTCCAAAGGGTTAAATGAAAATTCTAGTTCTATGTTGAGTTGCATGGAATTATTTTCTGCTCTAGCAGTTTGGGCAGGGGGAATAGGGATGTGGCTGAGCTTTTCAGGGGGAAAGGGCAGCATATGTTAAAGATCTTTGCAGTGGCTTTTGAGACTGTAGTGAAAAAAGGAAAAGCCATTGCCTGCCATGTGTTGCAATCTCTCTCCTGTATTTCAAGATCATCTTGGGCTTCCTATTATTCTAGCTGCTGGCTTGCTAATTATTCAAACGTGTATGCACTAGACAGTTGTGTTTTCTTGACTGTAGATCTTGTTTTGTGTGGATTTTAGGGTTTTTGTGTGTGCCAGAACTATGAATTAGTAAATATATTCTAGATGTACTCAGGAGATAAAATAGCAAGAGATACAATCTTGGAAGACAGTTCAATACTAAACAATGTTTTGATTTCCAGGTGGACCTTCCTCTTGGACTTCCTTTTTATAAATGGATGCTACGACAAGAAACTTCCTTGACATCACATGACTTGTTCAGTATTGATCCAGTAGTCGCCAAATCAATATATCACCTTGAAGATATTGTAAGACAAAAGAAAAGACTTGAACAGGACAAAACACAGGTGGGAAATTAACCCTAAGAATGGAGGAGTACACGTTCAGATGTTATGAAGCAGCCATAATTGAGAATGTATGACAGTGCTTAATACTGATGGGTGATAGCAATAATGACTTCATTCTAATAAAAGGAGTGGTTTTAATGTTGTAAAATCAGTGGCTAGTAATTGTAACACGGTCTTTTTGTAATATAGACACTAACATTACAGATTTATTATGAGATTTTTCTGTGTGATTAAACATCAGGTAGAAATGGCTAAAACTGCCAGATGTTTGCTTCAGGTAACCACTATCTCTCCTTGATTGTTGAACATTTAAAAGGCTTGGCTTTCTTACTAGTTGCTGTAGTCAAACTTTCAGGTTTTCTTAGATGTGCCTTCTGTGGGTTTTTTCCTCCCCCTCTGAAGACCTATATGCAGAACTGATATAACTAGCTTTGTATGTGAGCATATAGGCTCTCTTATAGATACAGAAAAATCCTAATTTTGCAAGGTTATTCACTCTTAACTGAAAATAGTACCATTCCCCGCTGCAGAGTAGGCATGTGCCCTCTTCCTAGCATCCAATGTTAGTAGATGGTAGGTGCTAAAACCTAATTTATGCTCTTAATATATCTGCTTTGTTACTACAGCAAGTAACAGGTGAAGTTACTACAAGCTTGTGGGCCTTTGTTCCTCTTCACCTCACTGTATCCCTCTTTCTCCTTGAGCACTGCTTTTAATTTCCCAACAAGAGTTTGAAAAACCTGAAACCTGGTGGATGAAAACTGAAAATTCCATATATGAGTGCCATTTTCTAAGGGAAAAATGTAGCTTAAGAGCTTTAGCTTCATTACCTCCTTTTCTTGCAGTGGTATTCCCTAAATAATATGCAAGAAGTTAAAGTAATTCTAAAATTGCTAGGTAGAAATGTACTGTTACGATTTCTCAAGTTTATCCATTAAGATAGTTTATTTGGTTTGACTTGGTTTACTGTTATGTATGAAAAATACAGAAGGAAAGCAAGGATTACTGGAACAGTATTACTAGTAATATTCTTATAGAAATGTTCACTTAAACAAAATGGCTTTAGAAGATAATAACTTTTGGACAAATTAATGACAATGAATTGTTCTCACTGGTTTTCCCTTCTAATTTTTTAGACCAAAGAAAGTCTACAGTATGCATTGGAGGCTCTGACTATGAATGGCTGCTCAGTGGAAGATTTAGGGCTGGACTTCACACTTCCTGGATTTCCTAATATAGAACTGAAAAAAGGGGGAAAAGATACACCAGTCACCATCCACAATTTAGAAGAGTACCTCAGAGTACGTAGAAACAAAGCTAGGACAAAAGCTTTTTTTATACTTCGTTGCCTTGCTCCTAAGTAGTTTGTTTCCATATATATTTCAGTTCATACTCATGAACTGGGCACAGCAATAATTTTCCTACTGATTGCTTCTCTTCTGTACCAGTTTATTATGACAGAAACTATTTGAATCCTAGTCAGTACACCTGACTTGAAAATTTTATACTACAAAAGAGTCTGCTTTATACATAATGAAGTTATCCAAAGTATGTTGTTTTGGATAAAAAGTCTTGTAGTAAGTGGAGTAATTTGAGCTGTGGGCTTTCAGAATCTTTTACCAAGTTCCTATATCTGGGTATGATAATGAATTTGTTTGCAATAGTGATTTAGCACCTGCTACCCACACTTCAGTGGGCTTTGAAATGCCGTAATAGTAGTAAAGTTGTTTGGAGTCACACTTCAGAAAAAGTAAGCTCTGTTGTGAGTCAAAATTAGAACAGTAGTGTTTCTTTCTAAAAACAAACAAATGCCCATAATAAACCCCCACACAAGCATAAAAACCCCACAAACCATAAAAAAAGGTAAGGATTAGACAGAAAAACAGTGCCACAATAAGTTGACACTACACCCGCATATTTATTTATTCCTATGTCAGAAGGGACATAACTTAGAAAAACAAAATGGTCATACTGCTGAACAAAGGTAGGAGAACTTGCATGAGTGTTAAAGGGAATATGTTAAAAACATCCTGGGAAAGAGATGGGGAAAGGCAGGAAAGCAGCAGTATTATCACATGAAGTCATGAGTGGGGTGGAAGTAAGAATGATTGGTTGCATCATTATTCCTATAGCCATTATTCCTAAATAATGCATTTTCTGACAGGTTAGTCTGCTGCCATTTGCACTCTGAGGACTGAAGGTTTTTCAGGCACCAATAAGAAACATATCTGATGTTTTGGTAGACATGATTCAGTAAAGGACATATAAGCTCCTGGATAACAACTGAGAATTTTGCAAAGTTACTCCATAATCCTTACAACTGAATATTGAGCAGTTGCTGTTCATGTTCCAGATTCAAACTGTTGTGCACATACCAGTCCTCATATCTTAATTTGCTGAAAGCAAATTCTGCCAGTCAAGAATCACTTAGAAAATTAAACATACTTGCATATAAAGCTGTTTCCAGACTTTACTGATGGGAAATGCCAACAACCATAGTTTGTTAGCCTCTGTTTACTGAGGAAAGCTGAGCAAGGTTGCTTTCAGGTCTGATTTTCATACAGTTTGCAGTCAGTTGGGTTCTTGCTTCTGGGCACCATGTATCAGGTAGCTGATCTGCTGAGAGGCTTGCAGACACCTCAGGTGTTCCGTAGTTGTCTGTTGCAGGCCTCTGGCACTGTAAAGGAAAAGCAGATAGCTACTGAAAGGTTGCTTTCCACTTCTTTCTAAACAGCTTTCAGGACTACTTTCTTTAAAGGGCATGCAAATTTTGTTGCATCCTTGCCATTATATTCCTGCCTTATAGAGGAGACTTTAAACTACATCCCAGTGATTAGCATTACAGACTTGATGTCAAGGAAACTGAAAAGATTTTGAGAGAAAATTGCTGTCCTCTGTATCACAAGTGGGATGAATTGCAATTTAGAAAAAGCGTATTTAATTTACCAGTTTGCCTGTATGGCTCCCTGTGGGTCAGCAGCACTGCTCTTGAAAATGTCATTTTCATTAAAAACTTGAGTGTGGATTACCATTAAAAGGAATTGATAAAGCTAGAATATCCTACTGCTACTCTTCATGCCTTTCCTGCAGTCATGCCATTCTACCCTTCACTCCCCTTTTTTTCCTAAGGGCAGTTCCCACAGAAGCTACCTCTATCAGAAAGAAGAACTATTTCAGCTACCAGTATAGCAAAAGACTTATTCTGTTTTTCCTTTCCCCAGCCCCCCACCATCTTCTCCCCAGTACTTTAAAGAAAGAGGCCAACTTGCTTGTTTTAAAATTGTGGACAAAAAGTTTCCAGAGTGTTTCCAGTCTTTTGCAAAACAAGTTGGTCTCCTCTTTGAATCCACAAGAATACAGTGCAGCTGAACTTTGCCACACACTTATGGTCATAAAGTCATCACGATTCTAAGTCAGCAGCTCTGCTGCTAGAATTGCTATAGAATATTCTACAGTATAGAACTCAGTAGAACAGCCTTCTGTGCTGCTGGTGCCTGCCACCTTGCTCTTCAGTATTAGAACTTGATGCACGATAACAGGGGTATGTATCTTACCTGAAATTCTGTGTCTGAGTCCTTTGTAGGAAAGCATCAGTGGGCTTTCATATCAGAGAGCTTTCTGGAACAAGTAACTGTTACTGGGACAGGGTTAGATACTTGCTTCAGGAGTTCAGCAGTATCATTGAGGTTTTTAATTGTGTTCAGATGCCTGCTTAGATGGCTTTCAAAGCTTTTCTCAGCATTCCTGATCAGAACTTTGAACATATTTAAAAACTAGTAGCTGTCTGTTGATGACACATCATTTATATTCAGCCTTCACTTCCTGCTGGAGTTGATGGGGGCCAAGGCAAGTGTAATCATCAGTAGCACTAACTGACAAAAGAATCTCAACGTGGCATGCATGTATAGTGGTGTTTTTTTTTTTAATTTAGTGGAAAAATACTGGCTACAGGGGATGTACAAGAAATTTGGTCTTGTGTCATATCCTCTTCTCCCTCAGTGTTTGTTTCAGTACGTGCTGTCCACTTCTTACCCTCACCAGTCCTGAGAAGGTTAACTGCAGGTGTGAACAAAAAGCACGCACCGAAAGCCTAGACTGCTGTCTTACTGTCTTTTGCCTTAAGTTTCTTACCAAATCCCAGTAACCATGTATTCTTGTAATATTAAGCTATTTAATGTAACAACTCTAAAGTTAATTTTTGTAACTGTGCATTAGAAACTAGTATAGTACTGTCTGAAGTATTTCTTTTTCAGTTGCTGAATTTTAAATGGGTATCAGTGTACAGAGAGAAGGTCTAGGTTAGGCTTCTAAAAATATCTATTAAATGTTTAGATTTGTTTGAAAACATTTCTTTAAATAGAACCAGTTTAGCTAGTTAATTTGAATTCCATGTATTAACTTCATTTTATCAAAAGTAAAGCAAATAAGTTTTTTAAACTCCCTATGAGTTGCACGCTTAGGATATTATAAATATGGGACTGTATGATGCCAGACCACTTGAGAAGGTCATAAAGAAAAAAAACCCAGAAATTCTGTGTCTGTTGCATTGCAGCAGTGCTGCACTGGCTCCTCTGCAGCAGCGTGAGCTTGTGATTAAAGGCAGAAAGAGACAACATTGTAGAGCAGCTCCGTGAATTGAAGTGCAAACTCTGTCACAACTGCAGTGAGTGTGTGGCTGAGCTTTGGTAGCGTGTGTTTCTGCAGCATGGTCTTTAGTCCAGTGGTGATCATTCCACGCTTCCTTTGTTCAACTGACACTTTTTTTTTCCTCCCTGCAGCTGGTTATATTCTGGGCACTAAATGAAGGTGTTGCCAGACAGTTTGACTCATTCAGAGATGGATTTGAATCAGTCTTCCCCCTCAGTCATCTTCAGTACTTCTATCCTGAGGAGGTTGGTAAACCTGGTTTTACTGATGCTTTTATAACCTTATATCTATGCATATGGACATCTGAACCTAAGTGTGCTCTGGGTGCAGAGTGGTTGTGACAGAGTCTGATTACTTTACATTTCTGATACATATTAATAAAACTTGGTCTCCCTTATATTGCATACTTAAATGTTAAAGATTTTTATGTTCAGTGGTCATCTATTTGATGCTTTTATTATTAACAGCTCCATTTTCTTTAAAACTGAGTGTATGCAGCTTTTCTGTGAAAAACACTTAAATTAGTGCAGGCTTTCCATACTGGTAAATTCATTGTGTTGCAGTACCTCCTAGTAAGTGTAGACGTGGTGCTATCTGCATATTGTATTAAAAAAAAAGCGCTCTTTAACAAAGCTGTAGACGGTAAGAGGAGATTCTTTTGAAGGACTAAAGAGTAAGGGCAGTTGGTCTTGCCTTGTTCTTGCCACCCACTGTATCAATCTCCTTTTAAGATTCTTGCACTGAATCAGTTGGACTGAATTAAGACACAACTATGGTTGTCTGGACTAGGGGAGAGAATGTTTTATTATTCTGCTGTTAGGGAGTATATTTGAAGACTGTACTTTGAAGGGTTTGTTTACCTTCATAAACTTAAACCTTTTGGTGCCCTGAGGAAATGCTAAGGATGCTCTGAAGCAGTGTGCTGGCCAAGCCTTCCTGTTACTCTTTGGTTTTGGGCACTTCTCAGTGTAAGAATCTCTTCAAACTGAGATCTGTAACTGCTCATAGTGGTTTTTCCTAATGCCTCTCTTGGTACTACTTTCAAAGAGCACCACCCCTTTTTTCTGCAACAAATTTAAAGCTAGCAAAAATGGCAGATTATTCTAGTTTCATTAGTGTTTTACCCAAAATTCTGTTCTTCTGTCTTGTCATTGTTTGGTGTGATTTGATGTTTGCTTCTACTTGGAAATTTTAAAATATGGATGCTAGTCTATTGCTAATCTACTAACACGGTTGGTCAAAATCAAGCCATGGGAGTGGTGTGAGACGTAAGATACAGTTTCCCTAATAGGTTATACATGTGTGATCTTCTGTTCCCTTGCTGATAGCTTTCCAGCCATTTGAACTGTTTTACAAACTACTCCTAAACTATTACAAAGAACTTGTAAAATTCTTTTGTTTGTGAACAGAACAGCTGAGGTTGTCAAATCTCTGGTTTTAGTGAGGTCGGAGCTTTACAACTCTTTGTGTGTCCTAGAAGGATCTGCAGAAGCTTTTAGCATTTTGGCTGTAGCCTGTCATGTCTGCTTGCCCGAGTGCATAGGAAGAATAGCCCAGATAATTTTAGTACAGAACTGCCATCTGACAGATCCATCTCTGTCTAATGCTTGATTTTATTTTTTTTCTTTCAGAGAAGAGCTCAGTTTTAAAAGCAAATGTAAACATTCCATTTGTCCAATTCCCCTAGATTTCTTTTAAAACTGTGATACTTCCAAAAAGCTAAGGTATTTTTGGTTCTCCAGTATAAATTGCTTATTAGAACTGTCTCTGTTCTAAGAGACTCTTTCAGCATCTCCTGTGGTACCAGACTGCAAAAGCAGATCCAGAAGGTGAGGCTGTCATTGGGCTGAAGCTGCTGCATTTGAAGGATTGGGGCAAGTTGCTCGGGGTGGCTGAGGTTGTTTTGCAGCAGCCGTTCCCGACAGCAAAATGCTGGAATAGAAGTGAGAACAGACAGCACTTGTTCTACCTCAAGTTCTAAAGAGCAAAATTTCCTTCCTTGTTTTTTCACTTTGTAGTTGGAGCAGCTCTTGTGCGGCAGTAAAACAGACACTTGGGATGCAAAGACTTTAATGGAGTGTTGCAGGCCAGATCACGGTTATACACATGACAGGTAATATGGAGGTGGTTTTAAGCACAAGAAAATATGTATTTAAATTTGATACAATGTCATTCAAGCTGAAAGAATTATATGAAATTTACTTTAAAATATTCATACTGCACTGAATACGAATCTGATGCAATCATTTTAACTGTGAACAAAATAATAATAGTTTGCTTTTTTTCCTCCTCTTCAGTCGAGCAGTGAAGTATCTCTTTGAAATTCTCAGTAGCTTTGACAGTGAGCAGCAAAGACTATTTCTTCAGTTCGTGACGGGTAGCCCCAGACTGCCTGTGGGAGGTAGGTTCTGTTTATTCCTTATTTCTATATATGAAATCAATATAATTAATGCATTTCAAAATAAGTGGATTATTTCAGCAAAGGATAAAACATTATTATAATAAATTATTAAATTAATGTATTTTAGAGGTTCATACTTATTTGACGCTTCTATTTTAGAAGTGGCTGGGTGGACTTTAGGTAGAATTGTCAAAGTTTGTGTTATTCTCATGACACTTCATTCACTTGACTCTCTCCAGGTTTAATTTATGTTACCAGATAACCTCCTGGAGGGCAAAAAAAGATCATAATTTAAAAAAACCACACTGAAAACCCTGAATACTGTATTCCTTGGCTAGAGGTGCATGAAGTTATGACAAAAAAATGATGCATTGTTACCTGGAAAAAATAATCGTTTTTTAAAAATAGGAGATAAATACTAGCATAGTGATAAGCTGTACTTTCTCCCCCTTTTGAATATAAGTTTAGGTGGGAGGCAGTGAGGAAACCTGAGGAATTTGTTGTCTTTGCTAGGGACCCTTAAAAAATACACATTTTAACGAATTCTTAGCTGAACACTTTGCAAGTAAACCTAGAATTTTTGCTTGTGTTCCGTTACTTATGTTGTTTGGGGTTTTTTTTCTAGTTGAAGACTTGACATTGTAAGAAAAGTTCATTTTCTTTAAAAACAAAAAATAATTACTTTTTTTAAATCTTTTGTGGAGAGGTGGTACAGACAAGATGACAATTAGGAGTATAAAAACCTTAGCTGGAGTCAAAAGATAAAGTATAAGAGTCAGGTAATTCCTGAGAATCTTAGAAAATGTGCATGAAATCAACAAACTCTTAGAAATACTGTGATTGTTAGAGGTTTTTTTTATACATACAGAACACAGTTAACAGTAGATGCATGAGCTTATTTCTTCTTTTTAATTCATCTTGGGAAACTAATCTACGGAAGGAATTTTAGGTACGTATTAGCTTGCTGCATGGCCTAATGAACTTTTGAAAACAGACGAAGAAGTTGGTTATGAGATGCATCCTTCTGTTGCTGTTAGATGTCTACACTGTTAACTGTGGGTTTCAAGAGGAACAACCTTATTCTGAATGTCTTTTCTCATTAATAGGCTTTCGAAGTTTGAATCCTCCGCTGACAATTGTGCGCAAGACATTTGAGTCTACAGAGAATCCAGATGATTTCTTGCCCTCAGTAATGACTTGTGTAAACTATCTCAAATTGCCGGACTATTCAACTATTGAGATAATGCGTGAAAAACTCTTGATAGCTGCAAGAGAAGGGCAGCAGTCATTCCATCTTTCCTGATCGCAATGAAAAATGCAATGTCTGCCTGTTACAGCAAACGAGAAACTCATGATTCTTTTCTAAATGTATCACCTGAGTCAAGGAAACGTGTTACGCCTTGTTGTAGAAAAACGGCTTGCAGATTATAAACAAAGACACTTGGTTGATATTCATTAAAGGCCCCTCTGGACTTAAAGTGATCAGGCCCTAAAAGTTGTTGTGACAAGATTTCTTTAGCAAGTTCTTGTTTAAATTATCATTTATTTGATGAGTGAAGTTTTTAACTTGCTTTGCTGTGTGAAATTTAAAAAGGGATGTTTTTCCAGGCTGGAACAATAAATGTCGCTGTGCAGTTTAATACTGGGCTGTGTGTATCCATCTAGCTAAGTCTGAAGTTTTTCCTCCAAAGACAACTTTTGTACATAAGTACAGAAATTAAAATACACCATGTATTTGACGAATCTAGTTTAGTAGACTAGTTCTGTGTACCCTCACCTGCCTCTAATTTTACCCATCCTCATGTATTGTCTGATGTGCAATTCACTTGGTTCTTTTTGTGTGCAACATTCAACTATTGTTAAGTTTTGGTTAGCGTGGGCATTTAACTGTTCCACGCCTCTTTCTCTGAATAAGATAATTTAAATTTTACTGAAATCAAATATATATTGTCAATATAATTCAGCCTTTGTAACTAGGTAGAACCTTTCTTATAGCATAGTTTTACTGTAGTGGTAGGATATAATGGCGACAGCCTTTACCAGTTGGCGCTCTAGAGCTGTTTACACAGTGATTCAGGCAGCAAAAGCCTCTTCCTAGAGGCTGGGAAGAATATTCTTTCTTTCATGTAGTTGAAGTCCAACAGCTTGGGCTGGCCAGTGTGTATTGTGGTAAGGCCAGAGCATTTCGAATTGATGTAAAGTTTTTTTAAAAAGACAAATTAGTTGTTTCATTCCCTGTTTGAGTAAACAGTTTTCTTGTTCTTGATCTAAGTTCCTGGTTACTTTTGTAGTCTTTTTTTTTTTTTCTCCCCTCCTCCCCCAGCGCTAGCTTGGAACAAACAGTTCAGCCTTTGTCTTTTGACACAGATAAAGCACCTGTAAGCAATGCTCTGTCCAACTGTTTTATGTGCTGATTTCTCAAATCTGCAATAATTTACTTCATCAGGTTAATGTTTTTACCTGAATATAAATAAAAAAGTTTGCTTCACCTTTTTGTTCATAGTTTTGTACTGTATGTATAAAGTTCAATTGTGTAAATTACTGTAATGCAAGTAAATCATCCTGAAATCTACTTGGCTAACAGCCGACAACTTGTGGATGATTTACTACTAAAACAAGACCTTTTAAGACCTCCAACTTAGAGGGCAATTTTTTTCTTTCTATGGGTTCAAAAAACGGGCAATTTACAAATATTCCTGAGATGTACCTGCTATATAGTTCATCTCTATGAAAATGTGATAGTTACTTTTATTCAACTTTGAGAAATCAAAATTCATTTCAGTGCTTAGAGATTGTTAAGTTCTGACTAATCAGGCTAGTATTTCCCCTAAACTAACAATAACAGGTTTTCTTTTATCTAGCTGAAGAACTTGTACTTCCAGAATATGTATTTCAGTACCTGTAATGGACATTTTTCCAGTGAGCATTCACAGAATTACATGTGGTTGCTCATACCACTGAAATGTAATGCAAATCTGTCGTGAGCGTGAGTAGAATGTGAAATCCTTGCACAAAGAACCTGACAACTGAACAGTTTCTACTTCCGTATTCAAACTGAAAGAAGGCGCTTCACACTGTACATATAATAAAGGTAGCGCACAGTGCGGCATAGTTTTCATAAAACTTGAAGGCAGTGTTTAAACTATGGACTGGTGTTTAACTTGTTCTGATAACTTGATCAAACTGAGCACAAAAAAGTGTTTATAGTATGTGGATAGCAATTTGTGCATTTTTTTAAGCTTCTATATTTTAAAAAAACCTGACTTGTGTAAAAAAAAAAGAAAAAAGCTAATATTTTGTATTAAAATATCATGTGTATTGATATTTTTTTACCCATGTTGTCTCCCTCTAGAATCTGGCTTTCGTTGACTTTGAAATTTTGAGGAGTTTTCAAATTTGATATATAGCCATTGTGTAACTGTTTCAGTGGGGAAATAAGTTGTTGGTTGCCTGTTTAAAAAGGAAGGAAAAATCCAAGTACATGTAGTGACAACTGATTTTTTTTTTTTGTTGTGCTGTCACTTTGAGCACGGACCAAGGCTGGAGTTGTCCTCAAAAGTGAATGAAACCTTTTCGGGTGACACCTTGTTTTGTTTTGTTTTCCCCTATGAAGGGCAACTTTTAGCGTATTAAAAGAGCAGTCTGCCTTTAAAGATAGTAAATTATAAGTTGAAGAGTTGCAGCTTGTATGGCTGCAATACTTTCCTACAAACAGAACTGTAGTGTGAAGAGTAGTTGAGAACTAGTGGAGGGGTGGGGCAAGATCTTTGGGATTCCTCCTTTGCAGGAACTTGCATTAAGGAAAAACCTCACTAAAATCATCGTAGGTGTGTGCAGGTGCCTGATGAGGACTATGTAGCCCTAAGGAGAACATGTGGTCATCTTAGTACTAAACTGTTTTGTACATCTTTATAAGGTATAATAAAAGGTACAATAACAAGTCTTTTTGAAAATAGAGGCTTTTATTTTTAACGTGGTAAGTTCATCTCGTTTTAGGGAACACCAGCCATCAGTTACTATTTTGGGTGTGTTTCATGTCCTAAATTAACAGGAGCAGCAAGAAAAATCATTCTTGAAAAAAAAGTGCCACCCAGGCACTGATAGCTGCTACTGCACTTGTGCAGTGATTTTTTTTTATATATATATAATTTTTTTTGTTTTGTTTGCTCTGTGCAGAATTCTTTCGTGTTGGGAACATTTAAGTAGAATCACATCTGACATGAATTAGTAAGTTGTAGTGCTGCTTCACTTCATATTTTGTAGGAAGATGTACAAGAATTAATTCCAAATACGTGTAAAATCCCTGTGCCATTGCCAAACTTAGTTGGATAATGAAGCTTTCATATGCAGACTGCTCACATAATTTAATTGCCTAGATTCTTCCTTCTTTCCCCTCAACCATATGTTGTGTTAGTTTGTTGTGTTTTTTTTTTTTCTTTCCTTTTTTTCCTGTCTCCCTTCTGAGCTCTCTGCTGAGAAGGTGGGTACCTAATGACAGGGACTGATGAAATTCCAAGTGCCTGCATCTTCTGCCCTCTTTTCTGGCTGCTGCTGGAGGTAGGTCTGTGGGCCCTGTCCCACCTGCAACCTGTCTTCAAGTGGGTAACACCAGTTCCTGTCACCTGAGAGGCCTGTGCCTCTGCAGAAGGCTGTCTAACAGGAAATGAAAATCTACGTCACTTCAGGAATAATCCATGTTTAGCGTGAATGTGCCTCCCCAAGTCAAAATGCTTTTCTATAGCTGAAGAGGTTGACAGTGGGGAAAAATGAAAAGCTTTGCTGAGATAACTATTTACAACAAAAAGTTCAGAAGGGGTGGGGAGATCTCACTGGTGGTTGAGCCTTCTTGGGGCTTTTTGTTGTCTCTTCTTCAGTCTCTTGATAGCTTGAACTGGAAACAACCTCTGCCATGTGAACTCTTGTGATCTTGCAGGAATTCCACAGCTGTGTGCTTTAGCTTGCTGTGTCTCTGCTGATGCCTTGCGTTTTTAATAGCTTTTTCTCAGATGAGTGTAGTCGGTTGCCCCAAGAGCAGCAGGAGTTGCCCCACTCTGGTGCCCTCAGCACAACAGCATAAGCTGCAGAATCACACACTTTAAAGTAACATTAATGCACATCTATACAGCAGATAGGAAACAAATTTCATAGCTCTACTGCCTGTGACAGTGAATTGCTCAAGGAATAACTGCTTTAATGGGGTGGGGTAGAAGATGTCTTTAGAGGATTAGTATGTCCTTGTCTCCTGGTACTGAAATGTGTGTGTTGATCGGATGTCAAGCTGCTTTGGGAGTGGAGAAGTAACAGGTCTTAGGTCTCTTCATTTGCTGTGTGCACCTGGGGAGTGGAATGTTGAACCATAAACACGAGAACTAAGTGGAGGGGAAATGGTGGAGATGCATCCAATTTTCAGAGCGCTGAAGTTACTGATAGCTCTATGTCTAGTTTGGCAACAACTTCTGCAAACCTGTTCAAAGAAGAAAAATTAAACCAAAACACCATCCTAAAAGGTGCAATAGGAGAGATGAAAGTGCATTCTGCCTTCCTGTCCCTGTTTTACACACACAAAGAAAAGGTGCGTGTGTGTGTGCGCGTGTGTGATTCCTAATCCTGAATCCTGTAACATCTTCCTGTAGTTAAGAAGGAAACTGGCCAGTGCAAGCCATGAACAGCATCTTGGGGTAAAGGAACAAGTGCGTTGTGGGTGAGTGGCTCAGGTTTTTTTGTTCACATCTGTCCCCCCCACCTCTTTAATATTAGACTGCTGCAAAGACCCCATTAAAGACAGAGGTAGATAAGCCTGATGGGAAAATGTGAGGCAGCAACCACTGTCCTGCTGTCTGAGAAGGGGAAGAGCTGGAAGGAGGAGGTTTCCCTTTGTAAAGGTAAGCTTACATACAATATACTCTTATATACTGAAAACCAAGGCAGGTTGGTGCTGTGGAGGTACTTGGGAATACTGCACTTACCATCTCAGCAGCTGTTTCCCGAATACACAACTGAGAGAAAAGACTGTGAGACTTTTTAAGCTGCCTATAGAGCACTCCTGGCTGTTGCCTGCCTTTAACTGTCCTAGGTGGTGGCATCCTACAGGAAGGGATTTTTAGACTTTTGCCCTAGCATGGAAAACTACAGTAAATCAGCATCAGAATTTGTGGCAAATAGCTATTCAAAGATTTTATATTTTTTTGTGGCATTTAACATGAGCTAGATGTGGACTCCTGGTTCATTGCTTTGCCCGTCCTCCCATTCTTTGGTTCCTCTCTATTTCCATGGCCTCTTGCAGCTATTTCATACAGTGGATGAGGTTAAATATTGAGAGCACTTAGTGTAATCGTTTCTGATAGAATCATAGAATCATAATTCTTTGGTAAAGTAAAACCTACACTGTCGGGGAAGACAGCAACCTTAACTGATGCTTTGTAGTGAGTTAGTGAAATGGGTCATAGAAGTAGAACCAGTATTGAGTTAAATTTAGTCTGTTTTTAGGAGGCCTCTGAGCTACAAGGGATGGGAGAGAGAGTATTTTGGCTATATGTCATGTATGTGGCTTTACTCTCCCTTTAGCTGCTATCCAAGATGTTCTAGGCTAACTATAGGCCTGGTCTGACTGCAGCTCTTCTGTTCTTAGGACTTCTTGTATGCGGGAGCCTCTGGCAGGCAGGTGATGCAGGCAGCGATCCACAAATAGTTATCCAATCCAGGTGATGGCATTTTATTCACTGACCTCCTCTTCCAACCTTTTCACAGATTGCTTCTATTGAAGCTGTTGAGACAATGGCTAAACAATATAAATTTCTTACCTAATAAGGTTTTTAAACAAGTGTTTCCCATGACTCTCTTCTGTGTGCTATGCTCCTTAAGCCAATGACAGTATTTAATCTTTAGTTTTTCACTTGGTAGCTTGGCATGCTTAATATACTCACACTATGAATGTTACTAGTAATTTGGAAAGGTTTCCCACAGTTTTGTTATTTCTTCGGAATGCAAAGGGGTAAGCCAGAATAAGAGGCACTAAAAGCATAAATCCTATTCAAAAGGGGGGAAAAAAATAACTTTAAAATGGCTAGCAAACAGCAAAATTATCTCACCTTTAGTAACACTGAGTTCTTGTGACAATTTCCAACTTATGGCCAGCATTATCAGCTTCCTCTGCTAGACCAGAAATTAGAGGTAAAGGGAGATGCTGGATGGAGAGCAGCTCAGCCGAAAAGGGCTGAACAGGGGTCAGCAGTGTGCCCTGCACTGATGGCAGCCAACAGCATCCCATGCTGCACTAATGGGAGCACAGCAAGGAAGGGATTATTCCCCTTGGCTTCATATCCCCGGAAGAGAGATTTTGCAGTCTCTCTGGGGTTTTCAAGGCCTAACAGGATAAATCTGTTTGTTTTATGACAACATGTCACAATTCTAAAATTAGCTATCTTTAGAATTTAAAATCAAAACTGCATCCAGGCATTTACTAATGACTAAGAATAAAAAATTTGATATGCATCTTTAATAGTCTAGCACTGTTTTATGCAACATCAGTCCTATCAAATTAGTTCAACAGGAGAAATTTACATGGAGAGAAAGCTTTTTGGTTTTTTTGGTTTTTTTTTTAATTTTCCAAGAAAATGAATGGAAATGACAAGGGTCTTTGCAGCTGCAGTTTGAGTAATCTCCACTTCAGAGGATGCTGCCTCAACTGACTGAAAATGACAGGCTTTAATTACTTTTCTTAAAAGGGTTTTAACTTTCAAAAGTCTTTTGGGCCTCTTATTTCAGTTTTTATTGAGTTAAGTAGCATACCTGTGTTCAGAAGCTGCTGTGTCCCTGTGTTTATCTCTGTCCCAGTAGGTAGCTGGTCATGTCCAAATTCTTCCAGAATAAGTAGCTAACATGATTTGGCGGCAGTTATGGAGAGGTAATTCCATACACAGGATTTTCTAGGAAGAGTAGTTCTCACATCTATTAACCAAAAAATAACATCCTGAAAACTGCCTAGAAATTGAAAGCGTAGGTAGAACTAGGAATATGAAATGCAAAAGACAGGAAAATGTTCTACTCCTATCCCATACATAGAATTTGAAAAATGAGTACTGATAGGTGAGTGACCAAAACAGCCCTGTGTATGTACATGGTGATACTCAAGATGGTTATGAGCATCTTATGTAATTGACCTTCTACTTTATTGTGTTCTTGCTAATTTTTAATAATATGTACCTGCAAAATACATTTTTCTACCAAGAGCACACTGTACAGTTTACAGATTAATTATAAATTTATTTAGAAATGTATGGTCAAAGGAACAGAGAATAAAATACCATTTGTTATCAGATGCATGTTTTTTTTTGAGATTGTAAATTCCAGCTGTGAGTAACATTTGATATTGTTTTTGACAACTGTGGGATGCCTGATTTTGAGTTAATACAGGTCCTGTTTTTCTGTTTACACTGTTACAGACACATGTGTAGCAAGAAGCTACCAATTACCTGACATCAAGCAGGATTTGACTTTGTGTATTGATTATTTGGTTGGAGGTTTTTATAGATTTACCAAGCTATCTTTAATGTAGTTTCATAGGAAAACATTAGTCTTATGAATGACAGTGAAAAAACAAAGATGAGAGTTAAAGCTAGAAAGACAGCAGGTGATAGGAAGAACACCCATGCTTCATGACCAAACAAAGCTGACACTTGCAGATAGGTGCTGTCTGGGTTAGTGTCTTCTCTGGCAACATTGATCTCTTGGATACTAAACTTCTTTCAAAAATATGAGTATAGGTAACGTACAAGAGAAGTTGTACATCACATGAGCTAGTAGAGCTGACAGCTTTACTGCAAATTCTTCAACTTGAATGTGGAAGCAGTGTTAGTAATAGAATGGAGAGACTGTACAGTACTAACTTTATGTAGCTATACATTATTCTTATGTTCTGTTATCCTTATTATTGTTGCTACATAGGTTATGTTACAATAACTGTCCCCATTCTTGATTTCCGATTTTTCTTCTTTCGCAACTTATTTTTCACACTAAATAATCCTACACTGAAGCATGTTCAATTGTTACCTTCGTACTAATGTACAGGTTTCATCCTTCTGTGCTGGAGCAGACTATTTCTGAACAAATTCCAGTATTGATGTAAAACTACTGATGTTCAGATGTTTAATATTTGTAAATTCAAAATAAGGCTTTTAATGATTCTTCCAAGAGCTCTACCATTTTTTTTCACCTTTAATTTTTGTTTTAATTTTTTTAAAATACAACCACCCTTCCTGTTGTTCTAACTTCAAAAATTGGTTCTTACATCCATAATGGATCTGCATGTGCTGATACCTTCTGCTTAACAGGTCCTCTCCTATCCACACGTATCTTTCAACAGATATATCCATTGCCTAACAGGCATTTTGGTTTAGGTTAGGTTTTCATTTTTTTAATAGTAAAGGCAGCTTTCCTTTGTTCCCATTCAAGGGACAGATATGCAAACCACTTAAGCTTATTGATTTGCTTGTGTCATCTGTCTTTTCTCTCCAGGTGTATCTCTTAGCTCCTTTTTCTCCACCACATTAAATATAAAGTTCTTGTCTTTCAATGCTCCAAACAAGAACCTTGTTTTCTTTCCCGTTCTTTGTCTTGCACCTGTACATATGCTCACCTTACCTCAGACACCTTAATATTTAATTTTTCAAAGGCTTCTTTGCCATAATGTTTACCCCAGAAATGAGCATGATAAATAACAATTGCTGTCTATGCTTACAGCTTGTTGTGACAGTTGATGTTGTCTCATTGTGCTGTGATGTCTTTCTGCAATGCCTGTGTATTCCTATGTACGGCATCAAATGGAATGTGGCTGCAAGCAGAGCAGAGTATCTCAGAATTGTTACCCCATCTGGAAATAGGAGAAAAAAATTACCAGCTGTCAGGGTTTTACTTTTTTTTTTTTGGTGGGGGAAAAAAAAAATCTAACTATTAAACTTTGTTATCTAAGGGAAATAAATCAATAGCAATAGCTTCAGTTTTCTAATAACTCTCAAAAGGAATTGGGCAATTCCAGTTAGTTGTCAATGTAAATACTCTTATCAAAGATACATTTCTGTCATTTCTTTTAGGAGTCCTATATATTTGATTCTTAATCATGAAAATGAATCTGTTCACACCTGAATCAATGTGAAGATCAGAATAACACCTAATACTATGTAATAATGTATCTTACATTTTGTTATGTTCATATAGTTTTAAAAGGTATTAAGAAATCTAGACTATATTTGCTTTGTATTACACAGTATCAGAAAAAGGTTTCAGGGCAAATCTGTACCTTTCATTCAGTTTTCATAGTAAAATTACTCTCAGTGCAATGGAGTCTTCTTACTTGGCCAAGACAGTTTATGAAATGTATTGGTAAATTCAATACAAGGTCTCTCCTACAGAACTTGCCTCATTTTTCATTTATTGGAGCTTTGTTTAAATGTAAGACTTTCCTCTCCAGAGCAACAAGGATTAGATAGTTTGTTTGCTGCTAGGCAGTACGCAGCACAAATACACACTGTACCGATGCTTTTCTAAACAATGTGGTGTTTGCCAGAGAGATTGAGCTGTGACACCTATGCACGTAGTTGAAGATGTCAAATGGATGACACAGCATATTTCCTCCATATCCTTTTTTGCAGTAAGAAGTACTTCATATTTTGCCCTTTTGGCTATGGAGAGTAGAAAAAAAATCGTGACGGTGAAAAACCAGACACCATGAGATTTATCCCTTGCTCTGTTCACAATCAAAGATAGTACTTTGGTGTTCAAGTTCATTTGATGTATCTTTATTTTAAAATCTTCATTAAGCTTGTGAGTATCAGTAACTCTGTTCCTCTGTTTTTTCATAATTAATCCAACTTTTTTGCAGAATCTATAATTGGTAAGCAAAGGAACAGTTTGCTTTAAAGTGCTCAACACCTTCATACTCACTTCTGCAAAACCATCCAGCCATCCTCCCAAAACCAAAAGCTTCATTTAGAAGGTGCCACCTGGTGAAAAAATGCCTGCCTGATAAGGTCGCTTGTAACACTGTAGTACACACAGAAAGTGTATGCGTGAGATACTGAGAACTAAACCTGTATCTTTGAGGTAGCATGCCAAGTTTTTAACACTTGGATTTCTCATTACTTAAACAAAAACCTATGTGCTGGAGGCTTCGACATGTGCTTCTCTACTCTGGAGAATCCTGTAAGCATGCTTTCTTTCCTTGGAGTTAATAGACATGCAAACACTTTAAACACAGCAACAACAACAACCAAAAAAAACCACCAAAAAAAACCAGAGGTAAAGCTGAATATGCAATACAAATGAATGATTCTGCATTTCCTGTTTTGAATTATTGACTCATTAAAGTTCATGCTCTTGCATAGTTTATAGCCACATAGTGGCTATAGACAGTAAGGTAGTATGAATAGTTGCAGTTGCTGTGTTAATAAAAAAATATATAGTGTGTAGCTGTAAAGATGAAAGTAAGCTATTAAAATTTTTAGTACTGTAGATTTCTATAATTTTTGTAGCAATTTCAGAAACATAAAATATTAATATATAATTTATTCACACAGAACTCAAAGTAAAAGGAGTAATTCTGCCTACTGGTGTATTACACAGGATCTGCCAGCCTGACAAAAGCCAGGTTGGCATATTCAAGTCACTCCCTAAGAGCCTGAGTTGAGGTATGATATTTCCTAAGTCATTTTCTGTCTGATCTCAAAGACTGAATGATTCTAGCACTAAGGCACAGATGAAGGATGTTTATATTTTGTTTTCCCAAGTCCCAAAAGATATTCAGGGCTGAAGCGATACAGCCATGTTTGCATTATACTGTAGCTGACCTAGTGAACACCCACCAGACAGTACCTATCTTCTTACCATTACTGAAAGCAATTAAGAAACTTCATTTATATTTGCATTAGTAATATATTTCACATCGGGTATTTAATTTATTTATTTTAACTTACGTGCATGTGACATTTACATAGTCTGGCACTTATTTCTGAAGATTATTATGGTATAAGGAAAAACCCCATGTAATTTTTGGCCTGTTCTCTATGCAGTTTTTGCAGGTCTACAGTAAGCTAAACATATGGCCTGTTTCTTCAGAAACCAATAATTGTTAATAAGTGATAACTGCATTAGGAAAAAGTGTTAGCAATGATTATAAGGAGAAATGATGAGTATTCAGCTTCTATTGCCATGAAATGTCCATGCAAGCTATAGCACATTAGTCTTAATAAATACAGTGACCAAAAGACATTCAATTCACCTAAAAGCATGTTAACAAATCTCTTGATCTTAGTGTATAATCACCTGCAGAAATAAAAATGCTATGTAAATGACTCTGATAGCATATAGTTCCTTGGTCTGTGAGAAAAAAAAAAAAAGTAAAACTAGATGGGTGACTGATGAAACTGGAGTAATTCAGACTAAAATTATGATTTAAATTCCTGAGACAAATATGCCTAGATTATTCATTGCTTGTGGTCTTCAAATAGACTGGATACTGTAACTTATTTGGATTACTAGTCTTGACATTAAAATAAATGGGAGGCTCTTTATGTGGGAGGCCCAATGAAAGGTGCTCCAGAACTGTCTTAAAATATTATCATTTTGTTTTCAAAAGGTTTTAAGAAACAGTGGATACAGTATAGAACAGGCTGTCATTAACTGTGGCAATGGAACACCAATACAAACCCATTTCCTCTGCAAATAGCACCGATAACTTCAATCTGTTGTCTCCTTTTCCCTAACTCTCAACTGATATCAACAACACATCTATTGCACAGTACCCCCTTTTTTCAGTATAAATGCTTGTCATAATGGTTTGCTTTCCCATAAATAGTACATATAATGACACTTATTTTTACAGAATTTAGAGCCTGATTATTTTCTATAACAAGCATTATCATTGTGTAAATCATTAGTTCAGAGCTATAGGATGAGTTTTCTACTTACGACAGACTTCCTGTGGGATGTTAGGCAAGAATCCAACTTGTTGGTTAAGTGTCTAAATAGTTTAAGATCTCGGCTGGAGCTTGAGCTGCATAATTGGGATAATATCACTCTTCCACCTCAGTGGAGGGCGGTGAGGAGGTGGCGAGTCATGATTGGCACTAAGTTAAACGAGAGCCTGAAGATTCAACCTGTAAAGGAGTCAAGGTATTTTGTAGATCCACATTTTACTAACATACATGTATACGTGTCTTATTTGAAAGAAATGCCTATGGAGAGAATGAAATTGAAAAGACGAGCTTGAATTGAGCCATAGTCTGCTACTTATAAATGACATGTAGTAGAACACAGATAGAAAAAAGGCAATATTTCTCTGAATTTTTAAATCTGGTGAGGGTGATGTTACTGAGCAATAATAAATTGAAAAACTTGAAAAGAAATGAATATCTGAAAAAGGCTTGAAAGAATAATGGCATAAAGGAAAATAACCAAACCACATAAATTTAGTATTGTATTTACTGTGAAATTTTATGCTGGAATTAGAACAATAAAAGCAGTTTTCTATTTAGGTTATTTTTACTGCTGGCTGCTGCCTTGAGAATTCCCGGTGCTGGTCATCTTGTGATCACAAATCAAACAAAAGCATTACTTTTTTACTCTTTTTTTTTTTATTATTCTTCTCTTCTCCACTGTACAGTTTCTGATACGTAAGGTTTTCCAGTCAACCAGGACATAGACATGACTTCTGCCATAAGCACCTTGAAATACATAAAAATAAACCATCTACTTATTGGATATAAAAATTGATCTTCTTCAGATATAATACTTCCTTCAAGTTCTCATGATCACATACTTGTTTGGATAGCTGTCATATTAAACATGTCATTGAATTAATAAAAACCTCTTTGTAAATTCTAAGATAAAGATTTAAGATAATTCTGACATAATATTGAGATTTTATGCTTGGCACTTGCTCTGTTTCTTTGACTAAAATTACTGTCTGTGTGAATAACATGTTATAATTTGTTTTTTTTAATCTCTACCATAACTGTAGTCTCAACAGGTCATTATTTGAAAGTTTAAGTCATGGCTTAAGGATAGAGTGCAAAACTGTAAATGGTAAAACCTATACATTCTTTCTTAATTATTTTGTTGTATCTGTATCATAGGATTAAACACCCTCAACTATAGCTGTGTTAGTTTCAATGTTTGTTTTTGTGATGTTACTTCCTGAGATGCTTCTCAAACAAGCTCCTTAGAATTGATTCAAACTTGGTATAAATATGCAGGATTTTACCCAATGTAAAGGTGGGCCCAGATCAGTCTTTCTGTAAGATGAGCTTCGCGTTTCATGAAGTAATAATTGCTGTAGTGTCACATAACATGGTGAAAAAAAAACCATTATAAGAGTATTAAAAGTGCATCTTTACTGCAAAACTGTCTATTTTCAAATTATGTGTATAGCGTTTTGGGGAAAGGTGCGGTAGTTATTGAGATAACTTTTCTGGCAACTTTTAGTGGAAGATCTTTCTTAAGTAGCTGATAGTGATTTTGTTTGTGAAACATCTATACTGTGCAGAGGTATGGATTAATTTCAGTCCATTGTTCTAAAAACATACAGAAAATATACAGGATGATAAATGTTCCTGTGAGCCAAACAAATAGTTGAAGATGTGGGAAATACTGCCACTCCTGAATTATGTGTCTGTCAGTGATAAAACTAGCATCATAGATTTCCACAGCACTGTACTTTCATGGTCCACAATATTAGTTTAACTTCTGCTCTACGGATTTCATCTTAAAACATAATTTATGGTTCCCAAGGGTTTACAATTCCCTCAATGAAGAATGTTTCTGTACCTGGGCTGGCAGCTCTCTCTTGATACTAGTTGTACCAACACCGCTCTACTTGTACTGCAGATCCTCTGAACAGCAGACATTAAATAACAACATAAACTTTCACTGTGGACAGCAGTAAACAAATCAGAATTATTATCACCAGTTTCTTATGTCAAAGTTAGCAAATAAAAAGAAAAAAACATGCAACTTCAAACAGCTTAATACAGCAGAGAAAAATAAAACAAATATAAATTCAAGAGCCAGGGAGGAAAGCAGGTGAAACCATACACATTGTCAGGGAGCAGGGTGTTTGCTAGTCTCTGTCAAGTTAAAAGGAAAATAGGAATTATTCAGGTACGTATGAAAATAAAACAACATTTTTCTCATTCACTTACAGCAGTGAACTATATCTTTTTAAAAATTTTGTTTCTTTTCAGGTCCTAAACTAACCTTCTCCTGTAGCCAAAAGCTGCCCCACAAACCCATGAATGTCAGCTGAAATAAGTTTCAATGTGAAGCACCTGAGTGTGCCACTTCTGAGGTGAGTATTCTTAACTGAATTCCATGGGCTGCTTACATGTTTAAATGTGTATTTTGATATTTTGACAAATCGAAGTGTGTACACAGTTATAGTAATAGAATTTGCTGGAATAGAAACTATTTTCTTGGAAAAACATTAAATACATATAGAAAACATTTGAATAATTATATTTTAAGCCTTATGAAACACAGTGTTAAACAGTAATATTTTCAGTGGTTGCAGCAATTATTTTCAAAAGGATTTAGCTTTAATTTTGGCATCTGTTGGATATGGGATTGGGAACACAATGGACAATTTCAGAAATCTGACTCCAGTTGCATGAGTGGGACCTTTATGGATTTCTCAAATGAAATTAAAACTCCAGTGCTTTTGGTAAAATGGAAGTGAAACTCCCGAGATGCTTTAAAGCAAGCACAAGTTCAGAGAACGATGAGGAAAATGTCAGTCCTGCATTCTGCAAAACAGTGTCATAAAGACATGATTGCAGCCTGACCCAAAAGATGAAACAGAAAATAATTACAGTCCAGACAGTTCAGAAAAGGCTCAATACAGTAACTCATCTAAATTTTAGCTCCTATACTAGTAAAGAAAAATGTAACTAATAGTAGGTGGTTTTAAAAGGATTCATCAATATTTAGAAAAAAAGATAATTGTTGTTATGGGGGAAACTCAGAGCATATAAATTCCTCTTAGGAAATCACAGAGATTTTTATTCCTCACTAAATATTTAATCAGAACAGATAAAAAAAATAATTTGCAAAATCTCCTTCAAGCCACTAGAGGTTGAGTACTTCTCCATCAAAATAAATAGTTAAGCTGTAATGTAGCTTATCTAAGCCACGCTAATAGGCTATTAGACTGGTAATACAATTCAAATTCTAGCAAATGTAAATGAGGCAGACAGCTCGAATCCTCATTGAATACTAAGATTAGCAATTTGTTTATGGAAAGCTGACTATAAAATTATTTAAGCTATGTATATTGGAACATTAAAATGCATAAAAAGATACAGCATTTTGGAAAATCACTAGCTAATTATGTAAGCATAATATTTTCTGTTGTACAGTTAAATATTTCCTTCTGAAAATGGCAATTACAATGCAAACATTGCTAAGGAAACTCCTGTGATACAGTTATGTCCAATCTGACTCAGAACACCATGTTACATCTTGCTCTGTTAGTTGCATTCATTGACTAGCTTATTTTAAAAATTCTACAAATTCCATGCTGCTACATCTGTAGAATTAATTATCTGATCTAGCCGTCAATCTTCAAATCATCTTTTCTAATTTACATCTATTTTTTCTTACTACTGAAAAGCCTCAGGCTAGAATTCTGTCAAAATGACTGAACCCTTTGGGGGGTACAAGGACAATTAAAAAAGAGGGATACTGGTAGACTGGTATATAACCAGTGTATTCAAGCACACTGTTTGTCACAAAGGTTGGTCATCTGGTCAGCACAGTTAGCATCAGCCAGAAGAAGAGTTTGAGCAAAAAGAATGATGGGTCAGGTTAGAGAGTAGAACATACTTGGAGATTGTCTGGTTCTGATGATTTGTTCCATAGGATGTTTATAGATCTGTCTGAAACTAGTTATTAGCAACTATCTCTGACAACCTGCATGGAAGGGAAAAGTCCTAGGAGACTGGGGAAGGACAAAAATTTTTATTGAGAAGAAGGTCAGAGAGAATTACAGCCCAGCTTCTTTAACATCAAATGTCACAGCAACCTGTGTCATTTTGGAGCACTTGGAAGATAACAAGGAGACAAGTAGCAGCCTCTGCAGACTTATCAAGAACAAATCATGTCAAACCAAGTTATTTTCTTGTAGAACAAGGCAACAGATCTTGTGAGGGGAATAGAACGAACAAACAGTTATTATAACTTGACATGGGCAAGGCCTTTGGCATTGCTTTCCATGACATTCTTATGAACAAGCTTAGCAAATTAATAAGAATATGTTTCTTACAGTTGCAAAATTGGTTGGAAAAAAATTACTTAAAGAACAGCGAGTAGTATTTTATTGTAAGAATTGTAAGAATGTTTTCTAAGTTCCTGGATTTTACTGAGGTGGGGCATTTGACAAGGATCAGTAAAGAAAAGGTGATGAATTAGTCGGATAAGCAGAGCAGGCTTTTCTGTCTCAACATGCGAAGGGCTCTGATGAACAAATAGAGACAGAAAAAGTAACCTTAAGGAGAAGATAGCTGTAAAATAAACAACTCAATTCAAATATATATAAATAAGATTGTTTTTTGTTTTCATTACTAGAGTGACTGTAGTCTGCAGTAAACATCAGAACCCACCGTTGTCTGGGATGGGGGAGAAAGTAAATGAGGTCGGTTTGGAGGGAAAAGGTGATGTGATTCCAGAGCTCGGGAGGCAGCCGGAGCAGCGGCAGCAGAGGGAGCCGGTGTGGCGCCGAACGGGCCGCTGCCAGGGCGGGGAGGAAAACCGGGCTGAAGCGGTGGTGGAGGAGCAGTGACAGTTCGCTTCAGCCTGGATGCGGGGATCGAAGATCGCGTTCGGGCTGCTAGAAACCCTGATAAGTTCAATTAGCACCACCATTAATTTTTGCTCCTGATACAGGCTTCAGCCATATGTTAAGTGCAAAGGTTTGCAAAAAGTGTTAGCACACTGCTGCCATCAGTCCTGTGACCCTATGGTAGAGATGTGAGCAGTCACTGGATTTAAATACTTCACTTTTGCAGAAGCAAACAAACCGAAGGTCAGAGAATGTAAGTGATCTTCCTGCTCTCCCTTAACTGACCTACAGACCGTGTGTCTCAGTTGTAATCAGAGGCAGTAAAAAAAAAAAATCCCCCAAAGACTAGCAAAACATAAATGGATTTTTAAAAATCAGGCATAGATACCCACAGTTGAGAGAACACATAGCTTCCTTTGCAATATGAGAAACGTCAGGATTCGGTTTTATGGTTTTATGCTTTTCATTTGCCTCTACTTTGATGTTAATAGAACTTTAAAGTATTCAGCAGCAGACTGCAGCTGTGTAGCAGTAAGAAGCAGACGGTGAGTTTTGACCAAGGAGTTTGTCTTTCAGGGTGTTTGTCTGACCGGGGGCAGCGATCGATCCCGAGCGCCTATTACATTGGCGTTCGCACCCCTCAGACCGACGGGAGGCAAGGACAGAGGAACGATGCTCGATGGGCAGTTTATGAATGCAGCGCTCCTGCTTTAAATCAGGGTGCTCGGTGCCCCGCGCCGGTCCCCGTGCCCGAGCGGCTCGGCCGCCGTTCCCGCGCGCGGGGCGGAATGCTCCGAGCTAAGGGCAGCCTTGGCTCTAGGGACGAAATAACGCCGGCCTCGCTGCCCTCCGGAACCAGCGCCGGCCGCCGCCTCCACGGAGCCGGGGCTGGGGCGGGAGGCTGCCCTCTGCCGGCCGTTGGCGGCGGCGCGGCAGCCGGCTCCTCCCCGCCCAGTCCCCGCCCGCCCGTTGCCTGGGGAACGGGGGTAGGGAGCAGCCGGGCGGCCGCTGCCTCCATCCCCTCCTTCCTTCCCTCCCCGCCGGTGCCCGCAGCGGAGCGGCACCCGCACGCCCCGCCGCCATGCCCCGAGCCGCTCCGCTCCTCCTGCTGCTGCTGTTCGCCCTGGCCCAGCGCCGCGCCTGCCTTCCCGCGCCGGCCACCACCGCGCCCCCCGGCCGGGACCCCTGCCTCAGCCAGCCCTGCCGCAACAACGGCACCTGCTCGCCGGTGCCGGCCCGGGGCCCCGCCGCGCCCCGCCGCATCCAGCTGCTCCTGCCCCAGCCTCCGGCCGCCTACACCTGTGTCTGCCCCGCCGGGGTCACCGGCACCTTCTGCCAGGTAAGAGCAACGCCGAGAGCCCCCGCCTCAGCGCCCCTCACGGGCTGCCGCCGCCTCAGCGCCACCCTCCCGCCCTGCGTCCTTGTGCCCGTCCCTGCCCTTGGGTGTCCGCGCTCGGTCTGCGGCGGGCTCCCTCCTGTCCTCCGTCAGACTCACCTCACCCCGCCCTGCCCCGCCTGCAGGCGTCTCTGCCCGACCGCTCTCGCTCCTCACCCGGCCGCTCCGGTGCCCGTTTGCCGGCCCGTCCGCCCCGGGCGGCGCGCAGCGGCCGGTCACCCTTACCCTGGCGGGCGGCGTCCCCTCACCCATCCCACCCTCCCCGCGCGCGCGGCCGCTCCCTCACGCCGGCTCCTCGCGCGGCGGCCGTTGGTGCCGTTAACGGCCGCCCCGGGCGGCCCCGGCTTCTCCCCTGGGCTTTCTGAGGGGCCGGTGGTGTGAGCGACGGGCTCGGAGCCGCCTCCCCCGGCGTGTGAGGGGCTCGGATAGAGGTGAATGAGGATGGGGCTGAGCCCGGCCAGCGCCTTCCAGGTTGAGCCATCCCCACCGCCCGGTCCTGGCAATTGGTTTAGTACTGACTTATTTTAAGGTGAAAAGGACAATACTTGGAAGTGGATGCTGTATTGCATTGAAATGCTAATCATTAGGCTGTGTCTCCAGTAGTCATTTTCATAGGTTAGGCGTGCTTGCTCCCGTGTTTTGGGTGCTTCTTGGATTGATTTTGAATTCTGAAAGGTCATAAATGCTCAGAGTAGGGATAATGATTTAAAATATGGAGACGCAGTAAGCTGTATCTTTCTAAGGTGCTTGCTCATATTGGAATTTAATGTAGTAATACAATCTAATTTAATTATTTTTTACATGAAGATTGTATTTTTTTCCCTCTAGTATTAAGGATTAAAATCTTTGATATCATGTTCAGAAATTCACAAAAACTTAATCTCCCATATCTTCTGATAAGGAAAAGCAGGCAGAGGGACAAAGAGGCTTGTTTCCTGCATATGTATGTGATGCTATGGGTTACTTTCTGTGACAGCAGCGTACAAAAAGCCATATGGATTGGCCACCATTTCTTTGGATAATGCTTTTAGTTTTAAGTGGATTTTACATAGAAGCAAAAGAATTCAAGTAAATGCAGTCTGCTTTTTAGGTTTTTGTTACTGTTCCCTGGTCAATAATACTGAAATTATACCGTTGAATAGATGAAAGGGATGATATGGTTTACTGAAGACTAAATGTGCAGGTGAGTATAAAAGTCATTGTAAAGTAGGAGCGCTACGCACAGAGTTCTGTGCTTGCCTTGAAATATCTCAGTTGATTCAGCTGAACAATGAAAGTGGAAATATTTACACTAATGAGATTCTGTAAAATCAGAGAGATGAAAGTGGATTAAATAGATTTCTCTGGCTAATTTTAGCTGTTGTCCTCTTAAGAGTTTACTATGTTTCTATCACTACAAAGAAAGAGAGTGCTGTGTGTTTGCTTCTGCTTGTTGCTGTTAGATTTAAGTGTCTGAGATCCATGATTGAAAGATTAACGACCCTTTTAAAGACTTCGTAAAATGTAACACTTGCTGGCATCATACCTCCTGAAGTGTTGTGCCTGGGGAACTGGATTTAATTGTTTCTGTAATAAAAGTGATAGGCAATATTTTCATAGCACTTATGCTTTTTATTAACTAATAAGAGGAGGCTTACAGTGTCATACATTGTGTTTCTTTTTATAAAATGCTGAGTTATGGCCCTTGCAAGCAAATCAAATGACTGCCACTTCTAGCTATCATGACAGCAGTTAACTATGAAAAGTTAATATGTTTTTGAAATATAACTTTAATGAACTAGAGAGTATGCAGATTATATAAAGGAGTAGTATAAACACAATATATCTGAAGTTGAGGCTTTGCTCATTTTGTCAAAATAGGCAGTGAATAAATATTGTGCAACTGCATTAATTCTCATGTTGTTCTGTTCAGATACCTAATAGCTTAAACTTCGACATAGAAAGGTAAAAATAGTAATGTTTTCCAATTCAATGAGAGTAAATAACTGTAAGGCTTTCAAAATATCTATAAAGATTTTTTTTTCTCATATCCCTTAAGGGTTATGAGAAAGCTGTGGGCTAAATTAGGGGATCATTGGAGTATATCTAGACAAAGGCTTATCAATTTACTGCTGAGATTTTTATTGAACAGCTGGACTTGCAGAGGGGAATACCAAGAGGGGAAAAAACCCCAGGAATTATTATGCTTAACACACAGATTATGGATGGTAAATTGGCATTTTTTTGAATCTGTGATGGAACTGGAATTTTTTGGGAACCGCACTTCCCTAAAAGTATAGATTTACTTTCATGTTACTTCTTGTAATGAAGGCAACATTTTGTTGATTCTGCTCAGATTCATTGAAGTATGGAATGAAGGAAAAATGTTCTAAGCTTGCCTACAAGTCAACTGGGCACAGCGATGTTGATCATGTAGAAGGATAGCTATCAATCAAAGTTGGAGATTGCCCACAAATTTTGTTGCTGAAACTTTTACTTTCACTGGTTTTGATGGACTTGACGATGCTGGTGCTGGCATGGGAAAAGTGGCAGAGAATAAAACTGACATCACAAACACATGAGATACTTGGGGATACTATTTAGAAGTGAAGTATTTAACTTGGACTTAAGCCAATTTTATGATCTTATGTTATAATTGCTTTTTTAACTCATTAATTATTTAACAACAGAAATTACAGGTCTTCTTACTATATCCATCACATAAATTATGCATGTGTATATATCTCAAATTACTTATGGTTTGAATATACTTTGTTTTGCAAACTTCATGTTTGTTTTTCTTATGGGTTGTCTGGTTTCACATTAAGAGACATTGCTCTAATCTAACAACACTTCTTTTCATGGTTGTGATTTCTTTCCCCATTTCTTTACCACATTTCTAGTCTGTGTAAAGAAGACATAAAATTGATGTGTTGAAGTGTCTTAAACTTTAGTCTGAGCAAAGAGATAACATATATTCCAAAGAAACGGTACAAAAATTATAGTGAATTCAACTGCCCTTCTGAAGGAATTTGAAATTGGCCAGTTCTTAGCTCTACACTGAGAGAGTTTGTTGGAATAAATTGAAATGAACTCAGTGATAGATATTAAAGTTCCCTAAATTTCATATTCCCTAAATTTTTACTTATATTTTACTTTGACAGGCAAAATTTAACCTCTATTTCTAACGACTAGTTTAATGATTACTATGTTACTTCTAAGGACATGTATAATCCAATACAATTGTTTTTCTTGATCAGGAAAGTTTTATGTAACAATTGATTTGTGTTACTGGTTTATGAAATAATTTTACAGACATAGGCTATTAAATAGGAAATGAAAAATTTCACAATAGACTCAGTCATTTGCTTAAAAATACAGAATCTGAACTTAGTTAATTGCATTAAATTGCATGTTGTGTATTTGGTTCCATGCTAGTGCTAATTTCATTGAAAGACTATCATGTGAAGAAACATTAATTTATTAATGTATTTTAAAATACTAGCATACGTACTTCATTTGTTTTAGTTTCATCTCTTGTTTTTGTTTGTTTGCTTTTTAATTTTTTAAAATTACCCCCCCCTTCCTTTGGTGGATAATTTTCCTTCATTCTTTTACTTTGGTGCTTTTTAATATACTTTTAGTTATTTTATAGATTGTGTCAGTAATCAGAACTAGAAAACAAGCAATGTCCCAGCATATTAAACTAACATTCCGATTTTGCAGCAGTTCTCTTCTATATGGCTTGATTAGAGAAGACAGGGTGTTCCACTTCTGAGACTGATGTTGCAGCCATTGATGTAGTAGCATATTTGAGTTAGTATTGAAATTATTTTAGTAGCAAAATGATCTCTTTGGTCTTCAGGAGGATTTCTTGTGTTCCCTCTAGTGGCTATCTTTCCACACCCATAGCAGAAAATATTATTAAAATGTAACTGTGGACAGCTTCTTTAAAATGGAATTTTAGAAAGGTGTCATCTGGGTTTAAAAAAGTCAAGGAAGGACTTGATATTATAAATACTAATACAGATGGATAGTAGTTTGTCTTTTAAATTTTGTTCTTAGAATTATTATTTTTTTTCCCTCTCCTGAATTTCTGCCTGATTGTGTTTTTGTTCCATTGTCTACTTTTTTGTACTTTTGCCAGGTGAATTCATTCTTGGTTTTGATCATGGTACTTGAACATTTGTAGACTGTAATGCACTGATCCGGTTTTTCATTCTGTGCCCCCTGCTTCTATTTTTTTGTCCTATGTTGGGTTTTTGTTTCTTTTTCCTTGAATTTATTTCTGTTCTCAATACATTTCTGATAATGTGCCATTTGACGCTGAATGAAGAAATCCAAGGTTAGCAAACTGCTACCCAAAGAAGGATTATCATTTCATGACTCAATTGTATAATACTTCAGAGTAAGTGGTACAAAATTTCGTTGGCCAGGTTATTTCAGGTTGCACTGGACAAGACATTCATTAATCTAACTGCTAAATCACCTTCATGTGAGCATCCTGATTAATTCTTCACGGGATCCTGTTTTCTATTAAAGGCTGACATTCCTTCTGAAAGGTCTCTGAAAATCCTTGAATACACAATGAGTTCTTGAACATATTTAAAATGCTATTTTTTCCCTATTGTCTACTTATTAGTGAAGGGCATATACTTAGATTATGTGGTTATTTTGATTCAAGTGCTTTATGTCACCATTCTGTTTGCTCTTTTATCTTTAATAATAGTAAATTGTATAGTTAGCAGATTCCCTGGAGTTTTCTTGTTTTATTTGGATGTAGTTTAGCCTGAGCTCAGAGGTACCATGTCATTTCCTGCTGACTAATTCTGCTAACACTTGCAGTGATTTAAAGTTGCAGAATTTAAATATTTGCATTGATGCATATATTGTGTGTGAGAAGAGGCTGTGAGAGTTTGGTTTATTTTTCTTGGAGAAGAGGACGCTAAGGGGGAACTAAGTGCCACTCTGAACTACTTAATGGGTGGTCATAGAGAAGACAGAGCAAGGCTCTTCTCGGATGTGGTCAGTGAGAGGATGAGAGGTGACACAGTTGTTACATAGTAGGGGAAGTTCCAGCTAAGTCTAAGGAAAAAATTCCTCCCAGCATTGGTGGTTAAACACTGGAACAGGCACTTAGAACAGTTGTGAGATAACCATACTTTGAAATTTGGGGCTTGAGTGACCAAGAGCCCAAGTACCTTGATTTAGCATTAGGCTTGTCCTGAGCAGAAATTGGACCAGAGAAATCCCTTGGGTCCCTTCCAGCTTAAACCATTCTATGATTCTGTTCTCCGATTCTGTATACGCACACACGTTGGTTTTTTTTTGCATTTGCCTATTACTCTTGTCCTATTCCTGCCTCTCTGTTGCTGGATATTCTGCTAAATTATTTCTGTGTTATTATTATATGTATGTTTTGCATAATCCTTCTTAATCTGTTCAAAATAGTTAATTTTAAATGCTAGTCAGGTCATTATATATTGCAAATTATTTGGTTCTTAAAAAATCCATTATGTAAGTGAAAGTTTAAAGTGTTGGTTTTACTTATTTTTCATGATTAAAGATTGCAGAGAAGCAGATTAGGTGCAAAATAACTGAATAATAGTAGAAGATACGCTGCGTTAAGAGGCTTCAGCTTTTTCATATGTCATACTCCATTGCAGTTCATGTTCTTTGATCCGAGAGAATTATTTTGCAATGATATCTGTTTAAAAAACAGAGTTCTTTTACTTTCCTTTGAAATACCTAATTTGATGTTGTCATTTGTCTACATGTAGCTTTGGAAATCCTACTTAGTGAGCAGGTTCCAAATATACTAGCAGAATACCTTATACTGAATACATGATAAGAAACAACAGAATATTGATGGGAAAACACAAAAAAACAAGAATATTGCTTAAATACTGGAATTACATGGCTTGATTCAGTATTACAGAAGGTAGAAATACTCTGCTCTTTTTGAGGGCTCTCACAGTATCTTTTACATATTGCCCTTCCAAGAAGTACTTGCTTGAGATCAACAATCTCAGAGATGTCATTTAGCAGGATTTCAACTTGATCATGGGATCATAAGACCTGAAACCTTAGAAGATGATGTAAGAAATTCCATTTTAATAGGCAGATATGAGTCTGCCGAAAATAGTATCCACTTAACCCTAAACATAGGTTGGTAGTTTTTTTATTTTGTTTTGGTGCTTTTTTTTTTTTTTTTTGGTACATGCTCTCATAGCTTACTGGGTTCTTGCTAAACATCAAGTCCCTCATTTATTCCCAGTAACTCTTTTTGCCTATGATACATTAGTGTTCCAACGAATCCCACAGATTAATTTCACAGAAAATGTAACTTTATTAATTTTTATTTTCTGTCTTTCAATTTAATTGGATTTCTCTGTTGTATTATTTTCCCTTTTAGAAGTGAGCTATTCCACTCTTCCCTCCCTGTGCATGTAGTGAATATTGTTTTTCTTTTCTGTAATGTCCTGTCAGAGCTGAATAGATTGAGCTAATAACAATATTCCCGTTGGTTAATCTAAATATAGTTTAATTTGTACAATGCTAAATCCCATTTTTATGCATGCTGAAAGGTTACCTGTTCTTTTGATAACTGCATTAGTGGGAATTTCACTGAATTATTTCACTGAATTATTAGAGTTGGAAGGGACTGTAGAGATCTAGTTCAACTCCCCTGCTGAAGCAGGATTTCCTAGAGCTAGAGCATGTTACTCAGGACTGCATCCAAGCGGGTCTTGAAAATCTCCAAAGAAGGGGACTCCACGACCTCCCTGGGCAGCCTGTTCCAGGGCTCAATGCTTCAGTAATATCCAATTAAAAAAAAAAAAAAGATTTTTTTAAACTTTTGGTTGATATAGGTGAACTGAGCTCTAGGTAAACTGCCTAAAGGTGTCTGGTTGTCGTGTGGTAGTCTCAAAAGAAAGCATAGAACCATATGGGGTTGGAAGGGACTTCTAGAGATTATCTAGAGCCAGATGCAGGTCTACCTAGAGCATGTTACACAGGAACTTTTCCAGGCGGGTTTTGAATGTCTCCAGAGAAGGAGACTCCACCATCTCTCTGGACAGCCTGTTCCAGTGCTTTACCACTCTCACAGTGAAGAAGTAACTCCTCATGTTTAGGTGGAACTTCTTATACTCAAGTTTGTGCCCATTTCCTCTTGACCTGCAACTGAGCACTACTGAGAAAAGACCAGCCCCGTCCTCCTGACATCCTCCCTTTAAGTATTTGTACACATCAATTAGATCTCCCCTAAGCCTTCTCTTCTCAAGACTAAAAAGACCCAAGTCCCTCAGCCTTTCCTCATAGAAGAGATGCTCCAGGCCCTTAATCATCTTTGTGGCCCTTTGCTGTTCCCTCTCCAACAGTTCCCTGTCCTTTTTGAACTGTGGAGCCTGGACCTGGACACAGTACTCCAGATGGGGCCTCACCAGGGCAGAGCAGAGGTGCAGGATGACCTCCCTTGACCTGCTGGCCACACTCTTCTTGATGGACCTCAGGATGCCATTGGCCTTTTTTAAAATTTAAAATTTCTTAGTGGCTTTTAGGTCAATATCTGAAGACAAAAGCAGTTTAATATGTGTGTTTGACATTGTAGAGCATCATTTATTAAGAGTCTTTAGTTAGGTCTCTGCTTTTAAAGCAAAAAAAATATAGTTTTGTTCAACTTTTTTCTGTATGTTTTTGTCAATTTATATTTTACAGGAATAATGTAAACAACGAAGTAAGTGTCCTCTGCAGAAAAATTGTCACTCATCAATATGAGCTACACAAAATATAAATTATAACTGTATTATTAGGAAAAAGATCTTAAAGTGCAGTGCAATTGTTGCAGTTTTCAAACAGTTTTGTAACAGCGGAAATGCACATCAGGATTTACATTGAGAAAAATAATGTTTTCTTGATGAGAAAACTCTTCATTTGTTCTATTGCTTAAGTGTAATCTCTTATAAAGAAGCACCTTCTATTCAAATGCTGATTTGTGTGCCACATATGTAACCTGCTTGAGTCCAGCAATACATATCACTGCCCTATATTATTTTTGAAGTTTGCCTTGGTTTGTTTTACAATTATACAGGCTGTAGTAAATGTAACAATTATGTTGTATTATATTATATTTTGCTGGAAATCTGAAAAAACCCCAGCTGTTAACTCTGTAGAGAAAGGTCTGAAAGTGATACATTGTGACTAAGAATGGATATATCAGGGCTTGGTGCTTGGATCTCTCACTGCTTTGCTGAGTCACACTGGGTAAAAACTTGTACCACCTTCTTACTTGGATTTTTGCTCTATAAATGCAGATAATTCCGTGTGTTCAAAAGGTTAATTTGTGAATGTGTATGAAAGCTTTAAGAATGTTGAGTGAAAAGCACTTTATAAGGAAGCATCATATTGAGATGCCAGATTCTGAAATAGCTGTCAGTGGCTTAGCAGAATGTGTTTAAACTGTAAGAAAAAAAAAAAAAGCCTTCTTATTAAAAAAAACCCTGCAACAATTCAACCATTTAGACTACTTTGTCAGGCTAGCAGTTTATGGATTAGTTTAGTTTCGTAATGTTCTTTCCCGCTGGCAGCAGGGGCAACAGATCAAGGATCAGTATTTCAAAGGCTTCTGTAGCAAAGGTGTTTGTGAACAAGGTGCTCTTGAACAAGGTAAGAACAGGATTCAATTTGACTTTTAAAGTAGGGTTGTTATACTGAGATAACGTCACTGAATGTTAATGATTTTGGGAACTTTGTTGTGCTTCAGGTATTAGTTACAACAGCAATTGTATTGTGAGTTTGAGAAGACTTTTGGGTATCTCCAGAAGCAGTAGCTGTAAAAAGAGTAACAAGATATGATTCCTTTTATTTACAACAAGTCTCATTTTCAGTCTAGGTTGCCTTCATGTAGTCCTTTGTACTAGACCTAATAAAGCTTGAAACTTGCTGTTGACAAATGTACAAGAGAAGGAATAATTTCATCTAACCATGTATACTCTAAATAAACTGTGATTATCTGGGAGGAAAACCCATATGTTTTGGTGATAGTATGTTGAGTAATCATCACTTAGCCTGAATGCTCAAGAAGCAAAGAATTAAAAGATGTGCAGATAACGTCAGAAAAGAACAGAAACTGTTTTAGAATGCTGTTCCCTTCTATGAATGAATAATACTTAATTCCCTGAAATCAAGTTCAGGTAACTTAAATTACAAGATCCAGAGGGCAGAAATAGATAAGGCCGAGAAAGGGCAGCAGAAGCGATTAGCATGCTGTGGAAAGAATTGAATAATCTGGGAGAAACAACTTGTTCGTTTTTATACAAACAAGAAGAGCCTGAATAAAAGGTGATCTTGTGACAAGGACAATACTTTAAAAAAAACACAACAGGAATGAGACAGTTGAATTCTGGACATCAGCTAGTCATCAACTAATGTGGCTAAATAAAATATAAGGACAATTTTCTGTAATTTTTCCGACCTGGTACATTGCTGTGACCTCCCTTTGAAGTATTTGGTAGTGGCTTTTGTCAATAAGGACAGTAGCTATCACTATGAACTACACGGTGATTCTTATGTTTTTTTTTTATTCAGATTTGTGGTTTAAATTCAGCAAATCTGCAAAAATTAATGCAAATTTTATTTCTTTTTGTTTTAAATGTTTTGACACATGTATTGTTTCTTCTGCTGAAGAAATCAGGCAAGTTGTTAAATACATTTTATAAGAATAAATTAATGAATGAATCTCAATAATGGTAAATTAAGATATATGGCTTATGTTTCATGTAGATTTAGTGGTCTATTAATAACTTGCGACTGCTTCTATACATATACTTCTATTATAATCTATTTTTCAGGCAAATATAACTGAACATTATTAAATGGGAGGACATAAAGATGGCCATACAAAAGTCTAATAATTTATGAGCTAAGGGCCTTTTGCATTGAGAGTTCTAATTCTGCTGTCTGTAAGAGAATTGTTTTCTGGCATTTATTGTCACTGTGGAACACCAAGGTTGTATTCTTGTATGTGGGGATCTGAGAAACTTTCTCATTTGAGTATGCCTTTGAATTTCAGTGAGTTGAGTTACATGAAGTTTACTGAGATCTGTAGGACCAGATACCTGATTAATTTTTTTTAAGGCTACAACGTACTGTGTGATGATGGCATATATGACAACTGAAAAAAATGGTGTTGAGACCCCTGGGAAATTAACATGTTTAATTGAAGGAAGGACAAATTGGCTTAATTTACATAACTGTAATAAGACTCTAATGTTAAAATTTGGCTAACTATTTCCTCTTAAAAGTAACAGAAAGGTACTGCTTGATGTTATAGAAATTCTTGATAATCTTTCTGAGGGTGCAGGGGGATCTGGCTTGTATAAGGTATGTTAAAAATGTGGAGCATCTTCTTTAAAGACCTGCTTGAGACTCCACTATGAGATCTTTTGAAGGTGGAATAAACTCAGTCATTTATTTGTTTATAAAAATAATAAATGTAAGTTTAGAACTAGTTATTTCAGTAACTATTTGAGCCTGGGTTTCTTGGTGCTCCTGAAATGTAGCAAAGAAAATCTCTCAGGATGCAGGAGCGAGGTTAGCTGTGGCACTTGCTTCGAAAACACACCTCTCTGATTAAACAGCTTCCCTTGCAACACCAAATTTTAATTCTTTCTACATCTGAGTGAGAACAGATTAATAGTTACAGTGCCTCTGCCTTTTCACAAAGGCCTGTTTAAGAGCAGCATGACAGATTTACCAGTTACAGGTATACCCTCTGATTATCAAGTCCTACTAGCAAGAGCATGGAACAAAGCAGGGCACAGCCCAAAACTATATTTGATTTAGGAATATGGATGATTTTCTGTTAGCATTACATATTAGTGAGTGATTTAACTATATTTTATGTTTATGTGAGATAGTCAGTTGAAGGATACTCTGGAATGACAGCTGTGTTAGCAAACCTTATTGTGTAACTGATATATAGCAAACACAAGTGTAGCATCTTAGTTGATTTCTGTATGAAGTGTGTGCTTTTCACTTTGTAATCAGTACGCAGGAGCTTTCAGCTTGGGATTTCTAGTTCTGAGGGCAACGTTTCTCTTTTTCATAACATACTTACATCCAGTTCTGTTTTTTGTTCTCAGATTTTTCTAAGCTCTCTACCTAGGGTGTGAAAATAGACTCCACTTGGAGGTGGCCTTTTTACTGCAAGCAGCTATTGAGCCCTGAGAGCTGCTGGCTGGCAGAAGGTCTTCCAAGCTCCTTGACACTAAGCAGGCAGTTCTGTGAAGCTAAGAAGTCTTCAGAGCTTCAAGTTACCCTGGTAGTCTTAAGGCTTTTAAATTTGCTTCTGTGACTTTGAGCTTAGGGCTTCAAGGTGATGTGTTTCTAGATCTTCAAGCAGAACCTTAGTGCTGCGGTAGGGAGGGTAGCTTCACCACAAAGCTTCTATGAGAAACAGATCCATGATTTAGCATCCTTTGATCAGAGGTGCCAGCACAAATGTTTTTGTGTTCAAGGAACTAATTTTCTGATAACCCCTATGATCAGTCAGAAGTTTCTACCAACTGTAAGAAGTGTGGTACAGTGGTATGTAGCAGGAAAAGGTCCTGAGTATTTAATTGTGTACTGATTCAGATATTAACATTGGCATTATCTAATCTAATATTGGAGATAATTGTAAAAGTTTAGAGTATTGGTTGTTGATATGCACAGTTTATTTTTCTTTGTTGTCTTAAAATAATACAGATGAGGTTATGTATTTTTTTCAAGGGAATTGTAAAGGTGCTAGGTTGATTTTTGAAAAACTTTAATAAATGGATGCATAAAAGGAAGACTGCAAAAATCTGGATGTAAATTTGCTAGCTATGTTCTTGTGTTCATGCTGTTGGTGTTAATGATGGCTTATGTGTGTTTAGTGCGGGGTACAATTATGTAAGTATGTGCACATAAGCACATGTCAAAGTAGCTGATGCGCTGCAAGCTCATCTGTTTTATCATGTAATAACTTGCCTGTTTGTTTATGGAAATAAAGATCAATGAAACTAATTCCCAAGATCTAAAAATGCTGCCAGTTGGAAGCAGGACGAACAACAAGTCATCTTTTTGGCAGAGCTGAGATGATGTAGGTTTTGGGTATTTCTTACATTAGAATCTGTGGTTTATGTTGTTAAATAAAATATGTAGTTACATTTTTCCATAATTTCTCTCAATCCAAAGCATCTTCCTTCTTCATTACACCAATTTCTTTTTTTTGTTTTACAAATCTCAAGCTACCTTAGTAATCCAGCTGGTTTTCAGTCACTTCAGATCTTCACTGTTCTCTTCTTTCTCTTTTTTTTTTTTTTTTTTTTTCCTTCTGGTCTTCTCTGTATTAGCAAAAAATGTCACATGGGAAAGTTGCTGATGGAGCTTGTATTCCTTATTTTAGGATAATTTACTTTCTTTCTAAGGACAAGTGTCAAACCCAGAGGAAACAACTTGATGTAGGGATGTTATTGAATTGTGGGATGAGTAGAATAATAAGTCATTCATAGTCCCTTTAGCCCTCGTGAAATAAGTGGGATGAAGAAGAGTATAGAATACTATGCTGTGTGTTTGTGTTTCTTAGAATGTGAAATACAGGCAGAGACAGAAAGTCTCTGTACAGAACTTAAAAGTTACAGAACTTAAAAGTACAGAAGTTAAACTCTATGGGTTGATTATTAAGCTTATGTAATAGATAAGCTGAAGTATTTGCCATAGGTATTCATAATTGAATGAGGAAATCAATGTATTCATGCTTAATCACAGAGCATTGTGGCTGTGTTCTGGAATTTGGCAGTTACAATTAGTTTGATGTAATGTAAAAAATATACTCTGAGCAAGGGAAGTGTGCATTGCTGTCTTTCCTAGTTTGGAAAAGAACTGGGCAGGGGTCCTAGACTGTCATCCCCATCTACAGCAGTGCTGCTATTGAAGCACCAAGCTGCCCTTGCTTTTGACCTTTGTAGTGTTTGGAATAAGTTTGAGGATACTAGCTAGATGATTAAATAGGTACAGCAAGCGACCATTAGAAGGCAATCTTTTTGAGATAATTTCTATGTACATTTTTCTGGTTTTGTTCTACCTTTACAAGAATAACATCTGTTCAATTCCCAATTCATCCAATGCTTAGGCATATGTTCAATGCCTAAGACTTTTTTTCACTGTAGTTGCAGGAATGTAATTTCTGTAGCTTCTGTTGATGTCTTTTAAGTCCGAGTTACATAAATATAGAAAACATCTAAAAATAATTTTAATTTCTTTTTAGACAAAGAGGATTCAGATGCTGAAAAAGCCTCATAGCTTCTTTTCTTGCTTGAATTCCATATCAATGGCATTTTCATTTCAGTACTGACAGTTCTTTAGGTATAAGCAAAATGATAGTTGGTTTAAACTTTCTATGTCTCAGGTGAATTCACATAATGTATCTTGGGGAATTTGAACTGTTGGCCATATCTTCAGCTCCTGCCTGTATTCCAGGTCCAAATAAATACATTAATGATGGTGCATAGTGTTCCAGGTGTCTTTTTCACTCTTATGGGTATGAAAGGTTTATGGATTTCTGTATGCCTATTATATGTTATGTACCATTGTTCAAGTGGATTCAGTAATCCAAATTACTTTTACAGTTGTCTCTATGGATTTCTAAATTTTACTTCCTCTTAAAACAGCATTGTTCTGTTATACATAAGCAGAATAGTTAGACATATGCCATAGGATTTCACAAGAATATAAGTGGTAATTTTTGGTATCAGGTATGAATTGGAATATACAAGAAACAGTTTAGAGAAAAAAATTGTTGACTTTCATTGCTGATGACTTTCCAAATATAATGATATTTTATTCTCCTTTTCTTTTTTTTTCTGTAGCAAATGTGATTTGCATTTCTGTAGTGAACACTAGAGAGCTAACTAGAGGGATTCAGTTACTTTTCATTTACTCCTAGTAGAAAAATTATGGACTTCTCATACATAAAATATTATTGCTCAGCAGTAGTAATTACAGCAGTGATTTAGCACAGAAATATTTTCCAGCTTTTCAATTCTGAAGAATTTAGTATAACTTGTTAAACACTTGACAAATTTAGTAGATTTCCCTACCTTTGACTAATTTCTTAACCCTGTCCGATTTTAAGTAATGTTGTTATTTCAGAATGGTTTTTGATCTTTTTTACATATTATTTCCACTTTGGCTGATAACTAATGTAGAAGTTACATGCCTTTTTGGTAAGGTCATAGTGCAAAGTCATCTACATCAATTTGGAAGTGGGAGTCGATTGCATTTATTTTTATTCCAGAACTAATGAGATGATTCTTCTAGAAAAGTTGTTTCTCTAAAATTTCTTTCTGTGAAATATGCTGGACTTCAGTCTTTGTTGTTCGTCACTGCTGATAACTTTTGGTTTCATTGATCAGATTGAGTTTCTGAAGGACTTAGGCCTTTAATGAGTTTTTCCAGATACAGCTTGGTAATTGCTCTACTGTTTCTATTTTCTTCTGGAAAAGTATTTCTGGAGCAAGTAGATGTCTCCTATCACTGAGTTAGCTGAGGAGGACGGCTCATACAGGAGAGTGGGAATAACCTGCAAGTTCTATGAATCACAGAGGCATCATTGTGAAGAAATTTGTTTTCAGTAGTTTACTGTTAAAGTAAAAATGCTTTGTGAAAATCAGGTGACAAAAGTACTTTGTGCATCATTTACCAGAGTCACAATGTGGCTTCTTGCTCTAACTAACTAGACCATATAGCAAGCTCCTTCTCTTCCTACAATTGAGATAGCTCAGTACACCTTGGTAGTGTAAGTAAAATGTGAGATTCAACTTTTGTATGACTTTTGGAATAGTTTTTGAATAATCGTTGAAGCTGTGTATCAGTAACTTCTTCCTAGCAACACTTAAAATAATTATCTACAATGATACATTTGAGCTTGACAATTGTAGAGACTCCCATCATTTATGTGTGTATATAAATATGGTAAAAATGGTGGGCTGGCTGTGGTGTAATTTTATGACTGTGGGCGGTGGTGCTGCTGACATTTTTAAAGAAGCTTATTTCTCATGAACAATCAGTTATGCCCATATTGTTCACCTACTCCAAAAACTGATTTCAGTAGAGCAAGCTCAGAGGTCCTGCTCTGAAACCTCAAGTCATTTGTTGTGCTGTGCTGTATAGATGTGGTAAGAACAGTTTGTCCTAACTATTGTCTTTTATGCTTTCACTGTGCATTGCTATAGGTTGAGTTCTATGTCTGATTCTATTTGAAGATAGATGATTTGTTATGACTCTAGATGAATGAAGAAAGAAATAAGAGTATGTTTTTCAGGCATATTTAAATTCATAATTAAAGACATTTTCCATTGTTTTCAGCTGATTGTGGATAGTATCAGGAATGCATGACAGTGATTAATATCTGAAAGATTACAATATTCATATAATATAGTTCTGGCTACAAATAATTAAAAGAATTAAGAAAAAATCCCATCTTGCTTTTTCTTCCTTGCTTCCTGCCTGATCTGTTAGCATTGTCTTTTTGATCTAAATGTTTGGAAACTCTGTATTGCAAGGCTTGGTTTATAATCTGCCCTTCGAAATTTTCTCAATTTTCTTCAATATCAAAAGTTTCTGTATCTCTATAATGTTGGAAAAAAAAAAATGTTCACACTTCACTCTGCAAATCTCCTGATATTATGAGAAAAATGTAGACCTTCAGACCACAAAATGGGCTCTGTAATTTTCATTTCAAATATAGTACAAACTTTCTGGTACAATCTAACAATATGGTGACCTTTTAGAGCTCATAGAGGTGCTCTTCAGAGTTGATAAGTAGTGTAGTTTTCCCCTGCTGATACTAATGTACTTTGATTAGAGTCCATTTCAGATTTATTCTAGAAGTTTTTAGTACATGATCAAGCAAACTGGTGTATTTTAGTTCTGTATTTAGTTGTGGTAAGGTCTTAATCTGGTCCCCCTTTTATTTTTACTTTTCCCTCTTTACCTTGTCACAGAATGTTATTCTAGTGAATCGTTTATCTAGTTTGTCTTTAATTTCTGTCAGGTGGTTCTGTGTCCCTTGAAAAGTTCCCATGTGTAGACTATAAACTTCTGGAATGCTCAGTAATGGTTAAAACTCTTCTCATAATAATGAAACATTTTCCCTCTCTAGTAACAAGCACACCAAATGCACATTTTATTTTTTATTTTATGGGTTTTTATTTGTGCACCTATGACAATGCAAAGGGTATACTTTCTTCTACAGGTTAATTTGTTTAACCTACTCCTTTACCTATGTATGTTTTGGAGGAAAGGAAGTGTGTACAGAAGGCCTGAAACTGGAGTGGTACATCTTTGGACAATATCTTTCTTCTGCTTGTAGTCACTTTCCATTATCTTTATTACTGGGGAAATAGCATACTCCACATGGAAGAAAACTCCAGGGTACTGATAAGGATCATGTGGAATCACCTACATTTGTCTGCATAGAGCTGAGCTTTATTTAGAATGGCTAATGCTGATCAGGAGCTAACAAAGCTCCCGACTCCCTGCCAGCTCCATGCTCAATTACTCTGGTCCCTGGAGTGTGGTGCTGAGGCACTGCAGCTGACTAGTAAGGCAGCATCATGCCAGAATTAACCCTGCTGAGCCAGCTCCAACGTTTTCCCCATCTGTAGTCTGCTTATTTTCCACCCTGAAAAATCTGCTAACAACTGATAGTTGACTGTAGTCATCAAATTGTCCACATGAAATTCCTCTTATTTTGTATGAGTGTGAATCAGTTCTAATTTGTGTCCTGGGAGATTTCACAGAATGCTCTTCACTAATTACGGTAACCTACAGATGCAGAAATTTCTTGTTCCCTGGCTGCCAGGTCAGCTCACTATAAAGTTTGATGCACATCCAGCTTTCTCCCAGCTGATTGCCCAGAAATTGCAAAAGTCAATATTTGAATGTCTTTTCTGGACTTGGTTGAAGTAAAAAAATTTTTCTTGAGAGCTGGGTTTTGCCAATATTAAGTAGAATTTTTGAAAATAAGAATCCATATTTGTTTTTGTTTGTCCTTGCCCTCTTGGATCCCATGCCATCATTGACTTCTGCAACTTGGTCTGCTACACAGAATGAGCCTTCTCCAGGAGAATCTACTTACAGATCATGTGTGCTTCATCCGAAAAGAAGTCAGTCTTGGTGTGTGACTGCTCTAACACCTTCATTGTTGGTAATTAGAGACACAGTGTTTATGGAGAAGGTAGATCTTGTTCAATTTGCTCTTCCTCTGCAATTAAACTTATTACAGGTATATGGATTGTTGAAGTGTTTTGGAAAAGAATTTTGAATAAGCCATGAAAACTATCATTTAGATTCACAAAGTGTATCTTAGCATGTTTATTAATTAACAAATTAGTAATGCCTTGCAACTTTTAAATGAAACCTACCAAGTTTATGAATTAGAATATGTATATATAAGATGTAATTAATTAGACCAACAACTTTTTATAATGGATCTGCCTTGATAGCAAAAGCTTGTGAACTTGTTGTAATAGCTGTAGTAATAAAAAAAATATTTTTAATGATTGTCAGCCACTGAATTTCATGTCTTCTTTGTGAAAACAAATTAAAAGTAGAATTTGAAAACACAATTCAGTACAATTTTAAAATCATGATTTCATAACTGTAGAGATTTGCAGTTGATGTCTTCTGATTTACACATCTGAAATATGTCATGGCAACGTGTCTTGGACTACTTTCACAGGACTCCTACTTGATCTTCTATGTCAGTTCAGTCATTTGTCCAGCTGTTAAGACCAGTAAAAGTGATCATTAATATTCATTTTGAGGCTTGTGCTCTGATAGACTTTTAAGTGCTTTCTGGCAAAATTACCCTCACATAACTTCAATAACTTTATGAGATTGTGCTAAAATATGTCCTACTCATTAAAGATGTTTGTCTCCTTAAAATTAGCCTGAAAAATTCAGGATTCATTCTGAATATGGGCTAGCTAATTATTTACAGGTGCCTCTGTTTATCTAGCTTCTAAAATGTAAAAGATAGTATTAAATAAAACTGTTGTTGCATTACCGTGAAGAGCACTGATTGAAAAGCATTGTTCAGTTTATCTTGAATTATAATTAAACTTCATTCATTAGAAATTCAGTATCATCTTATTCCTGTAATAAACATACTGTTTTATCCATTTTTCCAATTTGTGCATATATGTAATGCTGAAACCAAAGTATTTCTTTTGTTGTTGGAAATAGATCCATATGGCGATAAAAAATGACGAAACTAATTGGATTTCTCCAAGGAAATCCTTCTGCGATGGCCAAATAAATAATGGAGACTGGCTATTCTTGCCTCACCACTTTTCTTTGGGGAAATTATTGGTGCTGTCTGAACTGAATGGTTGAATGCTTAGCTGAGTTTTTAGGAATGAAATAAATTTTCTCAGTTGTCATTCATCATTTGGGAGAATTGCTTATAAACAATCTGGTTATATAGCTGTCCATAAAGTAACTGTTCTTGCATTCTAAAAATATGCTTAAAAAAGCATTAATTTCATATCGATATTCCAAAAGTATAAATGTGGTGCCTTGTTTGTAGGTGTATTGTAAACTCCCTGTTTGAAGGAATGTTGAAAAGTAAGCTTTACATTCTTGCTGTATTTCAGAAGACAGACTGTATGATTTCAAACTGCACGAGTCCAGTTGAGAATCATTGCTTTACTCAGCAGATTTTCCTGAATTCTGAAACAATGGAAACTAATCAGCACCTCTGGGTCTTAATTGTTTGAATCATTTGTGCATTAACCAATGCACATGCAAAGCAATTGAATGCTATTAGTGTGAAGTCTGTTTATACAGATTTGTTGTAAAATCCAGAAAAGAACCTAAAATAGTGAATTCTAATAATATAGTACCTGTAATAGAAAGACTTAATAATGTTCTTTACGAAGAGAGATTCCCAAACTGCACTTAGATCTTTTGACATTGCATAAGATAAATGCTATATTCTAATATTGAACAGGCTCCCATCAGTTTCTGGGGACTCACCTTTGTTTAAAATTTAGTTAGGCTATGGTCCTTCATTCCCCCACTGGTATGGCAAGAGTACCAGTCCTGCCTAAGCTCGTTAAAGAAAAACTGTTTCCAGCCTGGTTAGCAACAGACCTTTAGTTGATTCAACATCAAATTAATTTCCATGGTTGAATCTGTCACCTATGAACAAAAAGGATCCATGACAGAAATCCCACTGGTGATGGTTGGAAAATGAACTCTTCCCATCGGCAGGAGAGAATTATGGCATTAGGAGCACCATCAGCTCTGCACCGATCAGGCTGCCCTGTCCTGTCCTCTTTGTCCTCCAGCCTAGGCAAGGCTGCTCGTTGCTAAGCGACTGCGGGTGAAGTCCTCTAACCTTGGCCTCCTGCTGCTGCTGCTGCACAGCTCCTGTCCCGGGGGAGCTGGAGAATTGGCGGGGATAAAAATACCTCGCTGATTGTAATAATTCAATGATTAACAAAAGGTCTCAGTCTAGGAAATATTTTTGTCAGTAGACACAAATTCTAATCTCATTGTAATGCCATCTGCCCACTTTCTTTCCAGTCTCCTGAAATATCCTTATCGCGTTATTTGCATCATACAGGTGTTTGAGATATGCTCAATTATTAAAGCAAATTTAATGTGACCTCTTATGTTAAAAAAAATGGAAAAAGGCTTATAAAATTGGAAATTTGTAGTTAGACCTGAAGTTTTCCTAATTCGTCTGTGAGTACAGAAACAAGTGTTTTTTGGCAAGTTTCTTTAATTGTAAAAACAGTAACCATAGGTCATTATGATATTGCTGCATGCAGGGAAAGAAATAACATTTTCCTTTTACAAATGGGTGAATGATTGAAATTTCAAATGTTTAACCATTTAATCTTCAATCTGATGATTTCAGTGATGACAGAAGTTCTTAGCATATTCTTCATTCTCCACAGAGGTAATTTATTTCAATCTTCATTCATCTGATGATCTCTTGCAGCAAAGAAAAGAACGTGGATTGAAAAAGGAGAAGGAGAGAGGGAAACTAACTTACATAAAGGGCTTACTTTACTTACTATGGTATTACAGCAGTGGATGATAACAGTCAAGCTAGTCAAGGAAGGCACGTTAGTTTAAGAAGTTATTAATGGCTAAAACTCAAGCCATTGATTAATTTCTGCCACAGTAGTTTGTATGTGTCTCTGCATCTGCATTCAAAAAGGGTAAAAACTGTTTATAACTTTATATTCAGACTTACCTTTATGAAAAGCAATAAATAATTTTGGCAAATGAAGACTAGATGTGCTTTGGGCTAGAATGCTAAGTCAGCTGTCCGGCGTGTCACATTATTTGACCTCTGTGTTGCCATTAGGTGTGAAATATTTTGCTGGATTGCACAATTTCTGGTGATAGTGGTTGTTTTTGTTGAAAACCATTAGCCATGCCTGATTATGCTGTCCATTATCAGGAAGGTAAGTTTTCTAGCTTGCACATCTCTCGTGAATGATTAGTCTTGCCCAGATGCAGACATGTCAGTGAACTGGTTCATTGATGCTGTAATAAACCAAGCACGTGTTTCCCAGACACTTCAGAAAATATGAAATCTTTGAAGTTTTATCTAGGCTGTAAGTAAAAATTCAGGGTTGCTTTTGGACTGAACCTGTAGTGCTCAATGACTTGTGTGCTTGAAATTATGTAAAAAAATAATGAATGAAATTGTCAGCAGCATAGACAGAGACACAAATTCTACTCTGTTGTGTTTTGTGTGAGATAGGTTTATATGTAAAGAATTAAATCTGAAGGGTTTGCGTCTAATGGGAACAGAATTATGTTTTTAAAAGCAGGCAGGCATTTCCCCTCTTGAATTACAGGAATGCCAATATTTCTGATTTTGAAACCTAGTGTTAAAGTTTTTCTAGTTCTGAAATGTGTTCCTCTATCTTGATATCTAATTAAGGATTTCAACCTTTGCTCAGTTGGCAAATTATAGCCTACTTTCATAGCTAAGTTTTTTAAATACTACCAAAAGTGTACGTACTACTGTGCTCTACTTTATCTTTCTTAAACTGAAGTGATTTATATCTTGAATCTCTTATAACATCAATACTGTGACCTCTTTTTGTTGCCCATCTGACAGACACATACTTTTTGGTCTCCCTACCTTGTGACTGTAGGATTGAGCTGTAATTTTTTTGAACTCTGCTTACTGAACATGGATAAGGCATTCTAAAGTGGTATGGCACAGTTCAGATGATGAAGATATTCTTAATAATAAATAATATTGCTAATGAAAAAATAGTACTCAAATATTAAATTTAGGGCATGTGTGTTGAATTATTTATAGTTTCAAGATGTTATTGTCGAAGTATCTTATGACTGTCTCTCTACTTTTGTGTCAGTGCGGTGGCACAGTATGGTGTAACTTCCAGTATCTCCTATCTTGAATGATTTTTGAGACTTTCTTTGTTCCATATCTAAGATGAGATTTGGTGGTAATTCCTCATAAGTCTCAGTTTATTTCTGGATTTGCTTATTCACTTTAATAGTACCTCCATGTCTACCTCCATGCTATATAGCAAATGAAAATATTAAGAAACATTTCTTGCTTAATGTTATAGTAATGATGATACTTCTAATAATTCTAGACATATATTATTTTGCTCATCTCTTGCTGTCCCCAGAAGTATGTGACTGTCCTTTTTGTAATACATGCCTCAGTGTTATTGAAGTAGTAAAATTTGCGTTTTTTTTTGTTTTGTTTTCTGCTTTTTGATAGGTAGGCATAGGATTAAATTTTAATGTTCTTTAATAGACAAATTTGACAAGTGTGGAAGTTAATGAGATAGTAACAAATGCTGTTAATAACTTTTTAACAAGGTATTTACATGAGATTTGAGATCTTGCCAGTTACATTAGACCTGATTTTAATATAAGAATATAATATAATGATTAAAAATGGAAGTTTAATGAAGGTATATTTGTAAGCTAGGGACCATTTTCTGATGTGGTGTTTTGTTTTGGTTTCATTAAAAAGTAAACGGTCCTACTGCTAAAATTCAATAGGTAATGAATTCTCAATTATGGGTTGTAATTTGAATAGAAATGGGGAAGTCTGACATTATTGATTATGGAGAAATTGAATCCAAATGTATGTCAGTCATGGGTAGCCTGTACTCTGTTCAGTAAAATGTGAGGAGTTACACTTAATTATTTACAGTTGAAGAAAAGAAAAAAAAATTTCCCTAGTTTTTCATATGAATCTGCTTGAGCGCTCATTATTGAAAAGAAACTTTGTGCTGACCAAAATACTGCCCTTCAAGTGATTTTTACTTCTTACATAATATTTTTAGTACCAGTGAGCATTGCTTCACATTGAAATCTGAATAATTTCAATGGCGCACCTTTTTTTCATAATCTTGAAAAAAACCAACCCAATGGACCTTTAGCTTGCATAAAATAATAGCAGCTGGATAGACAAAGTAGTATGCTATAGTGAAGAGAGAAAGAATTTTATTGTCAGGATTCAAATGAGAAAATTTATATTCATTTTTTTGTTCCTTGATTTGGCCATCATTGTATGGATGACGTACGGGTTTATATTTCTGGGAGAATTCAAGTTTAAGTCTATTGGAGAAGTCATACTAAATGGTGTATGACATAACGTTTATAATTTTTTTGTATCTTTTGTGTTGGGGCTATTTATTTCTAGGAGAAAGTAATCGGATGCAATTTTAATAAAGGATTTAAAAAGGCAATCTTTAAGTTCCTTAGTTTACTAGAAGACCTGTGCTTAACAGGAAGTGAAAACAAGCACTTACAGAAAGATACTTCTCAAACATTTTTATTCTGTAAGCCCTACCCTCCCAGCAAGAAACCAAACCCCCTTTTCAGTGATTTTTATGTTGCTTTTTGCACATAGTTGCACAGCTGTTAAAAAACCTTTTAAAGTCAAACAGTTTTGTTACTGTCCTTTTGTCCATCCTGGTTTGGGGCAGAAACATTATATAGTGTCCTGATATCAATTCAAGCAAGTGGCACTGAAAAGACTTCTTCGGATTAATGCATAAATCCTATAGAACACCAAACAGCTTACAAATAATATTAATATTGGGCTGGTGAATATTTAATTTAGAATTTTCATCAACATTGTGGTGATTAACAATGTTGAATGTTTGGATAGGAGTCCAACATAGTATTGATATTGCAGAAGGTAATGTGGGACAGGGCTGAAGAAGTTGCCAAAAATTATTTATAAGAAAAACCTTCAGAATAAATTGTTTTCCAAAATCATCTTATATGCTGTCATAAAAAATTCATTTTCATTTTTATTGTTTCAGAAGATATATGCACACTTTAATTTTTTTGAAATTGAATAAAGTAGCATCTTGTAACATATTTTCTGGGAAACAAAGTTTTACTAAAGGGGAAAAGTTAACAAGAAGTGTCTGAAGCTGGTAAACTCACCACTGGAGGTTATGAAATGCAGTATTGTCTTGTTCTTGCTCACAGAGCGTGCAGATTCTATTAGGAAAAGTGTGTCTTCAGTTACCCCTTCTATCAGACTATCAGGATTTGATTTCTCCTACATGTATGGGTTCATATATCTGGATCAACTAATTAACTGAATGGTCTAATAATGGAAAACCAAGCTCTCAAAACAATATTCATTGGGTAATGTTGGCTAGAGTTGCGGTTGTTACCACATATTTGTTGAAAAGTAGTAAAAGGAGGGGTTATTTTGGTAACTTTCAGCCCTCAAAAAGGGGAAATATAAGTTTTTATATATAAGAAATAAATGTGACAGAAAAACTTTTGGACAGTTTTTTTCCCAACATGCTTTAATATTCATCTCTATCTTTGTTTCTTTCTGCCAACTGGCTGTTCATTCTGGATATCCATTTAAGAGTTAAACACTCTTGAATGTAAAGAGAGAAATAATTTCAGTTACGTGAACTATTGGCTGTAACAAAGCGTGCTTTTAACTGCTCGATTGCTTCTGCATTTCATGTAGGCTGCAGGAATATTTGGTTTCAAAATAGGATTTTTATTTTGCTTCCTAAGCCACTGCCTATTTTTTTTTGTTTTTTCCCTGCAGATTTTTCATAGGTTACCTGAGGTAATTCTGGAAACATTTGAGCTCCAAATATAGAGTGGCCACAATAGAATTCTAATTGAAAGCTTTGAGTGTGTTCCTACATGTTTTATTTAACAGCTTCTCAATTTAGGGTCACATGTTTTGGATTCCATCTAGTTAAATTTTTAGCAGTCTTTAAGGATTTAATATAACAAATAAAGCTCTTGAATTTAGACTTCTTTATGCTAGATATTCTCAGGTAAAATAGCTGAAAAGCAAAATGTAATTTTTCCTAATCTACCTTCAGATAGAACTTCTGTGTTATTAAACTGTTTCTCTTAGATGTAGATTCACTTCCAGATAGCAATAACCAGCAAAGTATATCCTTTTGGGCCCAGATAGTTTTAGACAGACAGTATAAAATATGCTCTAAAACTCTTATGCTCATGTTGAAAGCTGTTCAAGCTGATTTATCTTGTGCAAGGTTGGAGTTTGCATGCCATATTTGGGTCATTTAAGCTCCCTGCAATAACCTCCCAAATAAGAACTTGCAGCCATAGTTCAAGACCAAGACCATAATTTGATAGTAAGCCTGCTTGTAATAGTTCATGTATATTGTTGTAGCATCTAGAAAATAAGCCGTGAATGAGGATCCTGCTGTACCTGTATAAACACAGGAGAAAAGAATGACTCCTATGTGAAGGAGATTCCAGATTGTCACAAAAAGAAAATGGATGGTGTGACATGGAGACCTAGCAGTGTTTGTTCCATGGTTGGTTTATCACAACAGTGCAGAAAAAAAAAATCCCAAACATTTAAAGACTTGGTTAATATGACATGAACATGAAATATTCTGTCTTCCAAAGTTACTGGGAAAGCTGCCTGTCTCCAGTCTAATAATCCTCTTGCCTTATCTCCTGTCTCTCTCTTCCCCCAGCAATAAAACCATAGGATTTTGAAAGCAAAAGTTCTCTTTAGTTGGGTTATATAAAATTCTCATACGAGAATGGCACAGCTTTACAGACACAATTTAAGTTGATATAACTATTTGAAAACCTATTGTAGAAGAGTCCTAGAAGAATGTATTAGTTTAACAAAACCTATTTCAGTTAACCTGGCATGACTTCTGAATTTGGCCAGTAATCAGATTCCATGAGAAGTGCATGCATTCTGCTAACCCTGTGCCAGACTCATAGTTGTTGTCTAAACATTGTTTTCTAGTTACTGTATTTTTACTTCTCTGGTTTTCAGAGGTGAAGTTGTTTTGTTTGGTTTTGTTAAACACTGAGGCTTACGTTTATCCCTTTCTGTCTGACGTGTCCTCACATAGATGTATGCAGTAGCCCTTTACATGTGCTTTCTTTGACTTTTTACCCTTTTACTGAAGTGAAATACGACTTAGTTGCTAGATTTATTCCACATCTTAATGCAGCAAGTAAGACTCTATATCCCCCGTGTCTGCTCTTTATTGTCTTATGTGTCTTTATCTGACCTACAACTACCTCTCTATAACTACCTGAAAGGAGGTTGTAGTGAGATGAGTGTTGCCAGTCTCTTTTCCCAGGTGATAGGGTGAGAGAAAAAACCTGAAGCTGTGCCAGAGGAGCTTTAGATTGGGTGTTAGGAAAAAATCCTTCACTGAAAGGGTTATGAAGCACTGGAAAAGGCTGCCAGGGAAGTGATTGAGTCACCATGCCTGGAGGTATTTAAAATATGTGTAGGTGTGGCATTTAGGGACATGGTGTAGTGGTGGACCTCTCAGTGCTAGGTTTATGGTTGGACTCGATGGTTTTAAGGGTCTTTTCCAATCTAAATGATTCTGTGATTCTGTGTTTTCCAGATATATAGTACTTGATATGTTCCAGGTTTCATTTAGACTCTAGAATTTATCCTAAAGAAGAATCAAAGGATCCAGTGTCCTAAGCTACCCGTTTGCTCTGCACTCTTCCAAAGAATGACGGTCTGTTTTGTGGTTTATGGCTAAAATCCAAGACTAAATGTAGGATTGTACATTAAACAATGGCATGAGGGAGGTTTTCCATTGTCAGTCTGCATTATTTTCTACCTGTTTTCCTTGTTGGAGAGGTTTTTGGTTCATACTTTACACGCACAATGGAATATACTAGATTAGCTATTTTAATAACTGCGTTGTGAAAATTATGATTATTTTTTACTAAAAACTAAAAGGTTTTTTTTATATTTCAGATGTTACATAAGTTCATGTTACATAAGTACAAGGCAGACATTTCTACTGTAGTAAGGTAAATTTTAAAAATAAGAAATAGAATCCATTCATTTGTTCTTACGTGACGGATGATATCATTAACTTGGTAAAATTTCTTAAACTTTTCAGTAAAAATTTAGGGAAATTATTTTTAAGCAGCCTAAGCTTTAATATATTACTGAAAATAAGCTGCTTGCTAAAGAGGGCAGCTGTAGTTTGTGAGACACACACCTTTGGTGAAAATCATCCCTATTTTGGATCGTGATAGTTTTTGTTTTGGCCACTGGTCTTGGGTTAATGCCTGTCTTTTCTTGGAAGTGCAATGGTCTTGGCACACTGCTCTCCCAATGTGAAACATACTTTTACTGCTTTGGAGGCAAGTCACAGTTAATAAACGTTACTAATGACTTTGTTCCATTACTACCTTAGAGTATGTTGAGATGAGAGATCTCTAAAACGTAATGTGAACACAAGGAAATGGGATAAAAAAGAAAAATATTAAAATTCCTGAAATACGGTAGAGAAAATAAAACCTTTATTCAAATCCAAATACAACTAGAGGAATATGTCTCATAGAGTAGGAATCAATCTCCACGCTGTCAGTAAGGTTGGTAGTGATAAACTGAACTTACAGCATCTGTCTTATATCCATTTTCCACTGTCAGTTAGAAGATGAGGAGCTCTAAAAGAACTGATTTATAACGACTGTGGTTAATTTTGTGCCTTTGTGCTTTGTGCTTTCCACCTGGGAACCTAATGAACTACATGCAAGCTGCAATATTGCTCATTAAGTTTTAGGAATGTTCATTTCTTATGATAACTATATGTATTTATAATAAATAGTTTCATTTATAATACAAGACAGCGTCATCCTCAATATAATAATATAAGGCAACATGGAAATGCGCACTTCATATCCTGAAAACAAAAGAAATATGTTTGAGTGTCTTCTAAGGATATGATATTTTCCTTTGGAATATGGTTTAGGACTTGTTAGGGAAAGTTGTCAGGACTGTATTTACTATTGAAGTCAGTGTAATTGGAGCACATAACAAAAAAATTATGTGCATTTTTTTCTGAATTATGGCTTTGATCTTTGTTGCTAAACAAAAATTAAAAAAAAAAAAAAAAAAAAGAAAAAAAAAGGGGGTGATGGTGCATGCTCCAGTCCTAAAACATGTCTAATTACACTTTAATATTATGCTTTTAGGTCTGCAGATGAATTTGGAGGTATTGGAACAAGGAAGGTTCTTCCCACCTGGTTGTTTGGATATTTTATTGGTTTGGTTTTTGTGGGTTTTTTTTTTTTGGTATTTTTTGTTTTTAAATACTTACTAGAGTTATGAAGGGTTCTGTGGTTGTGATTGCAGAAGTAAGGAAGACAGATATCTGGATCAAGTTAATGAATTAGCCAAGCATAATTTCTGCAATCTAAGGTGCTGACCAAGTGGATTCTAGTAGGGTGTTTAAAAACATCTATAGCAATTAGAAATTTCAGTATGAGATGCAGAAATACCACCCTCTTGTTTAAGCTTTCTTTTCTTACCTACTGAGTCATCGTAGTCCAAATTTTTTGGAATGGTTTTATACTTGTAAGAATATTAAGAGAAGAAAAATAACTTCTTGGTCACTGAGAGTAAAAATTATTCTTCTTTATAAAAATGAAATTCTTGAAAGGTTTTTTGGGGACCAAATTTTTATACCTGTCAATTACAAGTAACAGCTATATCTAGAACAATTCTTCTAGGATTATTTTTTTAATAAAATAATTAGAAAGCATGTTATGAAACTTTTGCTTACACATGACAGGTGCAATTTAAACTGAATCACTTTTTTTTTAGGCAAGCTTAATAATATTTTATAAACAAACTAGCCTTTAAGTGGGAAAATACAGACAAAATTAACCTAATTTGATAATTTTTTTGAGACACAAAAGCTTAGTTTTCAATGTTTTGTTACAGCACACATGTAGAAGACATTTGCTTTATGTGGTATAAGGCTATGAAGCAAAATATGTGTCATGTGCATGTTTTGGCTGAAGTTTGATGTTTTTAGGTTTTTGCTGTCACTACTGCTTTGTTTTGAAGCAATGAACATGTTAAAATATCCTTCAACCTCAGTGATTTTCTTAGATATTATTTAGAAGGAGTGGAAAAGATATGAAACATGTATTTCATATGCTTGCATAATCTGTAGATGTGGCCCTTAAGCATATATTATAGATGGGCTTAACAGTTTGAAATCAATGTAAAATAAAAATCCTGATGTTCTACTTTATTTACTGATAACTGTTTTGACATGGACAGGCTTTGTGATGGCTTCTGAAAGGAAAGGCATGTAGTTATTTTTGTCAGGTATAGTCAATTTACATTGATCCATGAATAAGAAGGCTCATATATATAAACATTTAAACTATTGGTAGGTAATCTAGGAAATTCTGGTCACTACTGTAGCTAATCAAAGCCCTGGAGGTCAATTAGAATTACCAATACTGGGAGTACATTGATTTAAAAACTGCAAAAGTCAATTCTAAGAGATAATGAACAAATCTCTTAAAGCTTTAATACTTGTTTCTGTGATAAAGTTGTTACTGTTCTCTTTCTCTTCTTAACACAAAAGTGCCAGGATGTGCATGTAGAGAATATTGTCTCATTTATCCTAGAGCTGTAGGAGAAGTGTAATTTTTAGTGTCTCTTATATAAAAAGTGTAAAAAGCGCAGCATAGGATGGTAAATTCAAAGAGAAATTAAAATTTAAGCTAAGTATTTCTAAAAAGGAGGTAGGGCTAAAAGAAAGAAATGGAAATAAGAATAGGAAAATATGTATTGATCCTTGTCTCTTTACCTCAGGTATGCTTAGAAATGAGAATTTTGGAGAGGATTAATCAGAAGTTCCTAAGTTTCCTTCACTGAATTACACAAGGAGGAAAATTATCTTTAGGGTGGCCTATTATAGAACTCTTCATGTTGAAGTTCTGTCAGGATGGAGAGAAAACGTAGGCACCAAGACTGAGTGGTTGTGGTATCAAACCCTTGAAGATCAGTGTGTTAGATACATCCAGAAAAGTACTTTATGCACAACACATGTCCCAAGGATACTCCAGAATTCAAGAGAATGAGGGAGGATGACTGAACTATTGTCCTTCCACTTTTTGTTCAGCTAATAAGATGAAGGCAATGCTCACAGTTTTCAGAAAGCATTTTGTGTTGTGCTTTCCTTGTTTTGCTGATCAGTGTTTGGCCACTAGAATATAATATCTTGTTAGAAGATACGGGAGTAGTAATCTAGGATCACTAGTTAGCTATTTTTTGGGTAATATCTGTGTATGTCCTTCCTAGAGTTCTAGGAATTTCATGAATTGTCCATGACTAGATTTACTCATTAATTTTCTGTATGGTGTTTAAAGTATCCCCTCCTTTATTTACAGACAATGTCAACAGAAATTACTTCCCCCCCACTCTTTATAAGAACATGAAATCTGTAAGGAATGGTGCTCCTTAATTACTGCCTGGACTTTAAGTGATATTTCTACACTTGTATGGGCAGAGAGGTTAGAAGGATAAAAATATCAATTTGTGATTATTTTTCTTTTCTTAAATCCTCCTTATTTCTGTGTAGTAGTTTCTGTATAGTTTTTACCAACCCCTGTTTTCAAAGCCCTGGTGAGGACAGCTCATTTCTGTCTTATTTCAAAGGAACACTTTCTTGGCTTTAAAACTACAGGCGCTTGCTACAGCTGTGGCTTCAGTTCATCAATTACAGCCAGTTCTGAGTGCTGCAGAATTCTGATAATGAGAGTTTTTCATTTTATATAGGTCACCACAAGGACCCAAGAACAGAAATCAGATAACAGGAAGCAATTGTAAAGTAAATGTGAAAATCCAGTAACTGTATCTTTTAACAGAGAACTAATTGGGTAAAACTTTTACTCCAGAAATTTGATTAGCAAAGCCTCAATTATGATTTAAGACATTATAGCCTATGACTTTTCATTTCTGGATGGAAGATATTTTGTGAGGTTCACAGATTCAAGCACTTTCATCAAACAGATACGAGTCCTTTAAAATCCAGAGGTTCAATGTATTTGCCAGGTTTTTTCATATATCCAGGTGAAAATAAAGATCGGTGAATTTTTAACTTTTTTTTTCAGGGATAATCACTATGCAGAAGACCACATATTGGAAAAGTATTCTCCTCCTCCCCTTAATTTTAAGCGTCTTCTGGTTGACTTAGAAATGTAGTATTTAGCAGCTGAAGATATCCTGCAGTGTATCAAATTTCTCTGGAGAACTAAGGGTTTTTTATGTAGCAAGTGGATTAGTATCATTCGTTTGTACAGTTTTCTTTGATCTTTGAGAAATTCCAAAATTATGATGATCCACTTAATAGAAGATCCAAATATAATTATGCAGATGATTAGTAAAATAATTATTGGTGGTAGCACTAAAAGACCAAGTCAGGCTTATATTAAACTATCACTTAGCATTATACAAATACAAAAAGAGATTTAGAGCGTTGTTCGGAAACTTAGTTAAGTCCCTGCTTTGCTTTGTTTATACCTGTAATTTAATAAAAAGCTATGTATGACTGTGTCCTTTCTGTAGGAACATTTCTAGTTCAATAAAAATTTAAAATCCTGCTGTAGAAACTTAGACTGAAAAACTCCAAGCCTCAATAGGAAAGGCACTTGCCTAGGTTTTGCTAAACTTAGTTTAAGTGCCTACTCTAATAGATATATAATTACGTGTCTGAAATAAAACAGTGTTAATGGGTGAAGCAGAGACATACACCAGAATACCTGTTATGCTGAAAGGCAGGGCACTAATGTAGGGTACATGAGTGGGATTCAAGTCTTCAGTCTCAGACCTTACCAAGACAGTAGATAATGAGATTTTCTTTTTTGAAATCTTCTAGTTATTCTGATTCATTCCTCAAAAACTTATTATATCTTCAGAGTAGCAGAGAAAAATGTAAATCCTCTTTTATTTGTAAAGAAGTAAATGTAAAAAACATTTTTTCTATTCTTTTTTGTGTCTTGAAAGGTAAAAGGGCTCTGAGTAAAAAAAAACAAAAACTGTTGAAAGTATTTTAAAATGGAATACTTTTGGAAACACATAGACAAAAAACTATAACTCAACATTTTTTTCCTTTGTGTATAAAGTTTTCTTAACCAGTGTGGAATTTACTACTGTTCTATCTTATCTCTAAGAAAATGCTTAGGGAATATTTCTGCTAAGACATACCATCCAAAATATACCTTTGGGTAGTAGTGGAGGAGGAGAGCAGCAAGTTTTTATCTTTGGCTAAAATAGGGTCAAAGTTGTATAGTTAGCTGCAGTGGAAGCTGTCTGAAATTAGGATTTTTGAACTCAACAATGAGTTACAAAAGCCTTTGCTTGAGAGAGAGACACACTCCCTAATTACCAAGACACACTATAATCCATTGATATCAAAGGATTTTGAACAGATTAAATTCCTATTTAGTTAAAAAAGCAGTGGAGTGAAATGTGATATTCTACCATTGATCAAGGTGGGAAGGGAGGGTGAATGCGACAAGGGAAGAGAGATGCTGGCACGATGAATTGAGCAAATGGAGTAAAAGGCCAGCTGTAAGATAGAGAAGATAAGCCTCAACCATTATTGACACTGGTCCAGTAGACAAACCGTATCTGACATCTATGTGATTCACCACTTCCTCCATCCCCTCTCTGCCACCCATTCCCTGCATAAATATAAGCTACATTTCAAAATGCTTAAGCAGATTTCCACTGTAAGTATATGAGAGCTTTTGTGGGATGGACCTGCACTCTAAATCATAGAAATGTGGCCCATTTCTAAACAGTCACAGACTGAGGGGATCTTTTTTGAATGTCATGTATATAAGGACAAGATCTTTAAGTTGCATTATGTATAAGTAATGTGGGTAAATATAAATTGAAAGAAAAATTAAGGATGATATCCTGTTTTGTTCAGCTTTTCCCTGCAGGGATCAGATGATCTGTAGTATTGACTAAGTAGTGTGCAAACATATATATTTCAGATGAAAATTTCTGTGATTCTGTGATTTATCAGGTGTTTTGACTTCTTCATATTAATTTGGGGAGACTGCTACTGTTTTTAAAGAATGTGAAATGTATTTACTAGAAGTTTTTTCCTTGGAGGATATGCTTCATTGTTAGAATATTTCTGTACTGCTATCTGTGCTGGGGTGTAACTTGTCATATTATTGATGCTTCTGAAACACTGCTGTTCATTTCTGAGTGTGTACTGATGATTTTTCTATGTCAACAGTGTTTAGACTGCCATACTAAGAGTAATAAAATGGACAACAAGAGCTAGACAATCTAACAAAATCTGCTGTTTGAATGTTTGTGTGTATGTATGAATTAATTACTTAAACAAAGTTTTTTAAAGTTTTAATCCAAAATTTAACACATAATGCTAAATCATGGAGAAAAGACTTTCAATGCTAAATCAAGAGAATATTTGTCAGCTAGTTATGTAGATGCTTGTATATTAAGAATGTAGGGTTCATGCATTCCTTCAGTTGAAGAGTGTCAATATTTCTTAAAGATTATAAACTCTGCTGCCTTGTCACATCATTAGATATCTTATTACTTGTTTTGTTAACTAATAGTGTACTCTGACTCAGAGCTTGATTGTTTTTTTATAGTTATTACCTGGCAACTTTAGTTCAATTTTCCCTCAATACAAAAATATACTACCCATAGTTGGGATGGGGTTTGTAAATAAAAGTAATACATTTTGCTAGGATTGATATAGTTGGAAAATTCAGATCAGCTAATAAGTGCATCTAATCATTATAAGGATAAGTCATATAGTTCAATTATATGTAATATGCATTTTTTTCCTCCATTGCAACTTGGAAAGAGCTCTTTATGATAAATAAAAGTTACAAGAACAAAAGGTCACAGTCGTCATTGTGAGCAGAACAGGGATTTATAAGATTAGTATAAAAAAAAAAGTGTTTAGTGCACTGGATTTGCTGATCTGGAGTAATATAGCTTGGCCATAGGATGACTGATGTAGATATAGAATGTGTCTACTGGGGTGGAGATAAAAAGCTAATTTTATCTATCTTTGGAAATATTTCTATAATAAGCAGAGCCATCTAAATAGGTGGAACAGATGTGTTTTCTTATATTAAAAACAACAACAAAAAAAAGAGAAAGTAAGGACAAATTCAACCCTGGTATGATAGTCAGTGTTCTGTTTTGCAAGGATATTGCAATTTGAAATCTAATAAGGAATGGTGAAGAAGAGCAATAGTAAATCATCAGGCAGAATTTTCTACATTAAACAGTTGCAGTTGCAGTAGGTATATCCTAATTTGTGAATATAATTCTAATTTCAGCACTGTGGAATGTGTTTTTAGTTCAAAACTGATGGTATCATGGGACAAGAAAATATGGGTAGTTACCAACATATAGAAAGTTATACAGAATAATTATTTTTGGCATTTTACCAGATGGTTTGTCATCTAAAAACTGCATTGCTTTGCTTTTATTTTTCTGACTTTGAAATTGAAGTGTGGGCAGAAGGAATGTATTCTAAAGAAATTTAGGATGGGATAGTGCAGTGCTTCAATCTGCCTATAATACTGGCCTTCCACTTTCCAAATATTTACTTGGCAGATCTCTGTACACGTTTGTGGTGGAATGTGGCTTTATTTTTTATGTGGTAGATGCCACAGCAAGAAGTTAAAGGCATACCTACAGCACTTCCTCTGCTGGCTTATGAGGGATGAGGTTTCTGTGGTTATTTGTTCCGTTAAGATAGCCAATTTTTTTTTTTTTTACTTGCATTTCACACATAAATAACATGCAGAATATGTTCTACATAGGACTGAAATAATTATTCTGTGTGACATGTATCTGTGGAGCTAGGAAATAAGTAAATATTTCAGTTCTTTTTTTTTTACATATCACAACACAAGGAAGTTGTAATTCAGGCAGACTAAAGGTTTTTCCTTTCCTTTTTATGTTTTCAGGAAAAGCATTCCATGCTTTATCAAGATTCAAATCCTGTTGGGATCATAAATTAAAATGAAATTGCTAATTATTTTGTCCTTACTTGGCATTTTTGTATGCAAGAAATTATTCCTGAATGTCTTCATAAAATATGCAGTCAGTTCCAGCAAAGGCTAATAGAAAAGTAACAGACTTGTAACAGATCAAGCTGGAAATACATTGGCAAAGCAACGTGACAAAGCTTGTGCAAGAGACACCTGCTTTTTTCTTACCGAAATCAGTACTAATCCACAAGCCCAGAAAGAAAAAGATCCCTTAAATTTTCTCTGTCTTGCAGCTTGTTGGCTTCTCTTTACTCTCTGAATCTATTGAGGGCCAGTGTGATGAGCCAGAACTGAACTGACATTTAACCTGATTGCACATAGGCACTAAATTCCAGTAAAACAGTCTTGGGCATTAATTCATTCTGGGTAAGCTGATTTTTGAAATGAAAATAATTAAATAAAAATGAAGCTGTTGGAGAAATTACAGCTTTGGGATATAATTAAGTATTTTGTGTATATCTGTGTTTTAAACACATTTGTTCTGGCTAATTATTTATCCAGGTGTTGACACTTTGAATTGAAACAGTACATTTTATTGCATGCATTGTGTTAGGCTTTCTAGAGATCTGTCCTTTTGTTCCATTTGATATGGCAAAAGCAGATAGTGAAGCAGAATTCAGTCTTGTTGAAAGCAGTAATGAGCAAAATGTTTTATCTGATTTAAATGGGAATTTAATGTTTCATTTACTCTTTTTTGTTGTTGCTGTCACAGAAAGTCGGTGATTCGGCAGAGGAGACCATAAGAGAAAAGTAACTTTTTATGTACTCCTGTATCTCTCCATCCCTGAGGCTTTAAACATCATTTCAATACCATTTCGCAAGTCCAGACCTATTTCATTAAGACCAGGAAGATAGAGTATAAGTCTGGTTGTGGAAGTCTTTTTCTTTTGATTTTAAGACCATAAGTGGTATTTTGCTTCTCTTTCTTTTTCTTTTTCTTTTTTTTTTTCCTTCTTTCTGCTCTTCTTTTTTTTAAAAACCTATATTTTGTTGTGGAATTCCAGGAGATGTTGATAGATGATGCATGTCAGAAACAATTAACAAAAATTGACTGGAGTTTCTCCTAATCAAATGCAGGAAGGTTAGGATAATGACTTGGTTACTGCCAAGAGATGTTGTTCCTTCCAGATGAGCTTGTAATTAAGTAGCAGATCATTGGAGCAGGGAGAAAAGCAGACTGTAAGGTTGTAAAAGAGGGATACTTTTTCTTCAGCCATTTTTGGAGATGAGAGTGGCTTTTACAGGCCTAAATATAATTTTACAGGACTCACTGGTAACCCCTAGGGTAGCCTGCACAATGAAAAAGGGATTTTGTTCACATGGTGTTGTTCTTCCACCAACTGTACTTCTTTTCTTTCATTTTCACCTAGTAAAGTGTGTGCCTGTATGAAATCTCAGTGTCTGAGTGCTAACTGACATCAATGTCATTTTATTTTGAAAGGTAAATGATGAGGTAAAGAAGGCCACAGTGAAATCACCCTTGAAGATATATGAGAAAGTTTCTCATGAGAAAAAGTGTTCGGGGCATTTGGATGATGGTGTCCTCCAATTAAGAGATTTAAAAGGTGTTTGAGGTGCATTTGAATGTGTTCTTAAGGATTTGGACCCAGAGCGGCAATATTAAAGGTGGACACAGTAAATCAAATGCTACAGGAACCCAGGCTTCGTTATGAAGTTCAGCATGTTTGTGAATAACTATCAGAACTGTATGAAGGATATTGGAGTTGTTGACAGATATACCAGTAAGGCAGGGTTACAGTATTTTCTAGGACATTGACTTATTCTCTTACTCGGAGTGATATTTTGATTTTGCAATTGACACCTCTACTCAAGGATGCAAATATACATAAATGCCCATTGCTCATTAGTGGCTCAGTTGCAGCATATCTTAGATTATCAATTGGATAAAATAAGATTAGAATAGGAGAGTCTAAAAATCTGTAGTCTTTAAGGATGTAATTGGAGAAGATGTCCCATGATGGTACTGCAATTACAGTATATTTTAACACAGAGAACTTACAGAACATTTGAACAAGAAGCGGTATTAATATGCTGGAAAGTTTCACAAGAAAGTTTCTCAGAAAGTGAGCAACAGCCTGATTTTTCCAGAACAGAAGAGGGATGGGACTAGATCATTATCAGATTGCTTCTGTTCCAAACCATAGGTTTCAATAGTTCTAGAAATTCTTTCTGCTGTGTACCCTGCAATAGATGGATTTTTGTATTCCTCCTACGTATTTATCTTGTAAGTAATAATGGAAAGCTTATATGGTATATGTGCATAAATAACATTTTTGGCTTTAATGGTTTAGAATTTAACTTTTTTCCCTCTGTCTCTTGAGACTAACAGTTCAGAAAGTAGCACTTGTGCTAGCTTGCTTTTTGTTTTAATGTAAACAATTGATAATCTATGAGTATTTTGAACTGAATGCTTCAAGGACACACCTGTAGGTGGAGATTTCAGGTTAATGCTACAGTATTAAGTCTAGCAAGTATTTAGTGCTGACGCATTTTTTAAATGTTTGCATATTCTTATGTAAAATACTTGTATTCTTCTGTCCTTGCAATACAAATCTATTTCTTTGGTCTAAAAACTGCAGCACTAGACATATCTCCCCCTCTATTTCATTGTAACTCAGTGTCTCGTTGCAATAGAAAAGAGAATCCCAAACCCATGATTCATTATCTTTAATACTAGAAAATCAGACTATTTCTGTGACTAGATGTTTTGATCAATACTTCTTTCTATTGTTCAAGTGTGGTTTTGGTCTCTCCTGATGAACTTTTAACTTCTTTTGTTCTTGCTCTAGACTCTCTCCCCCAGTATTTATTTCCTATCCTATTTCAGAGTTGTCCCCCTTCTATGTTAAATAAATTACTTGATAGAGGGACTTATTATTTAAATTTAAGAAAACAAATATTATTTCTCAGAAAAAATATTTTAATTATGTCTTTAATTCAAGAACAATTTCTTTGAGGCAAAAGCAAGTACATTAATGGGAAGAGGTTTGCCTGTATTATTGGTTAATTACATCATGTTTTTCAAATATTTGTGACTTTGAGGGGACTCTTGAAGAAACACTGTAAATCCAGAAGGTTTCCTGAGAATAAGGAAGCAAACCAGAAGCAAGAAAAATCCATATTTTAATTACCCTTTTAACTACTTATCTTAAAATGATTTTTCAACCAAACAACAGTGAAGGAACAGGGACTAATGCACCACAATGAGGTTACACTGTGTTTTACCATTTCGCAAATACAGCATTACGGATCTTATCCTACTCCATTGCACTTTCTCTCCTCAGAGGGATTGGCAGTTGTGTAGTGTCTTAAAATATCATGTAACCTGACACAATAAGATATGTAGGATATGGCACAGCAGGGATTTAATGAGCCATTTTTTTTTTATCCATCACAGAAGCTTCCTGCAAGGCATGCCCATAGCAGTGGTTTAAAAATGTTACATTTCTTTTCCATTTTTCCCATATTTTTTTTTTAAGTTTGTTTTAGTACAAACATATTGCTGAAGGTCAAGGACAGAATACTGATGCAAGATGTGCACATGTAGTTTTCAATCATTTTAAAAAATATTTGACATTTGTGAAAAGATGCTATCTCATCCTGTGATGTAAATACATGCGTGTACAAATTGAATTTTATGTTGAGTTGGATATATACTATTGTGCAAAATGTATTATGCTGTTTTGCTACTTGTAGACTCAGTGTTTAGCTGCCTGTTTGAATGTTTCCTAGATCACTATCTTTCAATACTGTTACAATAGGAAAAGTAGCATTTTTATTATCATGACTAACACTTATATCGGAGCTAAGCATTATGAGCGACAGTGTGCATGTGCCTCACTAATGCATGTGACCTAAGGTAAATATGCTGGGTGATAGCTCCAGAAAGAACCTAGAATTCTTTTACAGTAGCAGGAAATATTTCATTGCATTCTTGTATCTGTTTACAAAGGAGATAAGTACTTCAGCCCCTAAAAACCTGGTAATCTGGAGAAAAAGAATATTCATAAAGACTCCTCCTTACCTCTGGACTGCTATCAGACACTTTTGCATGTCTTGCTACCTATTATATCATAAATCAGTAAGGGAGAGTACCTTTCAAGAGCTCTGATATTTGCAACCAGAAATGAATGTGGTGGTGTAAGAATTAACAGAATTTTACAAAAACCCCACAACCCAAGAGAGCAACGCATTCTTGGTAAATATCACAGGGTAAGGAGTAGGGACATAAAATTACCAACCATAAAATTTATACCAGGTGAAAGGAGGGTGTCCTCATTCATCACAAGAGTTCTACAGTTAAGTTATTGCCATAGAATTTTTTAAGATGCCATGAAATAATGCTGATTTCAGAAAGTGATAAATCTAATTTATAGCATCAAACATTAAGGGACTGGGCCAATAACCATAAATTAATATTGGGATTATTGGCTAGCACAGCAGATTTGAAGAGAGTAATAAAGAGTTTGGAGAAATAAAAACATGTGACATAAATTTCAACTTGTCTGGAAAAATTCATGAGGATAAACCATCAAAAGAAAAACTTGTATGAGTGAGAGATGTTACAGAATGGCATTGCTTAAAATAATACTTTTATTTCTAAAGTTTGTAGCGGACAGCACAATGACAGTGTGTGTGCAGTGTAGTTTGATGACCAATAGAAGACCTTGTGAACAATATTCATAGGAGAGCTTATTTAGGTCACAGCCTTGCTTTCTACAGTGCTAGAAAAATAGGCTTTAAAATATTGTGTCTGATGTTATAGATTCCAGTGTTTAGACCAACTGAAAGAAAGACATAATCAAAAAAATCCTATAATAATTAATAAAAGGACAGGGCTCCTTCATTTGTGCCCTTTCATGTAGATGGGGCACAAAGCCTGACATTTCTTTCAGAAACTGTTCATTAATATTGTAATGCATTTGGTAACAGCTATGATCTCTAGGGCAGATTTAAAATTATAGATGATGAGTTTCTTGCTGGGAACTAGTGAACTGAAACTCAACTCGTTTTACCATTTCTACATGTATCTTTCATCATGTTGAACAATGAGTTTACATGACATCTTGGAGACACCAATAAGCAGATCTTACAACAAACGACTTTCTGCTTGTTAACTCTGACATGACAGAGAGAAGAAAAATAGTAAGCACGCTGAGGAGTAATTCTCCTATTTGTAATGACAGGCTCCTTGTAACTTGCTGCAGCAGACCTGAGATAACACATCTCTCGGGGACAGTGGTATGCAAAACATCAACTTTCTATTTCTCTAGATCTAGAGATTTTATAGGTTTAGTTTCCTGTTTGAATTGTCCTAGCAGCGCAGCAAGGCACAGTCATGTGCAGTAAAGAAATGAGAAGTCTGCATATATAATAAGGAGTTCTGAGAGAGCTTGAGAAGCTGAAATTACAAGAAAATAATCAAAACCTAACATTAGAAAAATTGTATTGGTATAGGCTAGAAAGACAAAACTCTGAAAAACTCATCATCCAGTTTCTTTTAATATAAATTTTAGAAGGTCTTTTGGACCACAAGATAAATTTGGTTTTAAAAAACAGCCCCCCAAAAGGTTGTTCTACTGACTGGTCAAAATAGTTATTTCAGATGAGGTTAAAAGGACTGTCTCTAACCACTGAATATAAGACCTTTATTAAGCATCTGGCTTATTCTCAAGTGTGTTAACTGCCATGAAGTTCACTCAGCCTGTCATAAAATGTGAAATAAAAAATTACAGTTTAAACTGTTTTCACAGAAAAAAAATCAGAGGGGCAGAGAGTGCGACTATGGGAATGATTGTCAACATGAGTGAGTGATGGTGTTTAAGCAAGGAGGAGCAGAGAAATTGGCTTTTATCTCTGTTTTGAACATTGCTCAAATATTTAATCCAATTACTTCTTGCAGTAAAATGATAAATTCTTCAGGGATTAGGAACTGGATGTTGATTTGAAACTCTCTGGATGTTGCTCATTATGTGCAGGTAGGTGCTTTATTATGGGATAAAGATGCTGACTTCTCTATATTGCCTCTGACCCTGTCTTAAAAGAAAAAAATCACTTGTGACCAGAAACCTGTTTAGGTTCCTAATCCAAGAAGGAAGGTTGTGAACGTCTGCTGTAACAGCCAGTACCTGAAAGCAGCTTCTTCACACTGGCATCCCTTTTCACTGATTCTCTTTAGATGTCAATTGTGCTCAGTGTGTTGATTATATTAACTACTGATGTGTAACCCCTGATAACTATATTAAAAATGTAGCTGGGGATTCTAATTCTGAGCCTGAATGATAAAAATCAAATATATACTAATATACAGAGGATTGAGGTTTTTAAAATAGCAATCCCGGGGAGTAATTTAATCTGATGCAGCAATACAAAGAATGCATACTGAGAAAATGCATTCATGTCTTCGCAATTTTTTTCACCTTTCTTGCAGTATTTCTCTAACTAGACATTTTTTTAACTTTTGATCTGCTAGGATGTTTAACTATGAGAAATAAGAGAAAAACCAGGAGTCCACATACCTGTGACTTACTGTGTTGTCAGTAGTACTTCACAGAGTGCAGTAATGTTTGTTGTAATGTTGTTCGATTGAAAGTGCTGGAGGACCTATATAATGATCATGTATTTGACCGAGTCCATAAGCACTTTCTGTTTTATTGATTGCCAAATGTCTCATCTGGCAAAATGTCTCCATTCTGATGTACTGTGGCTTGAAATAATAACAACTACTTCTTTTCAAACACCCCAAATTTTAATTGGGTTTTCATACTTGACTTGGAAAATGTGGCATCAGCGGTCTGCTCATTATATCACAACTCCTAGATACATTGTAGATCTGTTTATTGTCTTTTTCCTGTTTTCAAAGCCTCTTGTGGGCAAAAAGCTATGAGAGTAACCAGTTGTTACATCTAATGAATTTTTCAGGATTTCCTCTGGCGTTGGATGGTTCAACTGTACAATTTTACTGCACAACTCACTGTTAATTCACTTCTTTTTTTCTTACAAGAACTGCGTGCCTATTTCTCATCTAGAAAATGTCTGAAGCCTCAGATTTCTAAATCAAGAAATGCCATGAGTACTTGAACTAATGAAGTCTTGTTTTATATGAATCTGTGCCTTGAGGATGATCCATGTTGATGCTAAAGAAAATGAGAATGCTGTTCCTGTTTTTGAACTTTGTAAGGGTGCTCTATCTTCTACCTAGCTTGATGTATAATAAAGCGTGAGCTTATGCTGTGGTCCTTTTTCCAGCTAGAGCACTTATGCAGGCTTGGTCCTCTATCTGGTTGGTTCTTCATGCGATGGAAGTAAGAGAAGTTTAATTATTTTTGAGATCGCTAGAAAACTATCAATTTTGGAAATCTGGGTTGTTCACTGGGGTCAAAATTTGTGAGGACAGACAGAGAGATTGTGTAAAACTTAGCATACCTGAATAGAGACTATAGCGTGCTGTCAGTTTTTTAAACAGATAAAAATTTAGGAATTCAAGATCTTCTTACTTTTGTAGGATAAGTAATTTCTTTAGTCAGTTTTGAAAATTGCAGTAGTTTGGGAATTTTGTTTCATAAAGGTATTTGAACTGTATTCCTCTCTGGGCTGGTCCTGATCTCATCATAACTCAAAGTATTCGTGGCCAACATTTAAGGTTTTGAAGTAGTAGTATTAGCCTTGGATTAGAATGTGGCCCATAAGCTTAACTTCAAACTTAAATTCATTGGAATTAATTAATCATTAGTTTAAAATAATATTTTAAAGTATTTTGTGTGTAAGTTGCAACACTTGCTTGTTTTTTTTTTTTTTTTACAGAATATTAAATGTTGTTTTTAGGTGAACTACTGACTTCTAGAATAATATGAGAGAGTCTATTTACTTAATTTCAGCTCCTCACAAGTGAATAATGTATTTGAAACTAACAGAAAGTTCAATGTAGAAATAATGTTATGAATTTTCATATCATTACTTAATTTAATATTTTGTGCACCCTAGCTTAAGAAATACTACTTCTAAAAAGGGAAATTAATATTAAGAATAAAGACACTATTGATAATTCTTTCACTGCGTGATGTTTTCATAATGCAATAATGGCATAAGATCTAAACAAACAAATGTATTGTGTTACTGTAACAAAGTTAATGCTTTGTGTTCAGAATTACCCCCTACTTTTACCACCAGCAATGAGTGTGCTACTGGAGTCCCATTTAACAATTATATTGTAGGTTGCCAACCCTTACTGGGAGTAAAATAAGATGATGCTGAGGTAAAAAACCTCACTGCTAATCTTCACAGATCTATTGGTACTTCTCAAATCCTTTCCGATAAGTAGTTGATCTGTCTTCAGGATGGATATTCTGACATAATTTTGTTTTAAAAAGCATCTTTGCTAATCATGGGTGTTCCTCAAAACCACTGTAAGCTGGCTTAGTTTGTCTAGTTGAAATGTAATGTTAAATCCACTATATCTAGACCAATACCAAACAATTTGAATGCCTTTTGCAATGGAATAAAGGAAAATATATAAAAATGGTATTAAAAATAATTTGATGAGAGAAGTTGAGAAAAACTCTAAGGTGTTTCTCAGTAATTATTTATGTGCATGATCACATCTAGCAGTACTCTGTAGTTATTGTGAAGTAGATATTTTCCTTTGTTGAGGGAGAGGGAAAGTGATCTCAATTTATTTTGTTGTTATTTCATTATGCCTCGGGGTAAGAATGTGCCTGAAGGTAGGTATAGCAAAGCAGTTGATATATGGTAACTTATCATGCAAGGGTATTTTAGCCATTTGCTGGAGCTCTGTTTTTAAAATCTATCATGCTCTTTAAAATTTGCCTTGTTATGTTTGCTGGTTTTTCAAATAGATTTGGGCAGCCATGCTTTGGTTCTCAATTAAACAGACAATTTCCTTACGCATTTTTTTGCTGCTTCACTGAAGTAAAGAAAATGTTTTATATCCATTTATTACATTCACTGGCAGTTTCATTACTCTGAATATTCAAAACTCATAGAATGAGAATGGCAGCTTGGAAGCAATCCAAAAGGCTTATGGTTAACAGTGTTTCAAAGAATCTTGTTCTGAATTATCTGATAAAGGTTGCACCTCTTTATTAGAATTATTGATGCCTTTCCTGATGTTGGGGGAATTGGGGCATTCAGTGGAATTGCTGAAGGAAAAGAGTAAATATTTACTTCTAGAAAGAAGTTGCTTACATAGTAGTTTCAGCATGATACATTTATTTGTGTTAACCTCCTATATCTTGATTAATTCCAATTCTATGTTGCAACTTGTAGTTAGTTTCTAATAACGGATGTAGCTGCCATAGCAGTGTTTTATGTAATATATGAATGTTGCTTTGAGGGATGGGAAAGCAAGCCCCGATTGCTCTGTTTCCAGCACTCTGGATAAAGCGCTCGTGTTACTTTGTTGTCTGGCCATTTTTAAAGTCACTCGTACCCAAGACTCCAATTGTTGTAATTCATAGCATACGGCTACTTGTTAGTATGAAATAGCACCACGCTCACACATTGGTTTTCTTCTGACAAATTGTGGCATTCCAATTCCAGTACAGACTGGTGTTTGAGCAAGGTGCAGGTGGTCACTGCACCCTGTGATGCAGTGTTCCACTAGGACGTGGTACTGGTTCTCCACAGGTGGTAGGAGAATTACTTACCAAAGCTGTTCTTAAAAACATACGCAAAAGTAATTGCAGGCAGCTTTTCAGTAACAGCCATTTAAAGTGGAAATGCCTATGTGCACCATGGTGAGGATACTGGTTAAACTACATCCTCATGAGACAAAATAAATCTCATTCATCCTAACTCTCATAACCTCAGTGTATTAGCCACTCTTTTTATTCTATGTTCGGTCATAGCTGGAAATTTAATGTATTCTTCAACCTACTCGTTTTCAAGCAGATCTTGTTTTGACGAAGTGTATAATGTCTAAACATGCAATATCAATGGTCTTGCTGTTGTTTATGGATTAACTAGAAAAGAAAATACAATTTAGGAATTTTTCTTAACTTTAAACTACTTTTGCTGGGTATTTCTCTGAACAATTTTGTTCATCTGAGCAAAGAAGTGTTCAGAAGAAACCCGAATAGGCACAGAAAGAAGCAAAAGGGAAAGAGGAAAAAAAAAAGAATAAGAAAAAAATAAATCTGAATAGCTACAGGTTACAAAGTTAGCCTTGCTGTAGAAGTATTTATTTACTTATTATATTTATTTGTATTTTGCTGCTGCTTGAGAGTTCCTATCAAAAATGGACTGTTTTTCCCATCCTAAAAAAAATTGCCTTCTCAGCAATTCAGGCACTGTGAGAAAGGAAATGTGATCTCAGTTTTACAGTTAGAAAAGAGGCAAAGAGAGAATCTGTCTCTTCTCAGGTCACACAGGGTGTCTCTGGGAGAGCCAGAAACTGAACCCACATACATTGCTTGAGTCCGACTGAGTCACAAGACAGTCTTTTCTCAAAGTAAAGGAAACTGTATTTCTTCAATATACTCATCTCAATGCTTTTTCTGTGGACACTTTTTGGAACTCTTGGGGTTTTTTTTCTATTTCATCCTATTTTTTTTGTCTTTTGTTTCCTTGTTTCCATTAATTTTTAATGTTTGATAAAACGGGATTTAAAACTTTACTGTGTGAGGGATTGAATGAGGCTGGGTTTAAATAATAGTTTGAACATGATTAAACGGTTCTTTCAAAGAGATTACATTTCTAGATAATCTTTATTGCCATTGGTATGTAAAAGATTTAAATCTGTTTCCATCTTTTTTTATAAATCGATGCATATGTAGAGATAGTCAGATATTTCAGATGTTCTTATAAGAAAATTCTTTTTTTTTCTACTTACTGTATTAAAACCAAACAAATAATATCTTAGACTGTAGGTTTCAATTATTTTCTTTCTTCAGTGTTCAGAAGTTTATAACTTTTAATGTATTGTGCATAGCTGGAAATCTCTGTGTCTGATCCTTTTTTCTGCTTGTGATATGTGGTGGATCTTCCTGGAGAACAGTTGTTTGCTTTTGTGTTGGGGAATTTCTTCAGCAATTTAGGTGTGAAGCAACCGATTTAACCTCTAAGATCTGTTTTTACCAGAACACATGAAGAAACTAGCTGTCTAAATCCGAATCAGCTAAAGTCACTTTACAAATTTGAAAATCACAACATTTCCTTCTGTACCTGGCAAAATTATCTCATGAAGCTGTTGAAGAGTTGGAAAATTTTGGACTCTGTTGTCTTTCAATATCTGAAGCCTGTTTTGGAGGTTGTGAGTGCTACTTGAACACATGTAAAGTATCAGCGTTTGACATTGTTGTGGCAGCTTGTCTTTGTTAACAGGATGACATTCACTATGCAGAATGGATTTAAACAATCCACTGATTCGTAATCTGATGACTAGGTTTACTCTGTTTTTTCCATATTTTTCTGACATTGCAAGCTGACATAATGTTGTCTGTAGTTGTAGGCAACAGAAATAAAAACTGAGCCAAAAGTTAGCTTTGTACTAACGCATCTAAGAGGAGAGTCAGAGGTGGAAGACAGGTTTTGCATAGTGTTTAGGAACTTATCTATAACCTTCTTTCTAGGCTTAATGTTCTATTTTTTTGAAGCTCTCTTTGGGATCCTTTCTGACTGTCTCCAGGTAAAGCAGGTAGAACCACTCTGAAGAGACACTGAATGAGCATTAAGTGACAAATTGGTGTCACCACAAAGAGTACCAGCAGACAGATCTTGCAGATTTACATGTTGGAGTTTTTAATCTTAAACTGAAACCTTAGGAAACAATTGGGCTGGCTGGTAAAAGACCATGTTTGTGAGTGTGATTCTTAAATGAGAGTGGTGTTAGCACAATATTTGTGCTGTTTGGTCTGCCTTTGGAAAATTAACTGCAATATGAAGGGCACCTTGGTATGCATCTATCTTAGTATTCTGTTGGAAAAATACTCCAAAAATTATAGCTGTCCAGAGACACAAAATAATAATTTCATGCAAATATATTTTATGATTTTAAGCTCAGCTTTGTCAACCGCAACTGCTGACTGTGCCCATTTAGTCACTGGGTGTATTATGAAATCAAATAGGCTATTAAATGGAGAAATGGGGGTGAAAACAAGAGCCCTAGATACTAAATATACTTTCTTAATCAAGATTATTACAATTCTACACCTAAAAAAAAAACCAAGCTGGATTTTTTAGCAGTGCTTATTTAATTGTGGGCTATGTGGACAGCTATTGCTTGATTCTTCCTTTTCTCTATGCAACCGTGTTTTAAAATACTATGAACTTCACAAGAATGGGCTAAAAAAGAACCCTTTTCATTGTGTACTTCCAATACAGTTATGCTCAGCTCTCAGTGTTGAGACCCAAGGATATTGTTAACTTTTTTCTGTGGGCTTCAAAAGTTTGTTAAATGTGAATCATTGACATTTTGTTGCCTTTTAATTCTGATTTATCAGAGCCCATGCTAACTATTGCTGCCATTTGGGATAGGGCTGTAAGAACTACAGAAACATCACAACCAACAAATTAATCAGTTTTATTTCCTCCTCTCTTCTTAACTGTTAAGCTGAATCAACTCTCTTTAGTTCAGCAGAAAACTTATGTGCACAAAGGACATTGATTTGTTTTGATAGGTTTACTGAAAGAAAAATGACATTTAGAATTAATACTAAGAAAAGGGAAAGGTAGGTTAAAATCCTATGAAGTACTTCATAAAACTCATTTCTGAGAAAGTGCATGGCTGAAGTTCTACATCTACACTCATATTTTTTTATTCTTCATCTAAACCAGTCTTGATTATTTTTACTTTTACTGTATGTGGAAGGTTAAGGAAGCAGTAAGCAGTGTTTATCATGAAACACATTCTGTTTCCAGTCAAACAAGCTCAAAACAGATTACAGCAAATAAAATGTATCACAGAGCACTTTTTATTATTTTGTTCTTAAAGTGAGTGGATGTATTCACTAAGGGGAAAAAATACCCTTTGTGATTGTTTGAAAACATTATTTTTTTATTTCTTGTTACTAGGTTTGCAAATAATAACCTTAACATTTTAGGTGTGATGAGAACAATTACATTTCCTCAGAATAGAAAAAATGCTGGTTTATTAATAAAAAATGGGTTGATGTGAATTTGGATTAATTATGAAAGAATGAGTAAAGAGCTTATCCAACAATAGAGTAGCTGCATATCTCAAACTCGGATCTAGTACAAGCAACTAGAACATGAAAAAAACCTGCTGCAAACAATTTTTTAAGTGGGCTTTGTTCACACTTCAACACTTGTTATCTTCAACGCTCTTAAAGGAAATGGAAGTTTCTGTGAAAATCTCTGCTACTTGGCATTGGAGCAAGCATAAAAACTAACTGACGAATTGTAGAACAGAACTAAGTTTTGTTCCTCTCTGGAAATTTATCTTTTTTTTTTGTCATTCAAATATTATTTTGCAGAGAGCCATCTAGAAATTGTTCCTTGAGAACTTATATACTCAGGAGAAAGAGGCTTTAAGAAGATAAGCCCATCTGATCATAAAAATCCATATTCCTTGATACTTGATATATTAAGAATATATAAACTTACTATATAGTTGAATTTTAAAAATGCAGAAGAGTCAGAGCTTGATCTTGATGTCTAATGTATCACCTGATATGTATGTGTCCCCATGCAAAGTAAATAACATACAGAGCTGTAACAGAACCACAAGATAAACAAGTAGACCATAGATCTTGAACTGTCTTCCACAGCGGCTAACTCTTCTGCATCATCAGTACAAAACCTGACATTTGTTATTAACTGTCTCCAAAGGTAAATTTCATAATGTTTCCTCTGTTTTTTGACCAAAAATGTTACAAAGGCTGAGGTATACAAAAATTCCAGCCAAACAAAGAGTTCTAGCTGGGGTAAATACTAGTATTGTTTTATATAAGAAGGTATAATATTAGGATTTGGTGTCCCTGACACTGGGCCTTTGAACTGATGGAAAGGTAAAATTTCTAGCCTAGACCCAATACTTGTTTTTATGACATTAATGATATATAAAGTTTATGTAACTCTTGCGATAATTAAAACATGTTAAATAAAAAATAACTGGTGCTTTAATGAGAAATATAATGACAAGCATTGCTTGTCCTTATGCTAGGAAGGATTGGAATATTGAACAGGGAAGAGCTAGGTAACATTTAGGACTGGAGCACTTGGGTGAAGTTTGCATTTAAAGACTGAGAAAATGTCTGTTTCTAGTGATGGGCTATCACTTGGATGTGAAGGCAAATCGAGGGAACTAGCTGGCTGTCTTAGTTGGTCCAATAATGATAGTGAGTCAGCAGTGAGACTTAACTCTAAGGCAAACATTTCTTAAGTACTATCAAGAAAGCTATTTGCAGGACAAAGAAATGTATTGATGCATTTGCAAAAGGTGGTGCTAAACTTTGGAGTCTGGGGTGCAAAAATCTGCAGGTGAATAGGGGGCGTGTCCTCCACAAGGAGACTGAGCAAGAATAGCTTATTCAGTGTATGAGCTGAAAATTGAGAAGACTGTGTAGATGTATTCTATAAATACATTATGGATGTAAACATCAACATACAAGAGGGAAAAGACATTTAAGCTGAAAGTCAATGATGACATAAAAATCTGAGTACAAACTACCTGTGGACAAATGTAAGCTAGAAATTCAGGCAAGCAGAACCGGATTTTTTTTTTTTTTTATATCATTGAGCTCATTCTTATCCTATACTATTACAAATGCTGTTTTTAAAATAAGCACATTTTTGCCCCAATGTTTTAACTTCCATTAGAAAATTTTTAGCACCAGAAGGTATTAGATTCTGAACCTGCTGTCCACTAAACAGTGCGGGCAAAAAAGCCCAGCTGTTTTAACATGGAAGTTGTGTCCACAACTAGGATTGTGTGATGTGGTTAACTCTGTCAACTGCTTCATGACCTTGTGATCTGTATGAGTTCTGTGCCCCGGTCCTTTTCTATTATTGTGTTAAATTTCTAGATGTTTGTTGTTTTCCCTGGATAGGTCACTCTTTTAAGACTGTTTCTGAAAATTGCTGATTATAAGCAGTGGCCATATTCATACTTCACGTTTATCACTTTGCTTGAATGCATCAACAGTGAATTAGCAGTAAATGGTCTGAGAAAAGTGGTTAATATAGACTAATCTATATTCTTTAATCCTTTGAATGTACTTCCTGGAAGATATATCAAAGATGAGCGTGGTTCACAAATATGTTTAGAAGATAAATACAGGAGGGGAAAAGAATCCTGATTTATGGTCTTTGTAAAGCTCAGAAATAAATACTTTATATGCAGTAATTGACCTATATGATGTATTTTTCCCAGTTTGTTTCAGATCCTTGTGCCAGCAACCCCTGTCACCATGGTAACTGCAGCACTAGCAGTGATGGCTACCTCTGTCTCTGTAGTGAAGGCTATGAGGGAAAAAACTGTGAACACACATTGCACAGCCTTCCAGTCTCTGAACGGACAGAGTCAACGCCACCAAGACAGAGCAGACCAGTCTCATCCACCTTGGAACCTGACATTGTTCTTCCTCGTTCAAGAGCAACTGTGATGTTGCCTACGTGGCAGCCAAAAGCGGGACAGAAAGTTGTGGATCTGAAATGGGATGAAATAGAGGTGAGAATATTCCATCCAAACGAAAATGCATGGAAAACAACTTTTAAGTGTCATCACTGGTGTGTTGTCATTTGTGCATGATTTCTAACATAAGAAGGATGTGGACCTGTTGGATTGAGTCCAGAGGAGGGGCATGAAGGTGATCAGAAGGCTTAAGCACCTCTCCTATGAAGACAGGTTGAGAGAGTTGGGGTTGTTTGGCCTGGAGAAGAGAAGGCTCTGGGGAGACCTTGTAGCAGCCTTTCAGAACCAAAAGGGGGCCTAGAGGAAAGGTGGAGAGGGACTCTTTATCAGGGAGTGTAGTGATAGGATGAGGGGTAACAGTTTAAAACTGAAAGAGGGGAGATTTAGATTAAATATCGTGAAGAAATTCTTTACTGTGAGGGTGGTGAAGTGCTGGAACAGGTTGCCCATAGAAGTTGTGGATGCCCCATCCCTGGAGAAGTTCAAGTCCAGGCTGGATGGGGCTTTGAGTAACCTGGTCTACTAGAAGGCATCCTTGCCCATGGCAGGGGGACTGGAACTAGGTGGTCTTTATGGCCCCTTACAACGTAAACCATTCTATCATTCTATAAAAAGTGGTAGTCAACATACGACACAGTGTTTTCCAATGAGTGTGATACTTCTGAGGTGTTTTCACACACTACATAATAATTAAGTGAACAGGCATGAGTTTAATCCTCAAAAAAGTGTGTTTTCATCATTTTTTGCTGTCCCAAACAAATTTGTTAATGTTTTTACTGTAAAATTTATTTAAATCAGTTTTTGAAAGAAAAATCAAGCTATGTTTTATGACTCTCAGATTATATCTGAGGTATAAGTAGTTATAGGGCTGTATCCCATTTCAGAGGAAGTTCTGTTGGGCAAAGGCTGGAGAAGAGAGCTTTATTTCTTTGAATTCCATCTTCCATATCTGTTATTTTACAGTAGAAAGTATGAAAGGCACCAAATATAGAGTTTGGAGAGAGCACTGAAGCAGAAACAAACAATGATCCGCTTTTATTACTTAGTTTAAATGCTGTGTCATCTCTGCATGGGTGGTCCATATGTCCTGATCAATTAAGGGCATGCCCTTCTCTGTACCAGATTTCCCTTGTGTGTCTTCCTCAGTCTGTGGTTTGGTATTGTATAAGTAACATTTCTGCCTGGTTTGCATTTTAGGTAGGTTCACAAAACATTTCAGGCGAACATTCACATATGGGTATTTTAATAGCTGAAATTCACCCTTCTGTGCGTCTTCTGTTACCTGAGAAAAACAAATTATCAACTGAAATTGCATTATTAAAACTAACATGGAAATTTCTTGTTACCCTATTATGAAATTACTTCTGTTGATATTTTTTTAATTTATTCTCATGGGTATTCTCGTGGGTTTTTCACAGTCTTTCTAGTGTAGCGTAATGACTTTCTGTTCTTTGGAGTTCACAGTAAGAGAGTTGCTTATCTGAAAGAAAGATATTTCAGTTGCTAATTCAAGAGATTCTCTCTGATCTATATTAATCTAAAGTGAGTTGGTTTGCCTGAAGGTCTGTGTTCCAAATCCTCTGGTGGAGGCTTCAAGAGTAGAGTTGAGTGTAAATCAGGAAAATACTACCTTTCCTCTTAGTTTTAAAAGCTTTGCAAAGCTTGATCCTTTCTTGCCCTCTTAAAACAAAAAAAATAAAGTAACTGTAGGCTTTGTATTGCAAAAATTTATGTTTTGATCTTTCTTGAGTTTCAGAGGCAACAAAGACTGCTATTTCTATGCTGTGGGTGCTTTTTTCACCCTTTTCTTTAAATCTTCCAAGTCAGCCTGTTTTTCACACTGTTCTATACTGATACCCCAAGTGAACTAATGTTCTTCATACTCTTTCATCTGCTCAGAGAGAAATTTTGCCAGAAACTCTCCAAATGAAAGCTCTTCTCGTCTTGCAAGGATGAAGTTTCCATGGAAGTTTTTCCAGGAAGTTTTGGAGACTCAGAACACTCATGAACACCTGAGAGAAGCAAACTCTCTGAGAGGTGTGATGTATGGTTACAATTGGTCATTTTTTTCTGTATTCCTTAGGTATAAGGGATATACTTAGCAGTGCTTGCTTGAGTAAACTTTCTTGGTAGTGTCTGCACAAGTAGGTGACATACAGATGTCTATCAACAAATCAACTGTTAGAATTTTAATGATAGCAAGAGCCTACTCCTATATATTACTTTTCCTTATTAGATCTCAAGTTTTTTTTTTAAAGGAAATTAGTAGTATTCTTCACATTTTTAGATGGGCACACTGAAGGACAGAGCAGTAAAGTGATTTGCCAGGTGCGCAGCAAGGAATTAGAATGCTAAGCACACAAGTCCTAGTCTAACCTTTTATTTATACTGCAATATCACTGCTCAAATTCAGGCTTTTGGAACTAGTGATTAGAGGCTACAATAATCATGTACTTCTTCTTGCAATGGGACAGCCTTTGTTTTGCATGTGTTCTTAGTAAATTATAATCCTTTAAAAGGAGTATGGCTGGTCAGGTGGAAAATCCTGAGAGAAGAATATTCCTGCTCTGCAGCATTGCAATATACTTAATGAATAATCCTTCCTGAAACAGAAATTTTTGTATCTTTGACTGCTTCATGTGTTGCAAAACGTTCATGCTGTTTTGCCAAAGTATACTATGGGTGCAGAAGGAGACTGAACAGAGTCATGGAGGAGTAATCCCTTTTGAGGCTGCCAAATACAAAGAAACTCCATCCTTAGGAAAATCTTTGATATGGAAATGGGTGGAAGCTGGAAGAAATATGCTTAACCTTTTCTTACCCTATTTTCTTGGGATGCCCTCTTATGATTGCCGTTGGAGTTAAAGTACTAGAATATGTTGACTTTTGGTTTGACTTAGCTCTTCTTATACCTGTCTGTAAGATTTGTTTTGGAAGCCTCTATTATTTTTCTTTTGCTTTTAGAAAATGATATCATGCAAGGAGATGGAAGGAACATAGATTTTGCTAGAATAATCTTAACTTTCTTCTAGGATAAAACTGTAACTTCACTAAATCATTTCTCTACAATATTTATGTATGGCACTTTCTGTACAAATGCCATTCTGATAGGCAACTTGGTGTAAGCATCTCTGGATAGGTAATACACCTTATTATATTTATTTTCAAAACACAAAATAAACAAAATGTTTTTAAAAGCTCAATATGTTCAAACAAAACAGTTCACACAAACTGGATGAGGTTTTGACCAACCTGGTCTAGTGGAAGATGTCTGTGCCCACGGCAGGGGCATTGGAACTAGATGATCTTTATGGCCCCTTCTAACCCAAACCTTTCTATATTCTATTGTATATGTTAGAAGTAAGCCTTTATTTTCTTTCTCTTCTGGTTTTCCTTCAAGCATTGTCCCATATGAAACTTCAGTAGGTAGAAACAAATACACTCATGTGGTGAGGAAGAATGTGATGTCATTGCAGATATATATGTAATGTGGTTTTTTTTTAAGATTGTCTTTAAATTACTTTAGATGGTCTGTTTGTGTTTTTTAGTTTAGCCATCTAATTAGGATAGAAATGCTCTTTATTTTGCCTTCTGAAAATCATTTTCCAGTCAGTTCTGTTTTAAAAATGTCCTACCGGTTCTGGCAGCTTTTCTTTTTGTTTTGTTTTGTTTTGTTTGTTTGTTTGGTTTTGTTTTTTATTTTTTTTGAGAGAGAGAGACTTTTACAGATTGTTGTCATCTTCTGAGTGTCCTTTCTTATTGTAATGTATTGGTCTTATTTCCCTCATTCTTCCATCTTTCAGTTTTGCAGAGAGCTCCATTAAAACAGGAGAGAGACTTACTTAAAAATCTTTATAAAAAATTCCTGTGGCTGTGGAAAGCTATGTAATTTGTTTCCTAATTCAGGTATCAAAGCTGGAATTTTCATCTCCATAGTATTTGTCTGAAATAGGACACTACTGGAACCATTTTTTGTTCCTTATAAGAGCTGCTGCTTCTTCTTATGGTATTTTGTCTGATCTAAATACCACGTTCATTAATATTTTAAAAATTATCAAATTTCAGCTTTTGTAAATCTTGGGTTTAGTGTCCTAGTTTAGACGATTGTTTTATCAGATTCACAGAGCATGAAGTCATGGCCAGTTAGAAATGGAGCTCCTAGGTAAAGACACCAAGCATTGCAGCTCTCTTGATAGAAGAGGCAAAATCCTGCATTTTGCGTTTCACTCTTCTGATTACCATTGAAATATTTCCTATGTGTGCTTTTCATGTTAGGTAATCCTAAATTCTGATGTGTTTGCAAACCAAAGTATTTTTGGTTTGTTTTTTTCCATTTTCACAAGGTTAAATCTCAGCTCTTGTTATGCAGCCACTTAGTTCAGCCCTTGTTTCCTTAATTTTTTGTCCTTTTTTAATTCAAAGTTTCAAAGACATCAATACCTATATTGAACAGTAAGGTAAAAGAAGTGCTTAAATTACATTTTTTCCCCCTTGTGTTCCAAGGTAATAGATGCATGAAATTGTAAAACTACATAAATACTTTAAAAGCCAGTGTATTTTTAGATGTAGTATAAGATTATGTGAGAATAGACATGTTGATTTCTTTTTTTCCCCTTTGTTCCACTGGGCATATAGATTCTCAAAGAAAATGAATGTTTAAATGTTGACAAATATAAAAGGAAGAACGTTAGCCAAACTAATTTTGGATTAATTGTCTTTTGAATGTTGGCTTCATAATTTTGATTTCTGAGATAGAAAAATTGTAACGATTTTTTTTTTCAAAATTTATTTGAACATATACAATAAAATTGCATCTCACTTTATTTTCATAAACTACATGTACTCATATATGCCAGAGAAATCAACAATGAATTGAATAGTCTAGACATTTTTGGGAAATGTGAATACACAGTATTTCTCTTGCTGAAGTCAAAATCAGCTCTAAGTCTCCTAAAAGTTATTACTTGCATCATATGTTCCTGTTTTCACAGGTGTTTCATAGTAATGTTTGAAATAAGAATTTAAACTTTATTTAAACTTTAAAGTTAGATTCTGGCTATTTCTTCTTAAGTGTGTCAGGGTGCATTTTTACATTGTCAGTAAGGTTGATGTAAAAAGGTTGCACACGTGTTCTAGATTACTGAAAAAATAACATTGCAAAATCTGCCAGCAATTTGAAGATGAAACTAATGGATTATTATTTTTACAGTGTGATATTTCATAGGCAAGCTAATGAAGGTACCCGAGAACTACTTAAATAAAATTACTGATGATGTTAATGTAGGCAATAGAAAGACTCAATTATACCACATAAAATATCACTTATTTGAAATAAAGGTATCATTGGAAATGCTAATAGTTTTCAAACTGCCTTTATGAAGTTACTACTTGTGGCGCTGGAGGCACGGACTCCGCTAAGTGGTGAAGCGAAGATGTTTATTGTTTCATTTTTCCAGCATATATAGCTTCTGTCGTTTGATCACGCGTTGTGCTCTTTACACAGATAGGTTACAAGTGGATACCCATACGCTCTTGTGAGCAATACAATTGGCTACATTTAAATGTTTATCCCGCCTAGCTAACAAAACATTGCTATTTTGGTACACTGCTGTCTGTTTCACAACACACACACATCAACATAAGAGGAGATTGTTTTACTGATCTCAAGGTCTCCTTCCCATCAATACAAGAACACCTGCCGAGTTCTTGCTCAGCAGCTTGTCTCCAACTTTCTCATTCCCACGCTACTTTACAAGATATGAATAATTAAGCAGCCTGTCTGATTCTTCTGTGTTGTATGGTATCCTGTATTGTGTCTTCATCTAGTTAATACAGTAGCTAATTTTTATGCCTAGAAGGCATCACAAATTTGGCAAACACACCCTTTCACTCTCAACTCTGTTTGTAATTTTTTTTCCATCTGAAAGCACTGTTTGTCCAAGCAACTGTTACTTGGAAAGAATAGTAATGGGCAAGTGGGGGAGTATTTTTTTTAAGTGATCTGTGTTTGGAAAAAAACGTATTTCAATATAGTAGAAAGACAATATCAGTATTTGCTATTATAAATCCTTCATGATGTGATATTTCTTGGATGTGGCAAATATTAGAGCTTTATTTATTATTTTAAAAGACTAGAAACCTATTCATCTTTTTCTAAACATGATCTCTTTTAAAGGAAGATGCCTTTAGAAGTTCACGCTTATGTGCAGGAAATTTTTGTTAAATAAAAAAACAAACCTGAAAGGATGTTTGTTGATAAATGCTTTGGTCCATCCCTGTACTATTAGTGCGATTGTTTAAAAAATATTTCATGTTTTCTTTGGTCAGATTTTCTGTTTTAGTGTTAATTAAAACTATTTTTATTTTCAGATAACCCCAGATGTGGCTTGCGGAAATGCCAGTTCCAATACCTCTGCTGGAGGCCGGCTTATCTCCTTTGAAGTTCCACAGAATACATCAATAAAGTAGGAATATTTGTCATGTGTGATAGAATATAAAACCATTTTTATTTTAATTTGCCGGAATATTTTAGGTAACAGTTTTTCAGGTCGGCAGAGTTGTCAAATGGCTAAAAGTATATGAAAGAACTTCAGACAGACTTCAGGCGTCTAGCAGTGCCAGGACAGCTCTTTGTTTGGTATATTTTTTCCCATATTCATAATGTTTTAAAAGATGGAAATATGTAAGCTTCTCTGGGCTATCAGAATGCATTAGAAATTAGGGCAGACATATTGACAGTGTCAGTTTGGAGAAGATGACATTTCCTTATATCTGAAGATGCACTTGCTAGTAGGAAGCGTTATTGTTGAACGTATAAATGCATGTATTTTGTGCATTTCTCTTTGACTTCTGGATTATTGCTTTGGGTGTCATCATCAGCTGTGAAATCTTTGTGTATGTCCTACAAACCACACTTCTCAAAAATTAGATTTGATTCTGTCTTATTCACTTTTCAAACTCATGCTTTTTTGATTAAGTATTTGCTTTCTTACTCTTACTTAACAGAACCTGACTTCCTAGAAAGATCCAATTCCATCAGCTGGGATGAGGCATTTTCTGATTGGAAATTTTATTTCAAATAAAAATGTGCCAATGTAGTTCTCTGGCTCACAGCTTTACTGCAATTTTAGACTTAGATTTTCCCAAAATAGCCTACTTTTCTCATATTGTCATATTATCTTTCAGAATTTCAGCTTTCAGTTAAAAAAGGCCATGCTCACAGGAAAAAACAAACTGATGCAAGCAGACAAGCTGCAGACAGTTTGGAGCAGTAACTGTTAAACGTGTGAGTGTCCCACTCTCCCGTGGGTCTGAATCGAGCTCATTCATGAGCATTAAGCCTAAGTCAGGGAGAGATCTGCGAGTGTGGATGGTCTGAGAAGCTGGAATCAGAGAGGAAAGCAAACAAGTGTCTTTTCTTGAAATCAGTAATAAGTTGGCGTTTGTAGATTTGACAGCTGTATTTAATACCCTTGATCGACATGCCTCTTTTTAAATTAGGTTGCAGAGTACACAGTGATTTTTTGTCTTTTTTTTTCCCACTATATAGTTTTAACAGTGTTTTATATCTGGGTAGATTAATTTAAGTCAATATCTATCTTCATTTCATTGTATTTCCTGTATCAAAGGCCCAAGTAACATTTCTGTTTCAATGGATATGTTTGAAAGGAAAAGAATTTCAGTTTAATAATTTTATTTTGTTTTGGTTGTCAGGTGTGACCTAAGCTGTGAAACTAGTTGCTATCCTGTTCTAAAATTGAGATGGTCAGTTTTGGAGGGTAGTGGTGGCAGTTGTTCCTAAAGAGGGCTGAAAATACTGACAAAAAATTGCTTCTTGTATGTCAACATTTTTTCAACTTGTGTTAAACATGTTACAAAAATTTGCATTTTTTGTTTTGAACTCAAATAAGAAGTGACAAGGGAGAAACTGCATTGTGTTTTTAGCAGATTTGAAACAGGAAATTGTGGAACAGAATCGCATCTCTGGGTATTTTGGAGGCTTGTTTTCACCAGGAGAGTATTATCAGTTTTCAGCGGTTGGATGCAGTTTTGTTTGATTTTTTTGAGGATTGTTCAAACTCATTTGGGATTCTTTCAGAGGATATTAATGCAAATATGTCGGCACTTGCCAGAAACATGACAGGTTTTTATTTTTCCTCTAAGGAGGTGAGTAGGGAAAAAAGTACCCAGAGAGAAAAAAAATGCTCACACAGATACAGTGCTCCCTAGTGGAGCCGACAGTATATATGCAGTCGTAGATACTACTTTATCCAATCTGTCAAAATTCAGGAAGGCACTGTGGATTCTGTGACCTTGGGAGCATTACATAGCTCATTTGATTTACCAGAATAAACTGTTCTGAACCTTTGATCTCGTATGTCAAACAAATGAGGATTTCTACTGAGATCCGTCTCCCTGTATTGAACGAACATTGAATGTCCCTCGCTAAACAAGAGGGCTGGATGTACTTCTGCTGCGGAAAATTATGGCATTGTAGATGTAGAAAGGAGGTACTACTCAGCCATAAATACTAAGACTGGAAAAGGATGCTTTACTATTACATAATGTTTATGTAAAACTCTTCCTGTCTTACATAGAAAAAGTATGTCCTTCAAGTATTAAAAATTGATACACTGTATGATTAAATCTGCTATTACATATACTGTTATGCAAGTCTTAGTATTGAAGGTGGTTTTTTTTTTTTAATTTTTGTGAACATGCTAAGAACCTTTAGGCCTTTTCCTGATTCCATACTTGCTACATTTAAGTTTTCCTTATTTGTTGATAAGATTTTGTTCAGTGATGTACTTCCTATTAACACCAATTTTCCTCAGTGTAAATATTCTTTTAATTTTTTCTCTTAGAATAAGGCAAGATGCCACTGCTTCTCTTATCCTGCTATGGAAGGTCACAACCACTGGATTTAAACAGTGTTCACTTATTGATGGCAGAAGTGTCACTCTTCTCCAGGCACTGGGTGGACTTGTTCTTTCTGAAGAAATACTTGCATTGGGAAACAACTACTTTATAGGTGGGTAATGTGCTGACCTTCTATTTATCACCTATAAGTGACAGGTGATGATTTACCCAACACTTAGATAAACAAAGAGTTAATTCCCTTAATTTAAATGCTGCTGAAAGATCCAGATACTGGGACCATGTTTTAGACATTGGATCACTGAAAGCAGACAAGAGGTACACAAATTCTTAACAGAGGTTGCATCACTCAGTTTAAAATCTAGATGGTGTTTTTTGCCTGATTGATTTGCGTTCGATAATGCAAGGAATTTTCTATTTTATTTTAACCTACTGTAAAGCTTTTGGTAGATGCTGCAGTTAATATCTTTGAATGTTTGAGGTGTTTCTTTGTCAGATAATGTATCATGGCATACTTTGTAAAGAAACTTAAGCCTGTACAGTAAATTTGAAAAAAAAAAGAAAAAAAAAGAAAAAAAGAAAAAAGGAAATATGATCTTCTAACAGTGCTTAGAAGACTCCATTTTCTCTTCTAGTTTTGTCTCTGTGAATATGAAACCTTAGAAATATAGTATAAGTTTCATTCAGCAAGTAATGTTAAGCATCCTGGTGGAAGGTGTGTAATGAAAATAGGCTGATATGTTATTTTTAGGTGTATGCGGAATAATATTGATTTAATGCAGTGTTTATGCATAGACACAATAGACCTAATTAAATTGAGTTTTCTGGGCAGATGGTTTATTATACCAATGACATGAAACCAAAGTCATTGTATTAACTGCATTCATTGTAATCTTCTTGAAATGCTGTATATCTTATAATGAAACATAAGCTGCTGCAAATTGTTATTCAGCAACTTATCATGCTAATAAATGTAAAATTAAACGCATTCTGATGCAGAAACATTCAAATTCTAAGTGTATAGCTAATACAGAAAAAAACCTCAAATGCAGTAGTAGTGCCATGTTCTCTCCTTTTTGAGATGTCACTTAACAAAGATAGTGCTTGAAGGTTGGTTAGTGTAATAACTTACTTACTGTCAGCAGTGTTTTCTTTTATTGATGTTTATTTTCTTCAAATCATTTTCCAGTTCCTTATATTGTTTTATTATTTACTTCCTTCCAAGATACTAGCATTTCTACTTTGAATTATTTACTCTATGCTAGGTAATATGAGGTAGAAATGTATCTTTTCCTTGATGAATATAAAACAAGGTTTAGATCATAAAATTGCACTAATCATCATGCTTATTTCATGCGGTTCAAGTTTTCTTAGACTTCTTATTTTACCTCCATCTCTTTTTTTGATACTTTTTTGGTCTTTCTTCTTAATTTATTCATGGTGATATTTGTAGAATTTTCCTGTTGTAGTATAATTTCATTTAGGTAAAGAACATGAATCAGAAATGGCTACACATGGAACAGCAGGGAGGCTCCAATAATACAGTGATACATTCCTGAACAGGGGCATCTGAGCACTTAGTAAAGATGAGTGTAGGTAGAGTGCATTTGAATTTTTATAAATCCTATTTATTTTAGCAAATGGACAGATTACCTGTAGCGCTTTTGATAGAAAATGAATATGAAATATTCTCTCTGCGTATCTTTTAGTCCTGTGGTATTTCAACTCTATGCTATGATATAATCAAGTAATAAGATAAATCAACTGTTTTCTGGAGTAAATTATTTTATGTGACCTTAATTTAGTTATAGCTTTTCCCAGAATAATTTTACTTTTATTAAAGCACTTGAGCAGGAAAAGGGCGAAATACTAAAGGAATAGGGAAACTGAAACATGAATTTAAGTGTTTGTGACCTGTCAAAATTTATTGTAAGAAAGAAAATACAGAGTAGCCTCTAGATTTTCTTCTCAATTATATGGAAATATTCTGCTTACTATCCATTATGAGTCTTCATCCAATAAAGTGTAAGCTTTGGGCGTAAAACTTAAAAAAGGATCTCTGTCATTTGGTGTGGAAAATGCTGGGTTTTTTCTGAGCTCAACTGGAATCCATAATTCAGCTAAGGTATATGTAAAAATAACTAAATCTTTACTTCAGATTTGATTCAGATGTATAGAAATGGTCTGTGAATCTGACACACCTCATTTAAGTTTTTAGTTTTCAAGATCTCAGTTTTCAATAAGATCAGATGAATGAAGTTTTTCTTATAGGTAACATTCCATATATTTCTTGATATAGATTCCAAACCTGTTCTAAGGTACAATAAATGAAAGTGGATTATCTTATATAAAAAGCAATAATGTAGCATGTGCTTTTGTTAATGATATTTAAGCTAGAACAATCATGAGGCCATAAGATAATGTAGGATGCTGTAAGCATAGAATCACACAGTAAGGCTGTGAACCATGTATTTACTTCATATACTTTTTCCTTCCTTCTTCCAGTCTTCTTCTGTTTATTCAAATGAGATTTTAAGTGATTCTTCTCTTAATTGGTGAATGATGAACAATGCAATTTTTTTGACCTTTAAAAAAATTTCCAATTAGAACTATAAAAGAAAATGGGAAGATCTGAGTGTGGGGGTTTGTTTTGTTTGGGGCTTTGTGTGTGTATCTTTTGATCTACATCTTACTTGAGTCACTTCAGTGTGTTGCCTCCAAGTTTGTTACTCAGCAAGATACTTTAATTACTTTTGGAAAATTGTTCTGAATAAGATTGTTGTGTCAAAGTTAAAACATTTAGGTAAATATTAATTGTGTCACCATGAGGTAACACAAAAATTATTTTAAAATTATTTAGACAAGATTGAAAAGACTCAAAAGTCACAGTAATGTACTGATTTGCTGATCATGTGATTCAGGGCACAATGTCTACAGGCTGGAAAGCATTCTGTCTCTGAGATTTAAAAATAGACACCTTGGTCACTGCAGTTTACCCCAGAGACAGTACCTGCGCTGCATGAGAAGGAAAGATTTGAAGAAAGAAGAAGAGTGTAACTTAACTAAATAAAAAAGAGCACTCTGTTTTCTATAATGTGATCTATGAAATGTCTGCTGCATCTGCAAACAGTCTTTTGAAGTGCGGGAAAAGAGTTATGATGCTGTGATTATGCAGCATGATTACGTTGTTCAATTAGGGCATTTACTCCATTAAAATTAGCCCTAGTAGATGAGAGAGAGTACTAACTTGAAGACTGACTTGTATCTTCTGTAACACATTCTTACCATGACTGCTTTGCTTAGAGTATTTGTAACGAAAAAAGACCAATGAAGTTCAGATTTTGAAGTGAAAAGCCCCTGAAAGTACCGATTAATTCAGTAGATTAGTTGGGTTAGCTTTAGGATGAAGCATAAACCAAGGTGCTGGTGGCTTTTAACATCAAGTTACTACTAGACCAAGGTAATCGCTAGATGTTTGATCTATAGTACGAGCCTGGTGAACTGTTGATCTCTGCCCAACTATTTGCAACAAAAATACTTCATTTGATGCCAAGAGAATTTAAAAAGTTTTGTGCACAAATTTAGGACTTTAAAAAACAAAGGTCAATGAGGTCATTTCTGAATAGCAAAGGTTTTATTTGATACCTATACAGAAAAATAGTTGTTCTGTGGGATTTGCCAAAGAGGTGGTTGGGAAGTGAAGGAAGAGGGAATTAATCATATCTTTTAAGTAAGATGGTAATGGTAATATGGTAATAAAGGGATCAACATTTGAAACGTTATTTCATGGAAATTCAGCCTTTTACTTCAATAAAGTTATAGCTTCCTGCTATTTGTCCTGATGGTCTTTGGAGTTAATGAATAATTCTTGTATAAACCATTTATCATATTTATAAAATGTCTCATCAGTATTTGTTTTAATTCAGGATCTTTATATCTTCATGCTGTCAGTAACTGTGCTAGAATATTTGAAAATGAGTAACTGGAAAACTTCACCTTGTTACAGTCACACGCCTATTCTTCATTGCAATGTATCTTGAAAAATTGAAATCAGATGAAATGCATTTTACAAGTCTGAAAAAATGAGATAAGAGTACCCTGATGCACTTGCACTGTCAGTTTGTGCATGATTCTTTCAGACTGAAATTCTCATGAATCTTAATAGGTTACAGCTGAGGATCTCTGTGGTGAGTTGAAAGTGCTGCTTGTTCTGTGTTTTGTGCGGAATCAATCCACCCAACATTGTGCACTTCTCTTTTTCAGGGATAGTATATTGGATTTGTGAATAGAAAGAGGAACACATATATCATTTTCTATACAAGTTTGTTCCAAGTGCAAAAGATTTACTAAATTGATTAAATATTACTTCACTTGAGAAAATAATGTATTAATATATTCCTTTAGAAAAATAATAAAAAAAAACCCTTACTTAAGGACTTTAAAAGGCGTGTTCAGCTTGTATGGCAACTCTCAATCTTCTATGATTTGTTGCATGCACCTGTTTTATTCAGATGTTCTTTTTTATTCAATCACACTCTGATTGACAACTGGAACATTTATTCTGAAAACACAGTCTGCTATCGCAATAATGAAAAAACCCAAACCCAACACATAATAAAAGCATTAAAATATTTATTTTTTTCAATACTCACATTTTAGAAGTTTTACAGTGACTGTATACTGTCTGTTTCTTCATGAGTTAGATAATTTACTCTGGTGCTAAATTAATATACCTGTTCACCAAGGCAATAAATCTGTGCTTCAGGACTCAACAGATACACCTGTGGATGGGAGACTTACAGTCAGTTGCAATTTTGCACAGTTTCCAGTCTACTTGGTAAATTAGTATAGGTATACCTATACTGCTGTACACTTAACAAATTATATTTAACAGTCCAATTTTGCTAGTAATCAAAACCACCATAGTTTTTTTTTTTTATGAATTTGGAAATTGAGTAGTAAAATTGCATATTGTATGATTATCAGTTCAATTTTAAGAAGTGTTTATTTTGAGGTTTTGAGCATAATGTAGAGCACAGAGTAGGCAGTGCTGACTGTGTGTGCGACCTACTTCTTTCCTTTTTCCCAAAAGTATAAAAAATGTGATTATGTTTTCAGGTCTTTGTCATGGTTATTAGGGTTTTAACTCTGTTGACAGAACCTGCTTCTCATCAGTTTCCATAATAAAATGTTGGAAAAATTGCTCTTCTGCCTTGGTGTGCCTACTGCTGAAGAGACAATGATGGGAGCTATTTCAGAAAAATAGTAAAACAGAGACTCAGGCTTTAGTATTTTGCTTCCATTTTCCCATAGGTAATCTGACAGAAAAGTTTGTATAGCTGTAGTGGTAAAAAGATGCTTGTAAATAGCTTGAAATTACTTGCTTTTTGACTTTGTGCTTTATTTAGTAATTCCACGGTGCAGCTTAAAAAGTAGCTTTCATGAGATATTACTACATTAGGTTTTTTTTTTTTAGTTTAGTGTCTGCTTATAAAATGAGATGAAGAAATTTATAAGCAATATTGCTATTTCTCAGACAAGATCTTACACATAATAAAGTAGAATGGTCAATATTTAATATGAATGAATATTTTCTTCTGAAAAGAAAATAAATCCTCCAGCACAATCTATAAATTATAATGCTTATTTTCATCACAGCAAAGAAAGACCGGTGTAGACCAGGTGTGTAATCTGAGTTTTTTCCAAGATGTCCAGCCTTTTAGATCCATACAATTTAACTAACTGGTTTAAGCTATAATTATAAAGTATTTCTAAAGTATTTCCTTAAATAAAATTGGTACCTTTACAAACTCACTTGAAAATGGATGCTATAGCATCTTTACAGTGAGATGAAGAATACTGATGCTATTCAAATGTCGACACCTACAAGGCAGCTTGCTTGAATTCCACAAAACTTTCTGAAGTTTTCCTTAAAAAGGAAAATTAATGCTTGGGTCCTCAAGCACCAGAGATCTGCTGTGTTTTAAGAAGTGTGTGAACCATATGTTTCTATTTACAGAAAAGATAATATTTTCCTAGGCAAAATGCTGTCCTGCCTTTCTAATGCAAAAAAGTAATTTCTTTAAATATCCCTGCCCTGAGCAGTTAGTTGCTCTCTTGATGCTCTTTGCGTTGTTTAATGAAGCTCCTTTCAACATCTCATACATTAACAAGTGGTCACCACTAATATGAATACAAATATATTGAATACGCAAAATGAAACTTAGTGTACAAAATATTTTATTAAAAATAAATAATCTAGAATGATAGAAAGATATTCTGAAACAAGTCAGTCTGATTTTCTACCTCTTTTTATGTGGCTATAGAATTTCAGATAGGAGTTGTGACTGTGTCTTTTGGATGGTGTGTTTTGTGTTGTTTACATGTATTTAAAACACACGCGTATTTCCATCAAAGGAAAGCAGTTTGCTGCATGTTGAAATTGTTTTTACTTAAGCAAAAATGAAATAGGACAATTTTATTTTATAATAGGAGATGTGTGAAATGAATTCACTGAAAGTCACGTAATCAAGTTTCTCTAGCTTTAACAAGTTACCATGTGTCAGCTGAGCATCTGTGTGAGCTCCTAGCCCATGGCATATGCGCTGTCACTTGACTTAACCCTCTTTCACTCTGGACTAAAGTCACATTGCCTTGCACATGCCACGGTTGGAGTCTTCACACAGTTCTGCTGCTCAGCTGAAGTGCAGTAACCTGTGTGCGTGACTGTTACTTTTGTGCAAGTCAGCCTCACTGATAAGGGAATTTGGTGACAACTGCTCCAGTTAATGGGGTTTTCATTTTTTGTGTGCAATTTGCCTGGAAGGGCTCTGTTGTAGGCAATATTGAGTATTGTGCTCAACTGTGAACATTCCCCTGAGGTTCTGGGCATAAAAGCTAACCTTGCAGAAAATGGCCTTTTGATAAACAATAGTGGCAGCGGAAGTGTGAACAGCATAAAAGGTTCAAGGGAGTGTTAATTTCAAAGACTTTTAAAAAAGATAGCTGAATACTGAACTTTTTGCCTTATAAGGCTGAAATCCAAACCATTCAGAAGAAAGCTGTAAGGTTATATAAGAAAGGACACCTTTATAGATATGATAAAAAAATCAATATCCTGCTCTGCCTTTTGTAATCAATTTACATGTACCTTGTCTTGCCTATAAGTAGATGTAAACATTAGACTATTTACTTTTTTATATATTTTACTATGCTTTAAGGTAGCATCTAAATAATTTTTATGCTTTAGAATAGTCTTTAATTAATCAGTAAACTATTCAGAATTAATTTTTTTTCACTGAGTGGGAAGTTATTTTTCTAGTCTGTCTTTGGAGGTTCATCTGATCAAATTTGTAATGCTTGGCAAACCTTCTGTTTGTTTGTTTATTTTTAAGATTTCTCTTCAAATATGACTTTTGTGACCAATTCACAGTCAAGATGTTTACTTTCAGCTGATCACTTGGCACTGTGAGATCTTGGACAAGTCTGTCCAAGATGTTTAACCTCATCTGTAAAACAAGGATACTAATGCATGATTTAAAAGAAAGTGTGAGGCACATCTTAATAAAGCTGATAAAATATTTTGAGATCTTTAGCTATTAGTGTAACATTCTGTACAGCTTATTTAAATGTCAGGTAGCCACTCATAAATCTTTAAGTTGAACCCAGTCACTACAGATAAATCCTAGCTAATGTTGCCATCCAGTCTACTGCAGCTCACCTTATCGCAGTCCCAGCTATGTCATTTGTATTCCACCACACTTAACTGCTTTTGTGAAGTCTGGTATCAGAGATTCTGGTGGTCTACATTTGTGCCCAAAATAGTTCACTATCAGCTTGGCAGCAGTGTGGAGATGCTGACAAATAAGCACATAATGGGGAAATTGTGATACAGGATATCTATAAGAAGATTAGTCTTGTCACCCTTCACTGGGCTTTCACCATTATTTTGGACAGCAAGCAGAGTCCTTGAAGCCATGGCAGAAGGTCACACTAAGCTACTGTCACATCTCCTTAATAAGGTGTATGGAAGTCGTTTCATAAGTGTAAGTGTACTCTTGTTAGCTGACTATTTCATAATCCTGTCATGGATTTCGGTCGAATCAAGCTATTAAGTTGGGTAAATGTTTAAAAATTGCATTTGTTATAGAGCAAGTGTAATGGAACACATAATTCAGGATTTTTTGATGCTAAGTGAATCCAACTGGTTTCCTCAGTTCATAAATATAAATATATTTTAACTGTCAGTCCTGCAAAAGTGAGCTCAAGCTTGAACGTCAAGTTCTGGCCAATTTCTTCCCAAAGTATTGATAATAATTTTCTTGCACCCAAATTTTGCTTTCTGTTACACCTGTATAACACTATTATTGTCAACCTGCCTCTGGTAGAATTGCAATAATCTTACTGAGCAACTTGACCCGCAGCACATTTATCTTTATCACTGTAATGGTGATTATGTCTGAGAAGAAAGTATTTGTTTGATTTTCAGAGCCCAGGATGAGTTTTTAGTGTTGGCAGTGAAGGAGGTAAAGAATATCTATTTTTAAAATTAATGTGACTACAATATCAACTTGGAGAAGAAAAAAAATACAATGAGAAGTTTCAGTCACTTAACAACAACAATCTTTAATTTGCCATTTCATGTGAATTTTTGAAAAATAAAGTATTTGAAACAGTTCTTGAATTGATTCGCAATAAAATTTATATATACTTTCAAAAGCAGTATCTGACCAAGGCTACTGTGTCAAAGCACAGTAAGAATGCTGATCTGTATAGAATTTGTGAGAGTTGTATGCCTGATAAATAGTGCTATTTGTGGGCAAAATAGCACTTTTGTTATTGCAGCTCTATTTTTGTATCCCCAGATGCTATGTTGCCTGGTGGTATCATTAGAGAATGATCTTAGATGTTCTGTACAAGTATCCTATGGTACTGGTGGCACGGAAGTACTGCATCAAAGATTGCGAATGTCATTGACTACCTGTTTCTCACTTCTTGATTTCTGCTTATGTATGATGAGTGTCCAAAGGCAAACTAGGAAAAGATTCCTGACCCATTTTTTTTCAAATGCTGTAGAACAGTATTAGTGTCAGGGCCCTGAGGGTATTGACAAGGCATTAATGACCCTGCCCATTAGGGTCATGGAAAAGGTGATAAATGATTGTCTATTTATAAATGAAAAGCATGCCTCTATTATTTCAACATGTAAAAGTAAATTTTCACAATCAAGTGCATTGTCAGAGCATCTTGTTATGTTTCTTCATTTTTTAGGTCCCTAAAATGAGTTGAACATAGCTTCCACGAATGAGTGGAAGGATTGAGCTCTCTTAGATTTGCTAGATGAATAACCATTATTTGCCCTATAGAGTGCCATTAGAGAGGTAAATTGGTTTGTATAATCGAACTGAATTTACTACTTCATGCTTAGGTCAAAAAAGGCACTTCTGCATGGTAGTGATTAGATGCCTGTGGTGGTCTGTGGTGTATGTTAGCTATACCGTATGAAACATGGACAGTGGAGTGCTATTGACATGAAACAACATCTGGATAAAATTTGGACATAATTTTAGGAGAAAGGAATAGAATTCAAGTCTCTCTTTGTACTTTTTCTGGTGAGTATTGTAATCAAAATTTAGTTCTTCTTTTCCTCTCCCTCCTCCCCTAACTCCTCCCCAGCTTCCTTTCTTTAAATTATTCTTATGTCTGCAAAGTTCAATGGTCACAAAAGAAAAGATTTAGCTTGCTGGATAATATGTGAGAGATGTGGTCAAAGAGAAAATTAATCTTGTCTCTTTTACACTTTAGTTTAATTCTATAACTTTCCTCTATCTGTGAATGAACTAGCAGACATACTTATGTAGCTTCTATCCTGGGTTATAAACTATGGTTCAGTAATGAACCTTAGGCTTATAAACTATGGTGCAGTACGCTCTGGTAGCAGCCATATTGTTTCTGGAGACTGAAATCGGGTCTGGAAACACAATAGCTTCATTAAGTTACTGCATGTAATGAACTGAAGATGTGGTGCAAGCACACCCAGTAACACACTGCTTCGCTTCTCAAGGACTGATACTGTCTGGTTTTCTTCCATCTGTATATATCCCAGTTTCCCATTTTCTACATAACAAATAACTGACTGTACTGTACACCAGGAATGGGGTGGAGAAACGACATCACTTTATTCTGGGTTTTTTGTTATTTTTTTTTGTTTTCCTTCCCATTAGTGCCAGGGTTATATACTGTGCAGTGAAGCTGTAGGCACTTAGTGTCTTTGAGAACTCCACTGCTTCGCAAGATGAAGTTGGCTACTGACCCCGAAAGCTTTTGGTGTGGGAAAGTGTTGAGAGAGAAAAAGAGAACAGATGGAAACTGATAGACATCCCACTGTTGTCTCATTTTCTTTGGAAACCAGGCTAAAAATAAGTTAAAAACTTGGGGACTAAGCTTCATTGTGAGTGAGTGCCTAAACTCCTTGACAGTCATTCTTTCTTATCCAAGAAACACTTAGGTCGGCTTGAAGACCTATACTTCAGTGAATTGGAACTTTAATGTAGGGAAATATTACTGTGTTTCTGCTGTAAAATGATTATTGTTTCAACAGTAGTTGAATATATGTTAAGATTGGAATACAGAGAAATGTATTGGAGGCAATTGCAGCAGGTGAGTGTTGGTGTGTGTAATAGCACCGAGTGCACACTGACAGTTGTGATTTGTAGTTGAGTCTTAGGCCTGCTGTTAGCGTGATAGGCAATAAGATGATGTTCTGAGTTGGTGGCTTATTAGCTTCAGTCTTCCTTATTTTGTCAGTCCACTGTTGGAAGGGGCACTCCAACTAAGGAAAATGTTGTTCAGAAACGGGGCTTGCAAGGGAAGCAAATCAGTTTGTGTAGTCTGGAAAATCTACAATCAATGTAGTGGTAGTCTAAATAGCATGATGTGATCTTGCTGAAAGCACCTGGACACAATAATGACATGTCATATTTTATTTTGACTTTATTATTTGTTTTTCATTCTTAACTTTCTTGATGTGAGAGAAATAGGAGCATACATACTTTGTGCTCCTAGCATAAAGGCTCACCTAGGTTAGTGAAACTACCAGGGTTGAATGAGCTCTTTTAATATCTTTATTGCATCTTTTTAAATATCTTTATTAATGATCTAGATAAGGGGATTGAGTGCACCCTCAGTAAGTTTGAAGAGGACACCAAATTAGGTGGGAGAGTTGATCTGCTTGAGGGTTGGAAGGCTTTACAGAGGGATCTGGACAGACTGGATCAATGGGCCAAGGCCAATGGGATGAGGTTTAATAAGGCCAAGTGCCGGGTCCTGCATTTTGGTCACAACAACCCCAGGCAACACTACAGGCTTGGGCTGGAAAGCTGCCCAGCAGAAAAGGTCCTGGGAGTGTTGGTGGGCATCCAGCTTAACATGAGCTAGCAGTGTGTCCAGATAGCCAAGAAGGTCAATGGCATCTGGCCTCTGTCAGGAATAGCGTGGCCAGCAGGAGTAGGGCAGTGATGGTGTCTCTGTACTCGGCACTGGTGAGCACCTCGAGTACTGTGTTCAGTTTTGGGCCCCTCACTACAGGAAGGACATTGAAGTGCTGGAGCGTGTCCAGAGGAGAGCCACCGAGATCATGATGAGTCTAGAGAACAAGTCGTATGAGGACAGGCTGAGGGAACTGGGCATGTTTAGTTTGGAGAAGAGGAGGCTGAGGGGGGACCTCGTTGCCCGCTACAATTACCTGAAAGGAGGTTGTAGAGAGGTGGATGTTAGCCTCTTCTCCCAAGTGAATAATGACAGAATCAGAGGAAATGGTCTAAAGTTGTGGCAGGGGAGGTTTAGATTAGATATTAGGAAGAATTACTTTACTGCAAGAGTAGTCAGGCACTGAAACAGTCTGCCCAGGGAGATGGTGGGGTCACCATCCCTGGAGGTATTTAAGTAACATGTAGACGTGGCTCTTTAGGGCATGCTCTAGTGTCCAAGAGTATTGTTCTTTTTGTGGTTGGACTCGATGATCTCAGAGGTCCCTTCCAACCATGATGATTTTGTGATTCTGTATGATACCGTGCGTACTGCCAATGAAGTCATGCAGGCATTTCTCAGATTACCAACTGAAAGAGCACAAAGCTGGAAAATATTTCCTCTGCAATCTAAATGACTACTCACATCATATTATGATTTGTTATATTTTAAAATTGTTTCCATAATATTAACGTAAATAGTGCAACCCTGAATTCTTCAACTTAAAACGCTCTGATGTCACTGTGTTCTAAGTAGCTTTAGAAAACCAGCAAGAACACAATTATCTTTTACTTTAAGCAGCTGTAGTTTTTCTCCAGACCTTAGGTGAAGGGATGTGAACATGCTTCTGAAATTATTCTCCTACCTAGAAGTTAAAAATAGAACTTAAAACTCATTCTAGTTCCATTGCTGTTATGGGAATTGGAGAAGAAATTAATTGAAGTGTTACGACCTAAGTTAAGCAGGGAGTCATATCTAGATGATCAGACGAGCTTCCTTTGGCCTTAAAACTTAGAGATCTCAGAAAGTAGTATGCAACTCAAATAGAGTGAAAATAAATAGCTGTGTTTTTATTTTTCTATTCTTTGGAAATCAGGTGAGATAATTTGAAATTACAGGAAAATATGTGTCATTCCAGTAAGAACAATGATTTTTTATTTTTTTTTTTCAGTGGTTTGCCTGAGGGCTTTTGATACCAAAATAGTAACAAGACTCAAAGTACAAAGAAGGTTGATTTGATATTCCTTTAGGGAACTGTCCTGAAGAATATGTAACAATCTGCTTCAGACAAGCAAATGTGAACCCAAAGACATATTCTAAATACCACATTCTTCCAAGCATTCACATATAATTGCATGACTGTCAGTGACAATAGCATTCAATTGTTAAAGGAAATAATTCTGGCTGCATCTTTGAACAGATGGGTAAAAATGGAATCTTTATTAAGGCCAGAATAAATTGGCTTGCTTTGAAGAGGTCAGAGAATTACAATAATCTTCATTAGCCAAAACAGACCACTAGACATTTGGAACCATACCCAGTATATTTTTTTTCTTAGGCCTGATCTTTTAGAATATTTGGCTAACTTGCAGACACTAAACTCAAGCTGGTGACATCTGATTTGGACATGAGATTCTCCTGCTTTGAAGATATAGTTTAGGGATCATTTTTTCTAGCGTAGATAATTAATTGTTTGAATGATGCAGCATTTTAAAAAGTGAAATCTAAAAATTAAGAGCAAAGAATGGAAATCTTCCATATGATTTTCTATGAAATTTGTAGAATTAGTCATGCTTGACACTTTCATATGCAGAATATAAGTAATGTTTAGCAGCTGTTCTGGCAAGAGAATTCACTTGAAGTTCAGAATGTTTCATATAGCTTTGGCATATTACTGTTCATTATAAATATTTTGTACTACTTTTTTCTGATTGAGTAAATATTATGCTATCTCCAGTCTGCAATGCAAGAAGCTAGATGGTGTTGTAGAATCTTTGGTGTTCCTTTGAGATTCAGGCTGTGAATGGATTCTAGAATTTAAAGTTGAAAATATTAGCAAAAACATTGTCATACACTTCCTGCATCAATTTGCTGTCATTCTTTTTAAAATTAAGGCTATTTAGATTTTAAAAAAAAGCATAAATTCTGACTTGAATTATGCCTCTACTGATTTCTAAAGAAAAGTATAATCCTGCGATGGTTCTGTGTCTGTAACTCCATACTGATACTACAAACAGTCTTACACCCTTAGGAGTCTACCTACGTTAAGGACAGTGAAGTAAAATTTAAGTTTGACTATTTATGGAAGGATTTTTGGGTTTTTTTATGTATATATTCTGCATGCAGTATATACCCTATACCAAACCCATGCTTATGTCACTGCCCATTTATTTTGCTACAAGCTCCCAGAACAAAACAGCTGACTGATGCCACACACTGAAGAGCTGGAACCCAGGAGTCTAATCACTGTGGTGGAACAATCCACTGAATTTGATTTTAATATTCCTTGTCATTAAAAAACTTAAGGAAATATGTTTTTAACTTATCAAGAAGATAGCAGGGAAAAGCTTTTGATTATTAGAGACCTAAAATATAGCAGATTAGAAGTCTGGAGGTAGATCTGCTTCAACAGCCTTCCTTCCTTTTGTTAATCAATATAATGCGTGTTATTTTCCAATCTATGTTCTAATTTGTATTTACATGCATTAAATTTAGATAGGTGTGTATGAAATATGACCGGTAATGTTCTTAGTTGACAGCTTATTTCAAATCAGTTTTATTTATTTATCTAGCAGTAGAGTATTAATATGTATTAGTTTATTTTCTCATATAGTAAGAGTAATGTTTTGGGTTTTTTTAAGGTTTTTTGAACGATTCAGTTACTAAATGCATTGTGGCTCTACGCTTGACTGTGGTAGTGAAAATCAGTACCTGCATGCCTGTGGGAAGCCATTCAGATAACTTCCAATGTTCGGGAAAAGGAAAATGTATCACCAAACCAGATGAGGTAAGGTGAATTTATTAAGAACTTCCTGTAGTGTGAAAATTCCATGATTATATAAATGCAGGATAAATTGTAGTTGGTCCTCTGTGTGCATACCTTGTTGCTGTGTATTAGGCTTCAAAAGCTCACAGATATTACTAAATAATAACAATGTATTTATTTGCTATTCCTAAAAATCAGGCACTTAAAAGTGAGAAAATGATTGATATGAGGTACAAAGATACTCTGCCTGGGCAATAAAAACAACTATTCAAATTTGGTATCCCCAGTCTCCAGACCTGTGTGTTCCAGTTTGTGAAGTCTTCAACCTTCTTTTGCTTTTAGGTCTGATTTAATCTAGTACTTGTCTCTCCGTGTCTCAATAGTTGTTCACTTAGAAATCACTAATCAGTGCAATGGAATTGTCTGGGTATAATTATGAGAAGAAACAGAACGGAGTAATTTGGTAATGTTTGGAAGTTTTCCTGTATGGCTTTCTCCTTTACATGATACTACCTTGAGAGATTACAACAGTGATACAATTCCACTGGCCACTGTGAATTATTTTTGCGATCTAGTAACATGAGAAAATTAGAACAAAATGTGTCAAATTTGCAGTATGTCTATGGCTTTTACAAAACCAGACTGTCCTTCTGTGAATGAGATCCTGTATTCTCTGTTACCTTCTATACATATTTATTTAATTTCACGGATTAAAAGCCATTCACAGCACAAATATGCACAGTTAATCTTTGGTGTTATTAATATTCATTTGGGATATAAAAGCAATAGTAACTGTTGAGTAAATATTAACAGCTGTGAGCCTGGTGTGAACATAGAAAATCTGGCGTATTTAGGGAATTTGCTGTTAGTTCATCTGCTACCATTTTCTGATCTATATTCTCAATAAGCATGTTTGATAGAAAAATGATGTTTTGAATTTTAACAACAATAATTAAATTGCTACAGTAATCTATATATGCATAGAAGTCCTATCATCTGGAAGAAATAAACATCTACTTTATTTCTCAAATATGGAATTTTAAAATTATTGAGGTACTGTGTGAACACGGTTATTGTGTTTAGAAGTAAGTGCTACTCTACCTCATCAGCTGGCTGGTTTCCAAGTAAATTATTCATTCAGGTACAGTGTTCTATTGCATAGTCCAGTTCAGTTTTTCTGCTTTACTATACTTAACATATTTATTTTATAAAGTCAAGATCTTGAATTTGATTTATGTAAATGTATTCACATTTACTATATATAACAGCATATCAAAATGTTGTCTTTTCCCATTTTTTGTCAAGTTGAGAGTTAAACCCTTTGATAAACAATCTTATTTTCTATTTTTTCATTTGTCTATTTTTATGACTCTAATTTCTTTTGTTGCATGTCATATGTCACAAAATAAAAATAAACTATTTCCTATATCTATGCAGAAGCATCAATGTTTTTCTGTATTGAAAAAAATGCATATATGGCCTTTAATATTTATCCAAGTTCTGTAAATCTTTGAGACATGGCAAGTAAAATAAAATTATCTTTAAAAAGAAAGACAAATTGGCTTCATGGCAAGATAGAGGAGCTAGATTTTCCCTCAGAAAATATAAATCAGTACCTGTATATCCCCATCTTTAATCTTGACATTGAAAGTTTCATATGTTAAAACTAGAACTGTTAGTGATAAATGACCTCTGCTCATGCACATGTAGTGTGTTGCTTTCCCTTAAAATTAATAGAAAGATTTAGGATTGTTCATAAATATGTCATGTCTGTTTTTAAAATCTGTCAGCTTTCCCCTACTCTTTAGCTTATTAGTTACACAGTAGAAGTGATTCAAGCCCAGCATAAGCAACACAGGTTAAAAATAGAAGGTGTGTATTTCATTAAGCAGGGTGTTTGTGCTGTTATTTAACTCATTTTAGATGAGATAAGCTCTAAAATGTCTTAGTGATTTCCCTAACAATGGAGCAAACAACTGCCAAGATCACATGCTTGATGTATACCAATCATTGTGTCGGTTTCCCACAAGACACATCTGCACTTCTTTTTGCAGAACTGGAACTTTATTTTTTATTTAGATTTACAACATGTTGTGATTTGCTGGTTTTTTTTTTTTTTTTATCTATAATTTGTTCTGGTTTGCACAATCTAGTCTTGCAGGATGCAAAGCAACTTCTTAGAAGAAAGCTTATTCATGGTATTAGGCCTTTTATGCAGAGAGCTCTGCTGGCTATAGTCATTGCTTCCAGTGCCAAGAAGATTAACGATTGCCTTTGTGTTTTTATGTACTTCATAGTTTTATTCCAAGTTTATTTTAATGTAAAAGAATGCAGTAACACATCTGCTTAATGGGAAAGTTGAATGCAATTAACAATCTGCAGTGGTATAAGTACAGTGGCATACTGCTATCTATGGAGTGCATAAAACTATAAACAAATGAATTCTGGTCTAACCTGGAAGTCTTGGCAAGTTTTTACTCGTTCCTTACTGATACACAACTTAGCTTCTACTCAGCTAGATGCTCTTTATAGAGTGTGGTTATGAAATGGACAGCTTTTAATGGCAGCTTCTTTTTCATTTATTATTGCTTTTGAAAGAAGCGTAAGGTGAACTACTTTGAATAAAGTTCTGTGAAGTGAGGTGATGCTGAGTCAAAGTGATGCCTTTTCCTTCCTTTGTATGAGCTTTTTACCCATGCTTTGCTGCCATACCTGCTGTTCTTCCACAAGGCAAGTGGGAATGTGTCAGAAGGGTAATGCTGGTCTTTACATCATCACAATATAAATACTTTCACATATATATATAAACATAGAATCATCTAGGTTGGAAGGGGCCTTCAAGATCATCTACTCCAACCATCAACCTAACACTGACAAAAAAATCATCACTAAACCATGTCCCCCAGCACCATGTTAACTCGTCTTTTGAATACCTCCAGGGATGGTGCATCAACCATTTCCCTGGACAGCCCATTCCAATGCTTGATAACCCTTTCAGTGTAAAAATTTTTCCTAATATCCAACCTGAACATCCCCTGGTACAACTTGAGGCTGTTTCCTCTTGTCCTGTCTCCTGTGACTTTGGAGAAGAGACTGACCCCTGACTCTCTACAACCTCTTTTCAGGTAGTTGTAGAGAGCAATAAGGTCTCCCCTCAGCCTCCTCTTCTCTAGGCTGAACAACCCCAGCTTCCTTAGCCTTGCCTCATAAGACTTGTGCTTCAGACCCCTCTCCAGCTTCGTTGCCCTTCTCTGGACCCGCTCCAGCACCTCAATGTCTGTTTTGTGGTAAGGGGCCCAAAACTGGACACAGTACTCGAGGTGGGGCCTCACCAGTGCTGAGTACAGGGGGACGATCACCTCTTGAGTCCTACTCACCACACTGTTCCTGATACAGGTCAAGACACCGTTGGCCTTCTTGGCCACCTGGGCACACTGCTGGCTCATGTTGAGCCAACAGTTGACCAACACTCCCAGGTCCTTTTCTGCCAGGCAGCTCTCCAGCCACTATATACTCAGCTTTACATCAGAATGAGTTGTTATCAAACCAGTTAGCTGTGAATGGAGGAGGAAAAATCTTGCTATTAAACCAAAGAGAGCAGAAATTTGAATTTATGATTCAGTGTAGGATTTTAAAGCGAACTTTGGCCATCCATTGGGTTTGAGAGCCTCAATTTTGCTTACATACAGGATAAAGTGGTTTCTTTCACAGATTGCTCTATTCCATAACTTCAGCTCACCCATGTAAAACATGGAAGAGCTGTGTAAATATGAAATTTTATTGCTAGAATTAGAATCTTTGAGATTCACACCAAAATTATTGGCCTGAGAGTCAATGTAGTGAACTGAATAGTGATGATTTCCATGTCTTATATATGGGCTGGAAGCTTTGGGCTGGACGCACTTGATTATGTTTGTAGAAAGGCTAACTATAAAAAAGCCTCTTTTATACCTAAAGGCATATTCTTCTGCGTATGGACTTAGTTTTCTAAATACAATATACTCCTAAATACAAACTATGTAATTATCATACAGCAATGTTTTACTCAGATTCTATAGCAGCCCACTGTCAGAGGTAATAAATACTGAAAGTCTTTCTCAGCAAGAGTAGATATTCACTTTGTTCATCTTAACAGCTTCTATACCAAAGTTTAAAAAAAATTAAAAACTATGAGCTTGTATGGTATCTGGCATCTGAAATTTAGAATCTGAAGAGCATGTGATTACTCTGCTTCCTTAAAATAGGAAAGAAAGTACTGTATTTCAACTATATTAATAATATGATACTTACAGACAATTGGATTGGGTAACAACAAATTATTGAAAAAAAAATTATTGCCATCCAAGTTGATATATGATATATTTCCACTCCCACAATCAAATAAAATACACAGATGAACTGTGTATTGATAGTAGGTGGTTTTGGAATTCTTAGATAGTGACTTTAACACCAGCATTATGCCAGTGTGTACTTTCTTCTTGACTGTTTTCCTCAAATATGCTAGTACATGTCATCTACTTAGAAAAAAAAAAAGTGTCATTTGGGAAAAGGGAAGATGACATGCCTAATAAAAGTGATGACACCTACTGTTCTCTACAGAATAACTTGTCTGCCTCTCAGAACTGTTATCTGTCATCAGACATTTCAGTTTGAAGTGTTACAATGCTTTTTTTTTCTGCTTTCAAAACCAATTTTGTTAACTACACTTTATCGTAAATTGATCCCTCTATCATACTGAGAGAGACATTAATATTTGCTGAGCTTTTCTTAACTTCCTATTTCATTAATATTGTTGAAGCAATGACTGATTTTTCCATAGTTTCAATATATTAATACTTAGATTATAATAATCAGCTTCCATTGCTTTGAAATTAGATTTTAGGGCAGGTAGGGCCATGCTGTTTGTGTCTGTGTGGACGGTACAGACATTCCCTTCCTCTCTGACGAATGATTCCGGTAGTGATGCACTTTGCATCTTACTCTCAGATCTTGCATAAACAGCCAAAAACCTGAGCCTACCTAACAAACATGGTACCTCTCTGTTGTGACAGTTTTCTCTGATGGGATGTTATACTTGGCTTTCTTGCTTAGGGACATTTTTAGCGTCAGACAGACATAGATAAGCCTGTTCTCATTTTCAGTGCATATACAAGGACCAGAAAAATTTAAATGAGATCAAGATTCTGATCTCTTCAAACAGGGTATGGAATCTAGGTAAAGTGCCTTTCCCCATGCTCTGTTCTTGTCCATTAGAAGAAAAAAATGCCATTTTTGTTTACAGTATGGTATCTCATTTTGTTCATTCAGAATAGGTGAGTTATTGAGACAGGTAACCACCTTGATTTTGTATTAGGTCTAAACTCAACACTCCATTCCAGGAATAACAACAAACGCAACAAAAGTCAATAACATAATTTAGTAGCAGTAAGACTTAGAACAGCTATGAAGGATGCTGCAGGCAACAGGTTTATGTGTACTCTTTACCTGGGTCCTGATCCAGTATGTGCACAATGGTGCTGCATCACTCGGACGATATGAGGTGTTGAGGACAACACTAACTTCGCACCACTGATGTCTGTTGTCTTTAGGGACTGAAGTGACCCCTGTGCTGATGTGTTTCCGACCAATACTATATGGAAATGTGGAAATACTGTGCATTTAGTTAATTGTTTAGTTCTTAAATAAAAGTGATTATATGTTTCACTGATAGCCACTTTCCTACATAGCTCATCTGAATTACCTTCAAAATAAGTTACTGTGCTATGTGGTTATAATGATTTTTGACTATGTTTTGCTTGCCTGTCTTTCCTTTCTGTTGAGCCACAGACTTGTTTGGAAACCTGTCATTGGTAATGTGTGAGATATTCAGCTCTTTTGTGAAAAGGCTTGAGCAAATATCAGAGCATGTATAAACTATACACCTAGCAGGGATTTCTGGCACTCCAGATAAATAACATACCCATCATTTTGAGTTTTGAAGATGTGTGGTATTAATCCTTCTTTAAACTGTACCAATGTAATATTTTTTTGGTAAGGAAGAATGAAATCTGGGTTTTAACAAGTGAAGTTTTTCATTTGTGTGAAGATGATTGTTTTCATTCCTACCTAGGTCACAGCTGTTTATTCATACGAAGCAACACAAGTAAAAAATAGAAGACAAAATACTAGTTCCATGCACATTCTGTACTTTGCATTGCAATGTTTGTGCATGGGACAGCTGCGTTCCAGCCCTAATGATCTGGATTTGTAATGTTTGAGAGTGAGTGATGTTGCCATCTAGTGTTTAGTGAACAAAGGAAGTAAGACATTTAACCTAAATGTAAGCTACAGAAGAGAAAGCTTTCCTTGCTTCCCTTCTCTGAGACTTCCTTGGCAACTTAAGAGACATTTTTTTTAAAATATCTAATCTCAAGTATTTTATTGCTAACAAAAATGTGCCAAGTCATGCATATGATAGGTATTTAAGGTCTTTAACGGGTCTAGCGTTCTTGATCTTTTATTAAACAGCAATGTTGGGAGAGAAAGTAACAAATACATTCAGAAGAACTATTTTAACAGTACTGAAGGAGTATGTCACTACTGGTGTACCATCGAAGTGAGCCTCTGGGACCCCAGTCCTGCCCCTCACATAAATGGTGCATCTTTGTAGTAGGATTTTGTTGCAGTAAATCTGCACATTATTTATTTTCACAATTATTCCAGTCTATAAATAAAATTTCTGGAATGAAAGAAAAAATTTATAGTGATTTCGACATCACGGGTCTGATCCCAGCCTCCTTGTCTAGGTGAAATTCCCTGACAGCATTAAAAATTCTAGCTGAAGAATGGGTGCAGGTTTAGTATTTCAAAGAGTAACTTTATGCAGTTGATGCATTTATGGCAGCTACTGTTGTTATGAACAGGAAAACAACAAAACCGTCTTTGTTCAGTAGAGTATTCAATGAAAGCATAATCTTTGAAAATTTATTGTGAAGTACATAATCTGTTCATTTTTAGGCAACGTTTTTCTGTGACTGTGAGGATGAGTATCAGGGTTCCCTGTGTGAAGAATTTGACGCTTGTCAGAGCCAGCCCTGTCAGAACAACGCAACCTGCACCGACGCGGCACAGAAACATGATGGGAACAATTTCACCTGCAGCTGCCCAGCTGGTAGGTTTTGCATTACGCTTTGAATAATGCATTTTTGTTTTAACATTCAGTGCATATCTTTTGCAGAGCAGTGAACTGTGCAACTCCAGGGTACTAGGTAAGAAGGAAAATACAGCCACAGTAGGGTAGTATTTAAAAGGCTGCAGAAGATTCTTCATCTGTTAACAGCACCGTTGAAAGCACACATCTGAGCCATAAGCTAATGACTGAATGATTCATAGCTAACACAACTTCACCTAATGAAAAGAGATGACCAAAATCTAGTTTACATCAGCTTTTCCTTAACCTGTTGTCTTTTTTTTTTTTTTCTTTTCTATATAGGTTTTGCATATACATTATAACTAACCTTTCAATAAACACGCTTTCATTGTAACTGGTAAACTCTTCAGTTGCACCAATCAAATGGAAGAAAATTCTCTCCACAGTATGCAGTTGTTGCATTATTACTCAAAATTAGTGTAAATTTTGAAAACTTAAGAAATTTCATCAACTAAACTGGGCAATTTGTAGGTTTGATTAATGAACAAATGTCTGACTTCTCTAGAGTTATTTTAAGAACATTTGCTTTAAAAATTTGATCAAATGAATCTAGAAATCTTAATTGAAATGAAAACTAAACTAAATACGATGATCATACACTGGAGAGTAAATTAAAGATACTTACTGACGGGAAAAAACCTTACTAAATGGCTATTTTATAAACCTTTGCTATCTGAACTTTATATTTCAAAACCAAATCAATTACTGTAGTAGAACAGTTACTTCAATATATATTTTCTAAAATTATTTAAAAATAAAAGTTGGCTAAATTTAGGATCAGTAGCAGATAGTTTATTAGTTTATTTTGCTTCCTACAAAAATTTTACTTTACACTTTGGTTTCTGTGATACCAGTCAGTTGATATTAGAGAGAAAGGGGACTTATATGAAGAAGAAGAGAAAAAAAATCCCAAACAAACCCCAACAAAACCCAAAGATGCTTCCAAAATAGGCCCTAAGATCTGCAGAATATAAAAGCTATATAATAAAAAGCAGATGGAGAAATGAATGATTTTTTCAGGTTTCTAGTGGTTGTGTCTAAATGGTTATTGATTGACTGGCTTTAATGCTGGGCAGGTATTTGTGTGCATTAAATATAAATAAAAGGTTAATGTAGTAGTACTTCCTTTGTTCTGATCCAAAGCAGAATCATGCAGTGTGTTCTGATATTCCCTTAAAGATGGGAATATTCTTATTTTTTACCCTAATGCATGTCAGCACAGGCTCAAGAAACCTCTAGTTGCACTACATAATGTGTAAGTATTGGACTGAAAAATGGCTGAGCCAAAAGCAGGTGGATGCAAGTGGTGCTCTAAAGGGGCTGCCAGGTACTATTGTCTGAACTGTTTTATGATTTTTACTGTTCAGAAAATCAGGAATGGCAACTTATTAAGGTCCTTCATTCTTTCTGAAGGCCAAGACATTTCGTTTTAATTATACTTTCTCTGCCTCTAGGACTCTGACTTTTTCTTTCTTTGCTTAAAGTCACTATAGCAAATGCGCAGCAAGAAAGGGATTTATATTTGTATTTTTACATAATGATCTCGATTTATATTGCCCTTGTTGTGGCATTATTATGCAGGTGTAGTCTATTCTGTTTCATAAATTTGCCAAAGGATCAACTGTTACTGTAACAAGATATGTAAATACAGTTGAGTAATGATTTAAATATGAGAAGAGAAAGATCAGAGTGGAACAAACCTCAAATGTTTGAACAATTCCTACCATTACAGTCATGTTGAATATGGTTGATTCAGAGTTCTTTTGGATTTTGACAAGGAGTTTCCAATTAGAAAAGAAAAAGTATTTTTGTTGCATTTGTATTGTTTGCTTTTATTGAGATAGCTATCTTAGAAATTGTTCTACATCAAGTACTATTAAAATAAATTTCCTTTTTAAAATTCTATACATCAGAAGAAATTTAAGAATTATTCTAAAAATACCTGACATAAAAAAATTATTTGATTATAATTTTATTAAAAAGTATTTTAAAATACCTCAAAAATCGTTGGTTTTAGTTGTGTAAAAAAAAGCTTTAGGGTGAATATATGATCATTCTGATATCCTTATTGTAAACCCTAAGTGTGTTTCCACTAGGAAACCTTATTTTCAAGTTGTACAGCAAAGTTTTTCAAAGTAATATAAATATAGTTCCCACTTATGTACAAGACTCCAAAGGTATCACTGCTGTTACACTCAGATCAAATCTGTGATGGTTATGGCTTGTCTTGGTCAGTTACAAATTATAGTCCCTTGGTAAAGCAAATATTATTTTATTTGTGTCATGATATAAAATCCTAGGTTTGGTTTTGGTGTTTTTTGTTTTGTTTTTATTTTGTTTTTGTTATTATGATCCTAGATATCTGCATCAATTGCTTATGTATTTTTCTAAAATTTGGCCTCACCATATTTTTAAAACCTCCCTATGAGTTAGAAATGTAGTCCCTATCAGGGACAGGCATTTCAATTGCTTGTTTCACAAAGTGTTAACACAATTATAGAAAAATGGATACCATGAGTTTCCAAGAATCAATTACTATTACAATTATGATAATTATGATAATTTCTTGAAGAAATTTTATTTCTTTTATATATTTTGGAAATACAATATGTTTATATTGATGTCTTTACTATCTTTTAACTTTGGAATTTAGCCTTTCCATTTGAAAAGTATTTTTCTATAATATAATTTATGCCTTGTTCTTTTCATAATTGTTTCTTCTTCGTGTTTCTAGAACAATCCTTAGCTCCTATTGGGGAAAAAAAAAGTCAAAATTTTAAACATTTCTTTCTAGAAAACCCCTTATACTTCTCATGGTGTAAAACAAAGCTTACAATAGATGAAATGAAATTATTTGGTTTTCATATGTGAAGGCTTCCCTTCTGAATGACAGTGTAATCAAGTGTCTCTGTAAATACTCAGTAAGCCAAATATTGTTAACTTCATTTATTACGTTCTGGAACTTGCAAGGTTGTGATCCATGGGCTCCACACATTATGTTTAGGTTTAGCTTTTAAGTTTTTTTTTAAAAAAATTCTTAACTTTTTTAATATCAAATGTCTAATGTTATTCAGATGGCTTAGTCATTGTTAACTTCAGTGGCTGTGTTCCTACCCATAATGTTTTTCCCCCAAATTTGTGCCTACACATCAAAAAATAGTCAAGAAAACTAGCTGTTTTCATATAATTATGAATTTCTAAAAAATATTCCTTGCATATGGAAAAATCATAATTGTCTCCATATACAAGTTTCAGAAACATTTCTATATGAATAGGATCACATTTTCCAAATCTTGATAGATGGAAATGTTATGAAGATAACTATCAGCATGAAATGAACAGGTGTTAATGATTCTTAAAGTGTATCTCACCAGAAAACTCTTCTCTCCAGCCCTGTGGTGATTGCTTAGCACCTCTTAGTTTGTAGGACTTGTGACATATTTGCTATGAATTGCCAAATCATGGGACAAAAAGATGTCCTATAGATAATAATAATAAAGGAAATTTATTTTTGTAAAGCTGACATAAGATATTACCTCTGAGTTTTCTACAAGCTATAATAACAATTGCAGGAAGTCAGATTCTTGTAGCAAGCTTTAGAGAAGCACAATCATTTCTGCCTTTCCGTGCCAACGTTCTTGCGGATAAATTTTGAATTCCAGGGTAATTTTTAGCTTTCACAAACTTGGTAACAGTTTGAAGATGGAAAAATGTTTAAATGAGCTAAGCATATTCAATACTGTGTTATGATTCATAAAAATGAGCTGAGTATGAGAACTTGAAAAAATATGAGGCCTGTATATGAAAGAAATCAGTTGATGTAGTCTTCTATAATACTTCAATGGTGTTTTGGTGAATTTTATGTTGAGACCAATCAGAATTACAGAAAATCATTTAGTTATCCAGAATGAGATTGATGTCCCTCCAAGTGCCTCAGTTCAGTCCAGAGGAGTTACCTCATGAGCACAGTTCTAGTTTTCAACCTCATTATTTTTCTCCAGTTTAGGTGGGTGATCTATGAGCATAATCCAGATACAACATACAACAAAGTTTCTTTTCCCAGGTTTTGCTCTGCAGAAAATGTTATAATATAGCATATAAAAGCACTAAGGTATGCAGATAGGAAGGTCTCATACATCCTTTTCTGTGGTAGTGTCTAGCAACTCCAAATATAACAATCTATGTTGAGAGCTATTTTAGGCTAACATCAATAGATTTTAACTTGCCCAAAAAACTTCTAAATGGTAACTTTTATTTCATTAATAAGTATTATTTAATCAATATAAAAATATTTTTTTTCTTTTTCCTTTTTTCTCCCCTGCATAAGAAAAATCCTAGTCCAGACATGTCCTCTATCTCACCTTCGGGTCTTTGTCTTAGATACCTGTTCACACTGTAGAAACAATGTCATCTAGTCATAGCTTACTGGTCTTTAACACCAGCCATTGGGTTAAACATGCTTGTTCTGGAAGATATTTACGATTTCATGTAGGGTTCCATTTAAAAAATAAAATGTCTCTGTGTGTACTGTGTACTTGCCTATTCAGTCATGCATCTAAGATAGCTTCTTGGAGGTAAATAAAATTGGAAAGAGGTGTGGTATTTGTTAAGGAATTTAAGTTTGAAGTGTTTAATAATTTAGATTCTATTTTGTAAGTTTGTTCATTTTTGGGGCATGTATTATAGACATCAGACATATGGAACAAAGCAAACTTATGGTCAAATAGTACAGTACACACAATCTGTAGCTTGTGAACTTATAGGAGCTTATTTGGAAGATTTTGCAACTGTGCTGAGCAGTTCTTCACAGCTCCCACTTAAAACAAACACTTTTTGAATCCCAGAAGCAGGAGCAAATGACAGTCATTCAGCATATGCACAAATAATTCATAATGTCAAGTCTTGTTTAAAATCTTGCTAAAAATTATTGACTTGAGATTCAAGATGTGTATGAAAACCATTCTAAAATTACTTCTATTTTGTTTATATGAGGATCCAGTGTTAACCTCCATTATACTAGTGTTGTCAGAATATTGCTGCTGGTAAAATACGATTGATATAATCTCTAGATTTCTACTACTTATTTGTATTTCTGTAGTGAAACGTAAGTTCAAATTAAAAAAATGGCGTTTTATAAGAAATTAGAAGGCTCTCCTGTATTCGATTTCTTACTTTGGTTAATTTTATTCAAGGAAACTAATGGCTTGAATGACCTAGTAAAACATTTAGTGATAAAACATCATTTTCACTATATTTTCTTAATGTTGTGTGCTGTTTTGTAGGTTACACTGGAGAGCTGTGCCAGTCAGAGATTGATCATTGCATCCAGCAGCCATGCCAAAATGGAGGTACCTGCTCCTCCAACATCAATGGATTCAGTTGTCAGTGCCCAGAAGGTAAATGGCAAAGAACTATCTAGTACCTCATAACAAATGGTGGATTGTGGGGTGTACTTAGTCTAAATCTGCAGTTACATTCCTATATATATATTTTTAAATATCTTAAAAATTGTGCCTTTAGGACATAATTGTAAGCAGAACCCTCTTCCCCCACCCCAGATGAGAAATCTTTGTATAATCAGCAATAGCGTATAAAGTATGGTAGGAGCTTAGTGTGTCAGTATATATGTGGCACAGAAATGTTCTCTCATTTTCTGCCACTTCTTCAGTAGAAATCAGGCTCCAGCACTGTGAGAAAGGTGAATCTGAGGAGTATTAAGGTGTGGTCTGACTTTTGTGTTGTCCAGTAAATGTGTGAGAAAAGGTGCCTCCCTTGTAATATTTGCATATTCCTGCATGTGGGTAAGTCCCCCAAAGTTTTAATTAATTTTCCTTTGTATTTGGTCTTCTTTCTTTCTCTACATGAAAGCCTTTCAGGGTTTCTCATTGGTACACACTGTAAATGTAACTATGTGAAATGAGGACACTACAATGCTAAAGTGTATGCTTTCATAACTGATGGCAATGGCAGATGCCTAAATTGCTCATTAAAAAATTATCAGGAGTGAAAGCTCTCAATTATGAAACCTTCTCTTAGTTATTTATAATAAAGATTAGAACCTTGAACTGATTATATTTCTGTTCTTAATTTAGCTGTGGATGTTGCTTTTATTCTGTCAGGATCTTATGCTTGCTGTAAGATTACAAGCCGTTGATAAATGTTCTGGTGATATACACTTGCTTTATAATGGAAATTATTTGTGATTTCTTTAGACTGTTTCCTTGCTTTTCTAGAACGTTATGCTTTAATGAATGGCCCACTTAATGGCTGTGTTGAAATACAGACACTGACATTTTGACAGCAGTGCAGATCATGCATTTGGAAGAAAGTTGAAAATTATTTGCTTTATAACTAGTAGCAAAATTCTGAGATAAAATTATTAGATGTTAGGCTTGGGCAATAATTCACTTGCATTTTTCAAGTGTCTTTAAGGAGGATTTGGTGAAAATGATCCCTAATAACAAATGTTTGGAAAAATAGCTACTGGGAGTTTTGGTTGGTTTAGGACAGCCATATTTGTGTGTGACTTACCTTAATTGCTTGCTCCTGATGACCTATTAATCAATGTGCTGACCATCTCTCCACTTCTCTCCTACCTTCATTTGAGATGCTGGCCGTGGGACAGGGTTACAGGTGGGCTGAGGTCCCTGGACAGCCTCATTGCCCATCCCCTGCCGTGGGTGTGCTGTGGTGCTGTGGCTGGGATACGCTGCTTGGAGCATAGCTCTTCAGTGCCCTGCTGAGAAAGCATTTATGTCTTGGTTGCTGTGTTGGGTTGTGAGCGTTCTCCTTCATGAGGAGCTCATGCCAGCGGCAATTAGCCTGTGAATGGAGCGGGGCAGGCTGCCAGCTCCACCTGACCCCAGGGCCCTGGCACAGCCACAGGCAGTGATGCTGCTCTCGCAAAAGCACCAGTTGGTTGTGCCAAGGGCTCTGTGCCATCCCCCTGTGCTGCGTGGGAGATCTGGAGCACGGGAGAGGAAAACCTTCCCTTCTTCTCCCTCCAGAGCTGTTTTCCCCAAAGAGGGTGATGGAGAGGTTATTTGATGTGCCACTGTTTGATGTGTAGCCAATCTACTTATAGCAGCTTTTCTGCTGCAGAAGAACCAAGTCACTTGCTCTTCTCTATTCTCAGTTTTCCTTGAGTTTGGCTATCTCTGTGTTGTGCCACTGGGTCCTGTAATATTTTTGCCTGCTTTGTTTCTTGGGTATTTGTCTTCTGTTCCCTTCTTTGCCTTTGATTCATATTTGTGTTAGAGAAGTTTCCAATTGTTGGTGTTGTGTGCTCTGCTTTAAGTAGGTTTATTTTGCCACTGTCATTCTACTATTTTAGTACTTAGGCTGTATGTTTGCTCTTTTTCCTTATGGTCACATTAGTACCATTTTCTTACTATTCTGGTATTTTTGCTTGTTGGCACTTCTCTTATGTGTTACAAACTTGTGCTCCTTTTCTGTTTGGGGTGTTGAGGTTTTCTATGGTTTCTGTTTTTTCCTTAAAGAGATAATGTGCTCTTTTGACCCTTCCAGAGGAAAGAAAAATGAGTACTTAACAACTTTAAGAACTGTCTCCTTGCTCAGAGACTTTGTTGATAGGCAAAAGTGCTGTTTGGAACTTTCCGTGCAGAGTTACCAATTCTAGTCTCCCAGTATCGTTTCTGTGTTGCCAAGAGTTACTGTGATTGCTAATTTATATGTCTAACGTGCTTGAATGTATGAATGTTTTCAAAAAGCTCAGGGACAACACAAGAAAAAAATTGTACTGAAATACATTTACAACTCTGGTTAGAATCAGTTTTTGTTCATTGACCTTTATTGTTTCCAATGTAGAAAAAGCCTTTGGAGGGGATAAAAAGTTTCGGGAATCACTATGTTGACTGTCTAGGGCTATTTCACCTAGAAAGGATAGAGTTGTATGTACCATGTCTGATTCTCTGTCCCTTGGACTTGACAAAATCATTCTTAGGTTTGCAGAAACAAATAACATCTTGTGTGCATGGTTGCTTTTCTTGAGTGAGCCTGTGATAACTCAACAGCAGCCCAAAGGTTTTCCCTCACATCCTAATATTACCCTTCTTTCAAAGAACGAACCCTTCCTGTGAAGTTACAGGGCTGTGCCTCGTACTCATGTCCTCACCACAAGGAGAGGAGAGCATTGATGCAGAAGTGATGCAGTGAGTCTGTCTGCAAGGGTCAGTGCTACTGCTCTGGGAGCAGCCTAATGGGTGTTCTAGGTAATAAGGTGTTGTATTTCTGTCTTCTTCCGGAGGATCAACTAATGCGAATGAGCTCAGGAATTCAGATATTTTGTGGAGGGAAAGAAAGGGTTAATTTAACAAAATATATTGTCTATAAAACAAAATATGTTGTCTAAGTTTGCTAATGACTGCCTTTCCCGTGATTCTTCCTTCTTTTGAGGTGGTATCCTCTCATAGAGGCATATTCTGAGAGCATTTTTTTTTAGGTTTTGAAGAGATTTGGCTATTTTTGTAAATACAACAAAGGATAGTCAATTGAAAATTGCAGATGCAGTCACTTACAGATTTGGTATTTTTAGCGTGTCCTCAAATTTGCCATTAAAAAAACTCCTACCAAAAACCTATGATGGGCTTCTAATTTAAGTGAGGTCCTTTGCTCTGCTGCTATTCTCCTGCTGTGCTTAATAGTAATTGCTTGTTGAGAAGAGGCCTTTCTTTCTGCGGTGCTAATTCAGCACAGTGGGGGAAAGGCAGCCAAGGAGCTTATATATGTATAAAAACTAAAATACTGGAGGTATAATGTGGTTAGCTGGGAAAAGATAAGAGAAGATGGGAAGTATCACAAACGGAAAAGAAAAAGATGGCAGAATAAGGAATGAGATGGAAACAGTGAGGAGTGATATCGAAACTGTGCATTTTTTTTAGAAATGAGATCTGTGGTTCATGAAGAAGCATGTGATAACTTACAGAAGGTGACATCTGAGACACTGAAAAAACAGCTTAGATCAGATATGAGCATTTCATGATTATTCTTTAGACAATTTTGCTGTCTTAAGAGTCCTTTTATAAAGAAAATTTCTTCATGCTTGCAGATATCATTTTCCATAGATTTTAATGTCCAAAATATGTCAGAAAATGAACTGCTATCTGAAGTTGTTGAATCAACTTGTATTAAATAGAAAATTGGATTTTATACTTAAATTTATAATTAAAGAACTTAAGTAATACTTAGGACTGAAGAATTTGTTCAAAATTTTGACTGCTATTGTGAAGAGGATGTTTGTGGTGTAGTGCTTACTTACAATGGAGTAGGGATCTTTGATCATCTTCTTTGAAATTTCATAATAATAATCATAGGATTAGCAACTATTACCTTCAAATGATTGTGCAAAGATATTTCTAGACATTCTAAAAACCTACAAATAGGAAATATCTGTCAACTTGAACATAGATACTTAAAATTTATTTTCCATGTATAGAATGATTCTGTAAATATCCATATCACCCTGTTCTTTGATTTTGTTTCACTTGGTAATGTATGACAGTACTGTATTGACAGTAATATAAATTCATTTTATTTGAGATACTGCTCATCATTTTATAAATTCAGATACTTCATTTTCTCTAAATCACTGAGAAATTATGTACATTCAAAAAGCACCCTGAAGTGGAATTCAATATAGAGAGAATATAAATAGCTAGTTGGAATAAGCAAATGTAATTACAGTAAATTTTTTAAAGATGGAGAAACTACTTATCCTTGCTTACATAGCTATTATTTCATGGAAATGTTCGTTAAAAGTTAAAAAAAAAAGTGCATGGAGATAGGCTGGTTGTGTGATGCAGAAATGCAAGTTTCACTAATCTGTTCCTTACATGCAAATGGTATAAATGTTTGAAGAGCCTTTGCTAATTTTTTTAATAGTATCATAAGATATTATTAAAATAAATTGGTAGTGGTAAATAGTTTTAATAATAATTTGCAAATAAATTTATAATAATGAGCAAAGTGCAGATCAGTTATTATAACAAAAAAAATAAACTTCTGTTTCAAGATGTTTCTGAAGTTCTGTTACATGCAGTTTTAATGTCCTGATGACTTCTACAGATGAACCCTATTCAGTGTTACAGAAAGACATGAATCTTTGATAAAAATAGCAAGCATTCAGCTGGCTAACAATATGAAACTGGCTTGGATTCTTGGGATTTTTCTATTTTGTCTATGCTGAGGTCGCCTGCTCTGACAAAAGTGGCAGAAATCTTTTAATTCAGATTAATAGACTTTTGAAAAATAGTCCTCAGCAATAATGGATTCCATAGCCATCCTGTAGAAGGAGATGGAGAGAAAGCAATGTTATGATTAGGAGTTTCATATCTAGATTACTTGAAATTCACATTTCAGGACTGATTCTACTTTACTGTTGACAATTTGATTTGACTAGGGGAGGTAACTACAGCTGGGCGACATGTTGAGCAAAAGTGTCCTGAAATACCTGCAGGTATTTCTGGAAATACTGGAAGGCAGCAGGTTTATGAATGCTCTTATTGTGGTTTCTGTGGTTTAAAAACTAAAGTTCGACAGCTATAGAAGATGCTGAGTTGTGATTCATATGTGTTGATTTGCAATAGCAGCTAGAAAATGCACTTTGTCACCATGAATTTTAATTGGCTGGGAGAACAGAAGTTATTTGCCTAGATTAAGAGTAGTTAAACTTTCAAGGTCTTCAGTTTTTCTGGCCTTCATTGTTCACATAAAAGCCTATTTCTATGTTGCAGATTTGATTCTAACTTTAGGTTTATGTATAATAAACCTATTTATTATCTTGATTCCAGGAAACTAGGTCACACAGCTGTTGCATATGGAAGTTTTCCCAAGGTTACTGGTGATTAGTGAATGCAGAATTCTTCATATTGCCATATGAGAGTTTAATTTACCTGAAGAACATTTTGTTGTTAATTAAAAATTTTTATGACTGTTTAGTTTCTGATACTTTCTGCTAATCTAATTTTTTCACCTGGCATCTTCCCAAATTCCTCCTATCTTTCATAGACTTCTCCTCAATGCTGTAACGGGTTTATCCTCCTTTTTTTATCTGTTAAGACTTAGCTAGGGTAAATTTTAATCAAAATCTTACAATTACATTTTAATGATTTCTTCTTTTCTTACGATGGGCATCTTTTTTCCTCTTTATAGAATTCCAGTGAAAATCTATCAGATGTCTTCTGTTTCCTCATAAAACATTTTTATAGGGAAAATAATAAATTTCCCATATTTCTTTTAGCATTTATCCCTGTATGTCAAATCCAAAGTTTTTTTTAATCCCTAGCCCTTGCAGTTCACAGGCTTAATTTTTCACATTTGTGTAATTCTTAGAATTACATCTAAGATAACATTGAGGTAAGTTGGTTGCTCCACAGACTGTATAAAAAGCAGCTGTACAGTATCTTCAGAAAGTGTTTAACTTCCTTGATTTGCACGTGGCTATTTTGCTTTCAATAGCCAAGTAATTAAAATCCCACCGTGATGAGAAATCTGGCTTTTATCCAGAGCTTTTCTACCTCTGAAAACATTTTCTGATCTAATCTCTATCATTGCTCTGGAGGACTGTAGCAATATATCAAGAATATCATCTAACTTGATACTTTTATTCTTCTCGACAGCTAGCCAAATGGTCTAATTCGTGTAAGGACTAATATTGCATTGTTTTTTTTAATAATATAAATATTTTCTATTATTGCCTTTCCCCTTTATTTTCTGTCTTATCCCTTTCCTAAGTTTTGCATTCATAGCTTTCTAATTGCCATCAGTCTTTACATTTTAGTCATGTCCTTGTTATACCAAAAATGACCTAGATGCAGGGTTGGGTTCATGTTAGCTGGGTGAAGAACTGTTCAGAGGATACTTATCTGTGGATAAGTAATCCTGATTTTTGTTTTATTTTCTCCAGCATTTGATTCTGTTTTCAATGAATACACCTCTGAATTTGATTTTTAAATTTATTAAGTGCATTATTTGTTTTCAAAAATTTTATTGATATGGACTTAAGTGTACATTCAGAAGTGCCAAAATAACAGGTCTTCAATTGAGATGTGCAGCTACTGCTGTTTTGAGTATTTTCAGATATTTAACTCATATATAAAACTTAAACTTCCAGAGTCAACTAAACACATTTCACAGAGCAGTCAAAGATAGCACAAGGGCAACATGTTTTAGTGTATTTTAAACCTGCATATGTTCTTGAAGTGGTTTGTCACTTGAAACATTAGCCATCTGCCAGTAAGCTTCTCTTTGTAGAGAAGATTATTGCAAAGGTTGTAGTGAAGTAGCATTAGTGTCATTGTGTGACCTCAGATCTCCTTGATCCTTTTAAATCCCGTTCCAGAGTTAGTGTAGAGATTTCACCAGACTCATTGGCTGATCTCCCCCTGGTAATAGTTAAAAGTCATTGCAGATTCTTTTAAATCTGTCCAGGATTTTGTGATAACCGTACAGGCTTTTTTATTTTGTCAGCAAACTGTTGTTGGAATTAAATTCTTAGTTTTAGGGTTTCCGCTCTTTTCAGTTTGTAATGGTTATGCATCTTTCATCTACAGGGGGGACCTCTAATATAGGATCAATACACTATCTGTTTTTAAGCTCTCCTCCTTCAGCACTGGTGTGCAGGTTGTCCTGATAAAGCCCATGAAGCAATCTCAGCAATAGGATTGCAAAATAGAGAGGGCAGAAGGCTTTTGCTTTTGCTTTGCCTGTGCCCTACCAGACCTTTTTTCTCGGTCTATTGCTGAGTTACTTATGACTAAACTGTTAAAAATAGGGTTGAGGTTTTTTTACTTTTTTTTTTTTTTTAAAATAGGATTTTTTTTTCCTTATTCCATAGTACTGGCATAAGATTATGAACATATGAGGGGAAACATGGCCTTTAAAGTCATTTGTCCAGGACCTAATATTTTGAGGATGCTCCTAAAATCCTGCTGCCAAGAGTGTCCAAGAATATCCTAGATTCTTCTGGAACTCCCAGGGCAGCTGGGGCCTTTCCATCTTTTTCTTAATTACAGTAATCTAAGTTTTGTTAATTCTCTGAGTAGATCGCTGTAATACTCTGCGTGTGGGTTACTCATCTTTGTCTAATATCCTGGTCCCTCTTTTTCTGATACAGTTCACTCAGATTTTGTGGATTTATAAAATATGGAAATGTCTCCTTTAGGAAGCCCTCAGGATATTTAAAATTAATTGCCAGTCTCTATTTTTTGGGGGTAGGGGATGGGGAGGTGGAGACGGTGCTGGAAATTTTAACATCTTTAGGCTGATTACCTCTGCTCTCACTTGCTCTTCAGGTCTTGGAGCTCAGTCAAGTTGACAGACAGTGCTCAGTTCACTAGACCTTTCTGTCTGAGGTTTTCAATAAATCTAATTATTAAGAACAAACTATAGAAAATAAACCTTTCAGTAAATATTTGGGGTTTTTTTGTGTGTTATGGTTTAAAATTTAAATGAATCTATTTCCTAAGTGCTTGGTTTCAGAAATGCCAACTCCTGACATGCTGCCCGTGATTACATTGCTAGAACTACAGTTAAACAAAGTTAGTTTAACTCACCTGAATGTGAATCATGAATAACTAGAAAAGAAAGAAAATCAAAATACCCTCAAAGTAACACATTTGTCAAAATTAACTGAAAACTATTTCCTGATGAATTGTACCTTGCTTGAAATGTGGAATGGCATTGTTTAGAACAAAAATATTTTCTGAGTCAATAAAAGATAATGAGGTGCTGTAGAGCGTGAATGTGGTATTTGGTCTCACTTTTGGTATTCATCATAAGCTTTATACAGTATAGGAGTTCAGTTCTAATACATCAATTGCTTTTAACCCAGCAGCAAGATTTTATAGATACAAAAACTGTAGAAGTAAGTCCAAAAATCTGTTTTATTCCATCAGGGAAAAGACTCCAATATTGAGTGTTAATCTAAAGTGTCACCTGTCCCAGTTTTCATGCTCTGAGTTGTTGGCAGGCTGCTATACTACAGAGACGTCTCCTCCATCTTGATCCTTTCTCTTACCATCGGGTACATTTTGGGTTTTGTATTTTGTGGCTTGGTTTTGGTTGGTTTTGGTTTTTTGGATTTGTTTTTCTGTTTTTCTGAATAAATCTTTTCAAATCCTAGGATAATTTTTCATGCATTTATTTATTTTCTTTGTAATAATTGTCTCTGAAATTTTGCTACAATCTCCTTGGCAGCAGTGGCAATGCAGTGGTCTGATCTTTATCCTTTAGACTGGTACAACTGCAGGGGTTTACACTTTCTGTTAGACTAGATTGGTAAAGCTTGCTTGATGGGTCTTCTGTGGAGTTGGCCTGATTTGCTCCCAATTTCTCATTCCCAGAGATTAGAATTGAATGGAAAGGACAGTTTGTTCTTCTATTTGGAGGGGTACTAGAATTTGAGTATTCTTTTCTGGCTTGCTTTTGGGTACAATAACCATGCTTCCCATTGCTATACATGTGATGTATGTCTGTGTGACCAAAACTATAGTTAGTATACTGCAATTTATTCAGCTGTTATTATTTTCTACATCTGATCAAAACAACTCCCTTGCAAGGATATCCTTTTCTTTATGTCTAATTGTTACATGGTGTTGCTTCAGGAAATCATTATCTCTCCTGCTAATAAGAAGTATGTTCTTGTATCAAGTAAACTCATGTGTTGCTGCTTTAGAGGTTATTTGTTATTCTTAACAAACGCGTTAGGAAAAATGAAAAAAGGTCAGTTTTGGCTTTCTTTTCCAGGCTAGTCTGCTCCTGATCTTTAGAAAATGTCTTCTGCTTTTCTAGCCAGATACACTTTGTAAAGTGGACAAGCACAGTCACATCCAATATTTTTGCACTTCACTGGCTAAGTCATATGATAGTATGATTCTACCTGAAACATCTTGTACCATACCTTGTTAATGGGTACAATTAGACTTTAGAATATACATAGAAAGTCTGTATTTTTGTAATTTTCATAGAATAAAAAAAAAAAAGGAGTATAGATATGTCAGTGGCTTACTTTTAACTTGTTTTAGTTATTAAAATTGTATGCATTCCAGAATGTTTACTCATCAAAACCATTTATTTCTTTTAGGGTTTTTAGGAACCTCTTGTGAAGACAAAATAGACCCTTGTGCATCGTCTCCCTGCCAGAACAATGGAACCTGTTATGCAGATAGACTTGCCTTCTCCTGCAGTTGTAGTCCTGGGTTTACAGGACCTACATGTGCTCAGCTGATTGACTTCTGCGCTCTGAATCCTTGTGCACATGGCATTTGTCGCAGTGTTGGAACCAGCTACAAATGCCTCTGTATTCCTGGTTTGTACCAGTTACATGTTTTGTAAATCTTCTAATATTTTTATATGTAGATTCCAATATATAGTTTAAAATTACATCCTTTTTTTCTTTTCAGTATATAAAACACATTGAGCAGAGGTTCTGTCTGTTTAGAATAATGACAGGAATCTACATGTTACATTTAGAAAAACAAAAATTGCAGAGTAAGCACTGAAAAAACCCACTGAGATCCTTATGGCTTGGTTGTTGTTTTCTACAGTTGTATTATAAAACTGCAGTCTGCAGGATAAATCTTTTTTAAGGTGAGCTATTAGTGTCACTGAAATTACAAAATTTGGTAGTGAAAATGGAAAATATGATGTTGATCATTTGGGAAGGAGTGGAAACAAACAAGGCAGCTGAAAAAAGGTAGAGAAGGAAAACAAAATTGGTTACCCCGAAGGACTTAGTTCTGCCATCCATGTTGACAAAATTATCTCTTTTCAGATGTTCCAGTGATAGTGCTTAGGTGAGCATAGCTAGTAGACTCAGCTGGTAACTGATAATAGAACCTAACAGTGCATGGTGTCTGGGTTGTATTTTGCTTAGCTCTAGATTTTTTGCTTCAATGTACCAATGTAACAGAGTATTGGAGTGCTTATAGCTCCCTTTATGCTTTTTAGCAATGGTGAAGTAAAAGTGAACTTCACTTAGCAATAGGTGAGGTAATAGTGAGAATGAATGATATCATGTGCTGTGCATCCACTGCTGCTTAAGCACTTACAAAGTGAAAACCAATAATCTTTGTTTTCATTTGAAGAATTTTAGCACATTTTTTTAAGGTCTGTTCCTATAAAGCTATAAACTTGAAAACTGCAGAAGTTAAGGGGAAAATAAATCCCTAGTGTACAAGGGATAAGCTGAGGAGTGATATTGAATAGTAGTAGCTCTACATATAAATAACACTGTGACATCTGAGTTTTCCAACGTTCCCGTCAGAGGAATACCTTCTCTCTGCTGTTTGCCTTCCCTATGGGAAACCACTGGCAATTCTCCTACTATTTTTCCTTCCTTCTCAGCTAGATGTAGCCTAACAATTTCAAAGGTTTTAGCTGAAGCAGGCAAGCACTCCTATAGGTGGTGAGTCTGAACATCAGTACATACCACACCCAGATATTCCCCTTTAGCCTGTACATAGAAAGAAGTCACCTTCATTCTCTTCCAAAAAGAATTTTCTCCTTTTCTTCCCAAAAAAGAAGCCCATGATATATTCCCACAACACTTTGGATTAGGACAGTGAGGCTTAGAAAAAAAAGAAAGTAAAATAACGGTTTAATTTTAATTTGACTTCAATGTATTATCGGCATTTGAGGAGGAAAGGCATCACTGCTTCTTAAGGCTTTGAGAGCAAGGTGAAATGTAGAGAACTCTCCTATTTTTCTTGAAAGCCCGTAAAACTGGTATTTCATCTGAAGAGAGATCCCTGAAGACACAAGAATTGCCAGCTACTGTCTTTGTCTTGGATGGGATATTGAGTGCACACTTCAAAGTGCTGCTTTCAGTGACTGATGCGTGGGAGCTTTAAGGAAATTCCACATGTTGAGAGTAAAGTTTGAAACTGTCTAAGGATGAAAGTGTTTATCACTTTATAGGAATAATGGATTGATTTTTGAAAACAACCCATCACTCATTAAATCAATGAAAGCATTTATCACTATTTGTAGGAATAATGGATTGATTTTTTTAAAACAACCCATCACTCATTAAATCAATAAATGTAGGAAGAACAGGTTTTAGCATTAGGACTACCTAATGAGGCAGCATGTTGTGTAGCAAGATTTTCATGGATATATGCTATCCTGAGTGGGAGGCCACAACATGGTTGTGTTGTTTCACAGCTTTATTGAAATTTTCTTCTTGCACCTTGGAATGAAGATACTTTTAATAATAGGTTAGACAATGGGCTATCTAGTACTTAGTGCAGTTACAAAGTTTATGTGTATATAATACAATTACCCTAATCCAGAGCATGAAATAACAACAAGGTCTGTTTTGATGAAATTTTATAAAGCCTCTTTCAAAAAGGCAATTTTTGGAACTCAATTTAGTGAGCAGTCCTGACTTTTCTAGACTGTCTTTTTTTCTTACATTGGTTCTGATAGGTCTGAATTTAACTGGTATAGAAAACACTAACCTGTGCATTTTGTGTTGACTTGTTTCTCCACCAGAATGGATTAGTTTTATTTGTGCATATGAGGAGTTTGTAATGAAATCTACGATTACAGCATTTTTAGAAGGTGTCATAATTAATTAATGCTAATTAGAGACAAGGAAAGGATCATCAGAGGTTGGGTTTTTTTGGAGTGGTACTCACAAAAAACAGAAGCTAGTGGTAATTTATGCTTTGGATTCAACAGATTTATAATTAAATTACACGCCTCTTTATACAGGAGGAAAATATGAAAGCAAATTGCAGGCAATACCATAGTAGTGTTATTTCATAATTAATTTGTTGTCCAGCAGATGTGAGTTTATACATAAAAGATTTTAAGAATCTCATGTAAGAGCTTTAACCCTTGAGACATATTAACTTTCAGGAAGTATCATCAATTCTTTTGTTTGTAACTTTTCAGAAACTGGAGGGTAGGTATTTTTTTGTGGCAAGATAGGTCCAGATGTTTATGCGGCCTCAAATGCTTTCTGCTCAGATGTTTCTGTGAATGTTGTGAGCAGTTTTCATCTGAACAGAAGAATGGCATTATGTAATGGAGAAGAGTATTTCCTAACATGTAGTTTGTTTTATATATTTCAGGAGGTGAAGATGATAATTCTTTCATTACAAATTTTCAGTCTTCCTTTTTGAAGTGTTTAATTGCTTTGCTGTTCATTTGCATAATAGAGGAACCCTTAGAGAAAAGGATTGCATATTGAGATGAAGAGCAACAGGCCTAATCATATTTAAATAGAGCTAGCATATCCTGTCTTATCGAGAGCACAAACTAGAATTCATATCAGTCATTCATAATTAGTTCCATGTCTGACAAAACATCTTTTTGATTGCAGGTAGTTGAAATTGCCAGGTGCTGTTTTCCTAAACTCATTTTTAGAACTGAGAATGTAATAGTTTAGTATTTACCCCTTCATTTTAGATATTCTTCTCCTCAACCAAACCCCATAAGGAGTAAATGGCAGAGGGAGTGAACGGGAAAAAAATGTTTGAAGTTAAAAAGATATCTTGAAAGACAGGAAAAAAAGCATGAAGCACATAGGAATATGAGAGTACATTGACAACATCAAGCTATTTCTTGATTGGCTAGCAAGTATTTTATTGACTTGTTCAGATTCATAACAAAAAACTGCTGTTTTTCTAGCTATTGAATGGTATGAGCACTTAGGGCATGGTTGAGAAAATTCTTGGCAGTGGATGGAGCAACTATCGAGAGGAGGAGCTGCCTAATGATGGGCAACATGGAAAGCGATCAAAATGTATCAATATGTTTTTAATCTTTAAGTGCTTTTAAATATATGGCTGAAACCACAGTTGACTGAAAAATAAAACAGGGATTGATGAAGAGCTTTTTTAAAGAACGCCAGTGCTGTGTATGCTCTGGGAAGTTATGAAAAGGATTATCAGGATTCAAATTTGAATTTCAGAAATCAAAACACAAAAAGAGATATTCTACCTTTGTATAAACAATGGGAAGATACATCAACCCAAGAGAAACCTGAATTTCCCAATTAGTGTAAAAAAATATTTCTTCTAAGTACCAGAATATTTTTTTATCTTTTTATATCAGATAAAGATATAAAGATCAGAAAAAGATAAAAAAAATCTTTTTATACCGGAATATAAAAAAGGATCCCATTTCCAAACTGGAGTATCGGGAGCTGTCCAGCGCGAGTGCCCTTTCCTGACTCATCCATGGCAGGAAAAAAGGCATTTCTTTTTCCAAAAAAAACGGGGAAATTTTAATGTTCTTCAGCATGTTCCTTTCCTGTGGTTCAAACAAGAAAAGCTAGGTGAATATTCTTGGACACATAAAAGCTATTTTATCTGAAATTTGTCATCTAAACTTGGTTATAAATTTTTGTTTAGGTTTGTTAGTTCTATGTCACACAGGACTTAAAGGTAGTCTCATACATCTGGAAAATTATTTTTATTGAAATAATACTTGTGCATTTAAAAGTTATTCAGATGAGAAGCCATAGAGGCTGCATCCAAGACCATATATGGTACTTCTTTAATTGAACTCTCGTGTTTCTCCATGTGTGAAATTTAGTGGAAAGTATTTAAAAAACGTACCATTATGGTGGGGTTTTTTGTTGTTTGGGTTTTTTTTTTGGTGGGGGGGGGGGGGGGGGGGGGGGGGGGGG